>OX104065.1:115135631-115225969 GCA_944474145.2 Dicrocoelium dendriticum
ATTGATCCAAGATACCTTGGATCTTCGTTAACCGTCTGTCTCACGTTTGTCGGATAACTGTCTGTCCACTTTGCATGCAAACCACGTTCATCCTACGCATCCTACCCATCCTACCCAAATACTTTCGCTCAAGTATTTTCTACTGCTGCTAAAGACTGACTTTTACACTGGATCTGGAGTTTTTGCTTTGTAGCATCAAGATACTGCAGTCTGCTGCAGCACTTTTCCTGACCGACTAGACTTTGAATCGCCTGGCTCGGATTCCAGTCACAACCAAATCCGTCCTGACGTCGCTACGGTCCGCCTTTCCACATCTAGCCCCTTTACCAGCAAGTGAACCAGGGCTTTCGACCCTTCGACTTTTGGGCTGCTATCTTTGCTGCTACATACTGGAACATACCCGTCCCAAAGGCTTCTTGTCTTCCGTGAGTTTGTTCTTTGCTGTTTTCTCCTGCATCTGCTTACTCGTTTCGCTTTTTGCTTATTCTTGGTTCCACCTTCCAAATAACTATGGCTCTTGATACTAACGATACATGTGGCGATCACAGTTCTGGCACTGCAGTCACGGAAGGCATACAGTGTGAACGATGTTTATTATGGTATCATAGCACCTGCTCCAGGTTAGACCATTCGTCCATTGATCTTTACACCCAGCATCCCCAACTGAAGTGGATTTGTTTTCACTGTGTGTGCCTAGCTGATACTTGTGCTCGCTTATTACGCGAGCGGCTTGCTGCTCCTCCACAGTTGTCTGATGCTCAGCGGGTAGCTGACGCGAAGTATCTGCAGCGGCTCACCATCGCAGAAAAAGTGATCAGCGACCAGGCTTTTCTCATAGATGCACTGCGAGTGAAGATTGACGAATTGCGCGATTCTTTAAATAGCTACGCTCGGAGTGCGGAGATTGCCATGGGCAGGCAAAGAAATGTTCTTATCTACAATCGGGAGGAGCCGGTGATACACGAGGCAAAGACTCGAGGAGACCTGGACGGGAGACGAATACACGACATCCTCCGCATAACCGGGATACCTTTAAACGTCGGTATCAAAAGGGTGCATCGTGTAGGTAGCTGGAGAGAGACTGGTCCACTGCGTCAGCAAGGATTTGCCAGGCCGATTCTGGTTGAATTTAGGAACCTTGTTTATCGTGATCAAATGCTTAACCGAGCCGGCTTAATCGAGAGTCAGACTAATGGCCGGTATCAGGTGGCCCCGGACACACTAAGCTCACAAGCCAAGGTCCCGCGGGTATGTCAGTCGGAAGATACTAATACCCGCTTGGTTGGCGTGCCTGCGACCTTGGTTAAGGGTGCTCCATCATGTGATTCCCGCATTGCATCAGTGCCTACCAGAGATGATTTTCCCACTGCAGCGGAGGTCCTTCCTTCGAACTACTACACCACAAATTCAGTATCAGATGCAGGTACCGCGAAATGTGCTTCCTCACAAGTTATTTCATCCGGAGATTCTTACAGCTGATTGATTGTATACCCGTCATCTCCGGCCGCTGGGGTCATAGTCAGTCAGCAACATGCCACGATTACACCAAAAGGAACTGGGTGGGACTGCACCCCTACCACAGCGGCAGTTGTCTGCTCGAGTCCTCAAACAATGCAGGTTGCGAGGGGAATAAGTTGTGAGTTAAAAGTGACAACAACCAAAGTTTCACTGAACGGAAGTACGACTTCCAGCTTGTTAACCGGGGAAGTTGCGGGGTTGCGGACATGAGCTTACAGGTGGCGCATCCAGGACTATTTGATGCCACTCGCATAACGTCAGTTGCTCCGGAACTCAAGGACACTACGTGCATCTCGCTAATCGGTATGGGAAACCAGCGCGGTGAATATCCCAATGCTGACCTTGCAGGAAATTCGGAAGGCAGCGTTGCTAGACCTTCTAAGTTAAAGAAAAAGAAGCAAATTGTTCGGACGGAACCTGACAAGGTTTTTGCTCGTGTTGACCTACAAGAGCCTAAGCTTGACCCAGCATTGCAGGCGGCGAACGATAATGACGCGGCGTCAAAAAACCGGTTGTCCCCTCGGGTGCTGCGCCCGAGGGGAAACAACCGCGTCAAGCAGGACTAATTGTATGGTATACCAATTGCTGCAGTGTGAGGAACAAATGGGGAGAGATGGTGAGGCGTTGCAGATGTTCTGATGTTGTTGCCTTGACAGAGACATGGCTTTCTCCGAGCGACATGGTTAGCAACCTACTGGTAGATTTCGTGCGTTACCAAGTAGATAGGCCTGATCACCACACTGGCGGGGGAGCACTATTGCTTATAAAGCGCCAGTATAGTCATTGGGAGGCTCCGTTTATGATGAGTAATACGAACGTTCAAGTGGTGTCTTGTTACTTAAGGATGATGGGCAGGTTGGAGATCTTTTTATGTGTCTACCGCAGTCAATCGTCCACACGAGAGGAGGACAAAGAGCTCGGTGCAATATTGAGGCGCGCAGTGGTTGCTGCGCCTAATTTCCTAACAGTTGGTGATCTAAACCTTCCTCATGCGGATCGGCAAGGCACCGCAAACAGAGCGGATACCTTGGAACAGGAACTGGTTGACTGGATGCATGAGAATGCACTTGAATAATACATCAATATACCGACCAGGAGCCGAATCGGGAGTGCCCCCTCCACGTTGGATGTTGCCATCACCAAACACGGTCGTTTCGCAGAACTACAAGTGGAAGCACCTTTAGGTAGGAGTGATAACTGCGTCCTCACTTTATGCCTAAATACATTGAAGCCTGCACGACATCCTCGCCTCGTGAGAAATTTCAGCCGCATTGACCACATGAAATTGAGGGATAGAGCCCTCCAGGTCAATTGGATCCCTGACCAGGAACAGGCATCTTTGGAACAAATGTGGTCTGTGCTTAAAACTGGTTTAGTACAACTATTGAATGAGTTTGCTCCTCTTCGTCCTGCGAGACACTACAGCAAGCCCCGGTGGTGGAGGAGGAGAATTGATAGAGCTCTAAAGAGACGAAATGAGAAGTGGAAAAAATGCAATGAGGCCAGGGGCTTTCGACGATGACTACAGTACACAAAAAGCCGGAATACGGCTATCAAGATGCAACGGCAGGATAAATACTCTTACGAGCTTCGGCTGGCCCGGTATGCGAAAACAACTCCAAAGTGTTATTACGGCTAGGTTCAGTCTAAAGCCTCCCTAAGAGAGGACGTTGGGTGTCTAATTATGCAAGATGGCAGCCAGGCTGTGGAAGTCAGCGATAAAGCTGAAATGCTGATAAGAGTCTTTCAGAATCTGCATATGAGCGACAATGGATGTGCTGCACCATCGCAGCCACACTGTGTCAGCAGTTATATAATGCAGGACATCGTGCTGACTGCGCAAGAGGACTTTACCGTGATGACTAACTTTTATCCCTTCAAATCAGCTGGTCCTGACGATGTACATCCGGCAATAGTCAAGCCACTAGCTGACATCCTTCAACATCCTGTTCTGGAGCTGTTCAACTTGTCGCTCCAGGAATGCAAGTTGCCACGAGACTGGAAGGAAGCAGCCATAGATGCGATTCACAAGGGTGGCTCCAAATTGGAGCCCCTTAACTACAGACCCATCAGTCTAACCTGTGTTCTGCTTAAGTGTTTAGAGAAGCTTATAAGAAACCGGATTTGTGAGCATTTGGCGAAACACAGTCTACTTAGAGCAGAGCAGCATGGTTTCATTAAAAAGAAGTCGTGCCTCACTAATTTACTGTGCTTCCTTGATGAGATTACTCGATGTCTTGACGACGGGATTCCTGTAGTGGTCTGCTATCTTGACTTTAGCAAGGTTTTCGACTCAGTAAATCACCGTTTCCTACTTGAAAAATTAGCATGGTTCGGAGTATATTCTAGACTTCTGTCTTGGGTGTCAGAATTCTTATGTGGGAGAACGTTTCGAGCAAGAATCGGTGATGTGAGTTCTGGTGTGGGTGTGGACTACAGTGGAGTTCCCCAAGGATCAGTGCTAGGTCCACTTTTGTTTCTTATGTTTATAAACGACTTGGCTCCTCTTATTGAAGACCCCAGTTATATCTTTGCGGATGACTTGAACCTAGTCAGCAGGGGCAACCGTGCAACACTGGCCAAGGATATCATCAGTGTGGTAAACTAGTCGAAGCAATGGGACTTGCCCTTGAATGCAAGCAAGTGCCAAATTCTGACCACTAGTGGAGACGTACTGGCAGTTCAGACTTCCTTTGGGCCCTTCCCCTTACAATGCACTACCCAGGCACGCGATTTAGGAGTCATTATGACGAACAGCTTCAAGCCTTCGATGCAATGTCGATACGCCGCCAACAAAGCGCAAAGAGAATTGTTTCGCCTCAGGAGGCTCTGTGTAATACCAAGCCAGAAGTGTTTCTGCCACTATACAAAGCAGTGGTTAGGCCACACTTAGAGTATTGTGTTCGAGCTTGGTCGCCCTATCTCCGTGGTGATGTTCTTTGCCTGGAAAAGATTCAAAGACTAGCAACCAGGATGGTTAAAGGTCAACAGGGGAAGCCGTATGCAGATCGCCTAAAGAGCCTGGGGTTGTTTTCCCTTGAACGGCGTAGACTGAGAGGGGATCTGATAGAAACATTTAAGATCATGAAGGGCCTCAGTGCCATCGCGCCCTCTGATTTATTTGAGCTGGCTGATTCTGAACACTTGCGTGGACATCGCTTGAAGCCCAAACAGCAGTGGGCTAGACTGAACGTCAGGTCTAAGTTCTTCTCGAATCGTGTAGTGCGCAACTGGAATAAGTTGCCTTCGGAACTAATGGATTGTGAGACTGTGGTTGCCTTCAAATTAGGCCTAGACAGGTGCTGGCCGCGTATTTTTCCGGAATGAATATAATCCTATCCAATTTATTCGCATTGATATCCGATGTTGATCCTTGTAAAAGCAAAGATTGCTCTCGCTTTTGCTTCATTTCTTTTTGCAGAGGCAAGGAGAGGTGATCAAAAGTCAAAGTGCCGGGGCGCTGGTTCGCTTACCGGTACAAGAAGCTGGACGCTCGCTAGGCGGAAGCCTGTATCGTCCACGGATTTTGACCTGACCTGACCTGACCTGACCTACTGAAGGTCAAGGCAATTGTTAATGGAGTCTTTTTACTCGTTTTCAGATTTTGGTGGTGCAGACGCTCGACCTGTTATCCACACTTGAGCTTTTGTCCGGAGGGTGCTTTCAAGTGCCCGCGGACATGAGCAGCAGCATTGCTAGTTTCGTTGGTACACGAGCCGCTAGCTGCTAATATAAGTAAATAACCAAATAAATACTGTATTCCCGGCGGTGCGAGACATACCTTCAAAAACATGTTGGTGGTAATACACTGTAGTGCACCGGAAAACATGCACTTTCAGTATCTTGTAACATTGGATTTTATGGTTTTTTAGCCTTCGAAACGTCAACTTGTTTTACTGACTGCACGTCCGTTGTCACAAACCGTTTTGGTGAGTTCCTCGCTGCGTGTTTCTCTCTCTGTCTGATTCGCTTCCTTTTCTTGTAGCCTGCCCAATATACTTTGGGTTCAGTTGCCTCCGACTTCTATACTGTCGTATTTGACACGCCTTACGTGTCATTCCTTACCGACTAGTATCCCAGGCTCCGCCCAACAATTGGTGACCCCGACGTGACACGAACACGCAACCTTGTAGTGCACCGGAAAACATGCTCTTTCTGTATCTTGCAACATTGGGTTTTATGGTTGTTTTAACCTTCGAAACGTCCACTTGTTTTACTGACTGCACGTCCGTTGTCACAAACCGTTTTGGTGAGTTCCTCGCTGCACGTTTCTCGCTCTTTTGATTCGCTTCCTATTCTTGTAGCCTGTACAATATACGTTGGGTTCAGTTGTCTCCGACTTCTATACTGTCGTATTTGACACGTCTAACGTGTCATTGCTTACAGACTAGTATCCCAGGCTCCGCCCAACAACACACGGATAACGGCAATAATGGTACAGAACCGTTACAAAATAACTATTACGTACGGAATATATATGTGTATATATATGGGAATTGTGTATGAAGACGTATGTGGAAGTCATCACGTTGAGTGCATTTGTTACCATTTTCCGAGCTGCTGAGTTTGTTAGATGCATTCGCCAAGGAATGAAGTGATCAGCTGAAAAGTTTGAATTGGTTAACGTTCGTGAAATAAGTCAGATCCTCTTATATGAGCTTCGCACGTTAGCCCTTTTGGATAGATTTATCCCCTATAGCATTGTAGCACCAGAACGTTCCAGGTGGATTTATAGAAACCATAAAACAAGTAAGAAATACGGCGTAATATCACTCAAGTTCCTCCACAAGTGGGTAGTTTTGTATATCCATTACTCTTCAGCTTCGTGAACGAGATGAACAAGAGTGATTCTATGCTTTCAGATTCCACCGAAAAAGTTCTGTTAGGCGATCGATTAACAATCCTGGAATATGCGGATTAGTTACATCCTCCCGGGTAGGACGCAGTAGCCATGCAAACACTACTGCTTAGACCGCTGCGTAGCTTTGCGCACTTCGGCATGTCCGTTGCCCTTTGACAGTGCAAACTACTGTTACAGGACTAGACCGGAATACGGGTTCTAGTTATAACTAAGCAACCACAGAGAATGGTGGATTGGTTCAATCACCTTGGTAACTGTGTCAACTCTGATGGTCGCATCACTGAGGAAGTTACTTCTTGTAGCAGAAAGACCCGTATAGACTACCAGTAGCTCAACCCTCCATGGAGACGGCGGAATATCAGCCTGGCAGTGACCGCGCTAGTGTATAACATTGCCATAGTGCCGGTCTTAAGGTATGGAGCAGAATCTTGTTCAGTTCACCGTGATGACAATAAACATCTGTCCATGTGAACACCTATTCTAGCGGTGCATTGCTTACGTCTTGTGGGAACATCGAGGGAGCAGTGCTGAAGACCGCCATTTGGTTATTTGAAGATATATGGTCCCTCACTCATGGGTTTGCGAAATCTTAATCGCTTATGCTAGATAGAGCATGCCCATCAACCGGCTTCATCGGCGTGCAATTTAGGCTTGGTCTGCACCAAGCTGGGCTAAACAGTGAGTCGGCCCGTCTATGGCGTAGCATAGGATCATGAAGATACCAACTGAGATAACTGGTCAGGTTGGTGTGCATCATCTTTGTTAATGTGACCACAAGACAGTCCGCACCAATGGTTGGAGACCGTGTCAGCCTTGGCGAAGTCGAGCAGTCAGTACTTTTCCCGTGTTCAGTTTCTTGCAAATGGTTGATAATTTTCGTTCCACAGTGATAAGTTTAGCGCATTTCCTTCCTCGAGCTCCGTTAGAATTCTATGCGTCAACGTGCGCACTTTGCTATATAGCTTGGCCAAATTGCATCAGCAGCCAGAAAACCAGAGACCCCAGCGATGGATATTTATAGCCATCTAAATGCACCACTGTCTGAATAGTGCTCCTTGCTTAGCATGCGATCTACACTTTCGGCACCGGTGACACCCCATCATTGCGCCTGCCAGCAATTGAAGCAGTTTGAGATGGCTGTCACGTTGCCAGGTTGGCTGCCCTCTTCTGCGCCTTGAACTCGCGTTGTTAGTAAGGGTGGCAGTTTGTCATCGCGACCCAGACCCCCACAACGTGTAGTTCTGGATCGGTGGAAGATGAACACCGTCAACAAATTAACAATAATCCTCCCTACAGGATACGCAGTTACTCTGGTGCTTGCTGGTGATCTTAAAGTAAAATTTCTTAACTTGTCCTGATAGTCTGCATTTTTACAACTTTCATTGTTTTGGCACTCATAAGGGTAACGTTGTGCAAATTGCTAATTCACATATAAAGACGCTGCCCTGTTATTGGGAAGCACAAGCTTCCGACACAGCACCGTCAGAAAACAGACTGCGCACACCACCGTGTGACCAGTCATGGACGAAAATAGATCCCAACCCGAACACTTAACTCTTGGGTGGTTTTGGTTAAAGTTTTACAAGATTAGGACCACTTGAGCGGATTGCGATCACGCATTGTGTGCATGGACCTGCGGTGCGTTTCGGCTGATATGCAAAACTTTAGTCGGAAGTATTTTGTTACCTGCCAACATGCAAAGACAACTTTCCTGCATCGCTATCGAAGTACACAGGCGTGCGGGTTACGTATGCTCACCTACACGCCTTCCATAAACAGGCATCAAGGGTAACATGCAGTTTTAAGCCGCACACACTACAGCCACCAAAACGTAAGCCCATAAAAATCATTTCCTTATGTCTGAGAAATACCGTTACGAAGCAAGTGCATCTGCTTTTGATACTAACAATCTTTAACGCAACAGCCGCTGCACCACTGGGGTTGGTGAACCTGTTGGAAACCAGATGAAAACTCCCGACAGGCTCTGAGCGCGATGTAGTCAGATGGACTATTAGGGGTTAAATAAAATGGAGTCTACGTGCTGACAATTGAGCTTGGTGGATTATTAAGGCTCAAGGAGTAGAGGAGGAAGTAACTGTATGCACCCATTTCAAGCTCCTTTATCTGCTCTTCACCACCAGACCCAGAGAACCAGGCATCCTTGGGACAATCAAGGACAACGCAGTTGCAACTATTCCTAATCAGGTGTAAGGTACGGCTCGTTTGGCGCAGCACTAACGGTCGTTCAATTGCTTTTGGACCTCCTCCTACTAATTTGATACAGGATGATCCATTGCCGATCAATTTGGAGGCTCCTTTGAATGCTGTGGTCGGAAACTTGAGCACACAACATTTTGAGCTCCTGGTCCGATTGTCATTATACCCGCATATCTAGAAAGAAGTTACGGGCAGCTGGAATAAAAATTATTAAATAAAGCAATGCTGGATTCTTGAATGAGGCCAGACACACATATATAGGCACAATCGTGGTACTGGACTACTAAATAAAGGGGAACGTATAAAAATGGTGCAACTGAACCATAAACATGGGAGCTGTGAATTTTCCACGTGTAGGGGGAGCGAATGCATGTAACTGTCATTCGAGATTTTTTATGTGCCCCTGCATTTGTGATTGATCACTTGGATTGTGTGAGAATGAATGCATGACATTTGTGGTGGTGGTGGTGGTGGGGCTGGCTGGGTAACCATAGGACAGTGCCTTTAGTTGGAGGCCTCACTTAAGCCTGATAGCAATGCGCTAAGACAGTCCTGCGTAGATTTTATAGAGGAATGCTTGTTGGGCAGAAACCCACCACATCATGGAGCAGTTTCGCCAAATGTATGCTGGTACGGCTAGACTAGAACTGCTCAGCCGCCGTGACGGCAAAGTCATACTTGCCTTGTCGGTTAAGGAGCCTGTGGTTACGGACAAGACATACGCGTCCGACTGAAGGCTTGACTGTCAGAAGCACAGTGACCAACATGTCCAAACTGGTCTGGAAGGCAGAGGCATCCAAACTAACTAGTGGATCACTTTTAGTAGCAATATACAAGACGAGCAGTTAAACCGACCAGGCTAACCACCTAGTATTAGTGCAAAAGCTGTATTGCCAAAGGTACGAGGCCTCAATTTTCATTCGTCGCCTCATTCAGGAGCGTGAATCATTCATTAGGAAAAAGTGGATAAGTTTTCGCTCTGAATAAACTTATTCTCGGATGGGAAAACAGCGCCACGCGTGACGCGTACCGACAATTACCTTGTTCCTAGACTTTGTGCTTGCTTCGAATTCGTCGGGCGATGCGTCCTCTGTTCTTGTTTTTGGCTTTAGTGTTAGCACCCAATGTTGTAGTAGGTTCCGCTGGCAATCCTCAGTTAGCTTAACTGTATGCTTAAAGGATGGGCTCCGATTCCAGGGAACATTGACCATCGCCGGATAAGTGGTGTCCAAAACAATAACGGCTAAGTAATATCGCTGTTAATACTTATACCAATATAACCGTGCATTCATACGTAATCACTTTTATACGCGCTCAGCCCTGACACTTGCAGTTTGATATTGGTATTTTGGTAGATTGCAACCGTCGCCAATTCCCCGCTGCTTGCACTGGATCACGCGGCCTAGTTCGCAACGCTTTTCAGCCTGTTACCCGGCGTACGTCATTGCTGCGAAACTCGAATCCCCATTTGTAGTGCGGTGGCGAATTGAACTACAATTACATATACAACATAAAAAGTTTATTTGTGATCCTGTTGCTTACACTTCGCTTTTATTCGCGCGTTATTGTTTAGCAGCAAATCAACGGGTGTTTCGCAGCATCTTATCGGTTCCTCACTTGTACGGAAGGTATAACTTTATTCGTTATTTGGGCATGCAAGCTAAAAAACCTGTGCCTATACTACACTTTAAGGTTACAACCCACAATCGGCATAATATGAAAAGTACTGGATTAATAAAGCAGTCAAACTTAGCATGCTAACGTCTACCACAGCTTGCTTTTATTTGTATCTACAACACATCCTGCTAATTTGTTGCCATGTGACATACAGTTAACTATATGAAATATTGTTTGGTTGTACAATTTACCATCTGAAAATACTATATGGCTCACATTTAACTAATGTTCATTGTATAGTATAATTGTATTACATTATAAATAAAAACTCCAATACTCTTTTAAGTGCTTCTATCTATCTACGCCGTAAGTAGGTGCCCAGAAGTTCCAATTCTCGCAGCCATGTCATATCAGGAAAACTGTACCTGGTCACCTTCGTAGCGCGCACAATTTTGCCGCACTTTCATTATGATTTCGCTAATATGTTATCATACATTGGCATAGCGTTCATCACTGAACATTCCAAATCAACGTTTTCCACCCAAATGACTAACTTATACCTTGCTGCAATATATGCTTTCAAGATACCGTGCCCAACTCCAATGCTTACTCTCAGACATTTCCCTAGTAAACCTACTGACATTTCATCTATTAAATCCCACATCCTTTCTCCAGGTTTTTGGTCATCAACGTCGCCCGGACTAGTCCGATTGGCTTTTCCTGGAAATTTGCCTGTCGCGGATGGGCCGACCGAAAGAGCTGGGTCGTAGACACAGTGAACTGGCTGTCTGACAAAATTTTACTGCCTAGCACAGAGTGCCGATAAGTGTTCAATTGCAGTGACCTTCTTTTACGATCAAGGATCACTTCACTGCTAATTTTACCATTAAGGGTATTATATCGTACGAGAGTATTCTTTAGTCCTGCCAGTGCAATCATCCTGCTCGAGTTCTGCGAAAGATTAAAAGTTTATCCTTTATGGTTCCACCAATCCGTTCGTTAAGAAGTACACTTCCTAACGACATAACCTACAATTTTACAATTACAATAATTATTATCAGTATTTTGCCGCTACCCGTTAGCTAAATGCTTCAGTCAGTATCATTCGCAATCAGCTGACTAAACCCGTAATCTTCAAAGCCGTTGGGCACATAACAAAGCACCGATCTGTGGCCTCCGACGGCTACAACCATCGACAAAGACCGAAACTGGGACGATCCACTGGTAAATACCAAATGTCCCATCCGATGGTGAATTTCGTTGCCAGTATCCAAACAATAGAATATCGTAATATTGCCATACTTAGTAATGTGCACCAAGGAAAGACGGTTAGACTCAATTAGCCGTTACAACAGCAGTTCCTCTATCTTTCGTGCTCAATTCAACACTCATCCACCTCTCGCGCCCGTTTGGTCTACGCGCGCACAATCGAGCCAATCAGACCGAGGTACTGTAGTCCAATCACTTCAGGTTAATACAAGCTGGATGGGTGTCGTGTATAACTCACAAAAATCGGTCTGTTCGGACCTCAAGTTCAAGTTCAAGTGGGACTGGAACGATAGGATTATCCCGTGAGTGTTTCTTCTTCGGCGGGTCGTTGAACCAGGAGTTGGCGAATTTTGAAATACTGATGGACCTAAAACAAAGACCGCATCACACCCTGTCCAACCAATTAATGACCACTTATCCTGGCTCTAGCAGTCCCTGCTGGGTCGGTTAGGTGAAGTAAGAAAGAGAAATAGTAAACTCAGAAGGTAAAAGTGAAAGTGGAAAGAGCTACGCAAGTGGAATACCAAGATATTTGAGTCGTTAAAAAGAACTGAAAAGTGAAGGTGATTCAGCTAGGAAAAAGGAAAGGTTTGCTATTACCACCCAAGAGCATCTACTGGCGCGCAAGACCCTTAACCGTAGATTCCCTTACCACGTGATCTGGAAGCGTATTCCAGCGATCTATAACTCGGCGCGATAGACGAGTTTCCGTCCTAATCCTATCAGACCGTGATTTATGCAGTTTCGGTGGGTGACCGCGGAGATTAGGTAACGTAGCGGGACTAAATAGCCCCGACAAGTCCGGGCCAATCTTACCCGTCAAAATACGATAAGTGAGAATCAGGTCCCCTATTATCCTTCGGTAGTGCAATGAGTACATCCCCAAACTGAGCAAGCGTTCAGGATACGTCTGTCCCCGTAGACCCTGCACTAAGGGTGCAAGGCGATGGTGAGAGGGGAAACAAAGCATGGAAAAGCGTGGGGTATAAACGGCAGTTAAATGGGTAGGTGTGTTTTGCCGGTCAGAGAAGAGGTGACTCAAAGTTTGATAAGGGAATCGGAAATTAGTTGAGGGAACGAATAAAATGAAGCACTCGTGGGTGCAGAGTATATAGCAGAGAGAGAAGTACGAAATTTGTTGCTGTACCAACTGTAAGTTTGACGTGAGAAACAAGTATCTAAAGCACATGCGTGAAACATTCAGTGAGGAAGATCAACCAGGGGAACTGAGGAATTAGCTTGATCGATCACAGGTGGGTTACAAAACCTACTTGCCAATTTGTAGTTCCTGTTTGACAAGATGGAAAAACTGTATCACTAGTGTAACTCTAACAATCTGGATGCCAGAAGTATCTTACGATAATTATCTATAAGGCCCTACAAAGCGAAAAGCCCGGCGTGGGCTTTTATGGAGGTTTTGGCCCGTTTGTTTGCTGTATTTAATGCTGAAAGCAGAGTCTAGTACAAGTTCCTTCCTGACTGAAACCATCGCAGAATACCGTGTGGGGTTCCTGTTTAAACAGCTCGTTTAGCCTGGAGTTGCAAGGATGCGCCAAATTTTTGATCCAAATAAATTGAAACACTTGAAACACTTCCTGGTCAACCAGTTATTACCCAATTTCTAGCAGTCTCTGCTAGGCCGTTACTTGAAGTATGCAAGACAGAATTATAAAAAATGCAAAGAAAATGCTGGTAATTGGAAAATGTGGTATAAGGAATAAAGTGAACCTCTTAAGACGAATGCCTGTTAGCAGAAGAGAATTGATCATTTTGCCGTGAGGGAGCGTCAAGTTGACTCTGCAAGAGGTAGAATTACTTACAACAGTTTCTGGAAGTAAGCACCAGTTCTCCAATACTGCGCGATATGTGGGAATTTTCTTTAACCTGGTCGGACCGCGATTTTGTCGGCTTCATGGATTTTTCGCGGCCAACAATGCAACAAAGCCAGACAACGAAGGCAAGCATATGCCAACAATTGACGGAAGAATTAGTGGGGTTACAAACTTACTGCACCTAGAGAACTCGTGACTCAAGAGCTATACCTTTGTCCAGAAAATTGGGTTCAGCGACTCTTATGACCAGGTTGGTTCAAGTCGTGTTTGTTTCGCGGACAAAGACGCTTGAGTAGCGCACACACAAAGCATACTCCGTTGTCAAAGTCGCTAAAGGCACGGTTCCATCCGCCCAAGAAAGCTAGAATTGATATTTTGCGCCCTAACTAGCCTAACGCATACGAGGGGCCGCTTCTTGTTATCCTAAGCTCTATCGGCTAAGTTATTCTTACACTGAAGTCATGCCAAGAGGTGGCTTGCACCCATTTCAAAGAGTCCTGGCCTGTCAAATTTGCTGTTAGACAGACCTTGTAGCTTCCATTGCTACTTTAGCATGCTTTTCTCCAAAAAATCCAATATAACATTGTCTGTACCTTTCTGGACCGCGTTCCAAGTCACTTTCTCAAAGTCGTCTCGTCGTTTCGGTCACACATTTTTCACAGCTTTATCACAATATTTACACAACCTTTTGGCTGTTTATATGTATCTGGGTGATTGAAAGACTTATGGCACACGCATCTGCGAAAAATAAATGCAAACAGACCACCATTAATAATACAAAGGCTGGTCCATCCCAAGTGCGAGATTAAAACATTTTGCATTTTGATTCGTTAACAGAAGCGTTGCACAAGTTTCTTGCGCTCGAAAGCTTGGTGAGCTAGTTAAATAAGCAGTGTATCTATTAGGCCTTTCCTAAACACTCATGTATTTGGTCAATCTAAATAATATCCAGAAATTGCCTAGCCAGGTTTATGTAATGACAGCTGATGAAAAATAGACTGACGTTATGCATGAGGTCAGCAAACACATGCGTCGTGCCCCTGACAAAACGGCAAATGGACAAAGTTTGCATACTCTTCTAAATGCTTGTAGATTAACTCTTGCTTGCCACTCAACCACTCGAGTACCTAAGGTACCAGGCCCATTTTACTCAAGAATCATTTAATCTAGCAGTCCCGTGCTGGCCAAAATATTCATTACTGCAAGGTATAACCTGAAACAACACTATAAACGTTTGACTATTTCTGCCTACACTTGACAAAACTTGCTGTAAACATCCAATTTGTCTTCTAGTTTAATTTTTAATGGAACAATGGTAACTGGGACACTATTCACGGGGTCTCAACCGTTAAATACGCAGATACATGCATCCTACGTAGCCGGTTCCTTGAGCTCCTTGACGTAGGCATGGATTCAGAATACAGACAAGCAAACCCATCAACTACAAAAAAACAGCCAAAACATATCGCCGCCAAAGCCGTGCAGTTAAAGAGCCCTCGATTGTTTCCGTAAGTAGGACTGATTGCAGGGTGCAGTCTGTGGTTGTGACGGACATGCGCGACACAGCTTAATAACTTAAAAGCATGGGTTTCGTATTACCATATACACTACTAACCAGCGTTGTTATATATCATGCGCGAATCCCTAGTCTTATGACGCCAGCGGCGAGCAACTCACATCAAGCTTGTTCCATACCTGCCTCTCGGATCCCATTAAACGCATACGAGTACAGCAAAGAGACGGTGATCAGCGATTTCCGACATGGGTAAAGTAACATCTCCAGTACTGCAATACCAGCAGGACAACGGATAGCTCGCTCATAGGAAACAAGACCTTAACTTCTTCATTATGGACCGCAGTCAACTGTGACCACTGCCAAGCATGCACAACCCATTGAAAATCACAAATCCAGTGATGCGCATTAATACTCCGAGAAAATCCAGCTACAGTCCCAGCCAAGATTTAAATAAGCCTAACCGAAGCCCACTTGGATAAGCCAATAAGCAGTAGTTAAGATAATGTGATGTTGGCTGAGTCTCGAAACCACGATAAATCACCCAATAGTAGTCCGCCAATAGGCACATTTAAGCAGGTTAGGCATCCGCGGCCCAATAGCGCATGTACCATAAGTGGTTCCAGAACGACTGCGATTCACAATATGCCTCTTCTCAATGTTTGGACTGGTTAAAACCAGACGCAAATCTTGGGACCGCACAGATGATTATGGTTACAGAAACTTGGCAATACGTTAGTTCTTCTGACATAACACTCCAAAGCCCTGATTTCCATTCCTTTTGCGGTAGACGTGTGAAACGCCGGGGATACGGATGCCTGGTATGAGGTAGCGATAAGTTTCACGCATCTTCCTTCCATGTCATATCTTTAGTTACCCGGAGAACTCAATACGGATCCAAGCTGATAGCGGACACCTCGACTTCCACATGGGAAGCTTCTACATCCGACCGCATGTCTCGTCAGATGCTACTTTTAAACCAGTGTTTCACTATTACTTGCAACACACAAGAAGGTCCGTGGCGACTTCAGCACGCCACACAGTAAGTAGAGTACTCAGTCACCACTTTCCAAACTTAGTGCTTTTATCGACTTCACATTTGCATTTGCTTGAAACCAACAGGTTTACTCACCCACTAAAAATTTTAAACTCAGTTAATTTTAACGAAAAGAATCTATGATTTATTAGTGTGCTTGCTTGATAATCTTTCAGGCAGTACGCAGAAAGTAATGACTGTAGTTCAGACTGCCAAAAAAAGAGCACACTAACCACTTCCTCAGTGGCACCTTCCGTCTCCTCCAGCGAATCAATTGAAAAATCTACTCCGTTCTCACTGGGACAACTTTCCCGCAGACAATATTGAAACGGAGACTCACTTGGTGTACCACCACGTTTACCCCTCAGATGTGGTTGCTCCCGAGCAGAACACAAGCAAAATGGCGAGAAAAATACGATTCTTACAAAGGCAGAGTCCTAACTAATCTGTGCAAATGGCGCTCTTGCTTAAATAAAACCAAGCATTTCTACACCGTAATACCTATGAGCGATATCCCGACGACGTGTAGCAATAATCAAACCATATCTACCTACTCTGCGGAGCTAGTTGCTATCAGCACCAACAACCTGGTGAATGCACTTACCCAAATGATAAAGCGCAGAACAATCACCGGAACACTGACAATCGCTTCATTGACATTTCCTGTCGGCACCTTATTAGCTGATTGTGCTCAACTATCTGACTTCGCTTTCGCGACCAATTTATGTGGACCGACGCAGTCCCATGGCCTACGACATACCGTCTACTTACTAATGAGTTGAATCAAATCGAGTTTGATCCGTGTAGTATCATGCGAGCACTTAATCTGCTCAAGTTCTCTAACTGGCCCAGTCCCGACAGCCTTTCTTCTGCCATGCAGATACCTGATGGTCAAGAAATGCACATCCACTTTCTCATGCTATTTACGCTATTCATGACAGGCCATATCATTTCCACTCTTTGGAAAAACTGTCTAGTACTGCTCCGACACAAATGAGGTTCCCGTTTGAATGGCAAAAGTTATCTTCCTATCAGTTGTACACCCATCGCCTAACAAGTGACAGAAATGCTCTTCAAGGAGAAGGCTTCCAAATTTCTGTCGTTTTAAAATCTAATTAACCGGCTGCCACATAGATTCTTGCAGTCTAAATCCAGTCGACTTGGCATGTTCAAATATTAGACATCGTCACAAATGCGACAAATATGGAGAAAGCAATGCTTGTCTGCTGCCTTGACATGAAGAAAACATCTACTGTATACGCTCAGCCTTGAATATACGCGCTTGTGTTGCCAACAAGTTTTTTACATATTAGGAAGCAATACAAATGATATGTTTCTACATATGTTAAGATACACTTTCTTAATGGTTGGTGGTATATGGTGTGATTTGGCTTGATGCCGTGTGCTTACACGCACAAAAGCCCTATTTTGCATGTACACAAACGCTCAAGGCCTTCGAAGCAAGTTGGCCGAACTTAGAGAACTCCATGCCTCACAACCACGAGACCTCGTCATGATTACAGAGACATGGTTAAACCCTGAGATAACCGACTGTGAGATCAAGTTACCCGGTATGTCGCTGCTTCGGACCGATAGAACCGGAATGGGTGGCGGTGTGATTCTTTACTATAATACAAGCCTCCGATGTGAAGTTATCGATCACCCGGAAATCCGAGCTCCCGATTCGCTTTGGTGCCGCCTTTGGTTGCGAAACAAGGACACATGTCTACTAGCCGTGGTTCATCGCCCGCCAAACTCAACGTCGGAAATGGACTCCAAACTGTACCACGTTTTTCAGTTTGCTTTGAACAAGTCCTACACCCACATTCTTATCGCGGGAGACTTTAACGTGCACGACATAGAAACGCCGGCAACTGACGGTACGCAGTTTAAAGCCTGTTTGCAAGAACTTATTTCTATCCACCCTCTTTACAACCACGTAACCTCTCCCACCAGATTTCGAACTTCTAACAAGCCGTCGATACTAGATCTTGTGCTAACTAACGAAGAACTCATGGTTGGCGGGATAGTTACAAGCACACCACTGGGTCGTAGTGATCATGTCACTCTACTCTTTGATTATATATGCTATGCCGAGTACCCGGAAAAGGAGGAGGATAAAGTGCATACTGTCACGCACTACAATGTGTTGTCCAACCTTGTTAAGGATACATCTTGGACTTTCTTATTCGAATACCCCCCAGATTTGGCCTGGGATATGTTTACAAGGACTTTGAGCACACTGGTAGCGCAAGCATCGGAACAGAAGTCCTTCCAACCCAAAAACCAGAGTAAGTCAATTCTGAGGAGCAGAACACGTAAATGTATGTCCCGGAGGGATTTGGCATGGCGAAATCACCAGGGTTGCCCGAATGCCGAAACCTGGACTGCATACGTGACACATCGTAACTTCTGTGTGAAACTGATCCGCGAGGACAAGGTCACGCATCAGCAGAAGTTAATGAAGCAATTCTGCACTAACCACAAACTCCTGTATAGGCACATTAACGGCCTTCGAAAGGTAAAGCGAGGGGTTCCGGCGCTAGTCACAGCTGATGGATACACGCGGTCAGCAATGGAAGCAGCTGATCTCCTACGGCTTCATTACTCTCAAACGTTCCAACAAGTGTCGAGCCCAAACATTCACCTCATTTCTAATACTCCACCATCTGGTTTAGAAAACATCACCTTCACTACGGAGGCTGTGTTGAAGAAGTTGTTATCCTTGCGTATCCACAGTTCTCCCGGAGCTGATAACATCCGTCCAAAGGCTCTACAGGCAGTAGCTAGTGATCTAGCAGAACCACTGGCTGTTTTCTATCAGCGATGTCTAGAGGAAAACCTTATTCCACCAGTATGGAAGCAAGGGGTCATCACTCCTATCCATAAAGGAGGTAGCCGCACTGATCCTGCAAACTACCGTCCAATAACATTATTTCCCGTACTATCCAAAGTGATGGAATCAATCGTCGCAGACGCGCTGATGGAATATTTGGAAAGCCACAATTTAATAGCCCCAGAGCAACATGGCTTTCGTCAAAAGCGTTCGTTAATATGAATCAATATCAGAAATCATTTCAGGGTAAAGAATTCTTTTCGGTAAATCTCATCAGACCCAAACTTTTACATAACAGGGATTGTGAAGATAGCGTCAACTGGGGCTGGGATTGACTTCTTGACTGTTTGAATGACCAAAATCGATAACTTGAGACAGAGATAGAGGTGGTAGACCAAGTAAACTAAATAAACATGTGTACACAAGGCTCATTAGTACAAGGTAATTAAGTAGGTAGGATGACAGCCAAATAACTAAGTAACGGTGTCCGTTGGCCAAGGTAGTAATATCGGCCGTATAAATCGTTTTTGGACACATAATTCCGGCTTTAGATGGTGAATGTATATAGCCTCGGCGATGGATAAGAGCTGTTTGCGGAATCCTTGGGAGAAGTGTTCAGGTAATGAGTAAATGACTTTGAAGTCATTCTCTGAAGCTGTATGGCCACATTCAAGGAGGTGCGACATGATAGAGCTGTCTGAAGACCTCATTTCGCCTCTGTAAAACCATGCCGGGATGTGTTCACGAACCCTCTGAGATAGGCGTCTCGTCGTGCGACCCACGTATCGTGCACCACAGGAGCACGAGTACTGATAAATAATCATTGAACGGGTCAACGGCGGTAGTCTATCCTTCAAGGGTTTTGTAAGCAACGGCTTATTGTGAAAAACGATTCTCAGGCGGGCCGCGAAATAAGTTTTCTCGACAGCATCTTTCAGGCGTCTGGATAACATATCAGCTGCAGAATCGCCCTTAAAGGGTATATGTATGAAAAGCTCTTTCTTAGGAGCAATGCTCCTAGGTGGCTTTCGATTACGTTCCTTCAAATGTTTCATGATAAATTTATCCGGATAGCCATTTTCCCTGAGGGCGTCGCTGATTCTCTGTAGTTCTTCGTTGACGGTATCCGGTGTACAAATACTGCGCTCCCTGAAGGCGAGAGATCTGATTAAACTCCGCTTGTGCTGTAGTGGTACTGCGCTGTGGAAGTTAGTGTACTGCCCAGTCCATGTGTGCTTTCTGTGTACCTTTCTGCTGCATGATCCGTCTGAGTTACGGATAACTTCTACATCCAAGAAAGGTAACCGGTTTCCGAGTTCGTGTTCACAAGTGAAATGGAGATTCTTGTGTGCGTCATTGAAAGCTTTCAGCAACTGTTCCGCATGCTTTTCGGATTTGCAAAGTACGAAGGTGTCATCCACATACCGTACGTACATTTCGGTTTCACGTATGTGCGTTGCAAGTGGGCCATGTTCCAATTTCGCCATGAATATATCAGCCAGCAGCGGCCCCAAAGGAGATCCCATGGCCACTCCGTCAATCTGACGGTACATTTCACCATTGAAAGTGAACTGAACATTTAACGTGCAACGAAGTAACACCTCCTTTAGCAAAGTCTCCGGAAAAGTTGTGTATATGGGCAGTTGCCGAGCAAGCAACAAATCCTCAGTGATGAGGGTAAGTTTCAGAGGCTCATGACAGGAAAAGACAACACAGGAGAGTTAGAGAAACAGCTAACCGGCTGCCTCAGGCGAATGATGCAAGCCAAACTCATCACGAAGAAGGAATTCGAAAAGCTGAAGCCTTCAGGTGGACACCTACCGAGATTATATGGCCTACCTAAAGTTCACAAGGAAGGCGCCCCAATGCGCCCAATCTTGGACATGGTGGGTTCTCCTCAGCATTTGTTGGCCCAGTGGATGGTGGCGAAGCTGCAGCCGTTACGGAATTTGGTTTGTACTTACTGCGTGAGAGACACGTTCGAATTCATTGAGAGGATATCTGAAAGCAACCTTGTTAACAAAAGGATGATTTCATTCGATGCCCAGTCGTTGTTCACAAACATTCCATTGCTCGAAACCGTGGATTACGTATGCGAGCTTGCTCGGCAACTGCCCATATACACAACTTTTCCGGAGACTTTGCTAAAGGAGGTGTTACTTCGTTGCACGTTAAATGTTCAGTTCACTTTCAATGGTGAAATGTACCGTCAGATTGACTGAGTGGCCATGGGATCTCCTTTGGGGCCGCTGCTGGCTGATATATTCATGGCGAAATTGGAACATGGCCCACTTGCAACGCACATACGTGAAACCGAAATGTACGTACGGTATGTGGATGACACCTTCGTACTTTGCAAATCCGAAAAGCATGCGGAACAGTTGCTGAAAGCTTTCAATGACGCACACAAGAATCTCCATTTCACTTGTGAACACGAACTCGGAAACCGGTTACCTTTCTTGGATGTAGAAGTTATCCGTAACTCAGACGGATCATGCAGCAGAAAGGTACACAGAAAGCACACATGGACTGGGCAGTACACTAACTTCCACAGCGCAGTACCACTACAGCACAAGCGGAGTTTAATCAGATCTCTCGCCTTCAGGGAGCGCAGTATTTGTACACCGGATACCGTCAACGAAGAACTACAGAGAATCAGCGACGCCCTCAGGGAAAATGGCTATCCGGATAAATTTATCATGAAACATTTGAAGGAACGTAATCGAAAGCCACCTAGGAGCATTGCTCCTAAGAAAGAGCTTTTCATACATATACCCTTTAAGGGCGATTCTGCAGCTGATATGTTATCCAGACGCCTGAAAGATGCTGTCGAGAAAACTTATTTCGCGGCCCGCCTGAGAATCGTTTTTCACAATAAGCCGTTGCTTACAAAACCCTTGAAGGATAGACTACCGCCGTTGACCCGTTCAATGATTATTTATCAGTACTCGTGCTCCTGTGGTGCACGATACGTGGGTCGCACGACGAGACGCCTATCTCAGAGGGTTCGTGAACACATCCCGGCATGGTTTTACAGAGGCGAAATGAGGTCTTCAGACAGCTCTATCATGTCGCACCTCCTTGAATGTGGCCATACAGCTTCAGAGAATGACTTCAAAGTCATTTACTCATTACCTGAACACTTCTCCCAAGGATTCCGCAAACAGCTCTTATCCATCGCCGAGGCTATATACATTCACCATCTAAAGCCGGAATTATGTGTCCAAAAACGATTTATACGGCCGATATTACTACCTTGGCCAACGGACACCGTTACTTAGTTATTTGGCTGTCATCCTACCTACTTAATTACCTTGTACTAATGAGCCTTGTGTACACATGTTTATTTAGTTTACTTGGTCTACCACCTCTATCTCTGTCTCAAGTTATCGATTTTGGTCATTCAAACAGTCAAGAAGTCAATCCCAGCCCCAGTTGACGCTATCTTCACAATCCCTGTTATGTAAAAGTTTGGGTCTGATGAGATTTACCGAAAAGAATTCTTTACCCTGAAATGATTTCTGATATTGATTCATATTAATGAAATGGGAATCTTTGCTTTGCTGAAGATCAGCATTGCCCGTGATTCATTAAAAGCGTTCGTGTAACACTAACCTATTAATTGCACGTAATAGCTGGACTGAAGCTGTTGATGAGGGAGTTGGAGTCGATGTCATTTACCTGGACTTTTCAAAAGCGTTTGATCGTTTAGACCATCGAGTTCTCCTTCAGAAGCTTCGGAACTACGGCATTGGCGATCCAATCCTGAGTTGGATTAGCAATTTTCTACAAGAACGACGGCTAGTGGTGAGAGTCCGAGAATCATTTTCTCATGCAATCGACGTGACTTGTGGAGTACCACAAGGCTCGGTTTTTGGACCTCGTCTATTCTTGGTGTTCATTAACGATATGGCGAGATCAATTACTTCCGATTTCTTATTTTTCGCTGATGATATCAAGATATGGCGAAGCATCAGAGGACCGGATGACCATGAACGGCTCCAGCACGATCTTAACACAGTGTCGAACTGGTCAGTTCAAAACGCTCTACCGTTCAACGTAGACAAATGTCGCGTAGTACAATTACGCCATAGACATAACTGCACCTAAATACTTGGGACAAAGGAATTGCAGAATAGATCCCAGGAACGTGATCTTGGTGTGATCGTACAGAGCGACCTCAACTGTTCAAAACAGGCTGAGGTAGCTGCCAAAAAAGGCAACCAGCACGTCGGCATGCTGCGAAGGGCATTCGGGAGATTTGACCCATCAATCTTCCCAATGATGCTCAATTCCTACGTGCGCCCGCAAGTTGAGTACGCAATCCAAGCTTGGCAACCTTGGTTGAAACGCGACCTAGAAGCGATAGAGGCACCACAACGGAGAGCAACAAAGAACGTGATGGGCCTGCGGTATCACTCTTACCACCGAAGGCTGAAGTTGCTGGGAATTTTCAGCGGACGCTATCGAGGGCTGCGCGGCGATCTCATATTAGCGTATCAAATATTGAGTGACCCCAACCACGTATGCCGCCATTTGCTGAAACTTAGCCACAACACGCAGCTCAGGGGTAACTGCTTAAAGTTGAAGGAACAATATAGCCGTCTAGAGTGTCGACGGAATTACTTTTCCCTTCGAGTTTGCAAACCATGGAACGCACTCTCAGACTCAGTAGTATCCTCTCCTACCCTGGATGTTTTCAAAAAACGATTAGATGTTGCCCTCAGCTCCCAACATTTTGTTACCTAAGCTCCTCTGTTGTGGATTACGCCAAGCATGTTTTCAACAGGACTAATGTATCAAATGGACCTAAGTGAGCGACCATATTTTATTTTCTCACTCCTTACCTCAACTATCACTGCGCCACAGTGTCTTTCTGAATGTTTACGCGCGATATTTCTTTTTCATTTCACACTGATGTTAATTATCAAAGTATTCATCTCGGCAGACGTTCGATAGATGACCCACACATATTTTAATTGCATCATATTCACCGCTACCATCCTACGGGACATGTCAAGCACTTGCTTTTATCTCGTGATAAATCATTGTTCATTGTTCATTGACGTCTCTGCAGTGGATCGTTAAGATGGCAATGTATATTCCACCTCCGGCAGCCTTTTGTTGCGATTCTACTAACAAACCTACTGCGACTGATGGAAATAAAGGGAGAATTTTCTCCACAACTTACTTGTAGTTGCTACCTTCTACTGCTGGTTAGAATACAAAACAAAATTGTTGCAATTCGTCACCTTTCGGATATGATAACCAACGTCACTCTGATGCTTTAAAAATTTAGAGGCTGGCTACATTTACAAAGGCATCGGATGGGGTGCATGGCCAAGCGTTTTATTCTGTAAGCCACAAATTTTGTCTTTTGAGGCAAGAAGATGCAGAGCCAAAGGGAACAATTTATTTCCAACTTGATTAAAGCTGTAGAAACTTGTAGCCATGCCGTCATCCCAAAGAATAGACTCGGGTGTGTTACAATGATGCAAAAATGGATAATCTGTAACAGTGATAGTCGTATATTCTAAACGATAGTTTCCTGAGATCCTTCTAATGTTTGCTGGGAAAGAGCCGTAGTGATCGCCAGGGTTAAAACAGACGGGCTTGTGATTCGCGCCCGTTCAAAACAAATAGGACACTTGAAATCAGTAAGAGGCTGACCAAATGTTCCAGATTACTTCAGAGATTGATTATTCTGTGCTGATAATATGGGAGTCCTCGCCACAAAACGGACTGTCAAAAAATTATGGCTATCACAGCAGCTTGCAGAAACAGTGGTAAAAGTGACCATTTCACTAGATGCTTCCGCGAACTTCGGGTAGCTTTAATCGACTGATAGAATGATGTTTCCAACTCATCGATTAAGGAGAAGGTTTCTTCAGTCAGCAGAACATCATGACAGCAACTTCGACGAACCTCTCTATTTGAACCCAAGCCTCCTTCCTTTCCCATACTTGCCTTTAAGCTCCAAAGGCATGGCACCGCTACCAGTTAATATGAAATTAGAATCTGTGTCGTCTTTAGAGATTATTTCACTTTGCACTTACATGTATGATATTGTGTTGCATTCCACCTCGTACAAATCCGATCCATACATAAAGTATCGCATATAAAGTTCAGCGTAGTTAATAAACAAACTCAGTTTACTCTCGGTCCCATCCGATGCTACTCTATATGCAGTAGTCAAAGATAGTCTAGTCTCGCTGGGGCGTAATGCGTTGGTTAAACCTAACATCACTCCTTCTATCAACCACACGGGCGTCATGACGCTCAGTACCTCTACACTTAAAGGAAATGTTTCGGCTTATTCACCAAAACAATTGGTCGGATTCCAACGTCGCTCATTGCTTTTGCTTTAAACAGGATTCCAAACGGTATTGCATAAATCAGCCTAGGTCCATTCCTCAGCTAAGTATGAGTTGTTAGAGGAAGTTATCCAGGAGATGGTATCAGATGACTTGATTGTGTCTACTGACTGTTCTGAATGGTTACATCTTATGGCCACATTGTTAACTAGGAATGGAAAGCATATACAATTACTGGAAGGTGCTGAACCATCAGAACTTCGCCAAACCATTCTCCTTCTCAAGGTTGATGAGCTGTTGGACACGATAACTGGCGCGCGATGTTTTCTTTTAGGTAGACATAGAGAAAATCTTCTTCCACATGACATTCGCGCTAAAGACAAGGCCATTGATGGCTTTGCTAGTCCCGAGAGGTTTGTTTCTGTGCGAAGTTCTGCCAATAAGTATCACTTCTGCTCTAGCATCTTGGCCGAGTTCTATGGCCTACTCATTAACAGGCTTACCTAGGGCAAGTGTCGTGCATAAATGGCTTTCACCTGTTAGGCGACTCAATAGAGGGTCACGGCTTTAGGCTACGCGCAAAACTGCAGCGTTTGGAGAGCTTGGATCTTCGACATTATTTCGTAAAGTGTAATTTGGTGCGACGGAAATAAAATGTTTCGGGTATTTCTTCTTCTCTGGTGGAATGCGACTATGCGCTGCAAATTTCTGGCAATCACCCAAAGACCCATCCATAAAACGCGCCAGTTGTCCTTATAAGCAGCTACTTTGACTTCTGGTAGCGTCTGATGTCCAGTGGCGCAAAGGTGCCAGGCCCCTACCCATGAGTCTCCTCCACGCTGCTAACGGTTGACACGGTCTTACTCGCGGCGTTCGTAGCGTGTTGCTTCCTCGGGACCGTACCATCGGTGTTTTTACTTGCCGTCGGCCTATTGCACACCATGGCTGCGAACGGCGCTATAGTAGCTAGAAGCTAAAGAATCAGTTGTTTTCAAACTTGTCCCGTTGGCGGACAGATTTAACTTGCCCGATGAGCCTATGGAAGAACGCTGTCAGAAAAAATAATACCAAATCACAGGGCAGAAAATCTCAATCCAGAAGAGAACAGAATGCAGAACAAACGCCGTTGGCAGGTAGGCGTCCTACGCTATCTAGCAGGCTTCAAGTTTACCATAGACTTTCACCATACACTGCGCAGCCGTCTCAGGAGGGGAGATAACCTGGATAAGGTAAATACATCAAGACAATTTCCGCTATTTCGGCAAGAAATCGATTAACCTTAATTTAATATTTATTTCCAAGGTTCTGGAACCTTCCATTTCCTCAAGTTACCACAAACCTACAGAAAATCGGCAAGCAGGCGACCATTTTACCTGGCAATTTATATTTTCTAGAACTCGAAGCCCAAAGGCGATCTGTAAATTTAACGACCGTCTGGGGCAGTTTTACACTGTTTTGGCGATGTTTAGTAAAGGCGATTTTCTCAGCTGGACTAGAAGTCTTGCGGAATTTTGTTCGAAATAGCCAGAACATTTAGATAGCTAATGACTGTATCCATATAACTTGTGTTATATCTCCGAGTCTGCTACTTTAGCGGGGCCATGGAGGATGTTAACCTACGAAAAGCTACCTTTGAATGGAGAATTGCACAGTAGTCCTCTTTCGATGAAATTTAAACGCTCATTTCTAACTCATTGCTTGCTATTTATAATGGGATTTGTCCAATCTTTTGTTTCTCAGAAGCACTAAACATTGGCTTTGGAGCTGCCTTGCCTCAGGTGCAGAACAGAACTGCATTGATCATCGCGTATGCTTCTAGAAAGTTATCTTCACCAGAGTCTTTATACTCCGTAGCTGTAATATAGGTTCTCGCCTGTGTCTTCGCCTATGAAAAAGACACTTATTCTACATCGGTCAGCAGTTTACAACTCGCATTGAGTTAACTGTCCTCCTTAGTCGGGGTACTAAAGGCCGCATGGCACTTCGAACCAATGCATGGCAAGCTTATTTGCTGAATTACGACTTTAAATCACATTATGCCAAAACAATGGGAATCACATCTTAGACAATTTATTCCCCCTTCCCTTGAAAATACGGACACTAGGGGATGGCGCTTAAAAAGCAATGATTTCTCCTTTGCAGACAAGGTAACAGCTCCAGTATGATCGGAATTTACAAGGAGTTGTGCAATGCTACACTGAGTGCGCGCCTCGCTACACCAAACAGAGTAGGAAACTGAGTGCCTTTTATGCTTTACGACACGAAGTTGCGCTCGCTACTGCCTGTTTATGGAAGGAACGAGGTTCGGATCTCCACATATTTTGACATCAAACTCATCCGAGGCGTATACGAAGATATCCTGGCATAGTGAAGAAGAAGAGCCGGTCGCAGGAAAATTGTTGGTGGTCAAGTATGTCAAATATGGTGGAAGCGGTTGTTCCTTTGTGCGATGTGTGTGTCGGAAAACCGACGAGAGCTGGCAACCAATCGACGCACTTGTGCTGGCAATCGTATATCAAGTAAATTTGGTCCAACTTAGCGGCCTATATCTTGAGACAATTCCACTCGACACCACAACATCAAAGAAATTGTTTGATGGCCGCTTGATATTCCTCTTTGTGTGGCGGGAAAACTAACAAACTGTGGCTAAAACATTTGTTTGCTAGATTCCGGTTTCCTTAGGAAGTTGTGACAGATAAAAGAACACAAGTTACAAATTACACATTCCGGCAGTTCTTACAACTGCGATATCAAACGTGTTCGAATTTCTTTGCACAACATTTCGGCTAATGGTGTGAGTAAAAGCAAAAACGACTCGATAACGAAAAGTATACAGACGGCACTTCTGTTCGGTATACAATGAGAAGATGCAGTGCATCAAGCAATATTTATACATAGAAAGTTGCAGTACAGGGCTATCCATGGCACACGAACGGCGCTGATCTTTGGCAGCATATTGAGAGCGAAATGGAACGCAGCGGTATCGGTCTCCAGAAACTATCATCCCTACCAACTTGGGTACCTTCGACGGTTTCGGTCCACCTATAGAAACTTGGCCTTGCCACTGCGCCCTGGGATGTCCTTCCGGCCCAGAGAAAGGAAAGTGCGAAGGCGAGTCAACCTCATCTCGACCCGTCAGCATTACACGGACGCTAAAAGCAAGCATCTTACCAACTAGCAAATCGCCGAAAAGTGAATCCCGAAACATCGTTCCGCTTTTGCAACATAATGTAGTGTCAACCGCCCGAAACGATCTCAAAGAAGCGTACTCGGCTTCAACTTTAGCAAGTACGGTGTTCATTTATGGAGGCGGATAGTTATGTATACTTCAGCTTGAGAAAGGCAGCGTGAGGTACACAGGTACGCGCTTGCATTGCCTTCAACACTTTTGAGTATTGACGAGCAATACGCTTGTGTGTTTCCTCCATTTGTTAGAGTACAAATTACTTAACATTTGGTAGGCTTTGATGCTACTTGACTTTTGGTCTTGTGTGCTTATAGCGGTACGACAACATTCGACCGCATTCCGCGCCAGGAACTACTGACCAAACTCGTCCGTTTTGATATCACTGGAGAAATGCTCTGCTATTTCATATACTATTGGTCAAATCAAACACAGTTTCTGTGCCTGGGCGACATCACGTCTACCGGAAAAGCGGTCAAGATCGAAGCTTTTCAAGAGAGTGCCTACCGTCTACTACTCCATTTACTCTATTTTATCAACGCCTTACATGTCTTGTGCTGGAGTGCGTCATGTCATTTCGCAGGCGACGTGAAAGTGGTATTCGCTTTCGACTCAGATGCTGTGAGCCATAGCCTAACTTACATACAAAGTGAGCTTAGTGCTCTTGAAAGTTGATACGCATTGTGAAAACTGAGAGATTGACTAAAAAGCTGCAGCACGCTTTCCTATAGATACGATGTGTCCCTACAACCCACGCTCTCAGTGACGTCCCTTACACACTTAAGCACACGCTTCGTGACCTGAGAGTGAAATAACCCTGCTCTTTCAAATTTGCGGAACCAGTAAGCTTTAGCACAGCTAAGAAGGTATCGTTATAAATATACCGCCCACGGAATCTCAGCTCAGTCTATGCAACACATGCACATGACCTGTCATTGCTTACTGTGCTATAGTCCTTACAAACTCACGTAAGTGCGACAGGATTACGCTGAGAAGGTACTGTGTTCATTCACCAAACATCTACTACACCCATCCACGTCGAACTAACGTCGGCTGGGCAAACGATGAAGTTTATAACGACTACGGCTACAATGGATAAATACAAACATTACGTTGCTACTGAAGTTCGCAAAAATCCGAACATGTACCGGAAGCAACTCTCTCGAGCGGCAGAGGATACCCGATATCATGTGCACAAGGTAGCCAATGCTTCCAAAATGCCGATTGCTAGCAGTGGCATACGTCATAAATTCTTCCTTTGCCAGATACGGAAATGCAGGAAACAAGTTGCTACTGCAAATCCGCTCAACTTAGACCCATACAAAATGTCACTATGCCATTAAAAGCTTTTTCAACTAAGCCACACCATCGGAACTCTTAAGCTTCAAGTGTCTGTAGACGTATAATGGAAGAACGGACCAAACAATATTTAATCACGTTTACCAAAAACGGCGTGCGAATAGACTTACATTCAGCACTTATCGAGTATTGCTTGTATAACGTGGTTGCTTGTCTTCATTCTCTCCGATCTACATATTTCGCATCTATCTGGAGTACAGACTACTTAGCCTATGTCGATACCAGAACACCAGGTCTAACACCATGCTATTAGTTCCATTCACTTACTGTAAAAGTGCCACTCACGTTGATTTCATTTTCCGCCTTAACTTACTGGTGTCTGCTTGCCAATTATTTAGAGCTAGTTATCCTTCCTTTTTGCCAGCTTCCAGGATACTGGGGTTTGATAGCCTCCGACGAACCTTGTTTATTAGCCTTTTGCACTTATTTTTACTTATCTGCATTGCTTTCTCGTCCTTCGTCTAGGCAGCTAGCTCCACTTCCCTATACCAGCTATTGCTTGCAGCTGCCGTCCTCTAACGTTACCCATTTAGTGTTACTTATCTTGTACGCAACGCGTCACCTTCGCCTTTCTGACTTACCTTTCTAAACTGTACACCTACGTTTGACTACAGTAACAGGTTTTCTTCACCCCATCGGTCTCTTTTCTTTATTCGCCTTACCAAACAGCGCGTTATTACTCCTTAACTTTCTATTCTGTTAAACGAGACCACTAGTCTTCTGACAGCCACAAGAATTCAGTCTCCCCGACCCATATATTTAGCTGCTTACTGTGTTCATACTGAATACTGTATTATAGAGCAAGTAGAAATGAATTCTGTACAACTCTTTCGAAATATGGTGAAAAGGGTTATAAAAGTTGTCAGCCGTGAATATAGTCGTCGTTCTCGTGTAACATTTAAAACATCTGACACGATATTGCAGGACTCACAAATGTGATATGTCATCGTAAGTGTGTAATCATTCTCTGAATCGAACAGTGGTAAAATATAAATCTAACAACTTTTTGAACCGCTGCGCAGATGTTGCCTCCATCACATGTTCAGGTAAACCGTACCGAATATTTACCACTCGAGGTTCGAAGCACAGTGCGTGGGGAACGCGTTTCACATCCGGCACGACAAGTTTGTATCTGTGTCCGCGTGGGCTGCATGGCCCTCGTAAGTGCAGCATTCGCTTTAGCATTGGGAAGTCATCAAGATGTAGAATACGGTAGGTTATAATGAGGTTGACTAGTTCCCGACGGTAGGACAAGGTGTAGAGTACTAGTTTCCTGCCCCAAGCCAGGTAAGCTCGGAATGGGCCTGGCAGCAACGTGTTGGACCCGTTTGATCTTTTGTGCCTCACCTCGGGTAATCGGAAAGTAGACTGGCGAACCGTACTCTAGCATTGGTCTAATGATGGAAGCAAAGAGGCGAGTGGCAACCTCTTCAGACCATGCGCCGAAGCTACGTTTGAGTGCCCAAAACATGCGCACTCCGTTACGATGTAGCCTGTTTGTGTTGTCCACGGACTTCACAACGTAGCGCGAGAGTACACCTAGGTTCTTCACGGAGGGTCAGGGATATAGCGCTTGGCTGTCTAGAGCGTAGGTTCGACAGTCAGCACCCTTCCCCAGGCTCATAAATACAGACTTGGCTGGGTTGACCGGGAGAAGAATTTCTGCGGACCATGTGGATAAGAGATTAAGGTCTTGCTGAAGTAGGCCACAGTCGTCGGGAGCGTCAATTGCTCTCCGAATCTTCATGTCGTCCGCAAACAAGACACACGGTGACATGAGAAGCTAACGTAGATCGTTGCTGTGGGTCAGGAACAGAGTGGGCCCCAGCACAGTGCCTTGTGGCGCTCCATTTATAGTGGGGTATCAGTCAGTTAGATGGTCGTCCACCTGTACCCTCCACTTTCGTCCAACAAGAAAGTTGCGGATCCACCGGTGCAGTGAGCAGCCGACACTACACATGCTGAGTTTGTGAAGGAGAACCTCATGGCTGACCTAGTCGAACGCTTTACCGAAATGGATGCTTATCACGTCGACAGACTTCCCCATGCTTATTGCCTTCAACCACTCATGTCTCGTCACAAGCAGGTTCATAATGGATGAGCGACCTTGTATAAAACCGTGTTGTGCGGACGTCAGGACCTCATTTGACTGTAGCAACTGCAGCAATCCATCCTTCACGATTTTCTCAGCAATCTTTGCCAAAATAGGTGTCAGACAAATTGGCCTGTAGTTGTCTACTTTGCCAGGGTCGCCGCCTTTCGGAATAGGCTTCACCACTGAACATTTCCAGTCAACCTGCAACGAACCTTCGGACAGCGATCTGTTGAAACGGTCAATCACGACAAGAGAGATGATGGTAGAAAGTGACTTGAGAACCAGTGGGTGAAGCCCATCAGGTCCGAAAGGTTTGGTGCTGTCAAGGTTAGCGAGTAGTTGTCCTAACTCTTCAACGCCGCAATGCAAACTATCAAGTTCGGTAAAAGCGGTACACGTCGAACCCAGAACAGGCATCCGGTCATTCGCAAATATAGAAGCGGTGCGTGCCGGCAACTCGGACGCACGCTCAATGCTGGAGGTCAGGGCTCTCCATCTGGGCCATCCAGCACTGACACATCACCTGTCCGATTCAGGCGTCACTTCACGTTTGTAAGGATTCGTTTTGGGGCGGTCTTCGCGGCTATTGCGAGCTGCTGTTCGAAATGTCGGCGCTTATTCTTTTTTGCACAGTTGCAGGGGTTTCGCTGACTTTTATACGCTTCGTAATCATTGGCAGAGCCAGAGAGGAGGAATTTGTCCGACAGTCTGCGCCGCCTCCGAGCCAGGTTTCCATACTCCTTTTCAAACCAATGAGGCTTAATCAGTCCAACCTTTTGACATTTCAATGGCACAAATTGGGAACACAATGATGCTAATCTCTCTTTTATAAATATCCAGCAGTCTTCCACAGATGCAGCTTATGACAGAGACCAATCCAGTTGGCTCGCGGCTCGAGCTAGACCATGGAAGTCTGTTTTCCTGTAGTTGTAAGCTGATTCCAACGGACGTGAATACAGCAAACATAATTCCATAACAGCTATGAGCACTGAATGATCACTTGTAGCCAGGGGCTCCAGAATCCTAAAGTCACGCACTCGTTGTTCTTAGCTCATTAACATCAGGTCGAAACAGGACGGAGTTGTGCGTGTTGTTATGCGTGTTGGCTGGCATATGTGTTGCGATGCACCAGTTTCAATTACCGAATCCACGAACTTTACTTCAACCTCATTATGTCCAGGCATCAAATGCACATCAGGCCATCGTATTCGAGGGCAGTTAAAATGGCCCAAAAGTAGAAAAGGTGGACGACTTATGTAAGTTCGAAGATGGGGCAGCCAATCCAAACAACGACTCAGGGGGCTGCGATAAACTGCGCCCACGAGTAGTTCTGCGGGCCTGAGGCGGATGGAGCACCACAGTAGCTCACACAACCCATCGTCGCCTCGGTAGGTGCCCACGAGTCTCCCAAGCAGGGAAGACCGGATATAAAGTAAGACACCACCGTGGGCATTCTTTAGTCCAGGGCATCGGAAGAACGAGTAACCGCTGAGTTCAAGTTCTTGGGTGTATAACTCTGCATGCAGCCATGTCTCTGCGAGTCCCACTACGTCTGGCCGCTCAGACGCAACGAAACAACAGAGTTCATCGCGCTATTTCATAATACCGCAAACGTTTGTGAAGGCTACTCGCAGGCCGCAGCAGGGGCCGCCGGGCGTGCTTGAAGTGTGAGCAGCCTGTTTATCCTGATTCGCAGATTGTTGTAAATCACCCGATACTTTGCGATACGAAGAGTTGTTTCCCCCTCACCGGAACGTCTTTTCAGCTCAATGATGTCAGATTTGAGCCGCTACCTGTCTACTTGGTCCAGGTCTGGATGAGCATGGATCTTCAAACCCTTCAGCCTACTTAGGCTGGACTTGATCAGTCTTGGACTGGCTTCGTCCACAAAAGTGGTTCTCATATGCTGATTTAGTTGATGGCCTTGCTTTCCAAAACGGGTAATTTGAACAATGAACAATGATTTATCACGGGATAAAAGTAAGTGCTTGACACGTCCCGTAAGATGGTTGGGGAAAATATGCTGAAATCAAAATATATCTGAGTCATCTACCGAACGTCTGCCTAGCTGAATACTTCGGTAAATTGCATCAGTGTAAAATTTAAAAAAAATCGAGCGTAAACGTTCAGAAAGACACTGGGGTTCAGTGATGGTTGATATAAGGCGTGAGAAAAGTGAAATATGGTCGCTCACTTGGGTCCATTTGATATATAAATCCTGTTGAAAAGCATATTTGGCATAATCCACAATTGAGGAGTTTAGGTAACAAAATGCTGGGAGCTAAGTGCAACACCTAATCGTTTTAAAAATAAGTCTAATTTAGGAGAGGATACAATTGAAACTGAGAGTGCGTTCCAGGGTTGGCAAACCCGAAGGGCAAAGTAATTCCGTCGACACTCTAGACAGCTATATTGTTCCGCCAATATAAAGCAGTTACCACTAATCTGCGCGTTGTGGCTAAGTTTTAACAAATGGCGGCATACGCGGTTGGGGTCACTCAGTATCTGATAAGCTGAGATCACCGCGCAGCCTTTGATAGCGTCCGCCGAAAATTCCCAGCAACTCCAGCCTTCGGTGATAACTGATAGCACAGACCCTTTACATTCTTTCTTGTTCTTCGTTGAGGTGTCTCCATCGCCTCTAGGTCGCGCTTCATCCAAGGTTGCCAAGCTTGGATAGCGTATTCAACATGCGGGCGTACGTAGGAATTGTGCATCAAGGAGAAGATTGATGGGTCAAATCTTCCGAACGTTCTTCGCACCATGCCGACATGCTGGCTGTCTCTTTTCGCAGCTATCACATCCAGTTTTGAACAGTTGAGGTCGCTCTGTACGAGCACACCAAGTTCACCTTCCTGGGAGCTGGTCTGCAATCCGTTTGTCCAACGTAAATCTGTGTAGTTATGTCTTTGGCGTAATTGTACAACGTGACGTTTGTCTATCTTAAATGGTAGGTCTTTTTGAACTGACCAGTTCGACACTGTGTTAAGATCGCACTGGAGCCGCTCGTGGTCATCCGGTCCTCTGATCCTTCGCCATATCTTGATATCATCATGGAAAAATAGAAAATCGGAAGCAATTGATCTTGCCAAATTGTTAATGAACACCAAGAATAGACGAGGTCCAAGAACCGAGCCTTGTTATACTCCATACGCCAGATCGATTGCATCAGACAATGATTTTCGGACTCTCAAAACTAGCCGTCGTGCCTGTAGAAAATTGCTAATCTAACTCAGGATTGGGTCGCCAATGCTGTAGTTCCGAAGCTTTTGAGGGAGAATGCGATGGCCTAATTGATCAAATGCTTTTGAAAAGTCCAGGTAGATGACATCGACTCCTACTCCATCATCAACTATTTCAGTCCAGCTATTACGTGCAATTAATAGATTAGTATTACGCGAATGCTTTTGACGAAAGCCACGTTGCCCTGGAGCTATTGAGTTGTGGCTTTCCAGCTACTGCATCAGCGTGTTTGCGATGATTGATTCCATTAATTTAGATAGTACGGGACGTAGTGTTATCGGACGGTAGTATGCAGGATCAGTGCGGCTACCTCCTTTATGGATAGGAGTGATGAACCCTTGCTTCCATACTGGTGGAATACGGTTCTCTTCTAAACGTCGCTGAAAGAAAACAGCCAGTGGTTCTGCTAGATCACTAGCTACCGCCTGCAGAGCCTTTGGTCGGATGTTGTCGGCTCCGGGAGAACTATGAATACGCAAGGATAACAACTTCTTCAACACAGCTACCGCAGTGAAAGTACTGTTGTCTAAACCAGATGGTGGAGTATTAGAAATGAGAATGTTTGGGCTCGTTACCTGTTGGAAAGTTTGGGAGTAATGAAGCCGTAGGAGAGCAGCTGCTTCCATTGCTGATTGCGTGCACTCATCAGCCGGGACGAGTGCTGAAACGCTCCGCTTCACCTTTCGCAGGCCATTAATGTGCCTGTACAGGAGTTTGCGGTTCGTGCAGAATCGCTTTATTAACTCCTGCTGATGAGTGACCTTGTCTTCGCGGATCAGTCTCATACAGAAGTTACGACGTGTCACGTAAGCAGTCCAGGTTTCGGGATTCGAGCAGTCCTGGTGATCTCGCCACGCCAAATTCCACTGGGACATACATTTACGTGTTCTGCTTCTCAGAATTGACTTATGCTTGTCTTTGGATAGGAAGGACTTCTGTTCTGATCCGTGTGCTACCAGTGTGTTAAACGGCCTTGTAAATGTTTCCCAGGCAACATCTGGGGGCATTCCATTAAGAAAGTCCAAGATGTATCGTTAACAAGCTTAGAGAACACATTGTAGTGCGTGACAGTATGCACTTTATCATCCTCCTTTTCAGGGTACTCCGCATAGCATATATAGTTAAAGAGTACAGTAACATGATCACGGCCACCCAGTGGTGTGCTTGTAACTATCCCATGAGTTCTTCTTTAGTTAGCACAAGATCCAGCATCGACGGCTTGTTAGCAGTTTGAAATCTGATGGGAAAGGTTACGTGGTTGTACAGAGGGTGGATAGCAATTAGCACTTGCAATCGGGCTTTAAACTGCGTACCTTTGATTACTGGTGCACGTTAAAGTCTCCAGCAACAAGAATGTGGGTGTAGGACTTGTTCAAAGCAAACTGAAAGTGGTAGTTAAGTTTGGAGTCCATTTGCAACGTTGAGTTTGGTGGGCGGAAAATAACGGCTAGTAGACATGTGTCCTTGCCTTGCAACCATAGGCGGCACCAAAGCGAATCAGGAGCTCGGATCTCCGGGTGCTCGATAACTTCACATCGGCGTTTCGTATTATAGTAAAGAATCACACCGCCACCCCTTCCTGTTCTATCGGTAGGAAGCAGCGACATACCGGGTAAATTGATCTCAGAATCGGTTATCTCAGGGTTTAACCATGTCTCTGTAATCAAGATCAGGTCCCCCGGTTGTGAGGCATGGAGTTCTCTGAGTTCGGCCAACTTGCTTAGAAGGTCTTGGGCGTTTGTGTACATGCAAGATAGGGCTTTTGGTATCAGGAGTGCGTTGACGAATGTCAACTTTGTGTTAGTCTTTAAGCCGGCCGTTACTTGGCCGGCCATTAATCGCTTTTTGGTTTATGCATTTCAGTCATGTTGCACGGCATTATTGAGAGTTCCTGAACAGACGTTTCACTCATGCTGTGTTTTGTCCTGTTGTGTGCCGTGGGCGCTGTTGTGTCGGTCGGTCCGCAGGACTGTACAAATAAAGCATTTGTAGCGTTTTCAAGTTTCATCGAATTGCTTCCGACTTTGGCCGTTCGCCTGCTGTCCTTAGCCGGATTTCTGTTGGCAAACTAGCTCGAAATCTTAACCAGCTATCCAACAGAATTTGCGTCATTCCCTCGGAGTGTAGTATTACTTTCATTAGCCTTGGACCGCAGCCCATGTAGTTAGGTGATGACGGGACTCTTGTCATGAATTTGGCAATAACATTGTTAACGGAGAGTGCTCCGCGGATGTAGCACCACTGATCTCGGTCACGTGTCTTCGCATCGTAATCAGAAGAACGCAGAAGCTCGGGAACACAATGAACAAATATTGGTTTCTTGCTATCCCTATTAGGAGTGCCGCGTTGCTCAACTGCTTCCTTTTAGCGATCTTTACAAGGTAGATCAGGTAATATGCGCACTCCGCTCGGTGAGTTGCGAAGACGAACTGCTGTGAGCAGGACATCCTCTGTCTCATCTGCTGAGTCTAGTGTTACTCGAAGAATTCGAGGTCCACCAGAGTGCACTGAGATCGGGTACAGCGCTACGCGTTGCAGCATTGCACGCTCAACCCGAATACCAGTCGCCTCGTAGACGGAACTCCACATGTTGCGATCGTCTTGCAACTTGCCTTTTATTGTGCCAGATTTGGATTCGCGAACCTTGGTGCACACGAGAGTTAACGCAGCGTGGTTTTGTCTAGCGAGTGTTGGCTTTATATCTTTGCAGGCAATTCAGGTTGTTTAGAAGGAACCACTGGAGTTGACGGTGAAAGCTGTTTTGCGCCACGCGTGCTCGGTACTGAAGATAGACTTATATGTGTTTCGCTCCCGGTGTGCTTGTCGAGGCAATTGTTGCGTACGTTACCTGCTTGTTATCTGTACCGGGTTGCCTCCGGCTGTGAGCTGTCGGTGTCATGAATGAATCTCCAAGTGAAGCGTCTATGGTTGGAGAAGTGAAAGTAGGCATGTTTGAAGCTTGTCCACTTATGGGAGTGAGGTGACCCAGTTGATTTATTTTCACAGACGCTACAGTGTGGTTTGAGTGTCTAGCTCTCTTCTTCGGCTTAGATTCGGAGCTTACTTTGGCCGGATGAGGTATTATCGTGGCCATATTTATCTCCGTGGAAGCGATCTTAGTATTTACAAAATGCGCGATAATTTCAGTCAACCTATCGCACTGTTTCAGGAGCAAAGATAAACAGTTGACAATTGGAATGACGACATGATGGGTAAAACCAAATTGTGTCAGCACCTTGGTTTGTCTGTCTCACTTCTTGGATGGGTTTGCCTACACATTGCGGACAGTACGATCTATAGTGAAGCTAGAACAGGCAACACTGATCTTAAGGACTATACTGCAATTGTCTGCGCAACATAGGCGACGTTGAACTATTGGAATGCTAGTCGTCCTCTTATTGTTTACAGCAAGACCTATCTAAGCGCACGACTTGATGAGTGTTGTTTGCGTTAGGGGTGATACACGAATAGGTCAGAACACACACGCGAATTGAGAGTTGTTCAACCGCACCAAGGTCAGGCGGTAAAGGCATATGGAGGTCGTAACGCGCAGACTGTCGGGTTCAGCGATCAATGGACTCGCAGATGAACACACACATCTATACAAAGCGGTAGCGTGTGTTACTCGGCCTGCCTTAAGTGACGCTGCAGGTGGAGCGCTGATAAGTGTCCCTAGAGCTATTCAGTTGATGAACGGAGCAAAAAGGCTGTAACTTTGTTATGCTGCAACTTGCAGGGATGGTTGCCGCGTAGTTTGGGAGCCGTCAGCTTATTCTTCCGAATGAGATCAAAATCTTTTCGAAAAACCGGTAGTTACAAAAGTGGAATTCGGAAAAAAATATGCAGAAAACTGGGAAGTGGAGCAAGAGTATAATTCACACACGTTAGATCCAAGAGCTGGTAACCATTGAGTAGAGCTCGTCGAACTGGTTCGAAAGAGCGCACGCACAATATTGTGCGGGGAGAATTAGAGTTGCCAATGAGGGCAAAGCAAGAGCGGAGTTAAAGTGCGGCCGCACGGGAGCTTGTTATTACCACTTACCCAGTCTTCACCAGCGTCGAGGACGTTGTCAATTAGACTGTAAAAACTCGACATCGTGATCGTAGCGCACTTGGGGTGATGGATTACTGGACTCCGGTGCGTGAAAGATCACGAGATTATAACGCCTCCGGTCGGACGAGGTTGACCTTACAGTGCGAAGTATACTACCAGCCTCACGTGGTTTGGCTAACCGTTGAGTTACGGAAGTTAAACGCCCAACATCCCCCCGTAATTTCGTTCTTTGTTATTTCCACTGATTTTCAGCACTCAGAATTTCCCCTGCTGGGGCATCAGTGTGCGTTGGACACAACAAAGGTAAACAATTTATGTCAGGTGCAACTGGGCTTCTAACAAAGGTTGGACTTCGTGTCGGTGAGTTTGCAAGGGTAGAGGAGGACGACTGAGTAGAAACCTGAAGACTATTCGGGCTAGGTTGTTTGGCCAAACGCACGGAGCTATTCGCAACGAAATGATGAAGCCTACGCGCCAGCTTTACTCTTCCTGGCTGTATTTTATTTCGACAATTTTCAAATATAGTTTGAACGAAATCTTGTTGGATTTCGCGAAGACGATGAAAAAGTTCAACTGATAATCCAACACATGAAGTGTGGTATTTAACTTGACACAAGACACGTAAGGGTATTTGCACGGTATCCGACTAGCTTGGAGCAAGTACCACAGGGTGACTGCTTCGGCATTGTGAATAATCCGAAAACAAGATGGCAGCCAACTGAGGGAGAAAATGGCGCTAACAAGATCACCGAAACCAAGTGATGAAGGCACAAGTATTCTGGTCAGAAATTTCAGGATCGGAAAGGAAACTGAATTGTATTTAAATTTCACGAAATACTTCCAATGAACGCAGAAAGCCGAAACAAAGTCATCTTATCGACACATCCAAAAATAACCGACCGGAGGCCGCTAACCTCTAATGAGCGTTCCTCACCTCCAAGTCCCCTAACCCAACACTCTTTTGCGCTTCCTTCCAACTACTTGGCTTGCTCTCAGCCCTCTCTTCTCAACTGCATTTCGATCTATTATTTCCGCATTTCCTCATATCTGAGGTCTCTCCGCCCTAATCATTTATGATAAATTTTACTTTATTCTTCCCAGTTTCCAGACCGATAAGCTTTGAGCGCGTCTAAGGCAACCCGTTCAACTATCTTTAGTTCATATTTCCACCTACTGCTTCGCTTTCGCCCCTTTCATCACAGCGGCAATTGTCATCTTTTCTTGCGGCGTCTGCTTGCACCTTACTTCTTCCAACTCTTACCACACGAGGTCACTAACCTCGGAGGCACCGAACCACCTTCTTTTCTTTTGACGTATCCATTTAGCGAGTTGACCGACCTTATAATGCAGCAATATATTTTCCTCGCATCCATCGGTCCCTTTTTTATAGTACCATCTATTCACAATCCCTCTCTTTTCATTGACTAACTAGCGGGTGCTCTATTCAAACTTTTAGCTCTACTTATATTAGACTGTTGCCTTTCTAATCGCCGAAAAACATCTGCCGCTCAGACCCTAAAGTTGCACTTGTTTCTGCCCCAGGCTGTTGAGATTTGATTGTCTCCCAGCTATATTTTCTTTTGCGCTTACTTCTTTATATTTTCTTTAGGTGCATCCCATTAATGTCAACTTCCTTCAACCTTACTTTCAAGCGCCTGCCTGCCTCTGCCGTTGACAAACCTGAATTATTTAGGCTTCAATTTCGTCCCTCTCATTTCAGCCGCCTAATCGACTTAGTTTTACCTGCGTCTCTCTTTGACGTTCTGCAATCTGAAAGATTTGGGGCTACTTAACCTGAAGGCGACGCGCCGCTTTGTCCCTTTCGTCATATCGGTCTACCGGGCTCCGCGTCCTCCATATGCAGCGAGAACTTTGTTTTACATACGCCTGTCTCCTCCCGCAGCTTAGGCCCATATCCTAAACGCACTTATTATTCCTAACTACGCAATCTCTGCACTCTAGGAACTATGCACTGCCGTTAGCATTAGACCATCGGTCTTCTAATTGTCGCGAAACGTTGGTTTTGCTGACCTACATGTATTGCTTATTGTCTGCGTCCAGACCGTTGTGATTCAATCGCTACCGAGGCATCTCGTCCAACAATCTCTCGTTAGTACTTCCACCTAACTGCTCCGCTATCACTTATCTTACCTCAACTGCTCGTTCAACCTTAGTTCACCTAAAGTCTGTCTGCTTCTGACGCCTTCCATACTTACTTACTTAGGGCCACTTAGTTTAGAGAAAATGCGCGAGTTTTATCTCTTCTGAGTTACCCGTTTACCTGGCTGACCGACAATTGACTTCAGTGATGGGTTCGCATTAATGTTGGCCATCTCCGTACTACCCTGTTATCCTAACTACATCCTTTAATTAACAACTTTCTGGACTCTGCACTTTTCCGATTGTTCTAGGTTTATTAAGTGCGACTACTGCACTTCCAATCGCTGCAGACGTCTGTTTCATCACCTACTTTTCCTTTTTAGGGTCTGCGCCTGGTCTGAATAACGATACTATCCACAGAGGTACATGGTGTACCACAGTTTCCTTTTTATAACCACCTAGCTTCTCAGGTTGCACCTTTCAATTTTCCAAGGGACTATCGCCGGCAACATATCTGCGTCGGCCTGCCTCTGGATACCTCCAATCCCATTAATTTGAACTACCTATAGTTAAGAAAACGCGCAACTGTCATCACTTCCAAAGTAATCGCTTCACTTGCTAGCCAGCACTAAATCCAGCGATATGGCTTCTTGTTTTCCGACAGTCTGAGCTTCAATCAAACACTTTAATCCATACGGAATTTTGAGCCTAACCAAATTACGTCTGCGCTTTTCTGAGCCGAACAAGTTTTCTGTGGTGCCAGCTGGGTAGTTCAGGATACGCTTGTTAAATAAATAAATAAATAAATAAATAAATTGTATATTCCTCGACTATGCGAGAAGCTGTTCTCTATAAGGAACAGATCAAATAATGGTACAACTTTTACATGACATTTCATCAATACATTTTCAGAGATAAACATGGATGCAATTGCAAATTATGTTACACAGAGTAATCAGAATCGTTCTGCTATTTTTACCTGCCACTGAATCAGGATTCTTTACAATCACATGATAGATATTTGGGCCGAGAGAAAAAAATGTAATGAAAGGGGCTGTTGTTCGAGATGTTATGTGTATGTGTTTCAGAAATTTATTCAGGCACCATGGATACCGTTTTCGAATGCGTTATCTAGGGACTGTGATGTCCCGAACATCTTAATCACGTTTTGGACGGTTAAATGCTTACTAATAGCAAACTTAAAATTGCAAAGCGTATAGAATGTTCTGATATCACTTGGAAGTTTGTTCCAAATCTTTGAGTATTGGGTTAGAAAGAAACGTTCTCTGATTCTCGTAGAAAATTTTGGAATCATGACCTTTACCTCTTTGTTACGTATTGGGTATCTGTTGTTTACATATATGTGAACACCGCTTTCAGGACTGCGAACTTGACAATTTATGATTCTGTAAAGAAAACATAGGTTCAGCTTCATTATCCGAAGCCAAACTGGGTCAAATCCAAGTTTATCGCATCGCCCCTTGTATGTCAACTTTGAGGAATATCCACATAGCTTTTTCGTGAAGCGTCTCTGGACCCTCTCAAGAGCGTGCTGGTCAGACTTCCGTAGATTAGACTGTATCATTGAACAGTATTCCATACACGGCAATACATATGTTTTGTAAAGGGATATGCGAGATTCCGTGAGGTAAAAATGATGGCAGATATAACCAATGGTCTTCATGGCTTTCGAAACTTGGAAGTCACAGTGTTCAGAAAAGTTAAACGTAACTGAATATCGCACGCCCAAGTCGCGAATTGTCCTGCATTGCGAGATATAGGCACCTGGTAGTAATAAACTGTCTGGCGGTACTTGACATTTGTACGACAAAATATTACACTTGTCCACGGCAAATGACACCTGCCACAGTTGGCACCAGGAGTCAAGGGCGGATAGGTCATCCTGAATGAGACGTACGGCTTCCTGAGTATTTGCACGTGGTTGTGAGTAGACAACTTTAATGTCATCAGCAAAGATAAATGCAACACCATTTCTTATTCTCTGGACTATATCGTTAATTTAAATTAGAAAAAGAAGTGGACCAAGAACACTCCCTTGAATCACTCCACTAGTGATTGCTTTCGGTGTAGAGAAATGGTCGCCTATGCGCACAACCTGCTGTCTACCAATTAGATATGAAGACAGCCAAGAGAACATCGGTTCTCTAATGCCTATAGCCTTCAGTTTTTCCAGTAACCTTCTGTGAGGCACTCTATCAAAGGCTTTTTGCATATCCAGGAACAGGATTACGACACTGTTTCCGTTGTCAATGGCAGCCGTTGTGTGGTTTAAAAAGTCAGTCTGGCATGTTGCGCAGGATCGACCTTGCATGAAGCCGTGTTGCGAATTGCTGATAATGTTAGCTTTGTTCAAGAATGTAAATAGTTCATCTTTTACTATCCTTTCCATTATTCTAGATACGATGGGTGTGTGATTTATGGGACGAAAGTTTTTAACCTCGTGGGCAGCGCCATTTTTATGTCGCGGGATAACAACAGAAGTTTTCCATTGAGTAGGGTATACTCCATTGTTAAAAGAGAGTGTGAAGATGTTGAGCAAAAGCAGAAGGAAGTCACTACCACTGCGTTTTATTAAACATGGGGGTAGTCCATCAGGGCCTGCGCACGTTGAGGAGTATAAGCGAGCGACTTGACTAGTGATTTTCGCTATAGTGAATTCTACTGTGCATAGACCTTCATTATTTTGCGGCGTGATAAATGTTGGTGTGTCTGATGATTCAGTGAGCACTGATTCGGCAAAATAAGCACTGAAAGCTTCGCAGATATCATCTGGTGCGTCGTATTATGTTCCATCAGGCGTGGTGATAAAACTGAGATTGTCACTGCAACGCGAACCCCGGGCACGGAATAATTTGGCTAGCTCAGCTGTTTTGCTAGGGCCATTCAGAGCTTTATACTCTTCTAGAATGAGAGTTTTGTCTCGTTGATGCCTCTGTTCTTCCACGAGCTTCGACTGCTGTAATAATAGCGCAAAGTCAGCAGTTAACTTGAATTTCTGACGAATCTTATGAAGCTTTCGCGCTGCCTTCAATGCCTTGCGATCGGATTTGGGTTTGGTTTGGTAAGCACATTTTAGTGGTATTGCTGAATCGATGCAGAAGCCGATTATACTATAAAACAGGTCCGTCGCATGTTGAGGGCATGAAGAGAGAAAGAATTTATCCCAATTCATCGAACGAACCAGGTCGTTGAATGAGTCCCAGTTGACAGAATTGAACAGACGATAATGCTTTGTTTTCTGTACATCGGCCATGCGTAGTCTTAGACAGCATTTGATTACGCGATGATCGCTCCCCGGAAATTCATCAAGAACGTTAACACTGATTGCAGGTATACCCAATGAAAAAATGAGATCCAGCGTACTTTCGCCTCTGGTAGGTCGAGAGACTTGTTGCTGCCAACCATTCATTTGGATACAGGAGATAAGATTGTGGTATTTCAAAGGAGCGGTTCCTATGGGCCATGAAATCGAAGGCAGATTGAAATCACCTCCAATAAGCTTATGTAAAAATGGTAGGCCAGCGGCGCATTCAAATGCAAGCGTCAAAAGCTCTAGGTCTTCTTGACTGCCGTTTGGCGCGTTGTATATACATCCCATAAGCAGCTGTTGCTGATTAACAGATATCGTTAGCCAGAGTGATTCCTGAACATTGTTCAACACTGGGTTATCAAATGTTGCTGCTGTGAGCGAGTTTTTTAGATAAATTACGCAGCCACCACCTCGACGACCAGGCCGATTCCTCATAAACTTGTTATAGCCGAAAATAGTTAACTGAGTGTCAGACATGCCATCATGGCACCAAGATTCAGTTATATATAATATATCAGGATTATTCACCAAAACAAACGAGCGTAGGGTGTGGATCTTAGAGTAAAGAGAGCGAATGTTTATCAAAAATACTGAGATAGATGTGAGATATGAGGAAGATTCTTTAGATTGTGTTATAAACACTGGAGTTTCAAGCCGTGTGCCTGGGCCCAGGTTAGAAATTGTTGAAAAAGTGCGCTGATTGCCAGCGGTGGAAAATGATTTGGAGGTGGCCATAGCGGAGGGGGTTGAGACTGAGTATGGCCCTCTAGAAAATGGTTTGAGGGAAAAAGTCCATGATTACTGCAATAGCCTGTGGGAGCTGGAGAGTTAGGTTGTATCCTCTGCAACATGTCGCTAATAGGCTGTTGATTACGTAACGCATTGATAGGATTCAGTGGATTGCTGTTATTTCCATCTATGGGTAAAATCCGCTTACTTGCGCTCGATATACAAGGATTCACTATACGCGGTGGAGGCACACTGGTGTCAATCCATACACCAACATCAGCATAATCCATGTGGTTCGTTGATAGGTTTGGAACGTCATGATACCCAATTACTCCGTGTGTAAGGTGCAAAGATAGCGGCACGTCTCCCGTAACTTTATGATCAATGGGTGTACGTCTATCCAAACAAAATGACGATATAGAGTCAGCCAACGATGCCTGTGATAAATCAAGGTCAACCGTCCTTTTACTATTAATCAATTTGACCGGATCCTTCGAAATTCTCGATGAGGTTGGACACTGGCCAAAGCAGACTTTAGGCGGGACATGACAGTTCGAGGCTTGAGGTAGCGCCTTTGCATGCAACTGGGATTTAGCAGGTAATGCAGTTGTTATTCGCTGATCCCCAATGTTGTCACTTCGCATAGGGGAAAGAGTATTAGGAAACCCTATATGACTGCCAGAACTGATTATCCAAGAGGAAGCACCATGTACATCACTAGTTTTGGGGATTGTAGTCGTTTTGGGCTTGGTCGGCTTAACACGCTTAGCCGTGAATCTGTGGCCTAGTGGGAGTCCTTCAGTTACCAATTTTGCATCTGACGTTGACCTTAGCTTCGAAGGGCGAGAATTAGGTGTTCTACCGGACACATCATCTAAGCAATGGAGTGGCTCGCAAATGCATGTGATTCCTTGTTAACTTCAGAAATCATTTGATCATCCAACGCTTCGTAGCTAATGGTTCAGCCTCATTGTTGCAGGAAGTGGTAGTTTCCATTTGACAAGCTTTCTACTTAGAAAAACCTCAAGTTTGTGTTTAACAACACTGTATCATGTCGGATGTTACCTGCCGCTATATAAACTCACCGCCATTCAACTTTCACGGACGCCAGTCGTTTAGTTACAAGGTTCTCTTTCACCAGTTATCAAGCAAACGGTCCGTCAGAAAACATTCTTAACTGCGGCGTCACGTCTGCAAGTTCAAGCAACACAACTGCGAAGCTTTATACTGACATACATACAAATATACACGAAAGGTTCAGTAAGCTACTGTTAGACTTGCAAAACTTTTGTACCTTTGCCAAGCATTCGTACTGGTATTGCTAGGATCTTGTCCATTCCGGCATACCTCGCTTTGTGGAGAATGTACTATATTTTTAGGTATTTAGTTTCAAAAGACATTTGTTCATTTAATCTCCGCTTCCATGCTGAGGACGCTAGTTGTCACAGAGTCAACTCCGCTACCACTCTTTTACACTTATTTTCACCCACGTGCTCCATTTTTACCCCTTTAAGCTCAACGGCTTTGGCAAAGTTAACTTATCAACATTATCCTGCATCTGACTCCTTCCATCCCCGCACAATTAAGGCTACTAACCTGCAGATGGCTTACCGCTAGTACCACTCTATAGGTATTCGTCTCGTTTGCTTACCGACCTCTACCTTCAGTGACGTCTTTGCAATCTCTGCTCGTCACCTGCCCCATCGTATCACCTGATCCCAAGCGTAGTTTTTATATTCCTTAGCATTCCACCACTGCACTCCTCTTGTCATCCTGTTTCCAATTAGATCAGACTTCTGACCTACCAATCGCCATTCAGACTATGTCGGTTGACAAAGCTTTTTGACCACTTGTTTTGATCCAGGATAATGAGCGCCTGTCGCCACATATACAACTCATCCACTACTCTTCTGTTCTTATTCCAGCGTACCTGCTCCGTTTTAGCCTTCTAATCAGAACCAACTTCTCGACCGTAAGTTAACTTCATCTGCCTGCTTCTGCCGTCCTCCAAGCTTAATTAATGGGACTAATTATCTGAGTGGCAAAGCACCGCCTTCACTTATTCGGAACCATTCGCCGCGCAGGTTAACAGACATATAACTCCCGCGACCCACTGTTAGTCTTTACCAATTCTCGTCTTCATAGTACCATTTAGCTCCTAGATCAATATATATATATATATATATATATATATATATATATATATATATATATGGTTCTAGCGCTGCTCATCGTTGCTCATTCCATTCTATCCTGAATCGGACTGCTGATCTTCTAATCGCTGCCAGATTACTGTCTGTTTACACGTTTCTCCTCCTTCTAGGCTGCGTTCAAACTAGGAAGCTTTAGTCGCCCCTGAAGTACATCTTTCACAGTTGTAGTCTTATTTTCCCTGACCCATTCTGTTTTTACCACTCATTTCTTAACGATCGTCCAGCGGCAAACTTTGTCCGTTGGCCTGCATCCGTTATCTTCCAAGCCCATGTACTTTATACTATTCATTTTAAAGGCAACTGGCCGACTTCTGATTCCAGACATATGTACGGCTTATTGGTAACGACTAATTATCCATCCTAACCGCATTTTGGTTATCCTTTACTAACCTGCGTCGAACATTTCCTGGCCGTTCGATTTTTAAGTATACGCAACTACCGGCCACACTGTTGTCGTTCAGTCTCACATTTTTCCGTCCAGATCATTGAGCCACTTGCTATTTAAACGCTCTCTGGTGTCCGACAGATTAGGCCATTCCGCTTTGGACCATCAGACCCACTTAGCGGTTTACTTAAGCACTTCTTGCTCCTTTCAATCTTTCATCCCTTATTTGGAACACCTCTACCGTTTTCTCTTGAGCCAGGGTAAGCTTGCTTCACTTTGTATTGGGTCTCCTATACGTATCACATGTACAATAGATGGAAACATTCTAGTGTTGCTCATCCCAACACTGGCACCCCAAGACCGCGGTTTCGTCCTGGTTGGGACTCATCAGTTGGAGAGAGCCTGTTGGGCTGGAACTCAGAGCCTAGTGGCTCATGGTTGACGCCATAAGCACTATGCCACTGATTTCCGCGAGCAATGCTTGGTCCAGTGGAACCCAAGCCACCAGCGGATTCTCCAAGTCCAACCTATGTACAAGAGATGTTTAATTAACAATATTGCACCTTATATTGGTTTATTATTTAAAGCACTGTTGCAAATGATCATATTGTCGACTGCGCTTCAGATGTCTTCCTGTTGTCTGTTGGTGTGACTGCCTTTCTGGCGTTGCATTTTACTGATACAACTAATCGACCATTAAGAAGCGTGCATTGCTGCGGCCTCAATACTCCTCAACGAGGCACGATATTACTTTAGCTTGATATGGATGGATGACAATTCCGCCCTTTGGAAGTTGTCGCTCCGACAAATTAATTATTCGTTGGCTTGGAATGATAGCATTCTCCGATGGTTTAAACTATTGGGTTCAGCGTGCTTAATAATATCTTGTTCTCAAGCTTCTTACCCGGAGCTTTACTGCTGGCACTTAATCTCAACATACATACACCGACATTTACTTAACTTCAGAAGACAGATTTTCCAGCCGAAGCTAAGCCTTTCTGTTTTAGACTAATCCCGATGCATCGTCAAGTTTCCCCAACGACAAAACAATTGCGTTTGGCCTTTTTAGATCCTGGTTAAATACTATTTACTCACCACCGACTTGGAGAACTTCAATCAAGGTTTCAACCATATACCTGGCAGTTGGGGCCAGCATCTCTAATCAGTTTTATAACTTACCACGAGAGGACTTCCGAGCGTTTTCCGGACAATCTGTTGTACTACAGCGTCCAAACAATTGTATTCGGCCATTTCTGAGCTTCGAAAATATTTTAGCATTAGCTTCTATTGCGTAATCCCCGGCAACATTACGCGGCTTTAAATACGATCACGAAATAGCATTCCAAAAATGTGAAATTTTGGACATATATTACGTGCCAAGCCATGCGGTCAAGATAGGACAGGAACGGAATAGGAAACAAGCTCGTGCCTAACTTGCGTCAGCGCAAGGAAAATTTGGACTTAACGACTGCGAATAACAGGGATAATAATCGGTCAGTAAGAAGCATTGCCAGTTACAGCTCGCCCTTCAAACAGATAGACAAATTTGTTCCAGGACGTGGTGGGTATTTACCTGGCAAGCGTTCTGCAAATAAAATGACAAATTTGTCCACTTACTACCACTGCGACGCAGCGAATTTGACTAGGCACCGAATACGTCACATCTCCTGGTTTCATACTGGCAAGAAAAACAGCACCACATTGCACCATTTTTGTTACGAACACTACACGGACACTTCCCTAGCTACATATTCCGTCGTCAATTCTCATTTTACGATTTTACCGTTGATCTCGAGGTTACGCTCACATGAACTTAGTGTATCCTCACTCCACAGTTGTTCATGTTCTTCAACAATAATTTTTCTATTAAGTAACCGTAATTCTTTAACTATTTTTGGCTGATGCATTACCGCAATGTATTGCAAATTGAGTATGTTCATACAAACGTGTCACCATCTCACGACAAGCAAATATATTTTTCTTACATTTGTACCGTTATTGTACAATAATAAACTTCCCAACACCGTTGGAATTTTACCGGTATAGTTGTCACAAAGCGTCTGTGCAATTGCATCTATTTGATCATGCCACCGTGTGCGTGTATCACATATTAGAAAACAAATGGTCATTTATTCATTTATTTACTGCGGCCGCGCTCCTGGCTCCTTTATTTATCGTCAGAATGTGTGGCACAGTAACGTCGGCAAGGTAAGCCTAAAAATTGCTCCTAAGCTATTGCAATGTGTTTCTTTTATGACCCGCACAAGGCAATGACGAAGCCACCTGTCGCTTTGCTTAAAAGTCGCATTTTAAAAGTTACGACGCCAAACGCTGTTGGCCTGGTGAGGCCTGGTATGGATACCCCAAGCACAAGCACACGCGTTTAGTCGAAACAAGGAAGTAAATCAAGTACGAAGCAATTTTAATTAGCAGAAACCCGATATACTATGGACGGTTGCTAATGGCTAGTACATGCCTAGTGGGTTGGTCAACAACCTGGTGTTTTGAAATCTGCAGCGTCACGTCCAGTAGGGCGACAACAAATGCTGCTATTGCCTAGATAATTTATATATCAGCCCAGTAAGTGTCTGCGAAATTGATACCAGAAGCTGAGACAGTGAACACTTTTATGCTTAGCGTGTCCAATATGAGTGACTCAGGCTCCGATATAATTTGCCCTGTTAAGTCCACCTGCTCCTCACATATACAAAACGGAAACCGCTCTCGCTGCACAACCGACATCGAGAAAGACCAACAGCCAAAACGAAGCAGGCTGATGTTAGAAAGCGCTTCCCGTTGGTACATCACCGTAACAGTGTTACTCGCTAGCAAGCAACGCCCGTGTGGTATAAATGGACAAATGATATGCACCAGTTAACTTTTGTGCAAACGGATGCATAAGGGTGAAAACATTCTAGCCACAAACAGCACCCTCCATGCAGGTTTTGACCCAAGATGCTTTAGCACTGCAAAAGCCAGACCTACCCAAATCGCATAATGGTGTCACCAAGTCTCTGAACTATGATAAACCCTGCGGTTTCGGTGAAATGGGGACGTTTTACCAGTTACCAAAGCAAAATGGAACTGTGTGCAACCAGCGATGCTTTGGAGCAGTGATTCCCAAAATATTTAATACGGTAAGTTATTCACCTTGGATGCTACCGCCTACGCAAGTTTACCGTACAAACCTGACCAAATACAGCGCACAGCTACGGTGGTTTAACTTTCGTGAATCCAACTAATTTTTATGCTACCATGCAGAACCATACCAACTTATGCAACTCCATATAACACAACGTTTACTCCTTCTGCAAACGGTGAACGACAGCTGGTCTGAAGTTCATGGCTGCCTACCACAGACTTCTAGCTGGTAACCCTCCAAAATGCTACTACGGGAGTACCGTTCATAACATCCCCGAGGACGACCCACAGTCATCTCCTCAAATTGGAGGCATCTTTACCTTGGAAATTGTGAGCCCTGCTAACAGTTCTGCTCTCGAAACTACACATCCCGTTGCTCCGTTATTTGGCGGCTTCACTTACGAGCCCATGCATTTCGCTTTCAAAGCCTGACACCAGCAAATTCCCCATTGAATCCAATGTTACCCACAAGCTACGCTGAAGTGCAGTAGACACTATTATAATGCATGATCTCGGTAAGCTAACCTACGGAGGCAATAACAGCCCCTGCTAGAAGCTTTCTCAAGGGATTAGTTAAATAAAGTTTCTGCGCAATGCAATGATCCGTTAGACCCGTTATTTTACCCAACCTCTATATTGCTTTCGGCTGACACCTCGTCACCGGTCAACCAATGAATCCACAATAGCATTACGACCAGACACTTGGGTGCATCTCTACAGACCGCCGTGAGGCGACAACCGCAACTGGTGTCTTACCTTACTTGAAATCTCCACTGCACCCTTCATTGACCCCCCGTAGTTGCACTCAGTGATGCTACATATGACCCCGAGTTGGCTCTCTCTAAAAACACATACAGTATAACCTAAAATATGATCTTTGTCAAAGCAACATCCACCAACCATTAAATGCACTACATGGGTCCATTCGTTCTTCCTTTCTCTCCACAAGTTGTCCTGGTCACTGAAACCTGGCACTCCTATAGCGCCCCTGACAACTTTCTATAAATCCCCGGGTAAACCATGTTCTTCAACTGAGGCTTCAACCAAGACGGAGTTAGATGCCTTAGGCACGTACAAGATGATTTTGGTGCATTCAATCTTTATCTGCTAACAACTGCAGACCCAGCGGATTCAAGATGGTTCCAGCCGAATGGGGGTAAATTTGACCTCATAATTGGTTGCAATTACAACCTTCTGCATACATCTAGTGCCAAAGATTATCAAACTAATGAAGCTCTTCAGTGTGGACTATACAATGTTCCCACATTAAAAGATAGTGTGTGGTGACTTTAGTATCCCACAAATCTCTTGGAATGGCCAGGATGCACCCCACAGATCCAGGGGCTAGACTAACACAATCCATGTGAACAACGGTCTAACACCTCTATGTTCCGACTAGGCTTTGTGACAATCTTGACTTAATGTTTACATTTGGCATTTCGAATGCCGTCGACAGCATAAAAGACAACAACCCCGACCTTGACTACAAGGTAGTTTACCTTCATTCACGCTCCTTATCTCGCCCCATGTTTCTACAACTACCACTGGTGAGTATTGAATGTTCAGGCGCAGCAGCTAAATGGCTTTTCAGTACTTGTACGATCAGCCAAATGGGCTACCTTATTTTAATCCAATGATGTGGACACCGCCACTCGTGGTCTATGTATTAACACCAATAACGATTTAGAGGTGATCGCTCCGCTAATGAGCAGTCAAAGGGTGAAAAGTAATGGGAGACCATCCCATCTAAATAGGATGCAGACAAAGATTTAAAAATGCTTTTGCATTAATTCACCACCTATATTTATTATAAACTTGTTCGCATGAGAATGTCATAAACAAATAGGAAAGCTCACAGGTGCTGGTTAGGTTAGCGAAAAAACGCACTATCCACAACACCAAGGATAAAAGCAATACTCTCACTCAGTTACAGAAGCGTAGAAAGGCTCGTACAGTACAATTCCATACTTATCTGGGAATCTGAAGGGCCGGTATTTAGTGATCCGATAGGAACATCTCATCGTCCTCATAGCCACTTCTACTACTCCTTCACTGATCTTGCTAATTGTTATGACTGAACTCACACGTGACTCGCTAAACCTTGTCGCTTTTGACTTACGTTCCATATCGCCTGTAATTAGAGCACTCAGGTTGTCTTTGTACCCTGGTTCTGATAGTTTCCCACCAGCCATTCTGACACTCGGCGGCCAAGACCTTCAGGTTTTAATACTTAACCTTTACCCTCCCGTTGCAAAACGGTGTATATCCAGCCAAGTGGAAACGTTCAACATTTATTCCCAGATGTAAACTAGACGGCATCCGAAACATAGAGAACTACCACCCCTTCAGGCAAAAGCCTATTACTTCACTAGTGAAGGAAAAAATAGTTAAGGAAAACTTGCTAAACTTTCTTCTTAGTTGCCATCTTATCAATAGACAACCACTCGGATTTCTACCGTCCAACGTTTGTCAGGCTAACGAAATTGAGTTCCTTAACCACGTATTTGCATAGCCTAATGCTAAACGAGCACTAGTCATCATTTACATAGACCTGAAAAATTATTTTTAGTGGACCAAATGCTGTAAGTGTGGTTAAGCTTGAAGCCTTTGAAGCCTCAGACCGATTGTTTGCATGGAGCAAATCATATCTTTTAGGTGATACCCAAGCAACAAAGGTGGGCGATTATATGCCAGTCCATAAACCAGTCAAGCGTGGTGTTTTGCAGGAGTGTGTTCTTGTCCCACAGCCATACCTGTAATATATCAAAGAGGTTCCAGGTTTTACCATATGGCAAGCCATTCTTGTTTGTTGATGACGTCAAAATGGTGTTCCCTGTTTCATGCGTCAAACACACAAGCCGGTTTTTCCCAGCTTCAGAGCGATCCAGGTGGTTGCTGCAACACCTGATAAGTGTAACATCCGCTTATACCGAGACACTGTGCCGCCTAATATTTTATCACTCAAAGACCCACCGTTTAGCAACCATCTCACATTTCGGGAACTAGGTAGATAGTACTTCCGTTCTTTGAAATTTGCAAAATAAGTGAGTTGTTTCTCAACAAAAGCACGCTCTCTCATAAGCTACATTTTTAACTCCATGACGCTCCATGCATCCAGACTTGTTTATTAAAAAATCTGCGCCCGACATTTCCAAGAATACAGCTTCATTTGGTTTACTAACTCCAGAAAATGCGACCGAGTTGACATAAAGTTAGTCCAATGGTCATTCACTAAATGTCTTTTGGGCCACACTACGCTTAATTATCGTGGTGGGTATATCGAAGCCCCGATACAGCCTCGTGGGTGCACAGTGAAAAAAACCATTGTCTTCCTATACCTAGGCAGCAAAAATCCCCTTGTGAGCTCACAGTCCCCGTTGCTAACATCGAGTAACATTTCGTACACTTTTGCAATCGGCCACACTCCATTATTCTGTCTAAATCGCATAGTAGTAAGCCTGAAAACTTCTATCTCTACAGCTACGCGTATGCGTGGAACGGGCTTCAGCACGTATTACCGGTATGCGATAATGCAATCCAATACCCTTCATCGCTAATTAGATACCTCCCTGTCAGCCTTGTCTCTATTATCTTAAACATACACAGTCGTGTAGACAGGTTGCTGATAAACGGACGCAACTAGATATAAGCATCTTCTCCAGCAGGCCTAAACAAACCTAAAGGAACAAAGACTGCTTGTCACCAACTCTGCAAATGTTCGTAACATATTTTATATATTTCGTTTCTCCGGATCACTCCTTCTTATCTCGGGGCTGCGGACAAGCCCCTGCCACCATAACCTATCACATTAGCCTCACACAACAGAGCTCTTATTTGTCCAATTCCATTTACTGATTAGACTTTCTAACCTTATTCGAAAACACCATTTGCTGAGGAGCATATTGCCCTTGCTCCTAATACCAAGGTCTCTCATTACATCTGTTGGTCGCTCCTTTAACCTAATGCACGACCAAAGTCCGTATCTATTGCGACTTGGACTAAACTCATGCAACCTAATCTGAAATGCAACGTCTAATGTTCTATACATCCCAAGCCTGTTGGGAATTGCTCCTTTCCTTTTTTTCAATTAGTCTGCACACAACCGCTCATTATTCATTCGTCAACAAATGTTCGGTTATGCTCTGCTCGCTGCAAAGTCTTTGACATGGGCTCTTGCGGGAGCGCAGCAGTCTAGCAGGCTTGTCCAGGTTCAGCATATCCGAGCACTACTCTCAAAGCACACTAGCACAACTTCATGATACGCGCGCTGCTGCACGTTAGCCTCATTTGCACTGACCTCAACCTTACCATGTCTATTTCCGCCGAGGGTCTCAATTAGCATCCAGACATTAATAATATTGCCTACTCTCAAAGAGCCGAAGTTCTAGCTTGGCCTCAATGGTCTCTTGCTTTCCGACTACTGAAACATTACCTAGAAAGCTTCAAGAACATCAACGGTCGCTTCACGTTACCTCGAGAGCGTCATTGGCATTTACACTCTTCCTCAATAGTGCCATTCTCTTCCTAATTCTAAGCTTTCCCTACCGTGTGCACACTATGCCTTCCTTCTTCAATTAAACAAATGTGGCTTTGAACCTGTCCTTGCTCTAGTGGCATCCGATCCGTCACCCGTCCTCTGACTGCCTCCAGCCATCCGAGACATAAAGATGAAGGCTCTGCAGACCAAATAATTTATTCCCCTCATCTTGAGAGCCTTGTTGACTTGATGGCCGTTTATTCCTATAGCCACTATTTACCAGAACGCTTCTATGTCTGAAGACACACTATTTAAAATCCCGTCTTTTGGCGGTTTGCTCTCAAAAAGCTGACTTGTTATGTCCCGTTTGAACAGTTTCCTGCTTTCTGATCTCCCCCAGACTAGGAAGTATAAAAGCTCTAGTCTACGCCAACCCAAGACTCCGTAACTCTTCAGTTGAAAGCATTGTTGATATCGTTCGCCCTACTTCTCGTATCCTCTTTCATCCCTAATATGTCAGTTTCTGCTGACGCTCCATGTTATTATTCCAACGTTAATAACACTGCTTATTCTTAACGAGCCGACACTCTATTCAGGTCTTAATATTATTCTGTTTTCGCACTACTAAAACCTTACCGTGCAAGGTTCGGGTACATAAACGGTCTGGTTACATTACCACGAGAGTTTCCTTGACTTTTCCACTGTTATGCAATAAAGTCCCTTTCTTCCCGACCGGAAGCTTTTCCTTCGGTGCCCACTGTTTGTATTCCTTCTGTATTTGGACGAAGGACTCTTTGGGCCCGGCCCTGATATAGTCTGATCTGACTAGTCACTTTCTATCTGACTGCTTCCAGACAGCCAAGACTTAAATGAACTAGGCTCTGCCGGTCCACTCCCCAGCTCTGTTTTCACCCCTCAATCCTTAGCGGTCTTACCACTGCCAGTCAGCCAGTCTTCTTATTCCTACCCCACCTATTTCCGTCTACCTACCTTTGCTACAACTCACTGCTGTCATTCGTTCTGAGGAAGCCGCCTTGCGTGCAGTTCACCTCTGACTCTAGAGATATGGCTCCTTTACCTCCATTGGTCTCCCACTAAACCAAAAGTTTGACCCTGCATAAATCTTTTATAAATCTCTAACCAGCCTAAGTCTACCTGCCCCTGACGTTGCTACTTCCACTCACATAACCCAGCTGTCCCTCTTGTTGCCGCGTCTATGCTGTGAAGGGTTAGTCACCACAGAGGCACCTCAGGCACCACTGTTTTACTTTTACCGTAACCAGCCTGCTCAGCGTTCCACCCTCTCACCGCACCGGCCATTCTGAGGTTAACTTACTGGTGTCCGTCTGCCACTAAACGCTTCCGAGTCCATCCATTTAGGACTCTGAGTCAACCGGACGCTGTCACTCCTTCCGAGTGCTATGTTTGTTTTACATCCATCGCAACTCGTCCACCTCCCCCGGTATCCCACAATTAGAGCCTGTTCGCTTCGGGGCTACTCAAACTCTCATTACCCTTCCTCTTCATCCCTAATTTGGAACACTTAGCTTCCATTCTCTGCAGTTACCTGGTCTACCAGCTTTTGTTTGTACTTCGCTATTTTATGGAACACATGTATAAGAAATATTTAATTAACAATATTACATGGTATAGGTGTACAGTAGTTCAATCAATTTTGAAACTGAGCATGTGCTCGGCTGTGTTCCGGCTGCCATTCTTTCGACTGGTTATAAGGCTGCCTTTGTTCGTTGCCCCTTATTCCCGAGATTATCACAGATACAGCACCCAAGACATGGTCCACGCTGCGGTCTCAACAGTACACTAGGAGGCACAATATTCCTTTACTTGGGTATGGAGCCAAGGTTATGCACCCGTTGCTAGAACTTACTAACAGGACTAAATATTCATTATCTTGCAAAGATAAAATGTTTGGAGCCCTAATAAATGGGATCAGCTTGTCTAATATTAGTTATTCCAACACTTCTTATCTGGACCTCTCCTCCACATTTTACTGTCAACATAAATACAAGGACCCTTCATTTGACTTCAGAAGGCAGATTCTCCTGCCGATTCAATGTCATTTTCAATTGGATATATCTCCATCTATTGCTACAATTCACCAAGTACAGTACAGCTGGGTTCGGCCATTTCTTCTATCGGATAAACTAATTTTGCTTGCCATGCAGTTGGAGCTATTCACTCCGCTTTGACCGATCACTTGGCCGTAGATGCCTAAATTTCCAATCCATTTTAAAACTTAGTTTGGGTGGACATGCACGTTGTTGCTGGGGATAGCTTATTACACTTCATAGCCTGAGCAATGGGGTTCAGCCTTCTTCAGCGGTTCAACAACACTTCAAACTGAAACTTCATTGGACGTTCGCCGGAGACTTTATATGATTATACAGACACCCAATACACCGCATTCAAAAAGGATTCAATTTTTGACCTAGTTACAAAATGTACCCAGCCATTCTGCCAGGAAAGAACAGAACCCTGAATGAAACGGGCACTCGGCTTACGTGCGTCAGCCAAGGGGAAATTTGGACACAACTTGAATGCGAATAACCGAACAAATAACCACTCAACATGCCGCATAGCGGGTTACAATTTGCCTTACTATATGGATCGGCAGCAGTGTTCCAGGACGTGGAGAATTTTTGCCAGGCAAGCGTTCACCGTTTAACAATGCTGCGATGTGGCGCATGTGACTTGCCACCAAATAAAGTCACCGTCCATGAATTCACGCTGGCAAGGCAACAAGAATCACATGGTACCATTCTAGTAACGTTCGTTGCACTGACACTTATACATCTACCTATATTGTCGTTACTATTCTTTCTACGATGTGGCCGTTGATCTTTGCGGCATGTACATACGAACGCAGTATATCGTTATATATCTGTTGGTCTTAATCTCCACCTATCTTCCAATCGATTAGGTGAGATTACTGATCCATTCAAGGCTAATGTATTGCTGCAATATATGGAAGACTGATTATGTCCTTCCAAACATATCCCGGAGCTCAAGCCAAACAATATATGCTTTTTACATTTTACCTTTAATATAGTTTCAATCATATAACGTCTGAAATATTTTTGCTGTAGCTGTTACAGTTGTCAAACGTTCTGTACACTTGCAACTACCTGAGCATGCCTCCGTAGGCGTTCCTCACATAGCCATATTTAAATATTTAGTTAGGTACATGGTTAAAACTGGAGCCACTTAAAAGATATGTGGGAAATTTACAGTATTGCAATGTCTAGCTATTCCAAGCTTCGCAGGCTGCTGCCACGTCTGAATAAAGTTTGCCACCATGGTTGGAACAGGCTTACGTGTAAAAAAGCATTGATGAACTGCTGCTAAATAAATCTCTTTACATCCATAATTTAGCTTACCCTGCAAGTTTGGCTACATCGCCGCTCGCCGGAAAGCCCTAGCTTTGCCCGCCCCTGAGATTTTGAAACTGGTAAAAAGTCCTGTAAAAATATATGTGTGTTCATCTCGTATGTTCCGCCGCATGTGGTGTTCACGGATAACAAAATTTCAGCGTAAAGCAAGTATGATTATAAAGCACTTTTTCAAACGCGATAACATGTTTCCCAAAACAGTTGGAATAAACATGGTATACCATAAAAAGCCTATAGGTTATTTTCGTAATGAGGTCCTCTACACACCGTTTAGTATCAACAGATAAATAAATAAATAATTTATTCTCGAATATTTTGAGACACACCACATCTGACATGATCAAAACTTTCCTAGGGATTGTTCTGCAACAGGCACCGTGCTTCGCATGAAGTACGCTGTTCGCATAAAATACAAAAGCTACCGAAATTGCGAATGCATTGGTCGGAAACGGAATCTTTATTGATGTGGCGAAAGTCTGGGTTCGAAATTGTGTAACAAAGTAATACCTACAGTGGAGAGGAATGGCAAAAACAGGGAAGTGTCTGTTTAGTGTAGATATCCAAAATACACTGAAATGATGTAAAAAGTTGCTCTGGTTAACTTGTCAGGGTGAGCTTTAAGCAGTGCCTTTATTTAGTGGCGCGTCACATCCGCCAAGTCGTAGTGTTGATAAACGGACATTTGTGGCTTTGTATAAGGAAAACGCGTGCCGGGCGAAAACTCACCACGTCCTGAAGCACTTCCGTCAAGCCGTTTGCATGGTAATGTATAACCGGCAATTTATCTTATGGACCAAATGTACACTCGGCAATTTGCAGGCATGTGCGCTCCAATTCTCTGCGATGGCTGACCGAATTGCCTAGTGTAGGTCCGCCATTCATCGTTGCAACCGGTCAAGAGATGAAATGTCCAGGATAGTCTGGTGAAGGATTGCACAGACGTGTAAGGCTCTCAAATAAATGGAAGTTGGCTTTCTCTTTGTGGTTTGGTGGATCTGTAGTTAGACTACGTATTCACAATCACATGTCAGGTATAGCTTGCAGTTGGTACTTGTGGCTACCCTCGTCTCAGAAGGCGAAAATGCGATTCCTCATACAACACAGGAAGTTCGCATTAATGATTTTCAGGCTTTAGGTGAAATATCAGCGTACAAGATCCAAACCCCTGGTTTCAGGTCACGTAAAATCATAGGTTGCCCGCAGAATGGGAACGGTGTTCCTTCAAAGGTAAGTTATTGTCAACAGAAATCGTCTTCATGTCCAGTAGTGACTCAATGCAATGTCATCAAATAGCTCCAGGTAAGTGAAGTATTAAAATGTTCTCGCAGAAGCCTAACGTTCGAAACCCAATTGTTCGAACACCAGTGAAAATGGCAAGGCTGTCCATGTCAAGTAAACTAATTGTGATAGAAGCATCTGTTTCCATAGAGAAACAAGCGATCCATGTAAAGCAAATTGCTGTGAATAATTTATGACATTGTGATAGCTGAGCGAGGTAAATCCATTTGTGCGGACATCGTGCGAGAGATATCTCTCCAACTTGCCAAAATAATGATCCATTCGGAAGGCAGTTGGAGCCATCGGAATGATAAACTTTTGGTTGGCTCCCGGAGAAGACATCAATCATTTCAAATGAGCTGGCTGTTGAGGATGGCTCAGTCATTCCTAGGTGATGAACCGCCATGCGCCGGCCGTCATATCTGTGGAACTCTCAGAAAAGCAAGCACAAAAACAAGCCGGGAAGGAAAGCAGACTGCGAAGTTCACAAGAAAATAATTTGGATGTAGCGTTTGATAAGCACAATTAGTGTATTAGTTTTCAAAATGAAACCGAGAGTTCATCGCAATCATGATTCTTCATATTACGTATGTCCCCGTTAAGTTTTCTAAAAGCGACTTCCCAAATTCTGTATATATTAGCTTAGCTTTTCTCTCTAGTCATTGCTAAAGATGCCACTTGCCATCTTGTCACCCGCATGTGCTTGGTAAATAGCCATGTCCGTGTATTACTAGTAATTCTATTCTATTAAGTTACGCGGTATCACTATATTCGTATGCCACGTTGTTGAGTATTTTAACGGAACTGTGGTGCAAAACTGTTTATATAAATACGTGTTAAACATTGAAAACTGATACACAGGAGTCGTTTTACATCAAGCGATTTGCTATGCTTTCTACTATTTTATTCAGGCCTTCCGAATAGTGATCGTGTTTCATCAGGCATTAACTGTTGTTTGTTCGTCGCTTTTCTACTTTATACTTACTAGGAATTCTGATCTTTTGCACTTTACTTATTTATTTGTTTTTATTCACTGAAGCAAATATATCACAGACACCCTCGTCTACTCAGCCATGTGCTGGTTGCGCTATGCCGTTGACAGACGATTCGATGTACATGCAGTTGAACGACCGCATCCGTTAGCACACATAGTGGCGTACCGTTCTGACTGTCAAGAAATGCACTAGGGACGGTCTGCGTCACTTGTGTGGCTCGGGAGTGTCGTCGGACTCTTGATGCCAAGGGGCAAATTTTGCAGAGTTCTTTCACAGCAGTCAGCACTCGGATCACTACCCTTTACTACAAGATCGAGTTGCTGTTAAAGGCACTTGCGGTCTCCAGTGATGTCGGTCTGATGAAACTAATTGAGCAGAACGGTTCTTTTGACTAACTGGTTATTCCTGTCAACGTGTCAAAAGCATCGGTTAAGACAAATTTGATCAGTAAAGTTCCTGCCGAGAACGTTGTTACCTTTGCTAAAATCGGTGCTGACTTATGTCCTTGCACCTATCGAATCTTACGCAAGGTGACTGAGAAATTGCATTAGCTCCAGCAGAACCGTAGCTAATGTCAGCAAAGAACCACATAAAAGCAATGGTGAGTTTATCTTTGCAGATCCACAAGGTAAAGATGGAGATGGATCTTCAAAAAATGCCGCCCTAAGACGAGCGAGGGACACCGTTGTTCGACGATCAATCTGGTCTAATGTAAAATGCATTATTCGTTGGAGCACTATGAAGGCGCAAATGTAGAGAGGCTGCATGGGACTAGGCAATACTTCTTTGCGGACGTTAACGTGCCTGCAGGTTCGGTTTCCACTGTGCATTTGCCCATCTCTTGCATGTTAATGAGGAGTGGTCAGGCGCGGCGAACGCATGCATGGGGAAGGGAGGCTTCAAATTTTGTCGGTGATATACATGATGGCGATGGGTGGAAAGAATTCATGTGGCAGATTAAGCGTTTTGCCGTAGACCGGTTCTACTGGTGCACACTGCGGATCAGGCTTTTTGGCTGCCGAGTGCTTGTTTTTCTTTATCAATCAGCATGGCCTGATTGGCATTCTCTTTAATAGTAACCAATTGCTGGTGCTTTATTATTATTATATAAGACTTGCACGTTTATGGTTTTCACCACTATTGTGTGGTCTTATCTCGGTTTTTCTGTTCCTTTTCTCTTTCTTTGAGGTCCAAACTGCTATGGTTAACTTCCTGTGGATTCCACATTTGTCAGATGCCAGAACCGGGATGCAACTGCATACAGCACCTTGACACAAGTCTATCGCTGATAGCTGGACAAGGTCATGCAAACCGGAGTAGCTTACCAACAGAAGATTCTGAACCTTCAGTAGCTCAAAATTTCACTTACCACTAATATTCACCCGACGCTCCATGAGAGAACTTCAATTTCTACCTTCTTCAAGGATTATTAGTGGACCCAGACTAAGTCCTTTACTTGGTTAACTGAAATATTTGGGCGCAACTCGACTGCGCATAGCCAAGCGAAAAAGCGTTCGTTAAGGTAAATGATCAGATGCACATTGCTGTTCGAAAGGATCGACGGCTATGTTCTACGACTTGGTGGGCTTTCGTCTAGCAAGCATTCACTCTTCAAATACTACAAATTTCGGCCTAACCTTGCAAATTGACGGATGTGGGTGGCCACCAAATAAAGTCACAGCACAAGAGTTCACAAGGTTAAATTCGTTAGCGCCACATTACACTATTATTAATAACTGCAGTACAAGATACTTTCCTATCTGCACATTACATCAACCTTTCACTTTGTGAGTTTTTACTTTTTACCTTTACACTACAAACATGAATACAGATAATCGTCGCAGCAAAAGATCTCGTTCCTCATTAGTACCTTACTTATTACTACAGCGTCTACATCTCTCAACCCTACTCTCATTGTACGCAACGTAACGTGCCTGTTGTGACAATAAAGTTTGCCATGAAGTACATGGTGTGCCTCGAAGTATTAGAGATTAAAACAATTAGTTATTTATATGAATATTTCGGGAAATACAACTGCAATATCAGATACGCCTAGAATTAGCAATGCCAATGAGATGCCCACAGTTCCGGCGTAGTAGGACAGCTTGAGGGCTTAAATTTCAGGGTAACTGGACTGCTTTTTGATTTCCATGGAGCTTAATTTATCTTGACAAATGTTGTGTTGATTATGTGGCAGTATTTGGGTAACAGAGGTGAGAAGTCACGGAGGTGGCAGTTATCGATCGCAAAGGTTTAGTTTGGTTGGGTCACCGTTGATGTATGGGGAAGAGAGAGCAAATTATCCTATTTGAAATGGATGGATTGCTATAATTATGCAAGAGACTAATGGCTTTATTGCCATTGATAGAGATTAAAGCAGGGTGCTATTCGAATGTAAGTGGCACCGCTAGTGATTTTCATTGTCCTATCAGCATGTCGTTGTCGCGTAACAAGAGGAGAAATGCTTTTGTGTTGTTTTGTTTGGAGCGCATTGTATTGAGTTCATAGAGTAGTTCGCGGGAGCTAGCCGGACAACCTCCTCGTGGTGCCAGCTGGGTGGTTTGGCTTTAACCCACTCCAACAAATTGTTTGGCGGCAGTGTTCCAGGAAGTGCTGGGTTTTTGCCTGGTAAGCGCTCTCGCTATAAAAAGCCACAAGTTTCTGCTTGACAACACTGTGACGTGGCGGTTTTGACTCGCTAAAATGTAAAGTCACTTCTTTGTGGATATCCGGATAGTCCATTTCAACCCATGCGCACCAAATTTATTCTTGCATATTGCTGACGATTTCAAACATTCAAGAATGGGGCACCAGAGTTACAAGGACAAACTATGGTTGGCGGCACCTTGTATTGGATTTCCTTGTCACTGTGTCCAGCCGCAGGATGCCTGCGTCTATAGAGAAACCATGAGAGTCGTGCGATGCATCACGCACAGCTTCAACCACACACGCAAATCCATTATAAACCTAAAGGAATAAGACCGAAAGGCACGTGGATGGCAGCCACGTTTCATCAACGGAGCCGGCCCACACTCCTTCAAAGACAAACACAAGCCCGCTGTATTTGGGAATCGGTCGCACACAAAGCGGTGGCTGGACTCTTGTCCCCTCCACATTGTGCATAAAATCACTGATCCTAACACGGCTACAAGGACCGTGAACCCCGTCCCCTCCAGCAACGAGCAACTGTCTCCTAGAGCCAGTATAGACGAAGTAGTGGGTAATAGACAGGTAGGCACCTTGTCAACATGCGCATCCAGCGCAGCCACAGCGCGGATGCCAGACAACAGCCAATCAATTGAAATGAGCTTATTAAAAAGAATAAATCTGTTAACTAATACGGTTTTGCTGACATAACAATTCGATACACTAGCATAGGAATTAAGTTAGTTATTAACGAATCCGCGATACTTACAAAATTTCAACAAGTTACCCCAAAATACTGCAAACAATAAATTTAACAAAGATAATCACAATTAGCGTAAGCAACATGGCCAGTTAATAAAAGATTATTCAGGTAGTCAGAACAAAGCAAATACAGTGGCATGAAATTTATCCGGCCTTAAAAAGATCTAGTTTAAGTGTAAGTTGGTTTAGCCCAGCTACGGTAAAGAAGCATCATGAATGCATCCTAAGCCTCAGCATGGAGCACAAAATATACAGGTATATTTACACACACACATTTACCTAATTTCATACACCCATACACAGACATTGACTGTTATTGCGAATATATCCGATTTTTGCACATTCTTGCTCACGCAGTTTTATGTCAAGATGATCATACCTGTAAATGTTTGCTTTGTCTGGTGCAGAATAAGAGCCTTATTATTTATTTATTTACATGTTTTATTTACTGCTTGGAACTAGATACAACTAATTCTATGCGGCTAGTAGGATGACTATACAGTTCCGAGGTGACCGTTTCCACGTTATAAGATAGAACTTAGGTGTCCCAGCTTAGTGCCTTCATAAGTAAAGCGATATTTTCTCTTGCTTCGTTAGATCAGCCCAGGTGATTCGATCTGGACTTGTGGTGAGGGGGCTAGTGGTGTGGAGCGAGAGGTAAAGCTTTGTTAATTGTGATAAGAGCCATGAAGACTATTGAGGGCGCTATAGTTTGCATGCAGGGTTCCATTTGTGAATACGAAATCGGCGGTGTAAGCAAGGTCATCATGGCTAGGTATATGTTGCGCCCATCCACTTGTGAATGTAGAGTCAACAAGCTTTTGTATTTCATTAAAGTTAGCTTGACTTTGTCAGTCACCAAGTGACACAATGATGTCATATTGCAATGCCGCCTCAGTGGAAGCACATGTAGTTCCGTATTTTAGAAATGGTTAAATGTGGCGGGTTTTAAAGGCAACCGATAAGAAGTTTGACTAGTCCTCCATCTGTTTGGCTCCAGACACAGTCCAAAGTGTCAATGAATAAATCTAAAAAGGTAAGCATAACAAAGTCTTCTCGTGCATAGGTAGTACATCCTCTGTTGCAGAAGTCGGGCATTCAGGGACAACCGGTTCATTCGGAAAAGATAGCTCAGCAAAAGCGACAGCCTGGCAAGCATGTAGGAACCTTGATATAATTAAGTAAGTCAGTTCCAAAACTAACGATTTTGATGCAATCAGGCCGTACTTTCTTTGACTCAGTTAAACAAACATGCTCCAGCAAATCAGTCAGCGAGTGGACTAAATATGGGAAGGTGCCCAAGCAACCGCTTTGTTTGTTTGCGGTAGGTTAGTCGCTTGCTTAATCAATCCTGTCACATCTTTTTCGGGATCATCTGCATCGATGTCTTAATAGACATCGCACACTCTTCCGCTTCACGTCATCTTTGCTGCCTCTGCCGTTTTGATCTCTCCGCAAGTGTTCGACTGATTTGCTGCAGGTTTACCTTTTCGTTTCCGATGTGGTCTCAGCTTCACTCGGTTCCCTCTGATTACTTCCCCTCCGGCACTGACTTCATAAAACCTTTCTCCAAACTTCAGAGTCACTACACTTTTCTTCCATCGTTCGCTGACCTCCGGTTTTGGTTGAATCTACACATTATCATTTACTGATAGCTACTGTACCGGGCGGGTTACGTGATCATAATATTGTCTTTGATATGCCATCCATCTTCTTAAGCCCCTTGGAAGTTGCTCATGCGGTGGAGCGACAGGGTGTAAAAGTTTGAAATACGCAGGCATTAGGGTTCTTGTCCTACTGTTGTACGAACTTTGCACCGGACTGAGACCGATGTTAGGTAATGACGTGTTGCAAATGTCGAACAACCGGGCCGCCTGAGTGGCTCTGGCTTTTGACAACAGCCTTTTGGCTTGTTTGACCGTTTCCTTTGCTTTTCAGTTAGACTGACTGTAATCGGTGCTCGTTTGTCGATGCAAAAATCCCCGCTTGTTTGCATAGGACTAGAATGCAGCACCCGCAAATTACGGGCTACTACCGGTGATTAGTTACTCTGTCTCTCTGTCTGGCGAACTGACATCTAAACATGTCGCTGGTCACTTCCCTAGTGATAGCGGTGAGTGGATCTATCTTAAAATAGTCAGTGTAATAGTTTATTGTGGCTGAATAGTCTTTATTGTTGTCATAGAAACAATCCACTAATATATTCTGCTATGGTCGATCTGAAATTTCCTGCAACCTCATCAATTCTGTGGCATGGCGAGTCGCATAGAACCGGCAGGCTTGAATACTTCAAACATGATTTTGGATATGACTTGTCATTTAGAGTCACAACATCAGTTCGCGTGCTCTACTAATACTGTAGTTGAGTTCCAAGTGGACTGAATGAGCATGTTCTAACATTCGTTTGCAAAGAGTCGGTAGAACCAAAAGGTTTGGTCTGTGCCTAGAACACTACGTCCGGGATGCATCATAGGACGAAGATCGTTAGGGCCGTGGACTCGGAGTGCGTTGGGGGATTGACAGCTCCCAAGCGCACTGTCAGGCCGCAGCGGAGGAAACGGCTTGTCGGGTATTATTCTGGACTAACAAGATTTTGCATTCCGACTAGCCCTTTCAAACGGCTCACAAAGGAAGAACTCCAGACCCACACGAACAGCAAATAACAAAACCGAGTGTGCCTACTACAATGAGTAGGGTACTTTCCCATCCCTTCATGGTTCGCTACCTGACATTCTTCTCGAAGGCTTTTCTCACTCAAGCTTCTAGTGGGAGACTTCCCTAGTGAACATGAAGCATTTTTGCCTTCAGTATTTTGTGACAAACTGGATTTTACTCTTGTTTGCATCTGCAATCGTCCGCTTGTTTTACCGACAGCATGTATGGTTCCCTTTGGAACACTTTGTGATTCGCGGGAGACCACGTTTTGTGCTCTTGTTAATTTCCTGATAGATCGTTGCAACTCTTTACAATGCACCTTGGGCCCGGCTACGTACTTAAACCGAATAATTGGTATCCGTATTGATTCCGACTGGTTCTCCACGAAACCAATACTTGAGTTCCACTAGAAAAACCAGCAGGTGTAAACCAACAGAAAAGCTGCAGCTATGCCTCGCGCATTGCGAAACATCTCCTCTTGGCATCTCTTTTAGTAGATAAATCAATGGCGTTCAAAGGACTGTTACTAGAGCAGAATCCAAAATGACTGGTTATCGCGGTGGCCTTACTTATACCTAAGCACCTCAGCGAATTTCGCTAAGGCAGTAAATATGTTTAAGGTTGTTAGCAAACGGTAGTCCTTAAAACCAGCGGATATCATCAGAACAACGACCGGCATTTGGTAATTCCAGACGAAACGCGTTCCTCGTATTCACGCAGTAACTTGGATAAGAATTCGCAGCCGTCTGGTAGAGAACTGCATGCGTATTGCGCCTGACTGTTGCTTGCAAAATAAAAGAACTAAATTGTCCAAAGCAATTAGTACCTGTCGTCATCATCAACACAAAAACCATTTAACAATGAAAGCAGACAGAAAGAAAACTATAGTCAAGTTATATATTATAGACTTGTTGCAACAAGGTTGTATCGCAAAAGTTATCCTCTTTTCCAATAGAGGCCGCCCTCTAAAATATTATGAAAATTGTACATTGACAGCTTGTGTCTAAAGAGTAAACGGCGATATAATTAAACATTGTTTGGCAACGAATGGTGTAAAGTAACAAGTGCTTTTTCATGAAACATGCAAGTTAATTACATAAGACACTTGTTAAAACCACTACAATTGCAACATTAATCTTGCGCTGCTGCTCCTTAATTAACATCTATTTAGTGACGAAATGGGGTTATAAACATTTGACGACAAATCTCTTAAGTAATTAGATAGCAAATTTCCGCAAACGCTATATCACTCGACCATATCCCGCAAATAAGTGTTGCTCAAGATATAATATATGTGGTCCACACTTTCCAACAACTGCAGTCAAAATTGTCCTAACATGCTAAACGCTAAATACTACCACATGACTAGCACCAGTTGGTGTTTGAATAGATGCCGAGTTACAAGCCGAGTAACAACTACAAATTCGTCACTTACTGTTAGAATATGGTAGACCTGCGAATTGGAAGACCACGATGAATTGTACCATTATGGAGTTACATGTGTTTAGATCATATAACAAACCCCTAGGTATTTGTAAATAAATCACAGAATGCGGTTAGTAGCCGATGGCTACCTTCCCCTCGTGCTCTACACTCCGGAATTACTCATCTAAACGAAATTAAATGGGTCCTTTATGACAGCATGATCCTGTGCTCTACCTTGGGGCGACTTTTGTCTCGTGGGCCATAATGCAGTGGACAAAACGAATGTTACATGCTCGTGTCTCGTGAAGTATGGATGTGCCGAAAGGACTGGTAATGACGTCCGGTTAAAATATTTTTCAAAAAGGAATTAAAACAACAGACTGCTTTTTAGTAAACATTCAACGCTTTGTTTCGTATCATCCTCGAAGCCGATATTGTGAATGACAGCAAGCAGAACAGGATGCATCCAAGCACGGCCGGCGAACAGCAACAGGGTATTGTTGCTTGGTATACGACACAAGCTGACTAAACTATCAATGCATTTGGGAACTAAACAAACATATATTGTCCCCGCCCAGACAATCAAGACTATAGCAATCGTTGCACAATTTTCGTAAAGTTTCAGCGCGTAATTCCTCAGTAGCACTTTTGCTCTAATTCTGACTTGTCACCGATGGACTGTTGAATAACAAAGAATAACTTATCGATCGTCTATCGTACGTAAACTCAGAACGGATGCTACGGAACCATATATGATGAGAGTAGAAAGCAAGCACTTCATTCCTCTCTCAGCAGGATGGATTAGTAAACTGACTGTAGGGAAGCATACGCGCTTAATTGGAAGGATAAAAGCCCGAGTGTTGTTGGGAGGATAATCACTGATGTCAATATGGCTGTGTAATCGTTAATGTGTAATTTACACAGCACTAATGTCATTCATTCGTTCGTTTAATATTACTCAATGAACGTGTATCTCTTGAAATCCGCACATGAATTCCCGCTTCCAATATGGTTGCGAGACCCTTGTTCCAGTGCAGTAGACGCACGTCTGTGCGTAGCTCGTCTGAACAACACTGACGCAGTAGCTGTAATGCAATCCATTGCTACTATGCATACCTCTGATACCCCTACGGCTATAAGTCAGGCAATTGCTACTCGTTTAGCTGGGTATGGTTGAGACAAACAACAGAGGCGACAAATTGAGCGTGGTGACCTCCAAAGCATTTCATAAAATAGTATAAGGATAATACTCAACAAAAAACAAGCAAATGATTTGAAATTTCAAAATTACGCTTACCTGATACGAGAGCTGGTGATAAAATGTTTAAAAAACGAAGAGCCCTTAATGGAATTTCATGAAGCATTACGAAACACTCATCACATCCACGACGGTTGATGTTCATTTAACACGGAATTCCTTTTGGGGTTCCGAAAGTATCCATGCTAGTAATTTTTTTAACAGTCCTGACATCAGTTGAGAATACAAGGTGACTGTCGTAAACGAAAGAATATCTACTGTTGGACTTCGAGATATATGTTAAATATATCTGTCCTATGTGGGCACATGAGCTAGGTGTTGTTCGGCGCTTTAAGTAATCAAATAACCTAGACTGGTACCTACATTACGTAGCATAACAAGTAGAGAACCGGTGAAAATGCATAGTGTTGAGGATGTGAAAAACGACTCTCAGTTTAATTTGAGGCCTTAAATAAAGAGCGGATTAAAGCGATTCAAAAATATTGCACACGTCGAGAGTCAGAAGTACTGAGACTCACCCATGGCGGTCACGGACAGCACGAAAAGCAAGAGGATAGCTTTGGCCACAACGTTAAAACTCATTGCTAATTAGTGTTCTTCAAGCGGGCGTTGCATACTACCAAATTTATACCAAACTGACTTGTCTCCTATAGTAAGGTAAATGAGCCACGTCGATGTTTACATTTGAAATTAAGGACGTAAACGGACCACACCCATAGGATACATATTTTTATTGTTGCAAACCAGCCAATGTGCTTTAAACGTGTCCACAAAACTAAAATAGAACACATACATAAATTGATTTCCTTCCAAACCGTTGTTTTGTTCATCGGAAATTGCTGAGCATAAATCGCTGAACAAGTGTGAAAACAAAGCGTTCACATAAACCCTATGAGAATTCCTTGTTATTAAAATTCAGTCTACTATTTTAAACAGGTGCACGTTCATTTCAATAATTTGGAGCAACAAAACAAATGCACTCTACGGTATTTCTCGTTGAGGCCGGATCACAGCTCTTTGTGGCAGAAAGCGGGAGTTAAGGAAGCACAATTTATTGTGCATGTTAAATTGGCGATGAAGTGTTTAAAAGATTAGCCGGTACATTGTTAATGCGGCTGCATCCGAAATGCAGGACTGGTGTGTTCCTACGAAATAGTGAGACTGTATTCGTAAAGCTTCACTAAAAGATTATTTTAAATACGGTAATTCATATCGGAGAGATGCAGTGTTGCAATAATACCTTAAATACTTGAGCCCTAAAAGAAGGTGAGGCAGTTCGCTTAATGTAGATATTTTCGATTCCACTCAATCTGAGGAGATATACTGTGGACGACGTACGTACATAAGGAGATGGTTAGCGCTTAGTTAAGAATTTCACTTCAAACAATTTGAATAGCAAAATTTGTCGTTGTATTTGGTACATTGCAACGGGACAAAGGATTGGAGTACCAATTCCTAAAATTAAAGTTTTCAAAATATATCACCTCTGCAGATTGCACAAATACAAAATTAGAGGAACGCATAGCAATTTATGGTACGATGCAAGTATTCCCGATTATAAGACTACACACGAGATGCAATACCGTGTAGATATATAGAGCATAGTATATGGGAAATGCCGTGTCGGCGTTAGAAGCATGCAACTGCTGCTATGATGCGTTTACGTCACGTTCGTAAATGGGTTGTGCAGAGTTAAATATAGATTCGTTCCGCATACGAATATAACTTGTTGTACCGAATTTCAAACTCCTCCATACGCGGCATTCTTTTTTATTTGTTTGACAAAATAACTCATGTTACACAAACGTGAAATGTATCTAATATTTTCCCATACATAGTCAGACAACCACGTATCCACTCTTTTTATACTCGCCATAGTTGCATAAAATACACACGTCATCTACCCACCGAGAGAGAGCCTATATAAGCTAGGAAAAGTAGAATTTGCCATCACCGTTTCCTTAACCTTCTAGAAGCATCGCACGGTGTTCTGCTCGCAGGTGCAACTGTGGCCATCGGTTAGATCGCTTTGTTTATGTTTACCAAATTAGTTTCACTATTAATTTCACAGCTTAACTTCTGTTTTGCTCCTTGCTGTATTGCATTCGCTACTGAGGAAACCAATCGAAAGGTTAGCAACTTACAAATTATATGTTAACTCGGTTACCTTTTCCATTGATCAATTCATTCCTACCTTAAAAATTTATTCACCTTGTGTGGTATCACCATGCGTCATATCCAAAACATTTCGGATTAAAAAGTTAATATAGTGTGGGGTCATGAGCAAGAGGTAGCAAATGAGCCTGTTTTCGGTGGATCATTATCAGGATAATACATCATGATGCGAAGTCTAACAAAACACTAATAACATGGGTTGGATTATAAGAAGGCACTGTCTATACCATATATTTAAATCATTGTTCTAAACTGGGTCAAATAAGTGAGCTTGGCCTGATCACCATCATCTGTCGAGGCTTGGTGTGCCCAGGGCAGTCGGATGGCCTGCGCGATTTTTGCTTAAGCACATAGTTCCGAGTTTTGAAGTCGGATAGCGATTGCTTCGCTCTAGCCAGTAGGCTGCATCTGATTACTAGCGTTATTGTCCGGATTTCTGTTAGTCGGGCTAAAATGTCTCTTGCGCGTTGAACTGGTGTTAGAAGTAATCACTGCGAAAGCACAGCACGTCTCATGGTGTTCATTATGCTACAGTTGAGTAAGGCAGGGCAATATTCTTCATTTGTTCAGACAGATGCTTGGTCGCTAGTCAATATGAGTAACTCGAGGCCATCAAGAGAATTTGTACAAACGAAAGGAAACTAAGCCCATGGCATTTTGTCCCAGAGTTTTTGGCGCACAATCGGTGGCTTAGTGAAAGTGTCTCTTTACCGTTCCATGGATTTCACTGAACTGAGCATTTATGTTTATTGCACAAAAATGTGATTGACATAGCCACGGCACAATTTCTTGACGAGTGCATATTGCACAGCGAAAATCCTAGTTATTTCTTGCAATTACTCGGAAGTATTTAAATCGATCCTAAATCGCTTGCATTAGGCGCCACACGCTGATTAAGCGGGACAAGCTGGTTTTGTGCATTGATGAGCATGATTATAACCGGGGCGTTTATTCAAGTGCACTGGAGAAACTACATTATGAAGAATGCGTGCTGTTCAGCTCATACGCTCCAAAATTCGTGGCATTTAAACTGGAAGCATTAGCCACGTTGTTGCGACGGCACATCAATGCCGCTGAGCCACAAAACCAATTACCCTCCCACCCTAAGACGTATGTACAAAACCCTAGTCTTTGAAATAAGAATAGGCGTTGCCTGAGAGTTGGTTTCCCACGAAATAACGTTAAACAATTAGACTTACAAGACAAATATGTAAAGGTCTCCTGCTATGTATCAACGCTCACTCCTGCATCGGCAATGGTGGTGGAGCAGTATAAGTTAACTTTATTTAACACATGCTAAAAATATCCTAATTGCAAACCGATGAGCAAGTAATTGTTAAATAGAAAAATTTGACCACACTAAAAGATCTCTAAAGTCGTGCAAATGTGCTGCTTTCCAGACCAGATAAGAGAGCTGGTGTCGTCCTGTTAGATAAAAGTTTAACTTATCAAAAATCTGAAGACTATCCTAACTTGTTGCGGAAAGTTTCGAAAAATGTAGTCTGAGATGGCACAAACACTGACGGTAAAACGTCCATATCCTTTCTGCTGCATAGGTTGAAACAAGGAAGTGTTCTAGACTCCGATATGTACAAACACATCAGACCTAGTGGAAGGGTGATTCCCAGGAACTATGGCCGCCGAAAGTTCCAAAGTGTACATTTGTCAGCAAAACCAATGTTGCATTTGTGCAAATGTTTTATCTATCTGCTAGCCAGATGTCTTTTCAAACGTTTAGCACTAGTCAAGGAAGTCTTAGACACATAGGTTTAAAATTTCTTTTTACCCCATCGACTCAGTGGCAAAAATTGCATTAACTAAGCGACAGGGATTTTCCTTAGTCGTGGTGTCACTTTTCACAAATTTTCCACTATACGACACTATAGAGAATTTAGCTGAATATATCACGCTGCGTCAAACCAACATCGGTCGCCACACAGAATTTGAAAACAGCTATTTCTGATCTGTACCAAAAAGGTCGATTCAGATTAAATTACATCCATCTGCATATAAATTAGTTGGCAATCCATGTCCTATTAGGGCAACTGCTCGTGGGCGCATCATGAGAAAGCCGGAAAATGACCTGCTGATGGAACCTATAAGAAACTGGGTGTATTGTAATCGCCGTGTAGACGACAAGTTTTGTGTTGCCGTTTGACATGTGTACACGGAATCTCTGCCAGCCAAATTCAAACATGTACATGACGATGTAAGGTTTAGCACCGAGAGTGTGCTCAACCAACGCACGACATTTTTAGATTTCCAATTCAACAGGACAATGGAAAATACAGCACAGAGGGAAGAAAGCAAGCAAACAATGTGGAGCGGACAGTAGATCCAATTTGCTTGTGTTGTTCAAATAAGTTAGTGAGTAGGTCTCATCCATTGAATAAAAGGGAGCACCAGAATGATGGGCATGACAGTGATGCTTTGAAATGAACTAGGATTCAGTCATTTATAGTGTGCATAAGCGAAATATATACCCAATTAAATTCATTCGCCGGTACATGGAACTACGAAAGGATATGTTGACGCTTCTCTACTGAAAACCGCCTCATCTACCATTAGTTACAACTTAGGGCTGATGTAAGCTCAAAAGGAATAGTCCGGATGACATCTTATACTGGCTAGCCTAACAACCTCTACGTAGTGCCAGCTGAGCGGTTCGAATGGAACCCGTTCCAGTAAAAGGTTCGCCTGCAGTGTTGCAGGATTTGATAGGTTTAAACTTGGCAAGTGACCTGCAGAATAAAAGATACCCATATCCGTTTATCAAAGGTGATGTGGCGAATGTGATGCCATAAACTAAATCCCTGTAGCTAGGCTGTTTGGATATGTTTGTCAACTCCACGGATATCAATCCTCTAGTCTTACCTCGTCGACGTCCTCATGCAGACACAAATGCAACCACACACATAAAAGCATAAGCTACAAAGCTACAGGTTTACACAATTACATACACATTCATAAACACATGCACAGCTATGGCAAACATATCTTATTTCTGCACATTTCCGTTCACTGTAAGTATAAAATAATTACGCCCGTTAAAACGTGTCACGCCTCCTGAGAAGAATATGGGTAAGTTAGTTAGTGCTTTATTTATTAAATTAATATACACTGCGGACAAATTACGTCTTATTTTCAGTATAACCCATGATAGACAAATAGAAACACAAGGACAAAGTTCCAAAAGCTGCGCACAAAACCGGACGATACTTCTGGAAGTATAAGGAAACAGTAACGCACAATCCTACCTTTCTTTGTTTATAGACGCTCTGATGCAACTCGTTTGGTAATAAATGTGAAAAAGCTGCGACGTAAAGTAGAAGTCTTGGAGATCTGACAATGACATTTTCAAGAAGTTCGCTTGTATCAGGGTACCTGCTATTTACTAGCACCCAAAGCGCTGATACATAATTTGACCTGACGGTATAATACAATTCATACTTACTACTCACGAACTTGCCAGGATTGAGTTGTAACCCCTACTTTCCACACGCATATTTTTCGAACGCTGAAATTATTGACGATGTCCAAGCTTGAATCTATCAGCTAAATGAAGATCCGGTTTTATTCAGTAATTCCCAATCGCTAAACTTGAGGAGACGTAATGGATTTCTTTATATGTCTCTGCACAGGAGAGTTAATGACAGCTCATGGGTTCATGATGGATGCGGCCTACAACACAATCCACCGATATGGAATCCTTCATGCTCTCCACGTTTGAGAGTACGAAATAAACCACGGCCATTTTGTGACCGTTTCGGATTCATCCAGCGCGGTGAAATCAAGGACACGGTACAAGTGTGCGCAGAGTGTATTACCTCGCCTTCAAAATTTAGACTGCAAGGAGCCTAACCGTGTGCCATAACACCCAAATTGAAATGTCAAATTATGATGCGCAATAAACAATCACCACAATAACAAGAAACTTGCGCACTTGAGCTAAGGGCACTTAGCCGTTTAGGACTGGAATTTTAACAAACACTGTTAGTGCTAAACGATTGTTCCGAGGAAGAATGTTCAACAACTTAAGGTAGCTTATGTTACACAATATCTACCTTGTTCAGAATAGGTGAAATGTGAATTTTTGTGCAAGTATGACGAGGAGAGAAAAGGTGGATTCGCTGTCCCTGAATTTGTGTTTGAAAATCTTAGAGGCATTTGACGCTTGGATAACTTAAGGTAACTTATTTTGTTAAACAAATATAAAAGAATGCAGCGTATGGAAGGTTTGAATTTCGGTACAGCAAGTTAGAATCTTATGCGGAACGAATCCATATTCAACTCTGCACAACACATTTACGTATGTGACATAAATGCGTCATTGCAGCAGTTGCATGCGTCTAACGTTGACACGGCATTTCCCATATGCTATGCTCCATAAATCTAAGCAGTATTACATCACGTGGGTAGTCTTATACTCGGGAATACTTGCATCTTACCATAAATTGCTATGCGTTCCTCGAATTTTGTAGTTGCGAAATCTGCAAATTTGATGTAGGATAAAGAATAAGATTTTAGGAACTGCTACTTCTTTCCTTTGTGCTGCTGCAAGGTACCAAATACAAAGAAAAATTTTGTATGTCAAATTGTTTAAAGTGAGATCTTTAACTTGGCGTTCGTGTCAAACAAGGTTTGCCAGAAGTCGAACTTTGCTGTGTCCTTTTTATTATTTTGCTGCTTGCCATACACTGTGCATTTCGGCGAGCCGCATAAGCGGGCTTGTCGGACTACAAAACAAGTAGCTAGTCCAGGAAAATGCCGGCATTATCTTGTCATCCACTGCTGCAAATCAGTACGCTTGGGACTTGTCTCCACCCGCGACGCATCCCACTTCGTTGCAAGATGAACTAAGTCTCACGGAAAAGTGGCTGGCATTCCACGAAAGTGGCGATGCTTTTCCTGTGAATTGTAGACCAGTGTATGCTTCCGGATCCTCGTTGACTGCGCTAATTCTCGAAAACATTGCGCGTGTGGTCCAGTGGATCGAAAGAAATGGCTGATTCATGTAGGGAAGAAAAATAGAAAAACGCGAGCAAAAAACGCTAAAAATAACGAACAAATGATCTGCGCGTTTATATTGTTTAGGTTTTGAATAATTCTTCAGAAAGGTTTTTCTCTAAAGTGTTTGAAAGTTTGTTTTCTACACGGCAATGGATCAAACACGGTGCAAATATATACAATGTCTACAAGCCTAAACGTATTTACTTTGTACGTTGTCGAAAAGACGAACGGGCTTATGCATACCCGTCCACGGCGAGTGGTCGTGAGGGGCGGCGGGATAGATTTGGTAGATATTGGGACGGCTGCTGCTTGTAGGCCGGGAAAGTGGTAGGTTTGTTCGGTACTAGGATGCTGAACGTTGTTGCAGTGTGTTGAGACATCGCACGAAGCAATACTAGACGAAGAAGGCAACGTGGTTTTCTCCAAATGGGATGGCTTCAGACCGTCGATGGGGACGACTTCGCTTCGGCCACCGCGGTCAGTATTATACGTCTGATTCGAAAAGTGTAATATTTGAATGGTTCTATTTGCTGCCTCTGAAAAACTGTCAAAAATCGTATGCGCGAAGAAGATCATGTGAAGACATAGACAGATTCTCCGGCACGTACAATGGTGTCTTCTGCCATCGAAGAGCGACTTGACGTAGCTCACGCAGCTGATGAGCCAATCGATGGGTATAACATCCGTAGTCAAAAGAAGAATTAGACGGGGATGGCGCTAACGACTGTCCGGGCAGCTGCAGTGTGCAACCATAGATTAGCGGCGCTGGTGTTGCTTCAATATCCATTTTAAAAGTGCTCCTTAAGCCTAAGAGGACGTGTGGAAGTGTTTCAGACCATGCGCGTGCACACGTTGCGCTATCTTCAACTGGCCATGTAAACGCTATACCATGTTCCTAGCGGACGGAAGATACACCGTCGTCAGAACGTGGCGACAGTCTAAATCCTTAAGCAAACTATCTAAATTAGACGAGCAATGTGACAGTTGATCAGTTCTCACGGTGACATGACAGCCGTATTGATCTAACCAGCGCTACAGAACCGCTTGCGCTATCCTTTCCGGAGAGCATTTAGGTACAAGAATAGCTTCAGCGCACGTGTTTAATCGATTGACACAGGTCAGTAGACACATAGAGCAGTTCGAAGGCGTCAGAGGACCTACGAGGTCGACGTGCACTTAGATAAAAAATGCAACTGGCGTGGGAATTGTTCCCACTGGGTTTTTCTTGTGCTAATGCACAGACGCACGTTGACACAGAAGACAGGCATCTGTCCAAGTAAGAACGTCCTGATGAATGTTACGCAAGACAAACCGTGTAGTTACGTGTTTAACCGATGCCCAAAGGCCTGAATGCGGCAAGACGTGCAATGTGTCGAACACGGTCTGCCGGAACTCGCGTAGGTGGGCTGGGCGCGGCGTGCCCAGATAAACATCGCAATGTATAGTTCTGTGTGATGAGGTAACGGAACGCGTCGTATGACCAATGAGGGATACCTGTGCGCCATAACAACCTCGGGACCATTGAGTTGCACTGCGGTCACGGCTGTCAATTCGATAGCGATGCCGGCCTCCACAGTAATTGCTTGAATTCGGGAAAGTGTGTCGTTGTGCGCACCTGAAACATGTCTTATATCTGTCGTAAACTGATTGATATAGTGTAGGTGTCGCGACAACCTAGGAGGGTATCGGTCGACACTCGAGCTTAGTACATAAATCAGGGTTTGTGGTCGGTGAAGGCGGCAATACAGTGGCCTTCTAGGACATGTCAGCAATAAAGTATGAATAAATAAAAGGATAATAGTAATCTACCGAAAGTTTTGTAACCAGATTCGGCTGGTTGCATACGTTTGGAGAAAATTGCGAGCGGCTGCCAAGCGTCATCTAACATTTATTGAGGACCGCCCCAACTACCATATCAGAAGCGTCGGTACTGAGTGACAGTGAGGCTGCGAGGTCGTAATGCACTATAGAAACTACGTTGACAATAGCTTCGCTCAATGCACCAATGCGGCGCTTGCTGCCGCAGGAAAATCGAAGTGCTTAAGCTATCCACCGAGTAGGACCGTGGGTCCCTGCATACGCCATGCACAAATAGGTATGAAACGGTGATAAATGTTGACGAGCACATCATAGCGCCTTAGCTATTTGGAATAAATTAGCCCGCGACAGTCAACGATGGCCTTAATGTTGTGCTCCATTTGCACGACGACTGCAGGAGAAATATGGCAGCAAGTGTATGACCGTAACGATAACAAAGCAACTCCTTTTCCGCCTTGCTCTTCAACCGTGTTGAGATAAACGATCAAGAAGTGTTCAGAAGTAGCGTACGTGCTCCTCGCGTGAAAAGCTCGCGATAAACTGTCCTCAAGGTACGAATAAGCAAATTCTAGACCGCGGAAAACATGGTCGATAAAACGCCGAAAATTTCACGCGGCGTTCTTTAGACTAAATGGCATGTGCAGAAACTCGAGCAAACCAAATAAAGCCGTCACGGCAGTTTCAGCGAGGTCCACTTCGGCTACCGGAATTTGGCTGCAAGCCCGCACCAAGCCGATTATACTGAAAGCTTTTTTACCTGCCAGACTGCCAGTAACGTCCACAATATGTGGGATGTGATAAGGATCAGGCGTGGTTACGTTGTTTGCAGCTCGATAATCACCACAAAGACGCCAGTCCCCCATAGTCGTTTTGAAACCCATGTCGAGAGGTGACGACCATTGGCTGCTACATGATCTTATGATACCGAGATGAAGCATGTGATCGGATTCAGCTGGTGCGGGTATTCAGGCAGTAGGTTCGCATAATTTGAAGTTACAACGACGATTCGGAAGATGTGACTGATTATTGGGGCGTAAACAAAAGCGCTTTCACTTCTAGTTTATTGCAGTCCACTAAAAGTCTGTGGCGACCAAAAAATCAACAAGTAACCCAAAATCTCAGAGGGTGTCGATACTGCTAATTGCGAAGGGTACAGACGCAAACATATTAACCCACTACAAGTCTCGAGGAAGATTGTGGCCCAGGTTTATTATGCGTTGACTAAAAGAAGCCATCGGACAACCACGCAGGTTGTACGTCGGCTTTGAGTACTTCTCGACCGCGTTAATACGCATGACGCTGACTTTAGTTCCCTTGTCGACAAGGAACATAATAATAGAATGTCGATCCTTAACGTAAAGCAATCGATTTGTTTGGTTATTGTGGGGTACGTTGGTCTTGCTAGTATGTGAGCCATTCGCATTCTCTGATGCGGTTGAGCCATGTCTAATGTAGGGAGCTGGAAAACCTCTAGCTCTTTTGCAATGCTGGCTGTCATACTAACAGAAATCATCCACAGGTTTGGTATTATCTGACTGAGAACGTGCAGGGAAATGGTTGCGTTGCATTGTCAAACGGCACATTCCCAATGCAGACACAGACCAGCCGCAATGAGCGGCAACCAAATCTTGGTCAGCATCTGACCGTGACACACGCTTTTTCAAAGCCTTTATTGCTGCTATCCTGTTGCGAAGTAGCGCGATTTCCTAATCTTTAGGGTCAGATTGTACTGATGACTTGGAGTAAATATGAAACTCATGTATATTGGTGAGAAATAATCACCCGTGTTACTGGTCGCCTGACACGGAAGACGTTAGAACACAGCATCTGCCTTGGCAGCTAGATCTTTCATAGGCGTATCCAGAAACATGTGCAGCCTTGCTAAAATGGCTGTAGAAGATGTGCAAACCGCGGTTCCTTTATCCCTTCCTCGCACAAGGATAAAGGACCAGCGTCGCGCTGAGTTTCGCGGAAAAACCTTGACCGTTTGCCGTGTCCCACCTTGAGAACGTTGAGCTGTACACATTGAGCTCGTGCGCTCGACTGTAACTCTGTTAGAGCCGCTAGCTACATCGTTTCATACTTTGCTTCATTTGATGGGCAGAGTAGAATGTCCTCAACCAGGGTCAAAACCGACGAAGGAAGGCGTGGCACGAGCTGATTGTATTTCGGACGGTTAGTCTTAATGCCCTAATAGTCAGTTCGATCTCGAATCTCACATACCAAACCTCTAGGCCATTTCCATGTTACTCGGAGCAGGCATAGTAAGCACTTTTATTCTGTGGAACGACTCAGATTTGCATGGGAAATGCCATCGGAAATCTCATTATTGAAAAATACGATTAAGCTAATACGATTGTGCATGAAACAAATAAATACAAGTATATAAGGGAGAAAAAGGAACGAACTAACCAAACAAGACAAACGGCGAAGTGCAACTTAAATTCGCGCATGCGAATCGGGGTCAACAATTTGTAGAGTTAATAAATACTAGTCCGAGACTGTGCGCGAAAGCAAGCGCTGATATCAGAAGGCTATTGAAGTCGAACACATCGGACTAGGTTCGATGGGCTACAAGAAGACGCGGGCGGATGAAGCAAGCTAGGGAACTTACAGGACGATAGAGTGTCGAGCTGGTGATAGGTCAATACTAAAGTAGTGTAAGAGAGTTAAAAAAGGGAATAATGAACAATTGGTCAACAGCGAGATTTTATACAAAATATAATAATTAGTTTGCGGTTCGCTAGAACTCTGTTCTGGTTTCGAATGTTTTGTGTCTGTGCGTGCTTACTATGGGTATTAGGATCTCATTTTATAAACCAGTGTGTAGTTTCTCCGTTTGTGCAGTCGGACTAGTAGGCAAGGAACCTCTGTTCGCCGATATTTCGCAGTTGTTGTCTGACTGTGAGTAATCGCAATAATCACCTCCATTGGGTTATGTCCCACAGCCCGCTCTATAGAACTACTATTGAAGGAGCCATGCGTGTGAAGCAATGCGTTACAACCTTTAGGGCTTGCCAACCACACAGGTATAATGAGCCGAATACTGGAAAACATCGACCTCAACCGTGAGCACCTGTGACTGCTGTGCGTTGACGTTTGTACCAAACACAAATGATTCTCTCGTTGTGGTAGAATGTTTGCAACAGTTAATACGATCAAAAGGTTGACAACGAAAATGTGTAGGATTAGTAAACAGTAGACCGGGTGGTGCGCGAAATTAAGCACTAGTATCGGAAGACATAATGAAGTCCAACACATCGGACTGAATTCGATGGGCTTCAAGCAGACGCGGCCGGATGAAACTAGACGGGAGCAACAATTTAGCGCGGGAACTTACAAAGGGGGTCAATTTACGATCCGGTTGAAAGGAAAATTAAACCACGAAAGAATAAGCTACAGTTTGTCCACAATGAAATAGTACATAATAGGGTAGTTATGATAGTGGGCACTACCTTCATAAATAAATAGGTAAAGGCTTCCTTCACGATAGAACAAGGAACATAATGACATGGCATGATCAGAACATTTACAATGTATAGTGTATCACAAAATTGGTTGCAACGATTTAGGAACATATTATGAAGAACCACCTTTACTTACTTTATGGGTTTGGGGCGTGATGAAGAATGGGCAAAGGAGCAGAAATTTTGTAATTGTATGTAACGGGTGCACGCAAAGAAATTCTGCTTTGTACATAAATGGAATTGTACAAGCTGTCCTCGTCAGTTGGTACACGTCGTAAGATGATTTTGGCAAACATTTATATGGAAATTTACATGACGTACAAGCGATAGTTAAAACAACCCTAGGTGATTGTGAAAGATTTTGGAGGCAAGACAGGAATGTTGGACATCGACGAGGGTAGAGAAACGCTGCCTAACAGGGAGTGCAGTGATAATTATGCTTGTGGTATAAATAAATCCCATATCTTTTTCGATACATCTGTAATATTATTGCTCCTTTGTTGTCTAAATGCATTAGACGACATGCTCATGAATTTTGATGTCACAATATTCTTGCTAGATGTTTGACGACCTGAGCACTTTTCAGCTGTGTGCAATGCGAAGCATAGATGCCCTGGAATGCAGCTTTCATTGAACAGAGGATACCTCCCATATGGCTCGTTATTGCCAATCGAATTTGTATCGGACGTGCGAATTACGCTACCCACTGACGGAATGGTTGCGCGCTGCGTAATGCGTAGGAACTTTACTGACTGGGCTGCTTTGTTTATCTGTTCGGTGAAGCAACTTTTGAAATTTTAGTGCGGAAATTTATGGCAACAGTTAGTCAACTGATGCAAAATATTTTAAAAATCATCTGTGTACGTCTGCATCGCCCCTTGGCATAATGGAAAGTAATTTAATTTGTAGTTAAGATCGGATGGAAGATGCTGTGTAGCAAACCAGCAACACAAAATGGAGATAATGGAAAAGCACTTACAGCACATGACTCGAAAACCGTGCCCTTACTTGTGTGGAGTTGCGCGTAAAAATCTAAATTAAATGAATACTTTTAGACATCCTGTAAAAGCTGTACCTGCAAGTGACCAGATCATTTTGTACAATAGTTTTATGCTCTTGGGTAAATGAAGCATATTCTAGGATTAGTACTTCCAAAATGCTGGAGCTTGTGTTAAAACAGGTTGTTGGTTTTCACAGTATAGCAACGTGGGACTTTCCGTTGATATTCCTGCATTATTCATCATTTGATTTTCATTATCTCTTCAAACTAGAGAGATATGTCTAAAAAGGCGCAAGGTGTCTCAAGATTACCAGTACTTATTAGATGCGATATGGTTGGCCGAAAATCGGATCTTCTGAGTGTACGCGATACTAACTAGCAGAAAGTAAGGGAAAATCGTGCTTAAACGCTAAGAAAACTTCAAAATGGTTACTGATAATCGAGACATTTCGACGTGGCTTAATAAGGCCTAAGTCGGCAGGCCTTATGTTGAACATTTTCGTTGTTATAGCGTTAAAAAATACGGTAAAGCTGGAGACTAGCAATTTCAGTAACGCAGTGTTGTAGCAAATCTAGCTTCTGAATTACAGAGAATAGGTCTGTATGCATTAGGCAGGGCAACTCGTGAATCATTAAGCCCACATCATCACACTAATTCTGCATATTTTAAAGGTAGCTAATGCGACGCTTATGCCTTCGTATAATTTTTATATAACCACAGACGTAGAGCTGTTTCTAGTGACATACATCAGAAGTTTATCTCCATGGATAGGCAAATGCGTATCAGACAACTAGGCGATTATATACGAAGCGTACAATTCAACGCAGTTTTTATGCGTGTTGCAACGACATACATATTTGTAAAAGCTGGTGTTTTTAAATGCGAAATGTTATTATGCCTTGCATGTTAGGGCACGTGTTGAATTTCTTTGGCCTTTACGAGGCTCATATCTCTTGTTAATTAGGTTTAACTCAAGTGTTACAAAGGTAGGCCAAACAGTCGGTATTGCATTTGGCCTTGTCACGCTAGCGATGTATCTGGCCGTAGCTGTGGCTTTACGTCAGCAAAAGTGGATGAATGGTAATATAGGCCAAAATTAGTAAGGCATATGCAATAAGAAGAGATGGCTGTCCACACGCTCTGTTGTATGGCAAGTGGGGTCCTCGGAACCATGTAAAAGTTTAGTTTATCATAGATGGCCAAGGTAATGTATAATGGTAGATAAACCGTTCTGGATATTCAGTTAGCCAAGTTGACGGGTTCCTTTGGCGAGTGGCTAGTCTGCTTGCCAGTCGGATAGAATGCAAAATACTGCATGTTAGGATAGCATTAACGGCTATAGAAAAGTATCTGGTTATTTATGCTTTTTGATAACCAGTGTTTCCAATATTGACTGATGAATGTTTTCTTTGTTTGGCCGGTCGTCAAGCATAAGAATGTGTTCTAGGGCGCTTGGCATGATAAATGCAGGTGCTGGTTAGTTTACCACTGCAGATATACAACGTGAAGTTGGAGATGGCTCTTCGAAAAATGCCACCTTAAGATGAGCGATGGATACCGTTGTTCGACGACCAATCTGGTCTAATGTAAAATGCTTTATACGTTGGAGCACTGTGAAGGTGCAAGTGTGGGAGGGAGGCACTAGGCACTGATCCTTTGCGGACGAAAACGTACTTGCAGGTTTAGTGTTCACTGTGCACTTGCCCACCTCTGGTATGTTAATGAGGAGGGATCAGGCGCAACGAACGTATGCGTGGGGAAAAGGAGGCTCCAAATGTTGTCGGTGATATACACGTTGGCGAGGATGAAAAGAACTCCTATGGCAGCTTAAGCGTTTTGCCGTAGACCGGTTCTACTGGTGCACACTGCGGATCAGCTTTGCCGCTCTCTCGGACAACTAAATGTTCCAACGGAATGCTTTTGCTTCAGCCAAGGTCGGAATGGGCACATAGATAAATTTAGTTGCCGATGAAAGCGTCCGACTAGGCCATCCGCTTTGGGTCATGGGCCGTCGTGTGGATACAACAGCAGCCTCAGAATTTGCAGTAGGTGTCGAACTGCGTAGATCCGAAAGGCGCTCCACGGTCGGGAATGTTGGTAGATTGGCATCCGTAGTGGGACACCGAATGGTTAAGAAATACGCCGTTGACTGTTTCGGCTGCACAGTCTGATACAGGGATGGTTACTGTCCATCTAGCGAAGCGTCGACGCATGCTAATATGCATACAGATCCGCGACAGGGAGACAAGTGTCCTCCTATGTCTAAGTGTAGATGAAAACAGCAAACCGGCAAAGGAAATGCGTCGAGGACTATAGGTGTGTCGGTGTAGCTTGTAGTGCTGGCACCGAAGGCAAGAAAGAATGCGCTTACGAGCGCCTTTATTAACGCCCGACCAATTCAAACGCTTGGTGACCAGTTTTTCTGATGCCTGAATACCAGGATGTGAGAATATGTGAAGGGTGCCGAAGACTGCGCTTCTGACAGAGCGGGCACCATGTTAAATGACAGCCTGAGGAAGTGTCACAGAGAATAGTTTCATCCGTAGTTTGGAGAGGAACAGGCTGCACAAGCAGTGAAGTTGAATGCAGGGCGCGTTAAAGGTCTAGGTTCTTGGGACAAAGCCGATGACATACCGGTAACATGAACAGTAGGCAACTAGTGAAGTGTGAGGTTGACGCGAGACAAATTGTCGGCGAAAGGGTTTACGATACCTGTGACATGAATTAGGTCTGCATTGGACTGGGTGACAAAGTGCAGGTGTCTAGTTTCCCGCGGTAAATAGTTGTCAGAGAAGGAGTTGCAAATGAACTGAAAGGCTTGTGATCAGTCTAGACCGTGAAAGCCTGACCTACCCATGGGCGTTCGAAGTGACGATTAGCCAAGTCGATAGCAATCAGTTATCTACCGAATGTGCTGTAGCGGAACTTCGCTGCCTTCAAGCGTTTGGTAAGGAAACCGAGCGGTCAATGCTTCCCACCAGCTTGTTGCTTGAGAACAACTCTTACCGCAACGTCTGAAGCTTCATTGTTCAGAGTAAGGAGAACAGGTGGTTCGGAGTGAGAGAAAAAGACTATGTTGGAGATAGGATCGTTTAGCTCGGTGAATGTGGTGTGTGCTGTGTCGTGAAAGTAGACCTCCTCTCGCTTCTTCTGAGGTGGTCAGACAGTGGCTGCATTCGTTGAAAGCAGCTAGGGATGATAGGTCGTAGTAGTTGACTAGACCACAAAATCGACGAAATTGCTTAACTGAAGTCGGAGCTGGGAAGAGTTTGTCGGATTTGACCGTCTCCGCAAGGCTCACGATACCAGATGTGAAAGAGAACTTGCCTAAGAATTCTGCCATGGACTAGCCAAGTTCCCACATGGACAGATTGCGGGTGTCTCTGCTTTGGGGCAACCGCTGGAAGACGGATTTAATTTCAGCTAGGTGCACTTGGTTGGACGAATGGTCACAAAATGTTGTCAGCAAAATGATAGGCAAGGTCTAGGCAACAGGTAACATCGTGGAGAAAGCGCTGAAATATTTGTGTGGCATTGCGCAATCCGAAAGGCATTCGCAAAAGTTCGAACAAGCCGAAAATCGCGTGGTGACGGCTCTCCACAGTCATTTGGTGATAGAGTCGAAAGATTCGTTCATGCCCAATGCTGTGTTACCTGCGAGGCATACTGTGAGACCCTGTATATGTGAGATGGGTTACCAGACGGGGAACATAAAGTGGATTAACTATCGTTGGTCACAGCAAGATCGCCACTCGCCAGATTTCTTTGAGGCCATCTGGAGTGAAGTTGACCAACAACTATTGGAAGAACGGATTATTCCATGTTTAAGCATGGGCTTCAACCCCACCGTAGTCAGTTTCAGTTTCTCTGACGAAGTTCAGCGTGGAAGTGCTTAAACAAATGTGTCGTTAGTACGGATATGTTGCGTGGTCTGAGATGTTACATGGAGAGGTTCATTCATCTGCTGGACGGGCGCAGATTGCTCACGGAATGAATATTTAGGTATAGTACGAAGAATTCTATGGGCAACGTAGATTAGGTGATAGTTGCAGTGATGTCGCTGGTGCCAATGACGCTGCCCGTCCTCGCGAGGTCGACTGTCCCTCGTACTATACGCAAATATTTATTCCGTGAGCAATCTACGGCCGTCAAGCCGATGAACGAGGCTCTCCAGGTGGCATCTCAGACCACGCAACATATCCGTACCAACGACACACTTGTTTAAGAGCTTCCAAGCTGAACATCACCAGTGAATTTGAAATTAACTACGTCTGGGTTTAAGCTCATGCTTAAACATGGAATATTCCATTCTTCATATATCCGTTGGTCATCTTCATTCCAGATAGACCCAAAGAAATCTGGCGAGTGGCGATCTTGCAGTGACACCCGATAACTTATCCACTAAATGTTCCCCATGTGGTAACCCATCTCACCTGCGCATGGCCTCACAGTATGACTGGCGGGTAACACGGTATTAGGCAAGAAGGAACTTTTGCGAGCTTATCACCAAATGAATGTTGCGAGCAGTCACCACGCGATTTTCGGCTTGTTCGAACTTTTGCGAATGCCTTTCGGATTGCGCAATGCCACACAAATATTTCAGCGCTTTCTCCACGATGTTACCTGTTGCCTAGACCTTGCCTATCATTTTGCTGACAACATTTTGTGACCATTCGTCCAACCAAGTGCACCTAGCTGAAATTAAATCCGTCTTCCAGCGGTTGCCCCAAAGCAGAGACACCCGCAGCTTGTCCATGTGGGAACTTGGCTAGTCCACGGCAGAATTCTTAGGCAAGTTCTCTTTCACATCTGGTATCGTGAGCCTTGCGGAGACGGTCAAATCCGACAAACTCTTCCCAGCTCCGACTTCAGTTAAGCAATTTCGTCGATTTTGTGGTCTAGTCAACTACTACGACCTATCATCCCTAGCTGCTTTCAACGAATGCAGCCACTGTCTGACCACCTCAGAAGAAGCGAGAGGAGGTCTACATTCACGACACAGCACACACCACATTCACCGAGCTAAACGATCCTATCTCCAACATAGTCTTTTTCTCTCACTCCGAATCACCTGTTCTCCTTACTCTGAACAATGAAGCTTCAGACGTTGCAATAAGAGTTGTTCTCAAGCAACAAGCTGGTGGGAAGCATTGACCGCTCGGTTTCCTTACCAAACGCTTGAAGGCAGCGAAGTTCCGCTACAGCACATTCGGTAGATAACTGATTGCTATCGACTTGGCTAATCGTCACTTCGAACGCCCATGGGTAGGTCAGGCTTTCACGGTCTAGACTGATCACAAGCCTTTCAGTTCATTTGCAGCTCCTTCTATGATAACCATTTACCGCGGAAACAGGACACCTGAACTTTATCAACCAGACCAATGCAGTCATAATTCATGTCTCAAGTGTCACAAACCCCTTCGCCGACACTTTCATTCGCGTCTAACTCACAATTTAATAGTTGTGTATGCCGATCCCACCGGTATGTCATCGGCTTTGTCCCAAGAACCTAGACCTTTAACGCGCCCTGCATTCAACTTCACTGCATGTGCAACCTGTTCCTCTCCAAACTACCGATGGAACTATTCTCGTTGACATCTCTATAGGTTATCATTTACCCATGGTGCCCACCCTGTCAGAGACGCAACCTTCGACACCCTTCACACATTCTCACATCCTGGTATTCAGACATCAGCAAAACTGGTCACCAAGCGTTTGATTTGGTAGGGCGTTAACAATAACGTTCGTAACTGGATTCATGCTTGCGTTCGGTTCCAGCACTACTAAGTATACCGACACACCTATAGTACTCGGCACATTCCCTTTGCTGGCTCCGCGATTTTCACGTACACTTACACATAGGAGGACCCTTCTCTTCCTCTCGCGGATCTGTATACAAATTTACATACCTCGACGCTTCACTAGAAAGCCAATTGCCATCCCTGTATCAGACTGTGCAGCCGGAACTGTCAATTGTGTCTTTTTAATCATTGGGTTTCCCACTACGGATGCCAATCTACCATCATTTCGGATCTACGCAATTCGACACCTACTGCAAATTCCGACGCTGCTGCTGTATCCACACGACGGCCCATGACCCAGAAGCGAATGGCCTAGTCGGATGCTTGCATCGACAGCTTAGTTTATTTCTGTGCCCATTCGGATTTTGGCTGAATCGAAGCATTCCGTTGGAACATTTAGGTTTCCGAGACAGCGGCAAAGCTGATCTGCAGTGTGCATCAGCAGAACCGGTCTACGGCAAAACGCTTAATCTGCCACATGAATTCTTTCCACCCATCGCCATCATGTATATCACCGACAAAATTTGAAGCCTCCCTTCCCCATACATGCGTTCGCCGCGCCTGACCACTCCTCATTAACATGCAAGAGATGGGCAAATGCACAGTGGAAACCGAACCTGCAGGCACGTTAACGTCCGCAAAGAAGTATTGCCTAGTCCCATGCAGCCTCTCTACACTTGCGCCTTCACAGTGCTCCGACGAATAATGCATTTTACATTAGACCAGATTGATCGTCGAACAACGGTGTCCCTCGCTCGTCTTAGGGCGGCATTTTTTGAAGATCCATCTCCAACTTTACCTTGTGGATCTGCAAAGATAAACTCACCATTGATTTTATGTGGTTCTTTGCTGACATTAGGTACGGTTCTGCTAGAGCTAATGCAATTTCTCAGTCACCTTGCGTATAGATTCGATAGGTGCAAGGACATAAGTCAGCACCGATTTTAGCAAAGGTAACAACGTTCTCGGCAGGAACTTTACTGATCAAATTTGTCTTAACCGATGCTTTTGACACGTTGACAGGAATAACCAGTTAGTCAAAAGAACCGTTCTGCTCAATTAGTTTCATCAGACCGACATCACTGGAGACCGCAAGTGCCTTTAACAGCAACTCGATCTTGTAGTAAAGGGTAGTGATCCGAGTGCTGACTGCTGTGAAAGAACTCTGCAAAACTTGCCCCTTGGCATCAAGAGTCCGACGACACTCCCGAGCCACACAAGTGACGCAGACCGTCCCTAGTGCATTTCTTGACAGTCAGAACGGTACGCCACTATGTGTGCTAACGGATGCGGTCGTTCAACTGCATGTACAG
>OX104065.1:115226068-115321053 GCA_944474145.2 Dicrocoelium dendriticum
CTCCAAATGTTGTCGGTGATATACACGTTGGCGAGGATGAAAAGAACTCCCGTGGCAGCTTAAGCGTTTTGCCGTAGACCGGTTCTACTGGTGCACACTGCGGATCAGCTTTGCCGCTCTCTCGGACACCTAAATGTTCCAACGGAATGCTTTTGCTTCAGCCAAGGTCGGAATGGGCACATAGATAAATTTAGTTGCCGATGAAAGCGTCCGACTAGGCCATCCGCTTTGGGTCATGGGCCGTCGTGTGGATACAACAGCAGCCTCAGAATTTGCAGTAGGTGTCGAACTGCGTAGATCCGAAAGGCGCTCCACGGTCGGGAATGTTGGTAGATTGGCATCCGTAGTGGGACACCGAATGGTTAATAAATACGCCGTTGACTGTTTCGGCTGCACAGTCTGATACAGGGATGGTTACTGTCCATCTAGCGAAGCGTCGACGCATGCTAATATGCATACAGATCCGCGACAGGGAGACAAGTGTCCTCCTATGTCTAAGTGTAGATGAAAACAGCAAACCGGCAAAGGAAATGCGTCGAGGACTATAGGTGTGTCGGTGTAGCTTGTAGTGCTGGCACCGAAGGCAAGAAAGAATGCGCTTACGAGCGCCTTTATTAACGCCCGACCAATTCAAACGCTTGGTGACCAGTTTTTCTGATGCCTGAATACCAGGATGTGAGAATATGTGAAGTGTGCCGAAGACTGCGCTTCTGACAAAGCGGGCACCATGTTAAATGACAGCCTTAGAAAGTGTCACAGAGAATAGTTTCATCCGTAGTTTGGAGAGGAACAGGTTGCACATGCAGTGAAGTTGAATGCAGGGCGCGTTAAAGCTCTAGGTTCTTGGGACAAAGCCGATGACATACCGGTAACATGAACAGTAGGCAACTAGTGAAGTGTGAGGTTGACGCGAGACAAATTGTCGGCGAAAGGGTTTACGAACCCTGTGACATGAATTAGGTCTGCATTGGTCTGGGTGACAAAGTGCAGGTGTCTAGTTTCCCGCGGTAAATAGTTGTCAGAGAAGGAGTTGCAGGTGAAATGAAAGGCTTGTGATCAGTCTAGACCGTGAAAGCCTGACCTACCCATGGGCGTTCGAAGTGACGATTAGCCAAGTCGATAGCAATCAGTTATCTACCGAATGTGCTGTAGCGGAACTTCGCTGCCTTCAAGCGTTTGGTAAGGAAACCGAGCGGTCAATGCTTCCCACCAGCTTGTTGCTTGAGAACAACTCTTACCGCAACGTCTGAAGCTTCATTGTTCAGAGTAAGGAGAACAGGTGATTCGGAGTGAGAGAAAAAGACTATGTTGGAGATAGGATCGTTTAGCTCGGTGAATGTGGTGTGTGCTGTGTCGTGAAAGTAGACCTCCTCTCGCTTCTTCTGAGGTGGTCAGACAGTGGCTGCATTCGTTGAAAGCAGCTAGGGATGATAGGTCGTAGTAGTTGACTAGACCACAAAATCGACGAAATTGCTTAACTGAAGTCGGAGCTGGGAAGAGTTTGTCGGATTTGACCGTCTCCGCAAGGCTCACGATACCAGATGTGAAAGAGAACTTGCCTAAGAATTCTGCCATGGACTAGCCAAGTTCCCACATGGACAGATTGCGGGTGTCTCTGCTTTGGAGCAACCGCTGGAAGACGGATTTAATTTCAGCTAGGTGCACTTGGTTGGACGAATGGTCACAAAATGTTTTCAGCAAAATGATAGGCAAGGTCTAGGCAACAGGTAACATCGTGGAGAAAGCGCTGAAATATTTGTGTGGCATTGCGCAATCCGAAAGGCATTCGCAAAAGTTCGAACAAGCCGAAAATCGCGTGGTGACGGCTCTCCACATTCATTTGGTGATAGAGTCGAAAGGTTCGTTCATGCCCAATGCTGTGTTACCTGCGAGGCATACTGCGAGGCCCTGCATATGTGAGATGGGTTACCAGACGGGGAACATAAAGTGGATTAACTATCGTTGGTCACAGCAAGATCGCCACTCGCCAGATTTCTTTGAGGCCATCTGGAGTGAAGTTGACCAACAACTATTGGAAGAACGGATTATTCCATGTTTAAGCATGGGCTTCAACCCCACCGTAGTCAGTTTCAGTTTCTCTGACGAAGTTCAGCGTGGAAGTGCTTAAACAAATGTGTCGTTAGTACGGATATGTTGCGTGGTCTGAGATGTTACATGGAGAGGTTCATTCATCTGCTGGACGGGCGCAGATTGCTCACGGAATGAATATTTAGGTATAGTACGAAGAATTCTATGGGCAACGTAGATTAGGTGATAGTTGCAGTGATGTCGCTGGTGCCAATGACGCTGCCCGTCCTCGCGAGGTCGACTGTCCCTCGTACTATACGCAAATATTTATTCCGTGAGCAATCTACGGCCGTCAAGCCGATGAACGAGGCTCTCCAGGTGGCATCTCAGACCACGCAACATATCCGTACCAACGACACACTTGTTTAAGAGCTTCCAAGCTGAACATCACCAGTGAATTTGAAATTAACTACGTCTGGGTTTAAGCTCATGCTTAAACATGGAATATTCCATTCTTCATATATCCGTTGGTCATCTTCATTCCAGATAGACCCAAAGAAATCTGGCGAGTGGCGATCTTGCAGTGACACCCGATAACTTATCCACTAAATGTTCCCCATCTGGTAACCCATCTCACATGTGCATGGCCTCACAGTATGACTGGCGGGTAACACGGTATTAGGCAAGAAGGAACTTTTGCGAGCTTATCACCAAATGAATGTTGCGAGCAGTCACCACGCGATTTTCGGCTTGTTCGAACTTTTGCGAATGCCTTTCGGATTGCGCAATGCCACACAAATATTTCAGCGCTTTCTCCACGATGTTACCTGTTGCCTAGACCTTGCCTATCATTTTGCTGACAACATTCTAGTGGCCGTTCGTTCAACCAAGTGCACCTAGCTGAAATTAAATCCGTCTTCCAGCGGTTGCCCCAAAGCAGAGACACCCGCAGTCTGTCCATGTGGGAACTTGGCTAGTCCATGGCAGAATTCTTAGGCAAGTTCTCTTTCACATCTGGTATCGTGAGCCTTGCGGAGACGGTCAAATCCGACAAACTCTTCCCAGCTCCGACTTCAGTTAAGCAATTTCGTCGATTTTGTGGTCTAGTCAACTACTACGACCTATCATCCCTAGCTGCTTTCAACGAATGCAGCCACTGTCTGACCACCTCAGAAGAAGCGAGAGGAGGTCTACATTCACGACACAGCACACACCACATTCACCGAGCTAAACGATCCTATCTCCAACATAGTCTTTTTCTCTCACTCCGAACCACCTGTTCTCCTTACTCTGAACAATGAAGCTTCAGACGTTGCGGTAAGAGTTGTTCTCAAGCAACAAGCTGGTGGGAAGCATTGACCGCTCGGTTTCCTTACCAAACGCTTGAAGGCAGCGAAGTTCCGCTACAGCACATTCGGTAGATAACTGATTGCTATCGACTTGGCTAATCGTCACTTCGAACGCCCATGGGTAGGTCAGGCTTTTACGGTCTAGACTGATCACAAGCCTTTCAGTTCATTTGCAGCTCCTTCTATGATAACCATTTACCGCGGAAACAGGACACCTGAACTTTATCAACCAGACCAATGCAGTCATAATTCATGTCTCAAGTGTCACAAACCCCTTCGCCGACACTTTCATTCGCGTCTAACTCACAATTTAATAGTTGTGTATGCCGATCCCACCGGTATGTCATCGGCTTTGTCCCAAGAACCTAGAGCTTTAACGCGCCCTGCATTCAACTTCACTGCATGTGCAACCTGTTCCTCTCCAAACTACCGATGGAACTATTCTCGTTGACATCTCTATAGGTTATTATTTACTCATGGTGCTCACCCTGTCAGAGACGCAACCTTTGACACCCTTCACACATTCTCACATCCTGGTATTCAGACATCAGCAAAACTGGTCACCAAGCGTTTGATTTGGTAGGGCGTTAACAATAACGTTCGTAACTGGATTCATGCTTGCGTTCGGTTCCAGCACTACTAGGTATACCGACACACCTATAGTACTCGGCACATTCCCTTTGCTGGCTCCGCGATTTTCACGTACACTTACACATAGGAGGACCCTTCTCTTCCTCTCGCGGATCTGTATACAAGTTTACATACCTCGACGCTTCACTAGAAAGCCAATTGCCATCCCTGTATCAGACTGTGCAGCCGGAACTGTCAATTGTGTCTTTTTAATCATTGGGTTTCCCACTACGGATGCCAATCTACCATCATTTCGGATCTACGCAATTCGACACCTACTGCAAATTCCGACGCTGCTGCTGTATCCACACGACGGCCCATGACCCAGAAGCGAATGGCCTAGTCGGATGCTTGCATCGACAGCTTAGTTTATTTCTGTGCCCATTCGGATTTTGGCTGAATCGAAGCATTCCTTTGGAAACTTTATGTTTCCGAGACAGCGGCAAAGCTGATCTGCAGTGTGCATCAGCAGAACCGGTCTACGGCAAAACGCTTAATCTGCCACATGAATTCTTTCCACCCATCGCCATCATGTATATCACCGACAAAATTTGAAGCCTCCCTTCCCCATACATGCGTTCGCCGCGCCTGACCACTCCTCATTAACATGCAAGAGATGGGCAAATGCACAGTGGAAACCGAACCTGCAGGCACGTTAACGTCCGCAAAGAAGTATTGCCTAGTCCCATGCAGCCTCTCTACACTTGCGCCTTCACAGTGCTCCAACGAATAATGCATTTTACATTAGACCAGATTGATCGTCGAACAACGGTGTCCCTCGCTCGTCTTAGGGGGGCATTTTTTGAAGATCCATCTCCAACTTTACCTTGTGGATCTGCAAAGATAAACTCACCATTGCTTTTATGTGGTTCTTTGCTGACATTAGGTACGGTTCTGCTAGAGCTAATGCAATTTCTCAGTCACCTTGCGTATAGATTCGATAGGTGCAAGGACATAAGTCAGCACCGCTTTTAGCAAAGGTAACAACGTTCTCGGCAGGAAATTTACTGATCAAATTTGTTTTAACCGATGCTTTTGACACGTTGACAGGAATAACCAGTTAGTCAAAAGAACCGTTCTACTCAATTAGTTTCATCAGACCGACATCACTGGAGATCGCAAGTGCCTTTAACAGCAACTCGATCTTGTAGCAAAGGGTAGTGATCCGAGTGCTGACTGCTGTGAAAGAACTCTGCAACATTTGCCCCTTGGCATCAAGAGTCCGACGACACTCCCGAGCTCCACAAGTGACATAGACCGTCCCTAGTGCATTTCTTGACAGTCAGAACGGTACGCCACTTTGTGTGCTAACGGATGCGGTCGTTCAACTGCATGTAGATCGAATCGTCTGTCAACGGCATAGCGCAACCAGCACATGGCTGAGTAGACGAGGGTGTCTGTGATATATTTGCTTCAGTGAATAAAAACAAATAAACAAGTAAAGTGCAAAAGATCAGAATTCCTAGTAAGTCTAAAGTAGAAAAGCGACGAACAAACAACAGTTAATGCCTGATGAGACACGATCACTATTCGGAAGGCCTGAATAAAATAGTAGAAAGCATAGCAAATCGCTTGATGTAAAACGACTCCTGTGTATCAGTTTTCAATGTTTAACACGTATTTATATAAACAGTTTTGCACCACAGTTCCGTTAAAATACTCAACAACGTGGCATACGAATATAGTGATACCGCGTAAATTAATAGAATAGAATTACTAGTAATACACGGACATGGCTATTTACCAAGCACATGCGGGGGACAAGATGGCAAGTGGCATCTTTAGCAAGGACTAGAGAGAAAAGCTAAGCTAATATATACAGCATTTGGGAAGTCGCTTTTAGAAAACTTAACGAGGACATACGTAATATGAAGAATCATGATTGCCATGAACTCTCGGTTTCATTTTGAAAACTAATACACTAATTGTGCTTATCAAACGCTACATCCAAATTATTTTCTTGTGAACTTCGCAGTCTGCTTTCCTTCCCGGCTTATTTATGTGCTTGCTTTTCTGAGAGTTCCACAGATATGACGGCCGGCGCATGGCCGTTCATCACCTACGAATGACTGAGCCATCCTCAACAGCCAGCTCATTTGAAATGATTGATGTCTTCTCCGGGAGCCAACCAAAAGTTTATCATTCCGATGGCTCCAACTGCCTTCCGAATGGATCATTATTTTGGCAAGTTGGAGAGATATCGCTCGCAAGATGTCCGCACAAATGGATTTACCTCGCTCAGCTATCACAATGTCATAAATTTATTCACAGCAATTTGCTTTACATGGATCGCTTGTTTCTCCATGGAAACAGATGCTTCTATCACAATTAGTTTACTTGACATGGACAGCCTTGCCATTTTCACTGGTGTTCGAACAATTGGGTTTCGAACGTTAGGCTTCTGCGAGAACATTTTAATACTTCACTTACCTGGAGCTAGTTGATGACATTGCATTGAGTCACTACTGGACATGAAGACGATTTCTGTTGACAATAACTTACCTTTGAAGGAACACCGTTCCCATTCTGCGGGCAACCTATGATTTTACGTGACCTGAAACCAGGGGTTTGGATCTTGTACTCTGATATTTCACCTAAAGCCTGAAAATCATTAATGCGAACTTCCTGTGTTGTATGAGGAATCGCATTTTCGCCTTCTGAGACGAGGGTAGCCACAAGTACCAACTGCAAGCTATCCCTGACATGTGATTGTGAATACGTAGTCTAACTACAGATCCACCAAACCACAAAGAGAAAGCCAACTTCCATTTATTTGAGAGCCTTACACGTCTGTGCAATCCTTCACCAGACTATTCTGGACATTTCATCTCTTGACCGGTTGCAACGATGAATGGCGGACCTACACTAGGCAATTCGGTCAGCCATCGCAGAGAATTGGCGCGCACATGCCTGCAAATTGCCGAGTGTACATTTGGTCCAAAAGATAAATTGCCGGTTATACATTACCATGCAAACGGCTTGACGGAAGTGCTTCAGGACGTGGTGAGTTTTCGCCCGGCACGCGTTTTCCTTATACAAAGCCACAAATGTCCGTTTATCAACACTACGACTTGGCGGATGTGACGCGCCACTAAATAAAGGCACTGCTTAAAGCTCACCAGAGCAACTTTTTACATCGTTTCAGTGTATTTTGGATATCTACACTAAACAGACACTTTCCTGTTTTTGCCATTCCTCTCCACTGTAGGTATTACTTTGTTACACAACTTCGAACCCAGACTTTCGCCACATCAATAAAGATTCCGTTTCCGACCAATGCATCCGCAATTTCGGTAGCTTTTGTATTTTGTGCGAACAGCGTACTTCATGCAAAGCACGGTGCCTGTTGCAGAACAATCCCTAGGAAAGTTTTGATCATGTCAGATGTGGTGTGTCTCGAAGTATTCGAGAATAAATTATTTATTTATTTATCTGTTGATACTAAACGGTGTGTAGAGGACCTCATTACGAAAATAACCTATAGGCTTTTTATGGTATACCATGTTTATTCCCACTGTTTTGGGAAACATGTTATCGCGTTTGAAAAAATGCTTGATAATCATATTTGCTTTATGCTGACATTTTGCTATCCGTGAACATCACATACGGCGGAACATACGAGATGAACACATATATTTTTACAGGACTTTTTATCAGTTTCAAAATCTCAGGGGCGGGCAAAGCTAGGGCTTTCCGGCGAGCGGCGATGTAGACAAACTTGCAGGGTAAGCTAGATTATGGATGTAAAAAGATTTATTTAGCAGCAGTTCATCAATGCTTTTTTACACGTAAGCCTGTTCCAACCATGGTGGCAAACTTTATTCAGACGTGGCAGCAGCCTGCGCAGCTGGGAATAGCTAGACATTGCAAAACTGTACATTTCCCACATATCTTTTAAGTGGCTCCAGTTTTAACCATGTACCTAACTAAATATTTAAATATGGCTATGTGAGGAACGCCTACGGAGGCATGCTCAGGTAGTTGCAAGTGTACAGAACGTTTGACAACTGTAACAGCTACAGCGAAACTACTTCAGACGTTATATGGTTGAAACTATATTAAAGGTAAAATGTAAAAAGCATATATTGTTTGGCTTGAGCTCCGGGATATGTTTGGAAGGACATAATCAGTCTTCCATATATTGCAGCAATATATTAGCCTTGAATGGATCAGTAATCTCACCTAATCGATTGGACGATAGGTGGAGAGTAAGACCAACAGATATATAACGATATTCTGCGTTCGTATGTACATGCCGCAAAGATCAACGGTCACATCGTAGAAAGAATAGTAACGACAATATAGGTAGATGGATAAGTGTCAGTGCAACGAACGTCACTAGAATGGTAACATGAGATTCTTGTTGCCTTGCCAGCGTGAATTCATGGACGGTGACTTTATTTGGTGGCAAGTCACATGCGCCACATCGCAGCATTGTTAAACGATGAACGCTTGCCAGGCAAAAATTCTCCACGTCCTGGAACACTGCTGCCGATCCATTTAGTAAGGCAAATTGTAACCCGCCATGCGGCATGTTGAGTGGTTATTTGTTCGGTTATTCGCATTCAAGTTGTGTCCAAATTTCCCCTTGGCTGATGCACGTAAGCCTAGTGCCCGTTTTATTCAGGGTTCTGTTCTTTCCTGGCAGGATGGCTGGGTACATTTTGTAACTAGGTCAAAAATTGAATCCTTTTTGAAAGCGGTGTATTGGGTGTCTGTATAATCATATAAAGTCTCCGGCGAACATCCAATGAAGTTTCAGTTTGAAGTGTTGTTGAACCGTTGAAGAAGGCTGAACCCCATTGCTCAGGCTATGAAGTGTAATAAGCTATCCCCAGCAACAACGTGCATGTCCACCCAAACTAAGTTTTAAAATGGATTGGAAATTTAGGCATCTACGGCTAAGTGATCGGTCAAAGCGGAGTGAATAGCTCCAACTGCGTGGCAAGCAAAATTAGTTTATCCGATAGAAGAAATGGCCGAACCCAGTTGTACTGTACTTGGTGAATTGTAGCAATAGATGGAGATATATCCAATTGAAAATGACATTGAATCGGCAGGAGAATCTGCCTTCTGAAGTCAAATGAAGGGTCCTTGTATTTATGTTGACAGTAAAATGTGGAGGAGAGGTCCAGATAAGAAGTGTTGGATAACTAATATTAGACAAGCTGATCCCATTTATTAGGGCTCCAAACATATTATCTTTGCAAGATAATGAATATTTAGTCCTGTTAGTAAGTTCTAGCAACGGGTGCATAACCTTGGCTCCATACCCAAGTAAAGGAATATTGTGCCTCCTAATGTACTGTTGAGCCCGCAGCGTGGACGATGTCTTGGGTGCTGTATCTGTGATAATCTCGGGAATAAGGGGCAACGAACAAAGGCAGCCTTATAACCAGTCTAAAGAATGGCAGCCGGAACACAGCCTAGCACATGCTCAGTCTCAAAATTGATTGAACTACTGTACACCCATACCATGTAATATTGTTAATTAAATATTTCTTACACATGTGTTCCATACAATATAGAAGTACGAACAAAAGCTGGTAGACCAGGTAACTGCAGAGAATGGAAGCTAAGTGTTCCAAATTAAGGATGAAGAGGAAGGGTAAAGAGAGGTTGAGTAGCCCCGATGCGAATATGCTCTAATTGTGGGATACCGGGGGAGGTGGACGAGTAGCGATGGATGTAAAACAAACATAGTACTCGGAAGGAGAGACAGCGACCGGTTGACTCAGAGTCCTAAATGGATGGAATCGGAAGCATTTAGTGGCAGACGGACACCAGTAAGTTAACCTCAGAATGGCCGGTGCGGTGAGAGGGTGGAACGCTGAGCAGGCTGGTTCCGGTAAAAGTAAAACAGTGGTGCCTTAGGTGCCTCTGTGGTGACTAACCCTTCACAGCATAGACGCGGCAACAAGTGGGACAGCTGGGTTATGTGAGTGGAAGTAGCAACGTCAGGGGCAGGTAGACTTAGGCTGGTTAGAGATTTATAAAAGATTTATGCAGGGTCAAACTTTTGGTTTAGTGAGAGACCGATGGAGGTAAAGGAGCCATAGCTCTAGAGTCAGAGGTGAACTGCACGCAAGGCGGCTTCCTCAGAACGAATGACAGCATTGAGTTGTAGCAAAGGTAGGTAGACGGAAATAGGTGGGGTAGGAATAAGAAGAGTGGCTGACTGGCAGTGGTAAGACCGCTAAGTATTGTGGGGTGAAAACAGAGCTGGGGAGTGGACCGGCAGAGCCTAGTTCATTTAAGTCTTGGCTGTCTGGTAGCAGTCAGATAGAAAGTGACTAGTCAGATCAGACTATATCAGGGCCGGACCCAAAGCGTTATCCGTCCAAATACAGAAGGAACACAACCAGTGCGCACCGAAGGAAAAGCTTCCGGTCGGGAAGAAAGGGGCTTTATTGCATAACAGTGGAAAAGTCAAGGAAACTCTCGAGGTAATGTAAACGGACCGTTTATGCACGGTAAGGTTTTAGTAGTGCGAAAACAGAATAATATTAAGACGTGAATAGAGTGTCGGCTCATTAAGACTAAGCAGTGTTATTAACGTTGGAATAATAACATGGAGCGTCAGCAGAAACTGACATATTGGGGATGAAAGAGGATACGATAAGTAGGGCGAACGATATCAACAATGCTTTCAACTGAAGAGTTACGGAGTCTTGGGTTGGCGTAGACTAGAGCTTTTATACTTCCTAGTCAGGAGGAGATCAGAACGCAGGAAACTGTTCAAACGGGACATAACAAGTCAGCTTTCTGAGAGCAAACCGCCAAAAGACGGGATTTTAAATAGTGTGTCTTCAGACATAGAAGCGTTCTGGTAAATAGTGGCTATAGGAATAAACGGCCATCAAGTCAACATGGCTCTCAAGATGAGGGGAATAAATTATTTGGTCTGCAGAGCCTTCATCTTTATGTCTCGGATGGCTGGAGGCAGTCAGAGGACGGGTGACGAATCGGATGCCACTAGAGCAAGGACAGGTTCAAAGCCGCATTTGTTTAATTGAAGAAGGAAGGCATAGTGTGCACACGGTAGGGAAAGCTTAGAATTAGGAAGAGAATGGCACTATTGAGGAAGAGTGTAGATGCCAATGACGCTCTCGAGGTAACGTGAAGCGACGGTTGAAGTTCTTGAAGCTTTCTAGGTAATGTTTCAGTAGTCGGAAAGCAAGAGACCATTGAGGCCAAGCTAGAACTTTGGCTCTTTGAGAGTAGGCATTATTATTAATGTCTGGATGCTAAGGAAGACCCTCGGCGGAGATAGACATGGTAAGGTTGAGGTCAGTGCAAATGAGGCTAACGTGCAGCAGCGCGCGTACCATGAAGTTGTGCTTGTGTGCTTTGAGAGTAGTGCTCGGGTATGCTGAACCTGGACAAGCCTGCTAGACTGCTGCGCTCCGGCAAGAGCCCATGTCAAAGACTTTGCAGCGAGCAGAGCATAACCGAACATTTGTTGACGAATGAATAATGAGCGGTTGTGTGCAGACTAATTGAAAAAACAAGGAAAGGAGCGATTCCTAACAGGCTTGGGATGTATAGACCATTAGACGTTGCATTTCAGATTAGGTTGCATGAGTTTAGTCCAAGTCGCAATAGATACGGACTTTGGCCGTGCATTAGGTTAAAGGAGCGACTAACAGATGTAATGAGAGACCTTGGTATTAGGAGCAAGGGCAATATGCTCCTCAGCAAATGGTGTTTTCGAATAAGGTTAGAAAGTCTAGTCAGTAAAGGGAATTGGACAAATAAGAGCTCTGTTGTGTGAGGCTAATGTGATAGGTTATGGTGGCAGGGGCTTGTTCTCAGCCACGAGGTAAGAAGGAGTGATCCGGAGAAACGAAATATATAAAATATGTAACGAACATTTGAAGAGTTGGTGACATGCAGTCTTTGTTCCTTTAGGTTTGTTTAGGCCTGCTGGAGAAGATGCTGATATCTAGTTGCGTCCGTTTATCCGCAACCCGTCTACACGACTGTATATATTTAAGAGAATAGAGACATAGCTCACAGGGAGGTACCTAATTAGCGAAGAAGGGTATTGGATTGCTTTATCGGATACCCGTAATACGTGCTGAATCCTGTTCCACGCATACGCATATCTGTAGTTAGAGAGGGTTTCAGGCTTACTACTATGCGATTTAGACAGAATAATGGAGTGTGGCCGATTGCAAAAGTGTACGAAATGTTACTCGATGTTAGCAACGGGGACTGTGAACTCACATGGGGACTTTTGCTACGTAGATATAGGAAGACAAGGTTTTTTCACTGCGCACCTAACAGGCTCTATCGGGGCTTCGATACACCCGCCACGATAATTAAGCGTAGTGTGGCCCAAAAAACATTTAGTGAACGACCATTGGACTAACTTTATGTCAACTCGGTCGCATTTTCTGGAGTTAGTAAACCAAAAGAAGCTATATTCTTGGAAATGACTGGTGCAGGTTTTTGTAAAGAACAAGTCTGAATGCATGCAGCGCCATGGAGTTAAAAAGGTAGCATATGAGAGAGCGTGCTTTTATTTAGTTATAACTCACTTATTTTGCAAATTTCAAAGTACGGAAATACAGTACACCTAGTTCCCAAAATGTGAGGTGATTGCTAAGCGGTGGGTCTTGGAGTGACAAAATATTAGGCGGCACAGTGTCTCGGTATAAGCGGAGGTTACACTTAGCAGGTGTTGCAGAAACCATCTGGATCGCTCTGAATCTAGGAGAAACCGGCTTGCCTGTTTGATGCATGAAACAGGGAACATCATTTTGACGTCATCAACAAACAAGAAGGGCTTGTCATATGGTAAAACCTGGAACGTCTCTGATATATTGCAAGTATAGCTGTGGGACAAGAACACACCCCTGAAAAACACCACACGTGACTGGTTTAGGGATTGGTACATAATCGCCCACCTTTGTTTCATGCGTACAACATAAAAGATATGACTTGCTTCACGCAAACAATCGATCTGAGGCTTCAAATGCTTTGAGCTTAACTACACTTACAGCATTTGGTACTCTAACAAAAGTTTTTTCAGGCCTATGAAAATGATGACTAGTGCTCGTTTAGCATTAAGCTATGCAAAGACGTGGTTAAGGAACTCATGTTCGTTAGTCTGACAAACGTTGGACGGTAGAAATCCGAGTGATTGTCTATTGATAAGATTGCAACTAAGAAGAAAGTTTAGCTAGTTTTCCTTAACTATTTTTTCCTTCACTAGTGAAGTAATAGGCTTTGCCTGAAGGGGTGGTAGTTCTATATGTTTCGGCTGCCATCTAGTTCACATCTGGGAATAAATATGGAATGTTTCCACATGGCCGGATATACACCGTATTGCAACTAGAGGGCAAATTGGTAAAGTACTAAACCGGAAGGTCTTGGCAGCCGAGTGTCAGAATTGCTGGTGGAAAACTATCAGAACCAGGGTGCAAAGACAACCTGAGTGCTCTAATTACAGACGATATGGAACGTAAGTCAAAAGCGACAAGGTTTAGCGAGTCTTGTGTGAGTTCAGTCATAACAATTAGCAGGATCCCGTAGACGTCAGTGAAGGAATCGTAGAAGAGGCTATGAAGACGATGAGATGTTCCTCTCGGATCACTAAATACCGGCCCTTCAGATTCCCAGAGAGGTATGGAATTGTACTGTATGAGCCTTTCTATGCTTTTGTAACTAAGTGAGAGCATTGCTTTTATTCTTGGCTTTGTGGATAGCACGTTTTTTAGACAACGTAGCCATCGCCTGTGAGTTTTCCCATTTGTTTACGATATTTTCATGAGAACAAGTTTATAGAATATATGGGCTGTAGAATAATGCAAAAACATTCTTAAATCTTTGTCTGCATCCTATTTCGATGGGATGGTCTCCCATTACTTTTTAGGCTATGACTGCTCAATAGCGGAGCGATCACCTCTAAACCGTTGTTGGTGTTAACCCATAGACAACGCGTGGCGGTGTCCACGTCATTGGATTAAAATAAGGTAGCCCATTTGGCTGATCGTACAAGTATTGAAAAGCCATTTAACTGCTGCGTCTGAACGTTCAATACTCTCCAATGGTATTTTTAGAAACCTGGGGCAAGATAAGGAGCGTAAATGAAGGTAAACCACCTCGTAGTCAAGGTCGGGGGTGTTGTCTTTTATGCTGTCGATGGCATTCGAAACGCCAAATGTACACATTAAGTCAAGAGTGTTGCAAAGCCTAGTCGGAACATGGAGGTGTTGGACCCAGTTGTTTGCATAGATGGTGTTTGCCTAGCCCCTGGATCTGTGGGGTGCATTCCGGCCATTCCAAGAGATACGTGGGATACTAAAGTCACCCCACACTACCTTTTACGCAGGTGAGGTTGTATAGTTATCAGTGAAGAGCGTCATTAGTTTGTTGATAAGACCACCCAATTGGTCTTTGCCTCGCACTGCTGAGGAATAAAACGTTTATTTTATTTTATTTATTTTATTTTATAATCGTGGCACTAGATGTATATGCAACCAATTAAGAGGTCATGTTTACCCCCATTCGGCTGGATTTCATCTTGAATCCGCTGGGTTTGCAGTTGTTAGAATATCAGGATTGGATGCACCAAAATCACCCTCTACGTGCACAAGGCATCCAACTCCGCCTTGGTTAAAGCCTACGTTGGAGAACATGTAGATGTAGATATGTAGAGAGTTGTCAGGGGTGCTATATGAGTGCCAGGTTTCAGTGACCAGAACAACTAGTGGAGAGAAAAGAAGAACGAATGGATCCATACAGTGCATTTAATGGTTGGTGAATCCTGCCTTGACATGGATCATAGTTTAGGTTATACTGCATGTGTTTTTAGAGAGAGCCAACTCGATGGGGTCAATGAAGGGTGCAGTGGAGGTTTCACTTAAGGTAAGACACCAGTTGTGATTGTCGCATCACGGCGGTCTGTAGAGATGCATCGAATTGTCTGGTCGTAATGCTATTGTGGGTTCACTGGTTGACCGCTGGCAAGCTGTCAGCCGAACGCAATATAGAGGTCGGGTAATATAACGGGTCTAACGGATCATTGCAATGCGCAGCAACTTTATTTAACTAATCCCTTGAGAAAGCATCCAGGAGGGGCTGCTATCGCCTCCGTAGGTTAGTTTACAGAGATCATGCATTATAATAGTGTCTACTGCGGTGCAGCGTAGCTTGTGCGTAACATTGAATTCGATGGGGAATTTGCTGATGGCAGGCTTTGAGCGCGAAATGCAAGGGCCCGTCAATGAAGCCACCAAATAACGGAGCAATGGGATGTGTAGCGTCGAGGGCAGAACTGTTAGCAGCGATCACAGTTTCAAAGATAAAGATGGCTGCGGTTTGAGGAAATGACGGTGAGTGGTCCTCGGGGATGTTATGGGCGGTTCGCCCATAGTATACTTTTGGAGTTTTACCAGCTAGATGTCTGTGGTATGCAGCCATGAAATTCAGTCCGGCTGTTCTTCACCGTTTGCAGAAGGAGTAAACCTTGTGTTATATAAAGTTGCGTAAGTTGGCAAGGTCCTGCTAGGTCGCAAAAAATTAGTTGGATTCACGGGAGTTAAAGCACCATAGCTGTGCGCTGTATTTGGTCAGGTTTGTACGGCAAACTTCGTAGGCGGTAGCATCCAAGGTGAATAACTTGCCGTATTATATATTTTGGGAATCACTGCTCTAAAGCATCTGGTTGCATACAGTTCCATTTTGCTTTGGTGACGGGTAAAACGTCTCCCTTTTGCCAAAACCGCAGGGCTTATTATAGTTCAGAGACTTGGTGACACTATTATGCGCTTTGGGTAGGTCCGGCTTTTGCAGTGCTAAAGCACGTTGGGTCAAAACCTGCATGGAGGGTGCTGTTTGTAGCTAGAATGCTTGCAGTCTCATGCATCCGTTTGCACAAACGTTAATTGGTGCTTGTCACTTGTCCATTTATACCACATGGGCGTTGCTTGCGAGCGAGTAACACAGTTACGGTGATGTACCAAAGGGATGCGCTTCCTAACATCAGCCTGCTTCGTTTTGGCTGTTGGTCTTTTTCGATGTCGGTTGTGCAGCGAGAGTGGTTTCCGCTTTGTATATGTGAGGAGCAGGTGGACTTAGCAGAGAAAAGTATATCGGAGCCTGTGTCACTCAAATCGGAGACGCTATGAATAAAAGTGTTTATAGTCCCAGCTTCTGGTATCATTCTCTGGGACGAATCGGAAAGCTTGGTCGACATTTTATCCATCAGGGCTGTGGGACTTGGAGAAGAATGAAAAATCATCGTGGACGTTTGACGCAAGAGAGTCAGATCCAGAGCCATATTAGTCCTTGACGTAGAACAAGGGGTATCACTGGCGATCGCAGACGTATCGAGAGGCGTTTGCCTCGCTTTGGCATCATCATCAGTTAGAAAGCTCTCTGCAGCGGCGTTAGATCAGGTTATATAAAAATCGGCCCAAGGTTTGGTGTTGCTCGGAAGGTCAACTTATTTGCTGTGAAGCGTGTAGACAATACTAGTGTTTTGAAAGTGAAAAGAATTGGGCAGTACCGACCGATTTTTAATTTTTTAGGCGATCACTCATGTAGTAGCAAGTGAGTAGTTACATAGAGTCATCAGGGAACAGGTATATTTTTCCAAAGTCGTTCTGTCTGGCTGGTTGAAGATGATTATGTTCCAAGCCTGACGGACACATTTCGATGGTAATAAAATATCTACTACCTACTTTGAGCCCGTCGAAATTACCATATATTTTTATGCCAGTGAGTTGAACTAATTGCATACGCTTTGAAATCTCTGCTTTGGTAACGGTAATTTCTTGTTCATGAACAGCTATCTCAACGGAAAGTGCAATGATTGTGTTAGGCGCACCTTTCAATGGATCTATAGGCACGATACTACAAGGTTACATTGCATTTCATTCAGCTTTTATAACAGGCCATTTAGTTGACTTTAGCAGGTTTTCGGTGCGTAAACCAAAGCAGTCATCGATGGAACCTGCGGTTTTCTAAGGAGCATTCCTACGTTTACAGAAGGGTAGTAGGTGGAGTTGAAATTTGTAGGTAGACATTCTTCACATCTAGGCTAACTCAGACAGCCGTCACACGCCCGGAACAGCATTGTACGCACGTTTCACTTTTTCGGGAATCGCCAGCATTGCGCATTCCATCCGACCCTGGTGGGGCTCGAACCCGCAACTCGACTGTCGCCAGTCCGTGGTTGAGACCACTGAGCTACGAAGGACAGCAACGACCATCGTAACTAAATTACTAGATGTGATATAGCGCAGCTCCCTGTCCACTGACTTACACGTTACTGCCGAGCAGTGGAGAGGGTAGCCCCTCACCAAGCGACGAGCTCACTAAAGTTAAGCCACCAATTAACTTATGGCATTATAAGCAGTTTAGTCTGCGTACGGATTACAGAATAGTAGCAGGTGGAGTTGAATGTTATAGGTAGGAATTCCTCATATCTAGGCTCACTTAGACATGAAGTTTGGCTCGGGCGGTTTTAGCCTTTATTCCATTCCTGTTAACCATTGCGGTATAGCAATTTCATATTTCGTGTTCTAGTAACGATATGTTGCAATATATTGCAACAAATATAACCGAACTATTCTACTGAATAGTAACATGGTGATAAAATAAATAACAACTGGACGAAAACGTTCCACTACAAACTTCGCAGGGTCAACGTCAAGCTAATTTTTAGGTTATTGATTTATTGGCGGTACTGTATGCAGAACTACAATAAAGTTAGCAGTCGTCATACGTGTTTCCGATAAGCCGTTTCATTTATTATTGTTTCTCTTAATTATTCCACCTCGCGAAGCGGAGGTAGGTACTCGCTTTCATCTTGCTGGGTGTCCAACGCTTGAATTTGTCATCCGGAGATGAATAACAAATGTCGCTCTTTAGCGCAACATCGATGTCTATGACTGCAAGATGTGGGACCGAATTGCGAAAGCCAGTGTTCGTGTCATTATCGCAAATTCTGTGGTCTGGGCTTGCTAATAAATCTGGGAAGTGAAATGACATAAATCGCTTTAATATATGAAAATTATAGTGTTGCTCGTCCCAACACCGGCACCCCAAGACCGCGGTTTCGTCCTGTTGGGACTCATCAGTTGGAGATAGCCTGAGTTGGGCTGGAACTCAGAGCCTAGTGGCTCATGGTTGACGCCATAAGCACTATGCCACTGAGATCCACGAGCAACGCTTGGTCCAGCAGAAAAGATTGGACCAAGCGTTGCTCGTGGATCTCAGTGGCATAGTGCTTATGGCGTCAACCATGAGCCACTAGGCTCTGAGTTCCAGCCCAACTCAGGCTATCTCCAACTGATGAGTCCCAACAGGACGAAACCGCGGTCTTGGGGTGCCGGTGTTGGGACGAGCAACACTATAATTTTCATTTTACTTACGGTCTTTTTGATCGGAATGGCCGAGGTCCACATCAAGTGAACCGAGGTCTCAATTGAGGTTGCTTGTAGCAACCAAGCCACCAGCGGATTCTCCAAATTCAACTTTGCAATCTTTTCTGCTGGACCAAGCGTTGCTCGTGGATCTCAGTGGCATAGTGCTTATGGCGTCAACCATGAGCCACTAGGCTCTGAGTTCCAGCCCAACTCAGGCTATCTCCAACTGATGAGTCCCAACAGGACGAAACCGCGGTCTTGGGGTGCCGGTGTTGGGACGAGCAACACTATAATTTTCATTTTACTTACGGTCTTTTTGATCGGAATGGCCGAGGTCCACATCAAGTGAACCGAGGTCTCAATTGAGGTTGCTTGTAGCAACCAAGCCACCAGCGGATTCTCCAAATTCAACTTTGCAATCTTTTCTGCTGGACCAAGCGTTGCTCGTGGATCTCAGTGGCATAGTGCTTATGGCGTCAACCATGAGCCACTAGGCTCTGAGTTCCAGCCCAACTCAGGCTATCTCCAACTGATGAGTCCCAACAGGACGAAACCGCGGTCTTGGGGTGCCGGTGTTGGGACGAGCAACACTATAATTTTCATTTCGCTTTAATATATATTTTTAAATATCTATACCAATCCCCGAGAGTCATAGATACACGCTGGCACGTTAAGTATGCGTTGGAATCCCTTATATGAACGTAGTTACGGGCCGTGCTAGCCTCCTGAAGATGATTTGGCTGCAGACCCTAAGGTATCTTTTGTATCTTCCTGCGGTTGTGCGGGCAATGTGTGGCATATTAGAAATCCTAAGAAGAAAAGCTAACTGATAGGCTCTGGGGCGTAGATGAGACAATTAGCACAGGTGTAGCTACGCACGCTCTGCCGGTACGAAATTGCGTCAACTCACTGGGCAAGAACCGGGCAGTAGGCACAGTTCTGTCACGGATTCCTCTGGAGCCTCCATTGTAACCAGAGGTAAAACTCTGTGTCTTTTTATGACACGCTGAGTGTGTACGCAATATCTTGCGCTGTCTCCGCTATTCGCCGTCAAGAGGTAGTTGTAGCCTTTGCTAACAAAACCTATTTATCCTCCCGGTAACAAGGCACACGCAGTTAGCGTGAGCTAACAATTCTAGTTACTGAGGACCAGCGTCTATCAGTAGTTAGACAAATTTGTTGATGGTTTTGCACTTGTGAGTTCCGTTTTTGCCGTTCAGTTTAGGGTCTTGTTAGTACATTCAACTTCTATGACTAACTCCAGGGGGACCATTAAGGTTGTGCGCAAGTACAGAACAAACACTATTTTGTGTTGTGCGACATCAATTTTGCAGAGATTTGCTAGGCTGATATATAAATTAACTACGCAACAGCAGCTTTTGTTGTCGACCTACTGGACGTGACGCTGCAGATTTCAATACACCAGGTTGTGGACCAACTCACTAGGCATGTATTAGCCATTAGCAGCCATCCATGGTATGTCGGGTTTCTGCTAATTAAAATAGCTTCGTATTTTAATTAATTCTTTGTTTCTACTAAACGCGTGTACTTGTGTTTAAGGGATCCATACCAGGCCTCACCAGGCTAACAGCGTTTGACATCCTAACGTTTCAAATATGACTTTTAAACAAAGCGACAGGTGGCTTCGTCATTGCATTGTGCGGGCCAAAATAGGAAGAGATTCCAGTAGCTTATGATCAACCTGAGGCTTACCTTGTCGACGTTACTGTACCACACATTCTGACGATTAATAAAGGAGCCAGGAGCGCGGCCGCAGTAAATAAATGAATAAATAACCATTTGTTTTCTAATATGTGAGGCGCGCACTCGGTGGCACGACCAAATAGACGCAACTGCACAGACACTTTGTGACAGTTATAAGGGTAAAATTCGAAAGATGTTTGGACGTTTATAATTGTACAAAGGCTGTACAAATGTAAGAGGATATATATTTCCTTGTCTTGGGATGGCGACATGTTTGTGTGGACATACTCCATTTGAACTAAATTACGGTAATCCATCAGCCAAAAAGTAGCTTAAGAATTACGGATAATTAGTTGAAAAAGTATTGGTGAAGAACATGAGCAACTGTAGAGTGACGATAAACTAGGTTCATGTGAGCTTAAAGTAGACATCAATGGTAATATCGTAACATTGGAATTGACGACGGAAATGTAGCTAGGGAAGTGTCTGTGCAGTGTGCGTAACAATGATGGTGCGATGTGGTGTTGTGTTTCTTGCCAGTATGAAACAACCCTGTCAGCACCATCGGTCACTCGAGCGCACTTTCGGGGCACTCCTCGGGTGATCATGATATATGTTTATTTATGGAAATGCGCGGTGGCGCAGTATATTAAAATTGGCAGTCCTCACATTGTTTTAATAATTTTGCTCCATAACGATTGATAATTCATCTACCACACTATGTTTAAATGCACCATATTATTACTTTGATACTGCCGCGTAATTACCGTTTCGCTTCTGTGTCTCGCTGAGTTTGCTGGTCCATTTTCCGCTATGGATAAGAAGCCTGTGAACGTCTTTTCAAGTTGCACTACCACAAGTATTTATCGTAGAATACGACGAGTTGAAGATGACATACAGAGAGAAGTGCAAGTAGTTATGTCATTACAAGGTGCGGGTCTTTTTTTCGCGGGATGTCTTTTCAGCTACACGCGAGATGATAAGTACGGTACCTACAGCACAAGATGTGCATTCTTTGCGCCATGCTGTGCAGGAGCCTTTTACGGACGCAGTATTGGCTAATAGTGGAGTCATTCATCACACACATGAATCGCATGTGCCTTATGCTTCCCCTTTATTAAATCTACGCATGCAAATTGTGTATATAACGTAATATTTTAGCCCGTCCAACGAACATATTGCGTCCAGCGGAATCGGTTACCTTAGAGGAAATTCTGCGTGACGTGGCTGTGGACAGAAGCTTCACTTTGACCCAGATTAACATCCTTTTGCGCAATCTTCGGCGTCTATATCCTAACTTACCGGTTGACGCTCGGAGCATTTTGAAACCACCCCGTCGGTGTCCAGTGCGATTAATCAGAGGTAGCAATTACATCCATATGGGTTTGCAGGACGCCATAAGTGACGTGTTGCTCCGAACGCATTCACCTCGTCTGTCGTTACTAAAGTTGCAGATCCATATAGACGGAATGACCGTGTTCCAAAACCTCGCGCAGACAGCTGTAACCAATCCTTAGAAGGTTGATAAATCCGCCAAGTGATGTGTTTTTAATTGGTCTTTAGTGTGAATTATCGAAACCTATTAAAGTGTATGAGTTCCTGCGGCCAGTGGTGGATGAATTGAAGGATGTGTTACGCAAAGGTGTCTGCTTGAATGAAAATGACGATGCTATAGATATCGTTCTAGACTGCGTGATAGCCGATGCACCTGCACGAGCATACGTTCGGCAGGTGAAACAGCATTTTAGATATTTCGCCTGCGAGAAATGCACAACAACTAGTAAGCAAAGCGTAAAGTTTGATAAACATTTACAGGCTCGCGCGTTGATGGCAGTATGATCTTCCCCACCGATCCCAAAAGCTCACAATGTAATGACATGGATTTTAGAACACGCAAACCACCGGAACATCGCATCGGAGAATCTCGTTTTGAGGCCCTACGGAATGATATGATAAGTTGTTTCCCACTTGATTACATGCACACCTTGTGTCTGGGAGTAGCACCGAGGTTAATAATGCTGTGGCGCTGCGGCCCAACACTTGGAAACATACAATTGTTAGCAGCATCCATCGACATCATCAATGAACGACTTCACATGTGTTCGGCTAACCTGACGTTTGCGTTTCCGCGCAAGTGTCGCACGTTTGAAGACGTGGAACGATGGAAGGCAACGGAATTCAGACAGTTTCTTTTATATCTGGGTCCAGTAGTTTTGCTCGACGTGTTGCCCGACGACCTGCACAATAATTTCGTTATGTTATCCGTCGCCGCATACATTCTGTGCTGCCGTAGGTGGTGTACCCATTACCTTTCGCATGCGAAATCAGTAGTGAATAGGGTGGTGCGTGACATCGCGAAGCTGTACGGTGAGAAGGAGGTGGTCTTTAACGTGCACTGTTTAGTGCATATGTGCCAGGATATCGGGCGCCTCGGCCCCATGGATAACGTTCTCGCATTTCTCTTCGAATCCTTTCTACGACGGCTTCGAAAGCCCATAAATGGCCGGGCGTCGGCGACGTCGCAAATTTTTCGTCGCGTAACGGAGAGAAGGTTAACGAATGTCACGGATGATGCCTGTTGTTTGGACGACACTGAATCGACCGTAGTTGTGCGTTGTGGTCGACGACAAACCGGTTTCTTACAGTTCGGTGCGCTGATTACGAATGCACATCCAGATAATGCTGTCATCGCACGTGCTGGGTTAGCATTCTAATGAATTATGTGTGCAGCATTTCACCCAGACTAGGTGGCTGTTCGTAAAAGTTTGCAATCCACGGACCTACGTATTTTTAAATGTAGGGGTTCCTTAGCTCCACCGATATGGATTCGGTTGAGTGCAATCGGCTGCAAATGTCTTAGATTGCCGTGCGCGGAGTACATTGTATTTTACCCCATCGTTCACAGCTGGCGGCGCAAGGATATAAAGAAACATACCGCGTGGGTAATCTGTCTTAATTTATTATTAATTTGCTTCAGTTAACAGTCCGTTTTCTACTTCAAATCTGGGTGCGCAAAATTGTTGCACACCAGTAACAGCGTTGCGCCCTTACAGTTACGTTTTCAACACCATGAAATACACTGCATATGCTGCTGCACCTGATATCGCAAATAAATATTTCTCCACCGAACACATTCACCTCTTCTAATAAGCTTGTGGAAATGCTGTGCTCTAAGTACATTGTTTTAGATGTATCGCTTGGTAGAATTTCAAGATTCTTCGGTTGCAGTGGTTCTGTCATCCTGGATGGTTAAGAATGAAGAAGTTCTGTGAGGACGGTTATCATCAAAACAGTTACGAGATTTCCTGATGCACCGCTTGCCCTTCACATGCGTCTGCTGTGACGTACAAAGTACTAATACGCAGTTGTACAGGTGAGGCTGCAGAAAGATTTATTTGTACGCATTTTTAGATGATTACCTTGAAGCTAAAAATTTGGAACAGAGCTTGCTAACATCAGCCGAATTACCATCTAGCGACGCAACAATTCCAATGCTGCGATGTGGGAAAAGACAAATGTATGTTGTAGCTAGATAGTATATTATCCCAGCACTGTAAAAACCTTTCCTGACTGTGAGTCACCGCCACCCGCAAGGCGGGTATTGTTGAAGTCGTGAACTTGGATTTATCACCTTCACCTCCAAAGCTGTACTTGGAGGAGGAATTAAGCGACGGTTCTGATAAAGAAAATGAACAGGTATCAGCCTATCCCCATTCATACAGGTAAAAAATGCATTTGTTTTACACGCTTAGTCCGATTCACCAAGACGTTTCTTAGCGTTTAGCTGATAGCGGAACATCCTGTGACAACGCACTGCCGTTGGAAATGAATGGCTGGTTCACAGCCTCTCCGTAACATTTACTTGCAGCCACATTGCGTAACGTAAATCGCGAAGTGATGAAACTGCGCGAACGAATGACAGCTGTAGAGTTGTCCTTGAACGCGCTGGATGCGCTTCAGGCGCCAAGTTCCAGCAACGCAAGCCCATTTCCATTACCAATGGACACAATAACGCAACTGTCATTTTTAAATAATGCACTGGAGAAGGCTGAGTTTATGAACAGCATGGTAACTCTTATGGAAGTTTACTTATTCGTAGGTGCACTATTTATCCAACGTAAGTGGCCGGACAATCTCAGAAAGTCTGCGGAACGTCATGCTTACTTGCATGACTAACAACTTAGTCAGACATGTGAACTGGCGTGGCGTGCATGCGAAGTAGAAGATAGCGAACACACCATTCGCGCGAGCGGTTCTTGGTATGTTACCTTTTAAACAACATTATTGTCCTCAACAGATTCCATTATGAGAAAATACATACCAGGATGTACAGAGCCTGATATCGCTGACAAGTTGCGACGCTGGATACAAAGAATAGAAGAGCGTGAAACCTGGATACGGAAGGAAACAGAACGGTTATCACTGCAAGATTCCGCTTTGTAAATTATGATATTTATATTACATTATGTTTTCGTAAACTGTGTTGTGTTCATGGCATGCGATGTGTGCGATCGCATTAACGAGCTTGCAGTGGTATGGGAAGGGAGGATAATGCGGCTAGGCTTTACTCGTTACGGCTGGAAATCGTGGAAACGTGAGTGTGCGAAGGGAGGCGCCACGTTATTTTTCCCCGCGAGCGCCCGATGAGTGACAAATTTTTGCCACTCGGGCGCCCATCGGGCGCTCGATTGGTCACTCAACGGGCGTCTATCGGACATCCAACAGGCGTTCATGGGACACTGGTGCTGAGTGGGCAGGAGCTGTGACGTATTCGGTGCCTAGTCACATTCACTACGTCGCAGTGGTAGTAAGTGGACAACTTTGGCATTTTATTAGCAGAACGCGCGCCACGTCCTGGAACAATTTTGTCTATCTGTTTGAAGGGCGAGGTGTAACTGGCAATACTTCTTACTGACCGATTATTGTCCCTATTATTCGTAGTCGTTACGCCCAACTTTTCCTTGCGCTGACGCAAGTTAGGTTAGAGCTTGTTTCCCATTCGGTTCCTGTCATATCTTGACCGAATGGCTCGGCCCGTATGGTATGTCCAACATTTCACATATTTGGAATGTCATTTCTTGCTCGTAATTAAAGCCGCGTAGTGTTTTTGGGGCTTACGCAATGGAATCTCATTCTAAAATATTTTTGAAGCTCAGGAATGGCCGAATACTGTTGTTTAGACGCTATAGTACAACAAGTTGTCCGGAAAACGGTCGGAAGCACTTTAAATGGTAAGTTATAAAACTGATTACAGATGCTTGCCCCCACGGCCAAGTATATGGTTGAAACCACGATTGAATGTCTTCAGGTCGATGATGAGTAAATAGTATTTAACCAGGATCTAAAACGGCCAAACCCAATTGTTTTGTCGTTGGGGAAACTTGACACTGCATCGGGATTAATCCAAAACAGAAAGACTTAGCTTCTGCGGGAAAATCTGCCTTCTGAATTTAAGTGAATGTCGGGGTATGCATGTTGACATTAACTTCCATTAGTAGAGCTCCGGGTAAGAATCTTGAGGACAAGATATTATTAAGCGCGCTGCACTCAATAGTTGAAACCATCATAGAATGGTACCAATCCAAGCCAACGAATAATTAATTTGTCCGGCTGACAACTTCCAAAGAGGGCGGAATTATCATCCTTCCATATCAAGCTAAAGTAAGATCGTGCCTCGTTGAGGAGTACTGAAACCGCAATGAGGCTGGACCTTACCGTGGTGCGATGGTTTGTATGCTTCAGTGATCCATTGAGCTATACTGAGTGGTGCTTTTGCACATTCAGAGTCCCTCCTACTAGATTGGTCAATGGTTAGAGGCCAGACAAACTCAGCCTCCTGGTGCTCCAGGTTGGGGGTGGGAATGAGAGTGGCTCCTTATTCCTTAAAACGGACTCCATGTAGCCCATTGCCAAACCCGCTGCCTTGCGGACAGGTTTTTGAACCAAGGGCTTTGGTTGAGAACCCTAACCGTTCTCCTGTCTAGGCCTGGGCAACCTGACAGTATTCCGCCCACGCAATACCATGAATTTCACTTCAAACAAATTTCTGATTCTCTGGCCACCACAGAGGATAATCAACGGTGCCCTATATGCTGCATCGGGCAGGGTGGATAGGGGTTTGGATGCTACTGCTCAAGCCTTCCCGTCTTCTTATTCCCCCTCTTGCGCTTTTTCACCCTTATCGTCCCGTTCCAACTTCACTTTTAGCCCCCCTGTTTTAAACACCCCAATTCTCGGCCCTCCCCCACCTTGCTTCAATAGTCGCTTGTCTTTTAGTTTCAACTCACATGCGAACGCGCAGCGTCATTCCTGCTCTGTCAGCAGGCCCATGTACAACCAAGCGGCCCATTCCAGTTCATCGGCTTCCATTTGGAGTCCTCGATCCTCCTTCAGATTGGCATGCCTCAATGTTCGCATATTGCTTCAGTTCGATCAACAGGCAGCAATTGCCCGAACATTATAGACCCTCGCAATTGAAATCTGCTGCTTATCGGAGACCCGCCTGCAAGACTCGAGCCCTGTACTCATGCTGCGATCCCATTCAGGTGGCACTAGCAGCACTTTCTCATTACGCCTATCCGGTGACGATGCAGCTTCGAGCACCGGTCAAGCGGGTATTGGTATTGCCCTGAGTCCCTGGGCTGCAGCTGCTCTGGTTGATTGGATTCCAATCAGTAGCCGGATGTGTGCGGTCCGATTGGCTGACTCATTCAAAACTTCGAAGTTGCGTGGGACTAACTGGTGTCTATTCGTTATCGCTGCCTATGCACCGACAAACTGTAGCGATTACTCGGTAAAAGACGACTTCTGTCGCTAACTGAACGTGCTCCTTCGCCACAGAAGAAGCTCGGACACTGTTGTGCTGGCTGGGGATCTGAACTCTCAAGTTGGAAAATTATCCACAGGTGTGTTGCATCTGGGCGGCCAACATGGTATAGGCTCGCGTAATGATAACGGCGAGCGGTTGCTTCATTTGTGTGAGGATGCTCGCTTATTTCTTGCGAGCACTAATTTCCGACACAGCACCAGCCGAAGGTTAACTTGGCGCCCACCAACCTCGAACCAGCTATTTACGCCAATCGATGACACTGCGATGAGTTGCCGCTGGAGAGGCTGCGTCTAGAACTGTCGCTCGATTTGGAGCACAGGTGTGGACACCGACCATGCACTTGTATGTGCTGACCTGCGGATGCGTTTTGGCGGACGCCCACGACGACGCTGTTAGCGCATTGACACCAGCCAACTGACGAAGCCAGGTGTTCTGAATGCATATCGAAGTGCGCTGTCATGCGAGTTGGATAAACGCTCACTGGATGCATTTGAGCTCACTGGTCTCATATTCATCAGACCTTATTAGCAGCAGAAAAATCCCCATGTGGTATGTCTAATCACCAACATGGACATTGAGTCTGTTCACAGTCTCTGGTACGTATAGATTCTCGCCGGCATATTCCGGTTGGAAAGGAACACGGTGAAACTCGCAATGAGCTACGGGCAAAACTCCGTGCTAGCCTGAAGAGAGACCGCAAATCTTTGTGGTCTCATCGTTCATCAGAGATAGAAGTGGCCGCTGCCCTTGGTAACCATCGTAAGTTATTCCGGCTGAAACGGGAAACGGGCAGCAGGAGACCTGGTGTTAGTAAAACAATTTGTGACGAGAGTGGATAGCCTATCCACAACTTATCAAAACGCTTAGAGCGTTGGGCTGAGCACTTTAATAAGCAATTCAGTCGGTCGGAATGGTTAGATTTCTTCCGGCCACTGATCGCCCCGCTCCCTGGGCTGACCCTTTGGATCCAACTTCGTGCTCTGAAGTCGAACGGGAGATCAAACTGTTGCAGTTGAACAAAGCAGCGGGACCAAATGATCTTTCTCTAGCCCTCTTCAAATTCGAGGGACCTACTCTCGTAGATGATTTACACGAGTTACTAGTCAAACGGTGGGAGCAGGAAACTTTCCCCATCCATTGGAGCCGCTCCGTCATAGTCCCAATTTTCAAGGGAGGCTCACGATCGGAATGCGGCAGCCAAAGAGGAATCAGACTGATCTCCATCGCCTCCAAATTGTTTGCCTCTGTCATCCTTCACAGACTGACTGGCACTCGTGAAAGCCAAATTTGTGAAGAGCAAGCTGGATTTCGTCGAGGTCGTGGCTGCATTGACCACACCTTCACCTTGCGTCAGTTGTTGGAGCACCGTCACATACATTGGCGGCCCACCGTTGTCGTCTACCTCGATATCAAAGGTGCATTCGATTCGGTGGATAGACGTGCACTCTGTCTGACTGTCTACTCAGGAAAGGTGAACCTGAGAAATATGTGAATATTTTCCGAACATTATATGCGCGTAGATCGGGCAGAGTGAGGGCTTACGGCAAGTTGTCGTCGCACTTTAATATCTCCAGCAGCGTGAGACAAGGACGCCCGCAGTCACCTTTCCTCTTCAACTTCGCTGTTGACGAGGTCATGAAAATCGCGTTCACAGGACACGACTTAGAAGGTGTGGATCTGCTCCCAGGGGAAGGACTTCTTGACTTAGAGTATGCTGATGATATTGCCCTAATCTGTGACAACTTACAAATGTGCCAAGCGGCACTGCACAGATTAGCACTAGCTGTCCGGCAATTCGAGCTTTGCTTCGCACCCTCGAAGTGCAAGGCATTCCTCCAAGATTGGTCTGCACCGCCTCCTACGCTGACACTTGGTGAAGATCAGCTAGAAGTCGTTCAAAAATTCAACTATCTGGGAAGTTGTATCAGCGCCCGTGGGATTAAAGATGAGATCACCAACCGTATAGCAAAAGCTCGGGGCGTTTTGCCAACCTTCGCCACTTATGGCGCCGGCGCGGCATCACTCTTGCCCTGAAGGGTAGAGCGTACGATGCAGCGGTACCTTCGACCCTACTGTACGGTTGTGAAACCTGGCCGCTTAAAGCAGCGGACCTGAAGAGGCTAGTCACATCCGACCACCGGTGCCTTCGTAATTTAGCTCACATTTGGTGGGAATACCGCGTGAGCAACGAGCGTATTCGACGCCTTGTTTATGGCACAGGAAAAGGAAATGAACCGCTCAGCACAGTCATTTCACGCACCAGGGTCCGATGGCTCGGCCACGTGTTACGCATGCCAACCCACCGACTCCCGCGACTTGCGTTGTTTGCGCGCCGAGGGTGTGAATGGAAGAAGAGGAGGGGTGGCCAAGTGGTGACTTGGTCGAGAGGAGTGAAGGCCCTCACTTCTTAGCTGGCCTCGGTTGGAGCGTCTCGGCACCCTGGTTGGTGTCCGAAAGTCGATGAACACATCTGTTTGGAAACACTTGCTTATATGGCTAGGAGCTGACCTCAGTGGCGTTCGAGCAGTGATTTTGTTTGTCCTAGCCCATCCCTCTTAGCCTCCCCCTCCAAACACGATCACGTTATTTAGCCTTATATAATTTTGCATAGCAATTTTTTGGTGCACAGCAGCCGGCTGGTAGCTTACCGGAACGATGCCCATCGGTTACCGGTAGCTCAGCCAGCTTTCACCAGTTGTTTTTTTTCTCTCCTTCTTTCTGTGTATTGCGGAACAGTAGGTGAGGTGTTCCCCGCCTCTAGCTAACGTGTCTGATGATGACGACGATGAGGATTGAGGCCGCAACAAGGAATGCTTATTAATGGGCGATCAGTTGTATCCGTAAAATGCAACTCAAACAGGCATCCATGCCAACAGACATCAGAAAAGCTTCCGAAGCACAGTCGACAATATGATCAGTTGCAACAGTGCTTTTACTAATGAACCCATATATAGTGCCACATGGTTATTTAAGGATCTCTTGTAAATGTGCTACATATAGGAGACCCAATACAAAGGGACGCAAGCTGACACCGGATCAAGAGAAAATTGCATAGGCGTTCCCAATAAGGGATGAAAGAGTGAAAGGAGTAAAACGTGCTTAGGTAAACAGATAAGTGGGTATGATGGTCCAAAGTGAATTGGCCCAATCTGTCGGACACCAGAGAGCGTTTACATAGCAGGAGGCTCAGTGCTCTGAACGGAAAATGTGGGACTGAGCGACAAAAGTGTGGACGGTAGTTACGTATAGTTGGAAATCGAATGGCTAGGAAATGTCGGACGTAGGTTAGTAAAGGATATCGAAAATGCGGTGAGGATGAATAATGAGTCGTTACCAATACGTCGTACATATGGCTGGAATCAGAAGTCGGTCAGCAAGCAAGCGGATTACCTCGGATCCGGTAACAGTGGCCAGTTGCGTTTAAGATAAATAGTATGGGATATGTGGACTTGGAAGATAACAGATGCAGGCCAACGAACCAAGTTTGCCGCTAGAAGGTCGTTGAGAAATGCGTGCTAAAAGCAGAACAAGTCGGTGAACATAAGAGTAAAACGGTGAACGATGTACTTCAGTGGCGACTAAATCTTCTTAGTTTGGACGCAGCCTAGAAGGAGGATAAGCGTATAAAGAGACAGTAATTTGGCAGCGATTAGAAGATCAGCAGTCGCATTTAATATAGAATAGAATAAGCAACGAGGAGCAAGCCAGAACGATTATAGACACATATATATATATGCCCCATGCTGTGGCTGATGTTGCGTTCATGATGCTTCTTCATCGCATTTGGGCTAAACCAAATTACACTTAAACTAAGTCTTTTTAATGTGGATAAAATACATTACATTTTATTTGGTTTGTTCTGCGTACTTGATAATCTTCTCCCAACTTGCACACGTCGCTCATGCAACTTGTGGTAAACTTGCGTAATTGTATCGCGTGGTAATTTTTTAAATAGCTCGGACATTTGTACTTATCACGGATTCACTTATAACCAATTTCTTCTATATGCTCATTTGGCAAGTATTTATGTCGTCATATGCGTCTACTTTATTCGATATGGACATTTCAAATGATTGGCTGTTGTTTGACATCCCCGGTGTGGCTGCGCTTGATGTGCCTGTCGACAGGGTGCCCACCTGTCTATTACCCACTACCTCATCCATCTGGCTCCAGGAAACAGTTGGTCATTGCTGGAGGGGACGGGGTGCACGGTCCATGTGGTCGTGCTAGGCTCGAAGGGTGGTTCCATGCAGTCAGTGTGGAGCGGATTACGGTCCAGCCACCGCCTTGTGTGCGGTTGATTCCCCAAATAGAGCGTGCTTGTGTTTGCCTGTGAAGGAGTGTGGGCCGGCTCCGTTGATGAAACTTGGCTCCCATCCGCATGCCTACCGGTCTTATTCCTTTGGGTTTACACTGGATATGGGGTGTGTGGATGGAGCTGTGGGTGGTGCAGCGCAAGCATTCCATGGTCCCTCTGTAGGTGCAGGCGTTCTGTGGCTGGCCGCAGTGACAGGCAAATCCGAAACCGGATGTCGCCAACCATATATATATATATATTGATCTAGGAGCTAAATGGTACTATGGAGACGGGAATTGGTAAAGATTAACAGTGGGTCGCGGGAGTTATATGTCTGTTAACCTGCGCGGCGAATGGTTCCGAATAAGTGAAGGCGGTGCTTTGCCACTCAGATAATTAGTCCCATTAATTAAGCTTGGAGGACGGCAGAAGCAGGCAGATGAAGTTAACTTACGGTCGAGAAGTTGGTTCTGATTAGAAGTCTAAAACGGAGCAGGTACGCTGGAATAAGAACAGAAGAGTAGTGGATGAGTTGTATATGTGGCGACAGGCGCTCATTATCCTGGATCAAAACAAGGGGTCAAAAATCTTGGTCAACCGACATAGTCTGAATGGCGATTGGTAGGTCAACAGTCTGATCTAATTGGAAACAGGATGACAAGAGGAGTGCAGTGGTGGAATGCCAAGGAATATAAATCTACGCTTGGGATCAGGTGATACGATGGAGCAGGTGACGAGTAGAGATTGCAAAGACGTCACTGAAGGTAGAGATCAATAAGCAAACGAGACGAATACCTTTGAGTAGTACTAGCGGTAAGTCGTGTGCAGATTAGTAGCCTTAAGTGTGCGGGGATGGAAGGAGTCAGATGCAGGATAATGTTGATAAGTTAACTTTGCCAAAGCCGTTGAGCTTAAAGGGGTACAAATGGAGCACGTGGGTGAAAATAAGTGTAAAAGAGTGGTAGCGGAGTTGACTCTGTGACAACTAGCGCTCCTCAGCATGAAATCGGAGGTTAAATGAACACATCTTTTTGTAACTACATTCCTAAAAATATAGTACATTCTTCACAAAGCGAGGTATGCCTGAATGGACAAGATCCTAGCAATACCAGCCCGAATGCTTGAAAAAGGTACAAATGTGCCGCAAGTTTAACAGTAGTTTATTGAACCTTTCGTGTATATTTGTATTTATGTCCGGATAAAGCTTTGCAGCCGTGTTGCTTGAACTTGCAGACGTAACGCCGTTGTTAAGAATGTGTTCTGCAGGGCCGTTTGCTTGATAACTGATGAAAGGGAAACTTGTAACTAAACGACTGGCGTCCGTGAACTGCGAATGACGGCGATTTTCTATAGTGGCGGGTCATATCCGGCATGATACAGTGTTGTTAAACACACACTTGTGGTTTTTCTAAGTAGAATACTTGCCAAGCGGAACCTACCACGTCCTGCAACAATGCCGCCGAACCATTAGCTAAAACAAGCTTATCCCGAACTACCCAGCTGGCACCACAGAAAACTTGAGCTCAGAAAAGAGCAGATCTAATTTGGTTAGGCTCACAATTCCGTATGGATTAAAGTGTTTGATTGAAGCTCAGACTGTTAGAAAACAAGAAGCCATATCGCTGGATTTAGTGCTGGCTAGCAAGTGATGCGATTACTTTGGAAGTGATGACAGTTGCGCGTTTTCTTAACTATAGGTAGTTCAAATTAATGGGATTGGAGGTATCCAGAGGCAGGCCGACGCAGATATGTTGTCGGCGATAGTCCCTTGGAAAATTGAAGTTTGCAACCAGTGAAGCTAGGTGGTAATAAAATGAAAACTGTGGTGCACAATGTATCTCTGTGGATAGTATCGTTATTCAGACCAGGCGCAGACCCTAAAAGGGATAAGTATTTGATGAAACAGACGTCTGCAGCGATTGGAAGAGCAGTAGTCGCAATTAATAAACCTAGAACAATCGGAAAAGTGCAGAGTCCAAAATGTTGTTATCTAAAGGATGTAGTTAGGATGACAGGGTAGGACGGAGAAGGTTAAAATTAATGCGAACCCATCACTGTAGTCAAATGTTGGTCAGCCAGGGAAACGGGTAACTCAGAAGAGATGAAAGTAGCGCATTTTCTCTAAACTAAGTAGCCCTAAGTAAATAAGTATAGAAGGCGTCAGAAACAGACAGACTTTAAATGAACTAAGGTTGAACGAGCAGTTGAGGTAAGATAAGTGATAGCGGAGCAGTTGGGTGGAAGTACTAACAAGAGATTGTTGGACGAGATGCTTCGGTAGCGATTGAATCACGGCGGTCTGGACGCAGACAATGAGCCCTACATGTGGGTCGGCAAAACCAACGTTTTGCGACAATTAGAAGACGTTTGGTCTAATACTAACGGCAGTGCGTAGTTCCTAGAGTGCAGAGACTGAGTAGTTAAGAATAATAAGTGCGGTTAGCATTTGGGCCTAAAATGTGGGAGGAGACCGACGTATGTAAACAAAGTTCTCGTTGCATACAGAGGACGCGGAGCCCGGTAGACCGATATAACGGAAGGGACAAAGCGGTGCGTTGCCTTCATGTTAAGTAGCCCCAAAGCTTTCAGATTGCAGTACGTCAAAGAGAGAGGCAGGTAAAGCTAAGTCGATTAGGCCGCTGAAATAAGAGGGACGAAATTGAAAATTAAGTAATTCAGATTTTTCAACGCTAGACGCAGGCAGTCGCTTGAAAGTAATGTTATAGGAAGTTGACATTAATGGGGTGCACCTAAAGCAAATATAAAGAAGTAAGCGCAAAAGAAAATAAATCTAGGAGACAGTCAAATCTCAACAGCCTGGGGCATAAACAAGTGCAACTTTAGGGTCGGAGAAACAAGTTTTTCGGGGATTAGAAAAGCAGCAGTCTAATATAAGTAGAGCTATACGTTTGAATAGAGCACCCGCTAGTTAGTCAACGATAAGAGAAGGATTGTGAGTAGATGGTACTATAAAAAGGGACCGATGGAGACGAGGAAAATATATTGCTGCATCAAAAGGACGGTCAGCTCGCGAAATGGAAACGTCAAAGGAAAAGAAGGTGGTGCGGTGCCGCCGGAGTTAGTGACCTCGTGTGGTAGGAGTTGGAAGAAGTAAGATTCAAGCAGACGCCGCTAGAAAAGATGGCAATTGCCGCTATGAGGAAAGGGGTGAAAGCGAAGCAGTAGGTGTAAAGCTGAACTATAGTTGAGCCGGTTGCCTTTGACGCGCTCAAACCTTTTCGGCCTGGAAGCTGGGAAGAATAAATTACCAGTTGCCATAAATGAGTAGGGCGGAGATACCTCAGATATGAGGGGATGCAGGAATAATAGGTCGAAATGCAGTTAAGAAGAGAGGGCTGAATGCAAGCCAAGTAATTAGAAGGAAGCGCGAAAGAGTGTTGGGTTAGGTGAGAAATGCTCATTAGAGGATGGCGGCATCCGGTCGGTTATTTTTGGATGTGTTGACAAGATGACTTTGTGTTGGCTTTCTGCGTTCATTGAAAGTATTTCGTGAAATTTAGATACAATTCAGTTTTCTTTCCGATTCTGAAATTTCCGACCGGAAGTACTTGTGTTTTCATCGCTTAGTTTCGGCGATCTCGTTATCGCCATTTTCTCCGTAAATTGACTGCCATCTTGTTTTCGGATTATTCACAATGCCAAAGCACTCACCCTATGGCACTTGCTCCAAGCTAGCCGGATACCGTGCAAATGCTCTCACGTGTGTTTCTGTCAAGTTAAATACCACATTTCATGTGTTGGATTATCAGTTGAGCATTTTCATCGTCTTTGCGATATCCAACAAGATTTCGTTCAAACTATATGCGAAAATTGCCGAAATAAGATATAGCCAGGAAGATTAAAGCTGACGCGTAGGCTTCATCATTTTGTTGCTAATAGCTCCGTGTGTTTGGCCCAACAACCTAGCCCGAAGAGCCTTCAGGTTTCTACTCAGTCGTCCTCCTCTACCCTTGCAAACTCACCGACACGAAGTCCAACCGTTGTGAGAAGCCCAGTTGCTCTTGACATAAATTGTTTAACTTTGTTGTTTCCAAAACACACTGATGTCGCAGCAGGTGAAAGTCTGAGTGTTGAAAAGCAGTGGAAATAACAAAAAAAAGATTACGAAGGGACGTTGGGCGTTTAACTTTCGTAACTCAACAGTTAGCCAAACCACGTGAGGCTGGTAGTATACTTCACCCTGCAAGGTCAACCTCGTCAGACCAGAGGCGTTATAACCTCGTGATCTTTCACGCACTGGAGTCCAGTGATCCATCACCTTAAGTGCGCTACGATCACAATGTCGAGTTTTTACAGTGTCTAAATGACAACCTCCTCGACGCTGGTGAAGACTGGGTAAGTGTTGGTGACAAGTTCTCATGCGGCCGCACTTTAACTCCGCTCTCGCTTTGCTCACTGTGGCCACTCTAATTCTCCCCGCACAATATTGTGCGTGCGCTCGTTCGAACCAGTTCGACGAGCTCTACTCAATGGTTACCAACTTTTGGATCTAGCCGATGTGAATTACACTCTTGCTCCACTTCCCAGTTTTCTGCATATTCTTTGCCTAATTCCACTTGTGTAACTACATCAAACCGGTTTTTCGAAAAGGTTTTGATCTCATTCGGAAGAATAAGCTGACGGCTCACAAACTACTCAGCATCCACCCCTGCAAGTTGCAGCATAACAAATTTACAGCCTTTTTGCTCTGCTCATCAACTGAACAGCTCTAGGGACGCTTATCAGCGCTCCACCTGCATCGTCGCTTAAGGCAGGCCGATTAACACACGCTGTCAATTTGCATGGGTGTGCGTGTTCAACTGCGAGTCCATTGGTCGCTGAACCCGACAGTCTGCGCGTTACGACCTCCATCCGCCTTTACCGCCTTACCTTGGTGCGGTTGAACAACTCACAATTCGGGTGTGTGTTCTGACCTATTCGTGCATCACCCCTAGCACAAAGAACACTCGTCAATGTGTGCACTTAGATAGTCCTTGCTGTAAACAATAAGATGACGACTAGCATTCTAATAGTTCAACGTTGCCTATGTTGCGCAGACAATTGTAGTAACGTCCTTAATATCAGTGTTACCTGTTCTAGATCGTACTGTCCGAAATGTGTAGGCAAACCCGTCCAGAAGTGAGACAGACAAACCAAGTTGCTGACACAATTTGGTTTTGCCTATCATGTCGTCATTCCAATTGTCAACTGTTTATATCTGCTCATGAAAACGTGAGATAGGATGACTGAGATAATCGCGCATTTTGTAAATAATAAGATCGCTCCCACGGAGATAAATATGTCCACGATAATACCTCACCCAGCCAAAGTAAGCTCCGAATCTAAGCCGAAGAAGAGAGCTAGACACTCCAACCGCACTGCAGCGTCTGTGACTCTAAATCTACTGGGTCACCTCACTTCCACAAATGGACAAGCTTCAAAAATGCCTGCTTTCACTTCTCCAACCATAGACGCTTTACTTGGAGCTTCAGCCATGACACCGGAAGCTCAGAGCCGAAGGCAATCCGGTACAGATAACAAGCAGGTAACCTACGCAACGATTACCTCGACAAACACACCGGGTGCGACACAAATAAGTCTATCTTCAGTACCGAGCACGCGTGGCGCAAAACAGCTTTCACCGTCAACTCCAGTAGTGCCTTCTAAACAACCTGAATTGCCTGCAAAGGTATAAAGCCAACACTCGCTAGACAAAACCACGCTGCGCCAACTCTCGTGTGCACCAATGTTCGCGAATCCAAATCTGGCACAATAAAAGGCAAGTTTCAAGACGATCGCAACATGTGGAGTTCCATCTACGAGGCGATTGGTATTCGGGTTGAGCCTGCAATGCTTCAACGAGTAGCGCGACACCCGACCTCAGTGCACTCTGGTGGACCTTGAATTCTTCGAGTAGCACAAGACTCAGCAGATGAGACAGAGGCCGTCCTGCTCTCAGCAGTTCGACTTCACAACTAACCGAGCGGAGTGCGCATATTACCTGATCTACCTTGGAAAGATCGTCAAAAAGAAGCAGTTGAGCAACGCGGCACTCCTAAAAGGGATAGCAAGAAAGCAATATTTGTTCATGGTGTTCCCGAGCTTCTGCGTTCTTCTGATTACAATGCGCAAACACATGACCGAGATCAGTGGTGCTACATCCGCGAAGCACTCTCTGTTGACAATGTTATTGCCAAATCCCTCACAAGAGTTCCGTCAGCACTTAACTACAAGGGCTGCAGTCCAAGGCTAATGAAAGTACTACTACACTCCGAGGGAATGACGCAAGTTCCGTTGGATGGCTGGTTAAGGATTCGAGCTAGTTTGTCAACAGAGATCTGGCTAAACGCAACAGGCGAACGGCCAAAAGGCGGAAGCAATTCAATGGAACTTGTTCCCAATTTGTGCATTTGAAATAGCGGTAGGTTGAACCGATTAAGCCTCATTGGTTTGACAATGAGTATGGAAACCTGGCTCGGAGGCGACGCAGATTGTGGGACAAATTCCTCCTCCCTGGCTCTGCCAATGATTACGAAGTGTCTAAAAGTCAGCGGAACTTCTGAAACAGTGCAAAAATATAAGCGCCGACATTTCGACGAGCAGCTTGCAGTAGCCGCGAAGACCGCCCCAAAACGCATCCTTACGTATGTGAAGCGACGCCTGAAGCCGGCAGGTGATGTGTCAGTGCTGGATGGCCCGGATGGACAGCCCTAACCACCAGCATTGAGCGTGCGTCCTCTCTGGCGTCCCACCTCGCTTCTGTATTTGCGAAGGACCAGATGTCTGTTCTGAGTTCGACGTGTACCGCTTTTACCGAACTCGATAGTCTGCATTGCGGCGTTGAAGAGGTAGGACAACTACTCGCCAACCTTGACAGCACCAAACCTGCCGGACCCGATGGGCTTCACCCACTGGTTCTCAAGTGACTTTCGACCACCATCTCTCCTGTCGTGACTGAACTTTTCAACAGGTCGTTGTCCGATGGTTCTTTGCAGGTTGACTGAAAATGTTCGGTGGTGAAGCCTATTCTGAAAGGCGGCGACCCTAGCAAAGTAGGCAACTACAGGCCAATTTATCTGACACCTATGTTGGCGAAGGTTGCTGAGAAAATCGTGAAGAAGGGATTGCTGCAGTTGCCACAGTCAAATGAGGTCCTGCAGTTCGCACAGCACGGTTTTATACAAGGTCACTCATCCATTACGAACCTGCTTGTGACGAGGCATGAGTGGTTGAAGGCAATAAGCAAGGGGAAGTCTGTCGAGGTGATATGCATCGATTTCGGTAAAGCGTTCGACAAGATCAGCCATGAGGTTCTCCTTCACAAACTCAGGATGTGTGGTGTCGGTGGCTCACTGCAACGGTGGATCCGCGACTTTCTTGTTGGACGAAAGTGGAGGGTACAGGTGGATGACCATCTAACTGACTGGTGCCTCTCTACAAATGGTTCGCCTGAAGGCACTGTGCTGGGGCCCACTCCGTTCCTGACCTACATCAACGATCTACCTCAGTTTCTCAGGTCGCCGTGTGCCTTATTTGCGGACGACATGAAGATTTGGATAGAAATCGATGCTCCCGATGACTGTGGCCTACTTCAGCAACATCTCAACCGCTTATCCACATGGTCTGCAGAAGTTCTTCTCCCGGTCAACCAAGCCAAGTCTGTATTTATGAGCCTGGGGAAGGGTGCTGACGGCCGAACCTACACCCTTGACGGCCAAACGCTATATCCCACACCCTCCGTGAAGGACCTAGGTGTACTCGCACGCTACGATTTGAAGTCCGTGGACAACACGAACAGGCTATATCGGAACGGACTGCGCATGCTTTGGGCGCTCAAACATAGCTTTGGTACATGGTCTGAGGAGGTTGCCACTTGCCTCTTTCCTTCTATCATTAGACCAATGTTAGAGTACGGTTCTCCCGTCTACTTTCCGATTACCCGAGGCAAGGCACAAAAGATCGAACGGGTCCAACACGTTGCTACCAGGCTCATTCCGAACTTACCTGGCTTGGGGTTTGTAGACCAGTGTGAGAAACTAGGACTCTACACCTGGTCCGACCTTTGGGAGCGAGTCAAGCTCATCATAACCTACCGTATTCTACATCTTGATGACTTCCCAATGCTAAGGCCAATGCTGCGTTTCCGAGGGCCATGCAGAACACGCGGACACGGATACAAACTTTTGGTACAGGATGTGAAACATGTTCCCCACCCACTGTGCTTCGAACGGAGAGTGGTAAATATTTGGTACAGTTTACCTAAACATGTGATGGAGGCAAAAACTACGCAGCAGTTCAAAACGTTGTCAGATTTGTATTGTACCACTATTCGTTTCAGAGAACGATTAAACACCTACGATGACATATCACATTTGTGAGTAATGCAATATCGTGTCAGCTATGTTAAACGTTACATGAGAACGACAACTATATTCACGGATGACAACTTTTATAACGTTTTTCACCATATTTCGAAAGAGTTGTACAGAATTCATTTCTACTTGCTCGATAATACAGTATTCAGTATGAACACAGAGAATATACTATTTATTTATTTATTTAAGTATATGGGTCGGGGAGGGTGAATTCTTGTGGCTGTCAGAAGACTGGTGGTCTCGTTTAACAGAATAGAAAGGTCAGAAGTAATAACGCGCTGTTTGCTAAGGAGAATAAAAGTAATTCATACTTGAGGGTACGATAGAAAAAGAGACCGATGGGATGAAGAGAATCTGTTACTGAAGTCAAACGCAGGCGTACGGTTTAGAAAGTTAAGTCAGAAAAGACGAAGGTGACGCGTTGCGTACAAGATACTCAACACTAAATGGGTAAGTTAGAGGACGGCAGCTGCAAGCACCAGCTGGTTTGGGGAAGTGGAGTTAGCTGCCGAGACGAAGGACGTGAAAGCAAGACAGATAAGTGAAAATATGTGCAAAAGGCTAAAGGACAGGGTTCCTCGGCGGCTATCAAACCCCAGCAGCCTGGACGCTGGTAAAAAGGAAGGATAACTAGCTCTAGATAATTGGCAAGCAAACACCAGTAAGTTAAGGTGGAAAATGAAATCGACTTGAGTTGCACTTTTACAGTAAGTACATGGAACTAATAGCATGGTGTTAGACCTTGTGTTCTGGTATCGACATAGGCTAAGATGTCTGTACTCTAGATAAATGCGAAAAATGTTGGTCGGGGAGAATGAAGACAAGCAATGACGTAATACAAGCAATACTAGATACGTGCTGAATGTACGTCTATTCACACGCCGATTTTGCTAAGCGTGATTAGAGATTGTTTGGTCCGTTCTTCCATAATACGTCTTCAGGCACTTGAAGCTTAAGAGTTCCGATAGTGTGGCTTAGTTGAAAAAGCTTTTAATGGCATAGTGGCATTTTGTATGGGTCTAAGTTGCGCGGATTTGCAGTGGCAACTTGTTACCTGTGTTTCCTTATCTGGCAAAGGAAGAAATTATGACGTATGCCACTGCTAGCAATCGGCATTTCGGAAGAACTGGCTACGTTGTACACATGATATCTAGTATGCTGTGCCGCTCGAGGGAGTTGCTTCCGGCCAATGTCCGGATTTTCGCGGTCTTCGATAGCAACATAAGGTTTGTAATTATTTATTGTAACCATAGTCGTTCTAAACTTCGTTGTTTGCCCAGCCTACGGTAGTTCGACGTGGATGGGTATAGTAGATGTTTGGTGGATGAACACTGTACCTTCCCAGCGCAATCCTGTCTCAGTTACGTGAGTTTGTAAGGACTATTGCACAGTAAGCAAGGACAGGTCATGTGCATGTGTTGCATAGACTGAGCTGTGATTTCGTGGGCGGTATGTATATAAACATCCCTCCTTAGCTGTGCTAAAGCTTACTGGTTCCGCAACTTCGAAGGAGCAGGGTTATTTCACTCCCAGATCACAAAGCGAGTGCTTAACTGTGTGAGGGACGTCACTGAGAGCGTTGGTTGTAAGGACACATCGTATCTATAGGAAAGAATGCTTCATCATTCTAGTGAACCTTTCAGTTTCCACAATGCGTATCAAATTTCAAGAGTCCTAAGCTCACTTTGTATGTAAGATAGGCTATCGCTCACAGCATCTGAGTTGAATGCGAATAGCACTTTCACGTTGCTTGCGAAATGACATGGCGCATTCCAACACAAGAGCTGTAAGACGTTGATAAAATAGAGTAAATGGAGTTGCAGACGGTAAGCACACTCTTGAAAGTCTTCGACGTTGACCGCTTTTCCGGTAAACGTGATGTCGCCCAGGCACAGAGACTGTGTTTTATTTGACAAATATTATATGAACCAGGAGAGCATACTCCAGTAATAGAAAAATAGACGAGGTTGGTCAGTAGATCCTGGCGCGGAATGCAGTCAATTGTTGTCTTACCCTATAAGCACCCTGTTGTATACGAAAGGTCAAATGCGCGAGCAAGTTAAAAGGTCATTCTGGTAGACGAACTATTGTAATCTGATCAATGTCTGACTGGGTGAGTACGTTAAGGTGTCGCAAGGATGAATCAATAGGGAAGCAGAGAATTAGACGCTTTGTGTGTGTGGGGGTGTCTGGGTTTGTGTGCAAGTGTCTGTTTAGACTAGCCGTCAAGAACGCTGAGAAAATACACAACACACACTAGGCCATAAGCCAAATAATATCAAAACCTACCGACTGTCAAGTAATTTGTACTCCAACAAATGGAGGAAACATGCAAGCGTATTGCTCGTCAATACTCAAAATCCTTGAAGGCAACGCAAGCGCGCACTTGCATACCCCACGAGGACATTCTCAAGCTGAAGTATACATAACTATCCGCCTCCATCAATGAACACGTTACTTGATAAATTTGAAGCTGAGTACGCTTCTTTGAGATCGTTTGGGGCAGATGACACTACATTAGCTTTCAAAAGCTAAACGATGTTTTGGGATTCACATTTCGGCCGTTTGCAAGTTGGTAAGTTTCTTGGTTTCAGCGTCCGTGTAATGGAGACGGGTTGAGATAATGTTGATTTCCCCTTCACCCTTTCCTTTCTCTTAGCCAGATGGACATCCCAGGGCGCAGCGGCAAAGCCAAGTTTCTACAGTGAACGGATAATTTCAGAAGCACCCAAACTGGTAGGGATCGTTGTTTCCGGACGCCAATACCGCTGTGTTCAATTTCGCTCGCAATACCCTGCCAAACATAAGCACCATTGGTGTGTCATGGATGGTGTAGCGCCCAAAAAGATAACTCTTATCTTTCATGTACAATTTACTTGTTGACGGATTGTACATTACTCCTTCTTGTTTTAATCTTACAACCGGCTCGACACACAACTGCCTTGTAAGTCCCCGCGCTCACGTGTACGCTCTTGCCTCGCTTCATCCGTCCATTCCTTGTTGTAGCCCATCGAATACAGTCCGCTGTGTCCGACTCCCATTGCCTTCTGATATCCGCGCTTAATTACGCGCATCGTCTCGGACTAGTATTAACTAGTCCCATAAATTGGTGACCCCTATTCGCACGCGCGAATTCAACTTTTTTTCTCGTTTGTATTTTTTGGTGAGTTCGTTCCTTTTTCTTCATTATATACCTATATTCATTTGTTTCTTGCGCAATTTTATAACTTTTATTGTATTTTGTTCATTCTTTATCTTTCGACTCATTTCAAGAGTGGCATCTGGGTCGTTTCACAGCGTAACCATGCTTACATTGACTGTTCCAAGTTTCATGGAACACAGTCTAGAAGTTTGGTTTAAGATATTCGAGATCGAACTAGAAAATAAGGGCATAACGGCGGACCGTCCAAGGTACAATCAGCTCGTCCCAAGCCTTCCTCCGTCGGTAGTGACGCTGATTGAGGACATTCTACTCTGCCCATCGAACGAGGCAAAGTATGAAACGATGAAGCAAACGATTTTGAAAGAGTTACGACCCAGCGCACGAACACGATTTGAGCAGCTCAATGGTCTCAAGCTTGGAGATCGCAAGCCGTCGGCATTGCTCCGCGAACTTCAGCGCATCGCTGGTCCCTTATTCTTGAGCGAAGAAGGGATAAAGAGCTGTGGTTTGCACGTCTCCCAGAGCCATTGCCGGTAATGCTGTCCATGTTTATAGATACACTTTTGAAAGACATAGCTACCAAGGCGGACGCTGAGTTCGAACGTCTTCCGCAGCAGACGACCAGTAACTCCGGTGACGTATTCTCACCGAGGAACACCGAATCCCAGGTTTGCTCCCAATCGCTAGACCGATCTGACTCTAAAGACGAGGAAATTGCGCTACTTCGCAGCAGGATAGCAGCAATGAAGGCTTCAAAGCAGCGGGTGCCACGGTCAATTGCTGACCACGTTTTGGCTACCGTTCATTGCGGCTCGTCTGTGCCTGCACCGAGTACGTCACGTTCTGCACAAAAGCGCAACCTTTTCCTTACAAGTTCTCAGTCAAATAATGTCAAACCCGTCGAAGAAGTATGTTGGTATCACCGCCAACACGGTGGAAGAGCTAGACGTTGTCGGGCTCCCTGCATTAGGCACGACCTAGGGTAAACGAATAGCCCTCATACTAGCACTACCAACGTATCATTCAATAACCAAGCAAACCGACTGTTTTACGTTAAGGATCGACGTTCTTCCATCACCTTCCTCATCGACACGGGAGCGGAAGTCAGCGTCATCCCAGCGAACGCTAGCGACAAGCACTCGGAGCCTACGTACAATTTGCGTGCGGCAAACGGTTCTCCGATAGCTTCGTTCAGTGAGCGCATAATGAACCTAGACCTCGATCTTCGCCGAGATTTTCAGTGGGTCTTCATGAATGCGTCTGTACCCTTCGCAATTATCGGTATCGACTTCCTCCGACATTTTGGGTTGCTTGTTGATGCTGGTCGCCGCAGACTTTTAGACGACCGTACGAAACTAGGTGTTGATGGTGTCCTTTCAGATGCCCCGATAATCAGCCCTGTATTTCGGGTCGCAAACGCACCGTCCGACTACTTGAGCGTCCTCTCCGAATACCCGCGACTGGTTCGACCGGCTGCAGAGCTACCACCAGTCACAACCGAGGTCACTCACCACATAGTTACGCGCCGTCAACCAGTTAGCGCACGACCAAGACGGCTTGCTGCAGACAAACTACGGGCAGCACGAGCCGAATTTGACCACATGCTTCAACTTGGTATCGTCAGACCGTCCAACAGCCCACGGGCGTCGCCTCTGCTCATGGTCCCGAAGAAGGTCATGGGGGACTGGCGTCCTTGCGGCGACTATCGATCCTTGAATACGGTTGCCACGCACGATCGCTATCCGATCCCACACATAGTGGATCTCACCGCCAGTCTGGCGGGTAAAAGTATCTTCAGCAAAATCGACTTGGTACGCGCATACAACCAAATTCCGGTAGCCAAGGCGGACATCGCTAAAACCGCCGTGACGACTCCATTTGGTTTGTTGGAGTTTCTGTGCATGCCATTTGGCCTAAAGAACGCCGCGCAAACTTTTCAGCGTTTTATCGACCAAGTTTGTCGCGGTTTAGACTTCGCTTACGCGTATCTTGACGACATTTGAATCGCAAGCTCTTCACGAGAAGAGCACATACGCCACGTACGAACACTTTCTTGATCGTTTATCTCAACACGGGGTGACGATCAACGCAGAAAAGTGTTCGTTTGGTGTCGAGGCAGTCAATTTCCTGGGCCATCGTATCTCTTCTGCAGGCGTCGTGCCACTGCAGGATAAAATTCAAGCCATTATCGACTACCCCGAGCCTCATTCTTTCAAACAGCTCAGGCGTTTTGATGGCCTTGTTAACTTTTATCGACGATTTATACCCAACTGCGCTTCGCTGATGCAACCCCTCACGGACCTTCTCCGAGGGAAACTCAAGAAATTCGAACTTCCTACCGCAGCTAGCGCTGCTTTTATGTCGCTGAAAGAGGCTATCGCCAACATAGCTTCTATAGCGCACCACGATCCGGCCGCCCCACTGTCCCTCAGTACTGACGCCTCGGACGTCGCAGTCGGCGCTGTTTTGCAGCAACGCGTAGCCGACACGTGGCAGCCTTTAGCGTTTTTCTCCTAACGCCTACAACCTACCGAATCTGGCTACAGCACGTTTGGTAGAGAACTACTAGCAGTGTATCTAGCGATACGTCACTTTCGACACGTCTTAGAAGGCCGCTCCTTTGTCGTCTTCACCGACCACAAACCACTGACTTACGTGCTCGGCTCGACTACCGACCGATACTCTCCTAGAGAGTCTCGCCACCTTGACTATATCGCTCAGTTTACGACCGATATACGGCATGTCTCAGGTGTGCACAACGCCGTCGCCGATGCACTTTCCCGCATTCAAGCTATTTCCGCTGACGCCGGCACTGCAATCGACTTGGCAGCCATGGCCACAGCACAACTCAACGATCTTGAGGTTGATCTACTACGCAGGTCTCCCTCATTAGATATACGACCCGTTTCGCTGACATCAGCAGATGGAACGATACTCTGCGATTTATCTCTGGGCACGCCGCGCCCAGTCGTCCCAAACGAGTTTCCGCAGACCGTGTTCGACGCGTTTCACGGCTTGTCTCATCCAGGCGTTCGTGCATCGGTTAAACTCGTAACCGCACGATTCGTTTGGCGCAATGTCAATCGGGACGTCCGTACTTGGGCAGCTGCTTGCCTTCCGTGTCAACACGCGAAGGTGCACAAGCACACGAGAAACCCATTAGGCACGTTTCCCACGCCAGACGCACGCTTTCATCACGTGCACGTCTACCACGCAGGTCCTCTACCGCCTTCCAAATGCTCTGTATATCTACTGACCTGCATCGATCAACTTACTAGATGGCCTGAGGCCGTTCCCATCCCAAATTACTCCTCGGAAATGGTAGCGAAAGCTTTTATGGAGCACTGGGTAGCTCAATACGGCTGTCCCGCCATCGTGACCACCGATCGAGGGTCACATTTCTCGTCGACATTTGCCATGTTGCTTAAGGATTTAGGCTGTCGCCACGTTCAGACGACGGCGTATCATCCGGCCGCTAACGGCATGGTGGAGCGTTTTCACCGCCAGTTTTAGGCAGCGTTACGTGCGCACGCAGATCCTTCATGGTCTGAAACGCTTCCCCTCGTTCTTCTAGGCTTAAGAAACACGGTTAAAACCGATTTCGACGCCACACCAGCGCAGCTAGTCTACGGTTGCACGCTGCGGTTGCCCGGACAGCTGGTAGCACCAGCCCCATGTACTTCCACTTTTGACTACAGAAGTTACACTGGCCGGTTGGCTCACCAGATGCGTGAGCTACGTCCACACGCTCCTCGATCGCAGAAGACACCAGTGTACGTGCCCGAGAAGCTGTCTACGTGTTCACACGTCCTTCTTCGCGCAGACGGTGTTCGACAGCCTCTTCAGTCGCCGTACATAGGACCCATTAAGATGTTGAATCGTGCGAGTAAGGCGTAGAATATTGACCGCGGTGTTCGACACGAAGTCGTCACCATCGACCGTCTAAAACCCGCCTTTATGGAAGAAACTACCTCGCCTACTTCGTCTAGTAGTGCTTCGTGCGGCGTCACAACTCACCGCACCATTTTACAGCATTCTAGTGTAGTTCAACCAGACTCCGATCGCGGTCTACAAGTCGTCCCAACATCTCCCGAATCTAGCCCGCCGCCTCCCACGACCAATCGCCGTGGTCGGGAAGTGCGTAAGCCCGTCCGTTTTTCCGACTATGTACAGTGTAAATACTTTTAACTTTGTAGATATTGTATATATTTGCCTCATTTTTGGTCGATTAACGTTTTGAAAACAAGCACAAATACCAAAAAACCCCCGAAAAACCTTTTCCAAAAAATATTCAAAAACCAAAAAAATTTAAACACGCAGCCCATTCGTTTGTTCTTTTTGGCTTTTTCTGCTTGTGTTTTTCTATTTTCTCATCTTTACATGCCCCAGCCCTCCCCTTCGATCGACTGGCCCCCATGAGGAATGTTTTCGAGAACCCTGACGCGAACACTGGTCGTTTCTCCGCGGGACGAATGTCGTTTCTTCGCGGGACTACGGTCGTTTCTCCGTGGGACCATGGTCGTTTCTACGTGGGACGAGGGTCGTTTTGGCGCGGGGCGGGGTGCGGCGGGGAGAGAGACCACTCCCAAGCGCTCCGTTTGGCAGCAGCGGAGGTTGAGGTCCTGTCGGTCTATTTCTGGGCTAGCCAGTATTTTGTAGTCCGACAAGTCCGCTCCAAAGGCTCGCAGAAATGCACACTGCCCTGCATTCAATAAATAACAAATCATAAACGGCACAGCCGACTCCGACTTCCGACGAACCCCCATTTACACCAACGCACGCCCATTTTTACTCGGTACGATTTCGCCTTACGAACCTCGTTTCAACATTCCTTTTCGATTTCGAAGGCTTTCTATGTTCAGCCTTCTAGGGGGAGCTCTGTAGCGCCCAAAAAGATAACTCTTATCTTTCATGTACAATTTACTTGTTGACGGATTGTACATTACTCCTTCTTGTTTTAATCTTACAACTGGCTCGACACACAACTGCCTTGTAAGTCCCCGCGCTCACGTGTACGCTCTTGCCTCGCTTCATCCGTCCATTCCTTGTTGTAGCCCATCGAATACAGTCCGCTGTGTCCGACTCCCATTGCCTTCTGATATCCGCGCTTAATTACGCGCATCGTCTCGGACTAGTGTTAATTAGTCCTATAATAGCCAAATACAGCAACGTTCTGTGTATAAATATTGCTTGATTCACTGCGTCTTCCCATTGTATACCGAATAGAAGCGCCGTCTGTACACTTTTCTTTAACGAGTCGTTTGTGCGTTTACTCATACCACTGGCAGAAATGTCGTGAAAAGCAATTCGTACATATTTTATATCGCAGTTGTACGAACTGATGGAATGTGTAATTTGTAACCTGTGTGCTATTATCTGTCACAACTTCCTAAGAAAACCGGAATCTAGCAAACAAATGTTTTAGCCACGGTTTGTTGGTTTCCATGCCACCACAAAGATGAATCTCGAGCGGCCATCAGACAACTGCTCTGATGTTGTAGTGTAGAGTTGAATTGTCTCATGATATAGGACGCTAAGTTGGACCAAATTTATTTGATATCCGGTTGTCAGAACAAGTGCGTCAATCGGTTGCCAGCTCTCGTCGGTTTTCCGACACACATCACACAAACGAACAAACACTTCCACCATATTTGACATATCTGACCACCAAACATCCTCCTGCAACCGGTTCTTCCTCCTCAAGATGCCAGGATTCTTCGTTTGCGCCTTAGATGAGTTTGATGTTAAACTATGTGGAGACACGAACCTCGTTCCTTTCATAAAGCAGTCAGTAGTGACCGCAAGTTCGTGTCGTAAAGCATAAAATGCACTTGGTTTTCTATTCTGTTTTGTGTAGCGAGGCCAGCACTCAGTGTAGCATCGCGCAACTCCTTGTAAAGTCTGATCGCCTTATTTTGCTTCTTGGAGCTGGGTTTCCTTGTCTGTAGAGGAGAATTAAGTGCATTTTAATTGCCATTCCCTAGTGTTTCTATTTTAAATGGAAGGGGGAATAAAGGGTCTAAGATGTGATTTTCAGGGTTTTGGCAACATGTGACTTAACGTCGGAATTCAGCAAAAAGCTTGCCAAGGATTCTTTCGAAGTGCCATGCGGCCTTTAGTACGCGACTAAGGAGGACTATTAGCTCAACACAAGTTTTAAAATGTTGACCAATGTAGAATAAGTGTCTTTTTCAAAGGCACAGACACGGGCAAAAGCCTTTGTTACAGCTACTGAGTCTAAAGACTCTGGTGTGAATAACTTTCTTGAAGCGTACGCGATGATCATTACAGTTCTGTTTTGCACCTGAGGCAAGACAGCTCCAAAGCCAATGTTTAGTGCATTTGAGAAACCAAAGGTTGGACAAGTCTCATCAAAAATAGCTAACATTGAGTTAGAAATTAGCTTTTAATTTCATCGGGTGAGGACTACTGTGCAATTCTCCATTCAATGGTAGCTTTTCCTTAGCTTAACGTCCTCAATGGCTCTGCTAAGGTAGCGGACTCTGGCATATAACACAAGTTGTGTGAATAAAGGTATTAGATTTTTAAATGCTCTCCCATTCCGAGTAGGAACCCAAAACTCCAAGCAAGACTTCTGGTCCAGCCTATAAAATCGCGTTTACCAAACGTCGCCAAAACCGTGTAAAATGCCCCGGACCGTCGTTAACTTTACGGACCGCATATGGGCTTCGAGTTCTAGAAAATATAGGTTGCCAAGTAAAATGATCGCTTGCATGCCGAATCTTTGTAGGTTGGCGGTCACTTGAAGAAATGCTGTTCCAGAATCTTAGAAAGCTATACACAATCAAAGTTACCCGATTTATTTCCTAAATAGCGAGAATTATGTTGATGTATTAACCTTATCCAGGTTACCTCCCCCACCGAGAAGGCTGCTGCAGTGTATGGTGAAAGTCTAGGGTAAACTTGAAGTTTGCTAGCTAGCGTACAATGCCTATCGGCCTACTGCGTTTGTTGAAGTGTCCTGGATTCATTTGTTCTGCACTGTGATTTGGTTTTCTTTTCTGACAGCGTTCTCCTATGAACTCATTGGGCAAGCAAAAGCTGTCTGCCAACGGGACAAGTTTGAAAACAACTGCTTCTGTAGCTTGTAGCTAATATAGCGCCGTTCGCAGCAATGGTGTGCAATAGGCAGACGGCACGCAAGAGCACCGATGGTAAGGTCCCGCGCAAGCACCACGCTACCAGGGCGGCGAGCAAGAGCGTGTCAACCAATAGCAGCGTGGAGAAGACTCATGGGTAGGGGCCTGGCACATTTGCGTTACTGGATATCAGACGCTACCAGAAATCAACGTTGCTGCTTATAAGGCTAACTGGCACGCCTTATGGGTAGCTCTTTGGATGATTGCCCGAAATTTGCAGCGCATAGTCGGATTCCACCAGAGGCTTAGAAATACCCAAGGCATACTATTTCTGTCGCATCAAATTACCCTTTACAAAATAAAATCGAAGATCTAAACTCTACAACTGCTGTAGTCCTGAGCGTAGCCTAAAGCCGTGACCTTCCCTTGAGCAGCCATACAGGTAAAAACCATTTATGTACAACGTTTGCCTAGGTTTGCCTAGGCCTGCTAATGCATGGGCCATGGAACTCCGCCAAGATGCTAGAGTAGAACTGATACTCTTGGCAGAACTTCGCACAGAAACAAACCTCGCGGGTATCGCAAAGCGGTCAATGGCCTCGGCTTCAGCTTAAATATCATGTGGGGGTAGGTTTTCTCTAGGTCTACCTAAGAGAAAACATCGAGCGCCAGTTAGCTTGTCCAAGGGCTCATCAACGTTGTGAAGGAGAATGGTTTTTCGAACTGCTGATGGTTCAGCGCCTTCAAGTCATTGTATATGCTATCCGTTCTTAGTTCATAATGTGACCATAAGATGTACCCACTCAGAGCAGTTGCTAGACGCAATCAAGTCCTTTGCTACCACCACCTGGATAGCTTCTTCTAACTTCACATACTTAGCTGAGTAATGAGCCCATTTTGAATTTTGAAATACGGTTTGGAATCCTGTTTAAGGCAAAACCAATGAGAGACGATGGAATCCGAGTAATTGGTTTGGTGCATAAGCCGGAACATTATCTTTTAAGTGTAGGGGCGCTGAGCGTCATGATGCGCATGTGATTGATAGAAGGTGTGATGTAATATTCAACCACTGCATTACGCTCAAGAGAGACTGGAATATGTTTGGCTGCTGCATATGGAGTAGCATCGGATTGGACCGAGTGAAAACTGAGTTTTGTTATTAACAATGCTCGACTTTACATGCGATACTTTATGCATGGATCGGATTTGTACGACATGGAATGAAACAGAATACCACGCATGTAAGTGCAAAGTGAACTAATTGCTAAAGACCATACAGGTTTTAGTCTCATTTTAACTGGTACAGTGATGCTATGCCTTTGGAGCTTAACGTCAAGTGTGGGAAATGAAGGATGCTTGGGTTCAAACGGAGAACTTCGTCGAAGTTTTAGCCATGATGTTTTGCTGACTGATGTAACATTCTCCTAAATCGGTGAGTTGGAAACATCATTCTGTCAATCGATGAAAGCTACACGGAGTGAGCCGAAGCATATAGTGAAATGGTCACACAGTTTCTGCTGGCTGCTTTGCGAGCCAGAGTTATTTGACAGTCCGCTTTATGGCGAGGACTCCTATATCATTAGCACAAAACAATCAACCTCTGCGGTGGTCTGGAACACTTGGTGAGCCTCTTATTGATCACAAGTGTCCCATTTGTTTTGAACAAAAGCGAGTTTCGAGCACGTCTGTTTTAACTCTAACTTCACTACGGCTTTTTCCCAGCAAAAATCAGAAGGATCTTAGGAAACTAGTGTTTCGAATATGCGATTATCACTGTTACAGATTATGCATTTTGCGTCACGTTAACACATTCATGTCTATTCTTTGGGCTGATAGCATTGCCACAAGTTTCTACAGCCGGCATCAAGCGGGAAACAAATTGTTCCATTGGCTGTGCATCTTCTTGCCTCAAATGGCGGAATTTGTGGCGTACCGAATAAAACGCTTGGCCGTGCACCCCATGAATGAGCCAACACATCAGACGCCTTTGTCAATGCATCCAGTCTCTACAGTTCTAATGCGTCAGAGTGATGTTGGCTATCATGCAGGAAAAGGTGGCGAATGGCTACAATGTTTGGTTTTTATTGGAAACAACAGTAGAAGTTAGCAACCACAAGCAACTTGTGAAAAAAGTCTTCATTTATTTTCACCAGTCGCAGTAGATTCGAGAGTAGCATCGCATCAAAAGGCTGCCGGAGGTGGAACAGGCTTTGTCATCGTAACGGTTCACTGAGGAGACGTTGCTGGCTTTATGCGTGTAATCACACGTTATCAAGCCAACTCAAACCGAAAACCACCAACCGTTAAGAACGTGTAATTTAACGTACGTACGAAACATATAATATGTATTGTTTCATAGTAGGTAAAAGAATTGTTGGCAACGCAAGCCCGTATTTTTAAGGCTGGGCGCATACAGTAAATGTCTTCTTCATATCGATGCAGAAAACAAGCACTACTTTCTCAAAATTTGTCGCGTTTGTGAAGCTGTCTAAAATTGAAACATGTGAAATCGACTGGATTTAGACAGCAAAAACGCATGTGGCGGCCGGTCAACTAGATTTTAGAAATACAGAAATTTGAAGCTTCCTCTTTAATGAGCATTTCTGTCACTTGTTATGCCATGGGTGTATGACTGACAGGGAAGATAACATTTGATACTCAAACGGCAACCTCCTTTGTGTCGTAGCAGTACTAGACCACTTTTCCAAATAGTGGGAATGATATGGCTTGTCATGAATAGCGTAAATAGCTTGAGAAATTGGATGTGCATTTCCTTACCACCAAGTGCCTGCATGGCAGAGGAAAGTCTGTCGGGACTGGGCCAATTAGAGAACATTAGCAGATTAAGTGCCCGCGTGATACTAGACGGATCAAACTCGGTTTGTTTCAACTCACCAGTAAGTAGACGGTATGTCGTAGGTTATGGGACTGAGTCGGTCAACATAAATTGGTCGCGAAAGTGAAGTCAGATAGTTGAGCACAATCAGCTAATAAGGTGCCCAACAGGAAATGTCAATGAAGCGATTGTCGGTGCTCCGGTGATTATTCTGCGATTTATCATTCGGGTAAATGCTTTCATCAGGTTGTTGGTGCTGACAGCAACTATCTCCGCAGAGTAGGTAGATATGGCTTGATTATTTCTACACGTCTTCAGTATATCGCTCGTAGGTATTACGGTGTAGAAATTTTTGGTTTTATTTAATCAAGAGCGCCATTTCCACAGATTAGTTAGGATCCTGCCTTTGTGTGAATCGTATTTTTCTCACCATTTTGCTGGTGTTCTGCTCGGGGGCAACTAAATCTGAGCGGTAAAAGTGGTCGTACACCAAGTGGGTCTTCGTTTCAGTATTGTCAGCTAGAAAGTTGTCCTAGAGAGAACGGTGTAGATTTTTCAATTGCTTCGCTGGAGAAGACGAAATTTATCACTGAGGAAGTGTTTAGTGTGCTCTATATTGAGCAATCTGAAAGACAGTCTCACTTCTTTATGAGCGCTGTCTGAAAGATTATCAAACAAAAACAATAACAAACCATAGATTCTTTTCGTTAACATTAACTCTGAGTTTAACATTTTTAGTGGGTGAGTAAACCTGTTAGGTTCAAACAAATTCAAATGTGAGGTCGATAAAAGCACTTATTTTGGAAAGTGCTGACTGAGTACACCAATTACTGTGTGGCGTGTCAAATTCGCTACGGACCTACTTGTGTGTTGCAAGTGGTGGTGAAATATTGATTATACAAAATAGCATCTGATGAGACGATTGAATCTCCCGCCACTGTTTGACATAGTGGGTTAACACCAGACCAACTCGGCACCGCCAATGTTAAGCTTAACTAATGCTAAGCCTTGGAATGTTTCGACGTTCCAACAGTCCACGGTCCTCTACTCTCCACATGGTCCCTAAAATGTCGAGCCAGGACTGACCGCCAAGCCCAGACTACCGTGCACTGAACGAATCCACAGTCCTAGACGTGTATGCAATACTACATATTTGCAAGTTCCCCATTGGTTTAAGGGCAAAACCATTGTTACGACGCTGAGGTTGCCCGGGCCTACTAACAAATTATTGTTGCTCCGGATGACATAGTTAGAACGGCAATAACTACACGCCTTAATCTCTACGAATTGTTTCGAATGCATTTCAGGCTGCAAAATGCTGCTCAAAAATTTTAGCACATTTCCGATGAGTCCTCAGACGCCTTAACTTCGCCTTAGCGTATATTGACGATATACAGTCATCCAGCTCCAATCGTGAAAAACAGTTTCTCCTTTTCGCCTAAATTTCGAGCGCCTCGTCCAATTTATCTTCATTAGCAGCGTTGCCAAGTGTGTCTCAGTTCAGCCGTCTGGTTATTTTCTTGGCCACCGGATTGAGCAAGGCAGTATTATCCTACTTCCTAAAAAGACAAAAACCTTCGCACACTAACCGATAGTTCAATCATGCAAAAGCCAAGTCGGTTTGTTGGTAAAAATGATTATTAGTCTAGCTTCATTTCAGCAAGTTCTAGGTTCTTTAGCAATTTACCGGTCTACTCAAAGGCAGTTAGCGTAAGTTTGAACAAGCTGCGGAAGCTATGGTAGTATTCGACAATATCAAACATGCGCCTTCCATGGATACTGCGCTTAGTTGCTTAAGAATTTTGGTCCGCATCTGCTTAGTGCACAACACCGATGCAACTCCAACTGCTTTTGGTGCAGTTCTCCAACAGGTCGTAGACGGTCATCCTGAGCTCCACTCTTTCATATCTTGAAAATTTCGGTCTCCTCAGACGCAATAATGCGGTTTCGGCTAAGGTCTCATAGCCATTTATTTCTCCGTGAATAACGTTCCTCAATTGTTTAAAGTATTTACATTTAAGATACGTACGGATCATAACCTCTTTAGTTTCGTTTTTTGCGGTGTCTCCCATCTCTTCTCAAATCAAGAAGCAATTCAGTTCGGTTACGAATCAGAGTTCGCCGCTGATATCTGACGAAATGATGCAGCTCACAATGGTTTAGCTGAGGCTATATCCCGCATTGGTCCTCATAAGTTTTGGAGCTAACCAAGCAAACTAGATAAGCACCCTGACCATCAAGTAACATGTCCTGAAGTTATGCAGTTGAAACCAACACTTCTTTTAATCTCTCACAGCATAAATTAGCTAACTTATCACCAAATGCGGTATAGTTTTGCGTTTTGCGTTTTGATGGCATTATACTGAAGCGTAGCTAAGCAAGCTTAAACTATCTATATTTGAGTGTTGCTCAATGTACCTTGCGTGAGGGCAACAGTCTACATTTTGCGGTCATATCAACGTGCTAGATGAAAGTGTGGCCAACAGCATACAGGTCACATGAAAATGTATGTACCGGGCGCGAAGGCCCAAGAAAAATGCTTTTAATAGAGAAACATATTTGGTAAGGCTTTCATCCCAACAGCTCACAAGCTACATAGCAGAGCCTAGTCCGGAAAAGCGCCAGATGCGTTTCGCCCTGTTGGGGCTCATCAGTGGCGCGCATTCTCTCGGTCCACTAGGGAGGATCGAACCCATGACTGCTAAAAGCAGATGCCAACTAGCCAGCAGCGTAATCCACTGAGCCATGGGGGACGTTGGCTGGGGTACATAATTTGCAAACTAGCTGGGATACAGCACCACCTATATACCACTGTCACTGACAGCGGTTAGCCTGCAAGTTGATGACGTCCTCTCACTAAACGCTATATATAGCATTTGAAACTAGGAGAGGCATTTGCTTTTATAGTACCCAAAAATAGCAGGATTTTGGTTGTGAAGCTGATAAGGCTTTCATCCTGCTGCTTATGAGAAGCCTGCTCCTGAAATCCTGCTACTTATGAGAAGTATATTTGGCCAGTGATTCAAATTAATTAAAAGGTAATAACAGACGTTTTGCTTGCTAAAACCTAAAAATTAACTTTATGAATTAACGCAAAAATTAGGACAATAAAGCTGAATAAGCTTAACCTGACAATTCACAAGTGGACCCAGTACGTATTATTGGTCGCGAAGTAATAGACACCGGACCTATTTTAGTATTATAGGAAATAGGGAGCTTATATTTTATTTTATTGCATATCCAAGCAAGTCATATGGTTTAACCAGAATACCAAATTTCTTGTAAACCATACCTGCCGAATAACTGTTCATTATTTTGTTTAAACGAATCAGCAGCAAAGACATCGATCCGGCCCTCAGAACTCGTGACTGCATTTAGGAGGACCGTCGAAGGCGCAACTGGCGAGAATTGACCTACGGCCATGGTCCGTCAGCACAGCTGACTTCCGTGCCCTCTATCCATATGTCCAGTTAGGTCACGTTGAATGCTGATGGTTACCAATGTTTCTAAAGTAATACAAAAAAGCAAAAGAAAGCAGTTTAAATGGCCATTTCATGGCTCGTTAAACAATGCAAACTTTAACAAATAATAATTTTCGAGTGGTTAACTATACAGCTGAATGGGTACTTTTCCCTTAAAAGCCAGTTCCTAATTATCCGTATAACGCTAGAAACGCGGGCAAACGTACCGCTTCTTTTTGAGGTTATGTTTGCAGGTGCAGGCTGTGCTCTATATGGAATGGTTGGCTAAAACGCACGGTAAATCGACAATGAAAGCGGTGGTATTTGTGCATTGGGAATGCAGTTTATAGATAACACCTTGCCATACTTGGTAATATAGGTAAAGTTGTTTCCCATCCTAACCTAGGACAAGTTGTAAACATGAGATTAGGATGCGGAGAAGCCTTTTGTGCATATCCGAGCCCAGAACAATCTTATTGTCTTAAATTTTGTGTGGTACCCTTGCGCATGAACAATATTTTGCGTTACTGTCGTACAGTAGAATATTCGGGGTGCTAGGTAGGAGCAACGACTCTTATAGAGGACCCGTCTTACTGTCCACGGTAGTCCGCCCAACTATCACCTGTAACTTCAGGGCACACCGCTTGGTAATATCGGTGTACATTACTCCAGTTCGTTGAGCTTCGCAGAAAAAGTGAGCCATTACTCAGCAAAAGCACGCTCCCTCATAAGCTACGCATTCAAATCCATGGCACTGAAAGAATCTAGGATGGCTCTATACCAACCCCGCGAACATTCTCTTAATAGAATACTGCTCCAGTGTGTTTACCAACTTCAGAAAATGCAACAGATTTGCCATTGAAAAGGTCCAAAGATCGTTCACCATATGTCTTCTGGGCACTACCCACAACTATGGTGCTCGGTGCATCGAAATTACGCTGTAGCCTTTATGGCTGTGCAAACAGAAACCAACCACATCTTCCTATATCCGCTTATAACTAATCCTCGCGAACTTGCTGACGCCCTTCCTAACACCGGGAACATTTGATATGCACTTCGTAATAGAACACACCCTATTCTCCTGCCGAAGGCCAACAGTACTTCACCTACAAACGTGTATCTCTACAGCTACGCGTATGCGTGGAGTAGGCTTCCACATACTGTACGGGCATCCGATAATACAACCTACATCCATTCATTACTTAATGGCTACCGCCAGTCATGTTTCTACACTTTTACTCATTAACACTCTTGAAGATGAACTGTGGTAATATAGACCTGACCACATACAAGCGCCTTCCTACCAGCTCCTATTCAACCCCAAGGAAAAAGAAGACTTGTCATCCACTCGCGACTACAAATCATCTCCTGGATCTCCGCTTTTTACCTCATTGCTGCCGGCAGGCAGCAAAACCCATACGCTACCGTATCTGCATTACATATGATCTCTCCTGTCATATTTCTTATCCTGATTAGGCATTTAAACAAGTTGCATCAACGATGGCATCTGCACGGCATTAACATCCTTAATGTATGCTTAGGCTCCGCCTGTTGGTTGTCCTTCCATTTAACATTTTATCTTACTTCTGGCAATCATTCTTATCCCATCGTCTGCGCACAGCCACTTATTAATCTCTCCCTTTAGTCGTTCATCAACTCATTACTCTTTATAACGTTAGTGACACCTGTCCATGTATGAGTCCAGCTCTCTCCCTAGCAGTTTCTCTATCAGTCTACGTTAACACCATTCCCATAGCATCTGGAATAAGTATAGTATCTGCTCGCCGCAGTGCCTTAGCCTCTTATGCTCCGATGTACTTAAGAACCTTAATATATGGCTGGGCTATGCCGTTCGCAGTAGTTTCAACTAACATCTTTAGTTCTCTTCTGTTAAGCATTTCTATTTCAGCATTCCCGCACACAGCCACTCCTAAGCCACCCGTTGCCACAGGTTCATTTGTGCTTACTTGCTGCAGCGTCAATGGCACCTACTTAAATGTTAGTCCATTGCTCTCACTGGCCTTACCTTGTGCCGCCGACCTTAGCTTGTATTCTTCCTGTTTTCAGTCTTTTCTTCTTTCCTTATAGCTCACTTCTGGCGACTTTTCTTATCTCCTCAGGTCAGCAAACAGACTTTCGTTGCTAGATGCTTAGCTATATTTTCCTCGTCGGTTACCCCGAATTATATTGCAGTCCAGCTCTCTCACTGGCTTTTACAGGTTCAGCTTATCGTAGTAATATGTCCTTAAAATCTAGTATGATTTGGTTATCTGCGCGTCGCAGCGTCTTAGCCCCTTATGCTCTGAACTATATAACAAACTTATGACATGCTTGCGCTCACTACGTTTGCTATCCTTTCACCATGGAATGTTTCTTAGCTTGCTTATGTCCAGCAAACCTAACTTTTGCGATCTGCGCACCGCCGTACGTTGGCGCCTCCTTTCTAGGCGTTCATTTTTCATTACCCGCTGCAATGTCAATAACATCTACTCTTACGGTGGTCCTGCACTAGCACTGACTTTTCCCTGCGCAGGCTACCTTATTAATATTCCGTTAGCACCTAGCATGAGTTGATTAGCTGCACGTCGCAGCGTCTTAGCCTTCTATGCTCCGAACTATTTAACAACCTCATTTTATGGTTATGCTCCTCCTGTTTGCTCTCCTTTCCTTATGCAACCTCTTTTACCTCTCTTCTGTCGAGCAAACGGAACGCATGTTGTATGCACACAGCCGCCATTTAGCATCTTCTTTCTATACAGTTATTTACCCATTTCTTGCTGCAGCCTCTTTGAAACCTTCTCAGGTCAGAGTCCAGACCTTGCACTGGCATTTTCCGGCTGTCTGTCTTAGCACTAGTTCCTTAGCATCAAAATGACCTGTAGCTGCGTGCCTCTGCTCTTCTGCTTCATATGCTGTGAAGTACACAGTAAATGTAATGTATGCAGGCGTTCTGCCTGTTTGCTGTCCTTGTTCCATTCAGCCCCTTTAGCTTTCTTCCGGCAACCATACTTAACTCAGCTGGTTAGCGTACAGCCGCTCCCTAGCCCCTCTATCCTAAGCGTTGGTCTATCCAAGTGTAACGGCTGCCAAATTTTCTCCTTCAAGCGCACATCTCTCGGACTGGCTTTTACTGGCTGTGGCCACAGTGGCATTTTCCCAGCACCCTGGCCTTTGCTGGGTACCTAAGCGCTGGCGCACTTCTGCCTTCTATGATATCACTCCCTCAGTAAACAAAATGTAGGCTTGCATTCTTCCTGGTTGCTGGGTTTTATTCATTCAACCTTTTAAGCCCTATTCTTGCAATCCTCCTTATCTTAACTGGTTAGTGCGCAGCCGCTCTATGCCTGCTGCTCAGCTATCCGGTATGCGATTTTGGCCCCTACTTATATTTTAGTCCAGCTCTCTCAATGGCTTTTCCAGACTGTCTACCTTAGTGTTATTCCTTTTAGAATCTAGCAAGATTTGATTATCTGCGCGTCGCTGCGTTATAGAAGTCTTTGCTTTGAACCATTTAACAACTTTTTTTCACAGTTGCGCCCCACCCGCTTGCTATCCTATCATTTCAACTCATATTTCAGCTCTTGTTTGCAGTGCAAACGTAATCTGCATTCAGTGGACAGCCGCTATTTAGCCTCACATTTCTAGATGATTATTCTGCAATTACTCTTGTAACCTTGTCGAATTTTGTAATTGCAGGCCTCCAGCTCTTGGACTAGCAGTCCTTGGCTCCATGCAGCTTTGTACTAATAGCCTAGCACCCTAAGATAACTTGATCTTCTGAGCACTGCTGCGCCCATGCCCTATGCTCTGATACCAATAGCAACGTTAAAAAGTGCTTGTATTTCGCCCATATGCTGCAATTTCGTTAATTAACCATTCCTGGCTTTTATTCAATCAATTCAGTCTTCCAGTCAGCACACAAACGTCCTTTAGCCCCTCATTTCTAGGGGTACAGTTACCCTTTACTCGCTGCTATGTCTGGAAAATTTGCACATGTAGGATGCCAAACTTCTCATTGGCTTTTCCTGGATCAGCGCACGTTAGTACTACAACCTTAGCATACTATAAGGAATCGTTTCTCTGTGCGACGCTGCGATTATGTCTCATATGCTTGCAATCCTAGGCAAACGTAAGGTATACATGTTTCTGCACATCTGCTTTCCATTACTTGCCCGTTATTAGTGCTTTTGTCGATCCCTGCTTTCTCACCTACTCATTAAAACCGCTTTTTAACCCATACTTTCTAGGGGTTTTGTTGCCACCTCGCAGTAAGTTTTCAACGCTTGCTTGTGTCGGAGTTTATCCCTATCGCTGGATTTTGCCAGCTCAGTAGCCCAAAGCACTATTTACTTAGTATACTCGTGTCCTCGTCCTGTTTAGCTCCACTAACCTATTTATTTTGCGCTTGAGTCCTACCATTCCGCTGCTTTACTATCAAGCATCGACCATTGACGCTGGACGCATGCTATTTATATCTGTGTTGGCGTATTCTGTACTCCACATCAAATTAAGCTGGCTACCAGCTGTTCCTACACCATTCAATCCCCGCAAGTCTTTCAAATCTAGTTTCCCAATTTCCTACCAATTTGTGAGCATTATTAAACCGATAGTGCGTGGTTTGTCAACTAAAGTAATCCTCTGTTCCCTAAGAAAATGGCAGCAATCTACCTATACGGACTGTTTTTTATAGAAGGTTCTAAATAACCGTTCATCTTAATTATTTTGGCACCTCGTAGGTCAATTTGTCGTTGCTCTAATGGATATAACTCAGAACTTTATCATGAATCACGGGCAACGCTGATCTTCAGCAAAGCAACGATTCCCATTTCATTAATATGAATCAATTTCAGAAATCATTTCAGGGTAAAGAATGCTTTCCGGTAAATCTCATCGGACCCAAACGTTTACATAACAGTGATTGTGGAGATAGCGTTAACTGGGGCTGGGATTGACTTCTGGACTGTTTGAATGACCAAACTCGATAACTCGAGACAGAGATAGAGATGGTAGACAAAGTACACTAAATAAATATGCATACACAAGGCTCAGTAGTGCAAAGTAATTAAGTAGGTAACAAGCAAATAACTAAGTACCGGTGTCCGTCGGCCCAGGTAGTAGTATCGGCCGTATGAATCGTTTTTGGACACATAATTCCGGCTTCAGATGGTGAAGGTACATAGCCCCGGAGATGGATAAGAGTTGTTTGCGGCATCCTTGGGAGAAGTGTTTAGGTAATGAGTAAATTGCTTTGAAGTCATTCTCTGAAGCTGTATGAAAACATTTAAGGAGGTGCGACATGATAGAGCAGTCTGAAGACTTCATTTCGCCTTTGTAAAACCATGCAGCAATGTGTTCCCGAACCCCCTGAGATAGGCGTCTCGTCGTGCGACACACGTATCGTGCACCACAGGAGCACGAGTACTGCTAAATAATCATTGAACGAGTCATCGGCGGTATTTTGTCCTTCAGGGGTTGTGTAAGCGATGTTTTATTGTGAAAAACGATTATCACGCGGGCCGCGAAATAAGTTTTCTCGACAGCATCTCTCAGACGTCTGGATAACCTATCGGCTGCAGAATCACCCTTAAAGGGTATATTTATGAAAAGCTCTTTCTTAGGAGCAGTGCTCCTAGGTGGCTTTTGATTGCATTCCTTCGAATGTTTCATCATAAATTTATCAGGATACCCATTTTCTCTGAGGGCGTCACTGATTCTCTGTAGCTCTTCGTTGACGGTATCCGGTGTACAAATACTGGCCGCCCTGAAGGCGAGAGAACTGATTAATCTCTGCTTGTGCTGTAGTGGTACTGCGCTGTGAAAGTTAGTGTACTGCCCAGTCCATGTGTGCTTTCTGTGTACCTTTCTGCTGCATGATCCGTCCGAGTTACGGATAACTTCCACATCCAAGAAGGGTAACCGGTTTCCGCGTTCGCGTTCACAAGTGAGATGAAGATTCCCGTGTGCGTCATTGAAAGCGTTCAGCAACTGATCCGCACGCTTTTCGGATTTTCAAAGTACGAAAGTGTCATCCACACATCGTACGTACATTTCGGTTTCACGGATGTGCGTTGCAAGTTGGCCATGTTCCAATTTCGCCATGAATATATCAGCCAGCAGCGGCCTCTAAGGAGATCCCATGGCCACTCCGTCAATCTGACTGTACATTTCACCATTGAAGGTGAACTGAAGTTTTATAATGCAACGAAGTAGCACCTCCTTTAGCAAATTCTCCCTAAAAGTTGTGTATATGGGCAGTTGCCGAGCAAGCTCGCATTCGTAATCCACGGGTTCGAGCGATGAAATGTTTGTGAACAACGACTGGGCATCGAATATCATCCTTTTGTTAACATAGTTGCTTTCAGATATCTTCTCAATGAATTCGAACGTGTCCCTCACGCTGTAAGTACAAACCAAATTCCGTAACGGCTGCAGCTTCGCCACCGTCCACTGGGCCAACAAATGCTGAGGTGAACCCAACATGTCCAACATTGGGCGCATTGGAGTGTCTTCCTTGTTCACTTTAGGTAGGCCATATAATCTCGGTAGTGTCCACCTGAAGGCTTCAGCTTTTCGAATTCGTTATTTGTGATAAGTTTGGCTTGCATCATACTCCCGAGGCAGCCGGTTAGCTGTTTCTCTAACTCTCCTGTATTGTCTTTTCCTGTCATGAGCTACTGAAACTTACTCTCGTCACTGAGGATGTGTTGAATTTTATGGATTTGATCTAGCCTAGCCATCAACACTATGCCGGAGCCCTTGCCTGGCTTAGAGATTATTAATTCATTGTTTAACCGTAGCTCTTTAAGTGACTGGATTTGTTCCCTAGTGATAATACTATTACTAGATGGTTTGATCTTAACGTATTCGTGGCAACTGTGAACTAGGCTGGATTTTAGATTCTCGACATCACTTGATGAGGTTGGAAGCTGGTCTTTAGTCTGAACAATTAGGCTTTCAAACTGCACCTCTAAAGTCGCTTGATCTATTTTCTTATATGGTAAGCAAAAGTTTGGACCTAAGGACAACACGTTCAGGTGCGTCTGGGTTAGTATCACACTTGAAATGTTAAACACATATGGCTTGGGGTTATTCGGAAATGTCAACTGGGGGACATGGCTATTAAGCGTACTAACTAACTTCTTTTGTTTCCTTGCTCCCATTTTTTGTTTAACCAGTTCTACTTATTCCTCAAAAGGTTGTCTCAAGTCCTCAGGCAGGCATAATACAGCTCGTTATCTTTGCGAAATGAATCTCTTCAGCTCCGACATCTTGACGCGGATGGTATCCACATAATTGAGCGCATGACTCTTCAAGCTTTTTGCGTTTGGGTAGAGACCACACTGCCGTATTTCCTTCCAAAAGTGCTTCGTATAACGACTTGCCTGCACTCATTCATTGAGGAATTCCAATTCAACCCTGGATTCTTCCAGCCGAGTATTGAACTTAAGATCCTAATTTAGGCGTTTCAGTGAATCACGGGCAATGCCGATCTGCAGCACAGCAACGATACCCATTTCATTAATATGAATCAATTTCAGAAATCATTTCAGGGTAAAGAATGCTTTCCGGTGAACCTCATCGGACCCAAACGTTTACATAACAGTGATTGTGGAGATAGCGTTAACTGGGTCTGGGATTGACTTCTGGACTGTTTGAATGACCAAAATCGATTACTCGAGACAGAGATAGAGATGGTAGACAAAGTACACTAAATAAATATGCATACACAAGGCTCAGTAGTGCAAAGTAATTAAGTAGGTAACAAGCAAATAACTAAGTACCGGTGTCCGTCGGCCCAGGTAGTAGTATCGGCCGTATGAATCGTTTTTGGACACATAATTCCGGCTTCAGATGGTGAAGGTACATAGCCCCGGAGATGGATAAGAGTTGTTTGCGGCATCCTTGGGAGAAGTGTTTAGGTAATGAGTAAATTGCTTTGAAGTCATTCTCTGAAGCTGTATGAAAACATTTAAGGAGGTGCGACATGATAGAGCAGTCTGAAGACCTCATTTCGCCTTTGTAAAACCATGCAGGGATGTGTCCTTGAACCCTCTGAGATAGGCGTTTCGTCGTGCAACCCACATGACGTAAAATACCACACGGACCTTCAATGGACACAGCTGTACACCAAAGGGATTCAGGTGCACTTATTACCACGAAAGTTCTCCAATAATGACAGCTGGACGCAGAGTATTAAAACTCCCTAAAGTATGCATAACCTGAAATATCCAGGAAAAAGAGAAGACGAAAATTTTTTACCTGGACACTCAACAAATCTTTTCGTGACTCTGCCATTTTCCATTGCCCTAAGCGATTTTAGCGGCCCCGACCACGTAAGCTGATCAGCTAGCAGAGGATATTGGAAACCATTTGACTGCGAATAACAGGGTGCGAATTTGCTCAACAAGATGCGTTGTCATTTAAAAATTGGTGTACAAATGGATTTAGGACAGTGTTCGGGGACATGTTAAGGTTTCGCCTGGCAACCGTTCTTAGTATTAAAAGCTACGCAAGTACCTTTAACAACCATGCAACGTGGCAAATGTGCCTTGCCACTTAATAAAGTCACGGCTTGCAACCACATGGCTGCAAGTTGACTAGAGTAATACTCCAACTTTTACTTAACACCTAAAACTAAGATACTAAATAAATAAATAAATAATATTTTATTCTCGACTATGCTAGGCACGCCCATGGAGGCGTGATCAGATATGTACAACTGTACAAACATTTTATGGCAACGGTAACAGTGACAGTAGATAATTGTTCATATGTGCATGATTGGATGTGTACAGTAGTGAAAATGCGAAACAGTAATTTGGCTGTCGTGAGATACGGGAACTCAGCTAATAATAGATTGAGGATCCTGGATGATCCATTTGAAGGTAATGGAAGAGCACGCTCAAGAGATATATGCCAATAGTGAATTTGTGCACAAGTAAGGTAAAGGTCAACGTATCGTATGAAGTAATAAGACGAAAGTATATGCAGATGTACAAGTTCCAGTGTAACGATCTTATCTAGAATTGTGACGCTGGTTGACCCGCCAGTGTGAAGTTATGGGCTGTGACTTTATTCGGTGGCGAGTCACATACGCCACGTTGCAGTGTTGTTAAACGGACATTTGTGGCTATTTATAGGGAGAACGCTTGCCAGGCAAAACCCACCATCCCTACATCTACCGTTTTCGCTGCACGTATAGTGCCATGCCTGATTGCACCGCGTATAATTTAACCCAAAGTGTCATCATTTATTTCTGACTTTATTCCTCATGATTCTTCTACAATTTCTTCAGTCTGTAAAACTATCGTTTTATAGCCGCTTACAAATTTAGCAACGTGCCCATGGCGAAACCTGCTTACCTGTTAATTTTGTTCATATCTGATATGATGTGTTTTGATAAATGCAGGAATTGTCTTTTATTTATTTGTATATTAGTAAGCAGTTTTGGCGCTCAACCTTCAAGCTGGCTGGCTAAACCGGGTGGGCGTAACCGGGAATATTGTTCCTGGTGACCTATTACTAGCGTGCGACTGCAGTCGTGACAAATAGGCGGAGGCGACCAACGGTTGCTCAAACAGCTAGAAAGTAAAAGAATTGCCCTAATCCCTGCTGCCTTGCAGACAGAACTTGGCTGTGAAAGGACTAGAGGTTATCCCTTAAACAAATGCCAGATGAACTTGGAGTCCCCTTACGTACTTACGATCCCCAAGAAACCCCATGAAAACTCTGTTACTTGCGATTTCCTACTTGCTACTTCGTTTCATGTGGGCGACGCTCCTGCGCTAACACGGTGGCCGAAGTGACGACTGAGCTAGCTAAGGCCCTCAATTCCCGTAAGCCGCTATTCTGTAGACGTTGGAAGGTTAAAACGCTGTTGGACGTCAAACGTTTAGAGTTGACGATGCGGACACTACAAGACTAACAGGTCGACGTATTTTGGCTACCAGCATCCCGAATAACCGGCTAAGATGCACGGCAAACACAAGTCCTTGGTGTAGACACATCCTATTCGCATTACCACCGTTGGCCGGAAGATAATGCTGGCAACTATGAGGCTGCCAGAGCGCTTAATTGCCCGGCACACTACACTCTTCTTTTCTGGCAGTCAGTATCAGCTTGAATAGCACCTTTGCTTACTGCAGGGAAAGCGGATGTCGAGCTTCTACGACTCCATGTTGTGTATGGTGCTCGTTACTGAGGAAACCATTAGATCAGCATCTACGTGGGACTTGCCTACGGCCGCCCCGCTTAGGCAGCTTCACTTTGGGATATTCATAAAGCCAATTCATTCTATCGTAAGAGCCAACCACAGTAAAGTAAAAGATAACGTAATGCACATTAAGGAAAAATTAAATGTGTAGTAAGGTTGCAATTTTGTCATATAATGGGAAATGGAAGTACTCCCCCCGACCAGCCGTATTTGCATGGATTTATCATGTAGCCAGGCTTTTATATTCATTTTAATGTCCGTACTGGTTATCAGCCCTTTACGTCGCAAACTGCGAAACGTAATCATTTCCGCCAGCAAATTCCAACGGCACATTCCCCCTGCTCAACTTTACTGGACCAATCCATGCAGAAGTTGCGTTTCACATATGCAAAAGCTTTGTAGGAAAGTAACTACCTATACACATAATCGTTGTCATAGAGGTTATCCAGTACTGTAATTAGTCATCTCAGAAACAGCTGCATAACGCAAAACATTAATAACACTTTACGGATCTTTTAATAAACATTTAGTGAAATATAAAGCTGCAAAATGTAAATAAGTTATATATAACATATGTAGTGAATACTCACTTAATGTTTCATAGAGGTATCGGCTTTGGATTAGCGTCCGACTTTGTAGTCTCCTACACCTTAGATAAATCCGCCTGCGATGCGACAGCAGTAGGAGAAATGGAAAGAAATGGGTATAGGTCAGCCGACGAACCTGATCCGTTCCATTATCAACAGCTGCAGCTAGCTTGTTCCCTAGCTAACAGAGGAACTAAACCCGGTATATGTGAGCTCGTTGCTGATAGTGTCGCTACTATGCGTTTTACTGAAAACCGTGCATGAGCAAACCAAGTCGGCAGCCATCTTTGCTGCTCACTGACGGAGACGGTGCGGTCAAGACACTTCACAAACCATTCAACCATTCTGTCAAGCAAACACATCTGAGATAGCGGGCTTTTTAGCAAAACAGTACTGCTAGTTACTGACGTGTAGCACTCAGTCCTACGCACTCCTCGACCAACCTTGTTGTGGAGTATGTTCTCGCTACTAGACGTAGGGGCACAATGCATCGCCTCCCAGCCAGTACAGTTCCAGGGAACACAAGGTTGCCGTCATCGCATTGCATGCTCCGCAAGAGTCTGAGAAGGTTTTGAGGCAATCAACTTCGCAAAATATAACTAATGATCGTTGGAAAGAGGGCAAGGTGGATTTAGACAGCGCCAGCTAAATAAAAGGGTCCGAAAATAATGTAAATATAAGGGATAAGCAAAGTTGCTGTGCACAGGTTTACGGTAAGCAGCCTTGCACTGGACGAAAGCAGCAGTCGAAAGCACTACGTTAGGCAGGCATGTATTGAAATGGACTCAACAAAAAACATTAGGCGTTACGAAAGCTACTTGAATTCCGAGAATTGGTGACGGACTCCATGAAAGAGCAGAGACTCAACGATCAGGAAAACGGTACACCCGTAGAGAAGTTTAACCCCAATGCGAAAATCACAAGGTGCATACATAGTAAACCTTACGTGGTAAAAATAATAGGACAAGCAGGCGGCAAGTGGGAGTTTACTGGCGTCCAGTGGTCAAAGAAAGGGTAAAAATCCAAGGCTCTAGAAATCACAGGGTATAAGACAGGTTTCTTGGCAGGATTACTTACCAAAAGTCGGCTTCCGCGCTTTTCACGCCAAGAGAATCAGAGAAAGGGCAATGAGAACTTTTGGATGCGCAACTTCGAATGTAAGCTCGTCTTAGTGACAGCGACTCAATAAATGTTGGTCAAGAGCAAGTCAAGTTGGCAGCATAACTAATCACCATTTGTTGTTTGTAAAATAACATAGCAGGCGCCAGTAAAAGTTTCTGCACAACCACATATATGTCCGCAAATTTACGGAAAAACGTAAGCACCAAACGATTAAACATCTACCATATTGATCGCTTCTAATGTGGTGCTACAATGTTTTACTATCCGTTGTTACCCACGAACAAAAACAAGGTAGTTCACTGTATCACCAAATTATGTTCATACCTTAACCTATGTACCTTGTAAATCCTCCATTTATACCTCATCCTCCGCACAATCAAAATAGCCTAGTTTTAGCCTGTTGTATTATGCAACGCTTACCAGCTTATGTTCCTAACTGGTTGGTAGGATTCCCGGGCGGGAACGGGAGCAGGTTTTGTCTGGTACAAATTGCTCCGTAGAGTATGTATTGTGTCCTCTGTATGTCGAAGTAGCAGGCACAACAGAACGGATAGGTTGTGTGAAGCAACACCGGGCTGGTTAGAAAGTTACATTGCAGTTTATTCTTTCTTTTGCTTTCAAAATCCTAATGTTTACAGCTATTCTCATAGTGAACAAAGACTTACCGAACACATCGAACGCTTTGACATTAATTTCCCATCCTGGGCACATTATGGGGCCATTCGCGGAACAATTTTTGTACACGCACTGTCTCCTTCATGGTCCTTGCTCCTTAAATCCACCACGGTGTGGAAAGCATTCCGTACGTTACGCTGCTGGAGCAGTTTCACACGTATACGTTACATACCGAGGAAAATGCCGGCCAAGCCTGGATTATGTAATATAGGTTCGACATCAAAACTGCAAGTTGCCTGGCCTCCTAAATCGTTATCTGAATTCCTTTTATTTAGATGAAAATGAAAGTAACATTTTTAGAAGAAAGAATTGCAAGGGTGCGCAGCTTTGTATTGCCTTTAAACGTATAGCCGACATTAGTTTGAAAAGTTGCACTTATATCAAACAAAAATCAGCCTCCAAAGCTTACGTTCTGGCATTTTGCAACTTGTTGACGTTGGTGTTATTTTGGCCTCTATTGTTTCTTAGGCGTTGGAACTGGCCATTTTGCAGTGAGGTTATGTCACTTTACATTTTCTTGCCTTTGTTTTCCCCTGTTTTGCACTAACCACTTTTTGTAGCATTTGCCGGCCAGGCCACTTCGTCCCTTAAGAGTAATGGCTTAAACTCTAAGATAAGTGTGCTAGCACGCTTTCTACATCCATGGTGTGTGTTGCGAATGCTCAGTCGATATACAAATTCAACCAGCGGATGGGCAAAAGGATGAAACGCCCATGCTGCGTAACCATCCCCTAGGGCTCTTAGCGCACATGCCAGTTTCATGGCTGCTACATACGGCAAGTATGGTGTTGAACAACAGCAAATACAGCAGCGGTTTATACATTAGTCGTTCCCTTTCTACTACCACCCTAGTCGAACTACGTTGCTGCCGTCCGTTACAGCAACCTACGAAAGCTTAACGCCGTATATACTGCAAGGTTTATTCACTCATACTGTCGTAGTTAATATAAAATTTGCGACACGGGAAATACTTTTACATTCGGACTATGGCTTGCACTCTAATACACTGTACGGCAAGTTTCAATTGTTACAAGCACTTTGCAGCCTTTTGCAAATATGCAAGCGCTTGTATAAAGCACGTAGAAATAATGCATTGCACCTTGGACTGCTATCTAATATGGCGTGGCTACCGCAGTTGAAAAGGTCTTCCTGCAAGCGCAAATATGATGAGGTACTGTTTCTATTTTACTTTAGTGGTATTGCAATCTTCTATGCGACGGAACCAATGTAACTAAACCTTCGGGAAGCGGAGTGATTTCGCTCACTTATTGTACCTATTCTTTGCTGTTATATACCTTAAGTAACCAGTGCGTGACTACTACATTCAAATGTTGAAAACAAGTGCAGGCCGCCAGTGGAGCACAAGTGAGTTGTTTTGTTTTCGCCACCAAGCTTAGGTTGTGTGTAATGTAGGTTCCTGGGCAATCATGCAAGACGGAAGCGCTGGGGTTTCCTGGGTGCAGCGAAGACGTCCGGATGCTAGCAGTTGACCGTAGATTAGCCGTTTGTGTGCAATTAGCTGTCCATCATCTGCAACGTTGACCGATAAAATGCTGCTCGGCTAACGTTAACGCGTCAGGATAAAGAGGCGTCCACGCCACCTCTGCTACGTTTCATCTACTTGCTATCGACTATAATATTTTATATCCAGAGGGGATTTTTTGGAAAACCCGGTACCTGCGCTGGATAAGTATTTCCTCGTATTTCTTCCTTTGCTGACAAGTACAGTGTGGATTTATCCTGCGTATAAGAGAACGCTGGCGCTTTTAAAGTTCTTCCTGTTTGTTTTTCATTAACTCCGAGTTTGGGTAGTAGGGGTGCATTGCCTCAAATATTATTCGGTTAGTCCAAATTAGTACACAATTTGCAGTTTCGGATCCAGCCTATTAGGCTTTTGCTGGCCTCTTCGTAAGCTATCGTACAATGTCTAGATTAAGCCGGTTCACACGTGCACTCCACCATTTCGCTTGTTTGCCCTCGAGGTATTATGGCTTTGGGTCGTTGACCGACCATTTACGTTGTACTCTGGCCATGCCACGTAGTCCAAATATAATTCTAACTTGTCTGGTTGTTTACAGTATGACGTTTTGGGATTATCGTTCCAAAAACATGCACCCATCCCATTCCTGGACAGTGTACTGATGATAAGCGCGTAAGGTTGCATTTGTGTCTGCTACGAAGGAATACCTGTTAGCCCCCGCGGCAAGAAATGCCACAAGGATACACCACGGTCCGGCAGAAACGCTGCAGAGTGAGTAGCTTGATCACGTTGTTGATGTTTGTTTTGCGACTACCAGGCCCATTCGTTAGTGCGACAATAAAGCTCGTGTTATAACAATTATATTTAAAAGAGTGGCGGTCGGCTGGATTTGGAGGATAGCCAACCGGCTGTGAACGATACCGAGTAAGTAGAAGTGCTGCTAAGTCTATACTAACATCCTCATCGGAAGAAGCGTAGGTCAGACTTGTCAACACAACCAAACTGCTTAATTAGTTATACCAGGCAAGAAACTATTACCACTGTGCTAGCTAACTTGGACCTGACAGTGGATATCCCAAAATGGCTATGCCTTTGGCGGATATTCTTCAGTATCCTGTCGCAGAATATTGTGACTAGTCTCTGCAGGGCGGAAAGCTACCACTGTTGGAAAGAAGGCGAGCGTTTTTTTATCCACAATGGGTACCAAGGCGGCGCCTCGTAAGTATAGGCCTGGTAGTTTGACAAGCCTCGCGTTGAAGCGCTTGGGAAAGCTAGTAACCAAAAGGATCAGTAAACACTTAACTGAGAACGATCCAAATAGGATACAACAGCATGTTTTTCTTAAAAGGTGTCATGTTGTTTAACTTTAATGCATGTTTTACAAGAGATAAAGGCTGTCAATAGAGGTGTGTTACTTGAACTTCAGTAAAACCTTTGTTTTAGTGAAACATAGGTTTTTACTTGAGAAGCAGACGTAGTTTGGATTACGTTTAAAACTGTTACTGTGGACTAAAGAATTCTTCCGTGGAAGCACATTACGATTCGGCGATGGGAAAGCCTGTTGGAGTGTGGGCCTTACCAACCATAGTTTACAGGGCCCATTATGGTCGGTTGTTTATAAAACTGACTAGGCTCCTCTTCTTGCGGGTCCCTTCCATAGCTTGACTCCTATGTTAAGGCTAATCAGTAGGTGAAATCGAGAAACATTGACTAAGTAAATCATCACTGTGGGAAAGCGGTTTGGCCCAAAGAATTAACAAAGGAATGTAAATAAATGTCTGGTATTGAACAATATTTGTAGTGAAACTGCAATGCAGCCCCTTGCTGGCTCCCATAAGTTGCAGTGTATTGAGAAAGTCTTCGTTCTAGGTGACAGCATACGGTACACTTTTAAACCTTTGGCACGGTTTCCCTATGCCGCCAATAGAGCGCGACAACTGTTTTCCCACTGGAGTGAGTTTGGTAACCGTAAGCAGAAGCATTCTTTCCCTTATCTAAATTAGTAGTTAAGCCGTAAATAACGTACTTTGTTTAAGCCTAGGCACCTTATCTCTATAGTGAAGCTCGGTGTAGAAAAACCATTCAGAAACTTCGGAAGAGGATGACCAACGGTCAGCGAGGGAAGTCGTAGGAAATTCGTCTAAGTAGTTATGGAATATTCCCAGGAACGGCGCAGATTAAGTGGGGATTTGTTAGCGACGGTTACGCTCATTAAGAAACGCTGTGCTGGCAAGGCCGCGCACCTGTAAGAGTTGGCTATATATGGCCACCTGAGCCGGAGTCGTCTTAAAATCAAAAACCTAGGGCACGTTCGGACGTCAGAGCGAATATTATAAAAACGGAGTATGAAACATCTGGGATATATTACCTGCTGATTAAGTGGAAGGTAAGACAGTGGAAATCTTCAAAAGGAGAATAGATAAGGTAGTCTTCAATTTTTACAATGTTACCGTAAGTACACTGGAATACGTAGTGTATTCTGATGCTGACACGTGGAAGTGCAAAGATTGATCTTGCACTTGCTTTATTTTTTTGCAGAAGCAAGAGAGCAAATTAATGTTTTATTGCTGGGAGTTGCAATTTAATTACCAAAACAATAAATAGGACGCTGGCTAGGAAAATACTTCATCGCCCGTGGTACTGGAACTGCCCTGTATGAAATAACTGAACTGGTAAGGTTGCAAGCATGGTTTCCTTTTCATACTACCGTTTGTAGAAGGTAGCTAGTATTTATATGTTTTATGGAAAATATTTATTTGTTAAATTGAAATAAAAGGCGGACATTACTGGCTTTACCGTCGATGAGGGACTTTTTGGCCTTTCTTACTGTAGCGCAGGGAGTTGAGCTACAAACAGTAAAGGGAGGTTTGTTACCGGCCAAAGTGAAGTGGAACAGCTGGCATCAAGAGGGCAATCGCAAAACTTAGAAACTAGTTATTAAGCTTAAAATAATAAAAGGAAATTCACGGCATACGTTTAAAAGTAGTACGAAACTGTAGGGTTTGTAGTAAGGTAAGTTACCGTAAAAGGTCCCCGGAAGTATGTGCTGCCTTACTGGTAAATGTACCACCCATGGATATATTTACCAACTGGTTCCAATTACAGAGCACATTGCCTATTCCTCGTTTTGACCGACTAGTGTTGAACTGCTGGAACTCGTTGCTGTCCTATGTTTGTTGCTTAGTCCGTAAAGCATTTCTATTAGTAATGGACACCTGCTTTGCAGTTCTGTGTTTTGATGCAGCGGTCACGTTTTACCTATCCTCGTTGCATGGATACGTAACAAACGCCTTAGGAGATTTGATGGATCGACTCACTTAGTATTGTATAGGTAGAAATTCGTCACAAGTAGACTAACTCAGGCTGCCGCCACACACCCGGAAAAGCGTTGCACGCGCTTTTCCTCCTTTTCAAGAATTGGGAGCTAGAGGATGAACCGCGCGTACGGTGCTTATCCGGGCGTGTGGCGGCTGTCTCAGTGAGTATAGAAGTGACGAACTTATACCTATACATTCAACTCCCCTACTGCTCTTTTTTAACACTTAGAATAGTGCTGTATTTTTGTTTTGTAGCTGCATTTATGTCTAATTAAAGTACCAATCTTATGACATTTCACAAGCTGACGTACTTCATTGATCGTTTTGGTTTTATGGGCCGTTAACACAGGTGATAATATTTTACTTTCAATACAGTGCTTCTGGTTTTCTTCTGACAGGAATCGTTGCGGATTACTGGTATACCAATGCGTTGTGAAAAGGTGAAGTAGAAGCCCGTGAATACACGTAAGTCTGTTCCTGGTATCCAAGGAAAGTAAATGAACTGAAATCTTTTGGGGAATTTATAGTTGAGGCCTACCACACACGAGGTGCAGTTATTGGTTTTGGTGATGAATTCTTATGAAATATCATTTGCTGCAAGTGGGAATTCCGGGGAACCGTTTCGTTGTATAACTAAACGCCTGCTACTATATAGTGCAAACTTAGTTGGAAGAAACATTTTACCGTTGAAAGAGATCGATAAGCTATAGCAATTTTAATTATACAGTTAAGTGGAGGAAACTGTACAAGTCATATGAGAAGTAAGCGCAAATAGATAATTGTCGGAATAAATTAGGGTCTAAATAGTGATAAGGGTAAGTAAAAAGCAGGTTAAGGATACGGTTGTGCACTGTAATAAATTACCAAGTTATTTATGCCGAATTCACTCCGAAATATTAATGTGTCGGCTGTGCGGCTGGGGTATTACGCAGAAGCAACGCAACCGGAATGCGGAATGAAACTAGCCTCGTATCTTATGCCTAAAAGTATGGGCATATTTATCTACGTGCAACTGTATGTAGAAAGAGCAGATACGCCTGGTAGTATACATAAATATGTAGTAATAGTAATGGCAATGGGCAAGCCTGGAACAATATATTATATAAATATATATTTGTCTTTAGACAAACTTCCGATTAACTATGTATATATTTACCTGTACCATATACCTAAGTTTTCCAATAAAAGAATACATATAAATGCGAATACATGGAAAACTATGCTAACATATGTACATTTACTTAGACGGCTTTGATTTATGGAATGTATATGGATGGTTTCAAGTGTGAAAAGTATTGGGTAACGTGCCAACACATCCATCGATCGGTAACTTTGGGTTTGTCCTAAGTAGTAAGACATTAATCTTCCGTTTCATAGCAGCACTGGTATTCATCGTGATGCATAAAAACAGGTCATGCGCGTTACTTTTGCAAAATGCAGTTGCCAACCGCAATGTATCCTTGCATACTGGCTTCGGATGGGTAATATGCACTGAAAGTATTTTGAAAACTTAATGAGTTGGTAAGTAACCATGTATAAAATGCAACGGAAAATCTGCTGATTGTGTAATAATAGAAGAACACTGAATAACGTGATGCGCAGCAAAGTTTAAGTTAAGGTAAGCTCAGGGCTTGCCGGAGCCTACGCTGTGCATGGCTTTGCTTGGCTTACTAGTACACTCATGAACGCAGGGTGGTGAACTGTTATTTTGCAGAAATGTAACGTGTAGAACACAACCGGTACATTAACAATGATACCAGGCGCGCACTTGTTAACTGCGCAGCGGCGGTGCTAAACGAAACGGAATGGGAAACCCTGTGCAAGCAAACGACAACCATAGCCAGTCGCGCCAGAGATAATACTGCGACTGCTTGTTCATGAGTGTGAGGACAGGTGGGTTCTTCTGAGTCGCGTACATAGGACTAATTGACTCAGTATCGGTCAAAGTCCCACTGAGACAGAAACGCATTAAAAGCTCGACGAACAGGGGTTGTTTTGTATTTACAATCAGGCTGTAGTGATTAAGAAAATCGAGTCCGCGTATCAGTGTTTGCACGTCTGCAATAATAATACCCATGTAAACTACGTCAGAATTTAAGATTGGGCGTGGGCGAACTTTGCCTATACACCAGCATAATGGTTCCGTTAGCTGCGCGCAATGAGCTAGTCAGCATCATAGTAACGTTAGTGTGATCTCTTGGGATGACGCTAACTTCTGCGCCTCGGCCAACGAGGTGGGATAGTCCCTTTTGTCGGTAGGTAAGGAAGAAAAGGCGATGGCGGTGACCAGCGACGCCCGGCGCCCCTGCGTGCTAGTCGGTTTGTGTTCCTGTGCATGGTACTTAAAAGTACAAGGGAACGGCAAAGTCTGGCTAGCGGACCAAGGCACTTGTGATACCAGTAATAGGATGGTCTGGGCGGGAACCTCGAAGAACATCGTAAAAGGGCTGGGCAGTTCGGACGAGAGCAGTGATTAGATACGGAAACCGTACTGCCTTCGAGTGGTTTATTTTACACGGCCATCTGCGCCCTGAATCCGGCTAACTCAGCATCAGAGGTCGATTGGGCCTACAAAGGGTTGGTGTAAGGTCCTTAGACACGGTCGGCTGTGTCAACTAACAAGGGCAGTGGTGCAACACTGGTAGCGAAAACCACGTGCCACCTTTCACGGTGTAGTCGTTGTAACCATATCTCCCGGAGAAAATTGTCATGCACAGAGGTGGGGTTTGCTAAGCTCTGCATGTTTCTTAAAAGCTGTGACGGCTTAAGAACTGAGTTACGTTTCGTTTTAGAGTTTTGTTACTCTCTGTCGGTCGGAAAGCCTGTTCTTTTTAGGATTGTGGCTTTAAGCTTTTCCTAAGTTTGCGGTTCCTTGGAAAGACCCAGTTGGTCAGCCAGGTCGTCGACAACATGTAGCGGAAGCGCGGCTACGACCTGGTGAAACCTAATGGAACCGCATTTAACACTACGTAAAAGGGTGCGGCACAATAGCGGAGGTGTTTTCCCACCTCTAGCTGATGTGTATAATGATGATGACTACGTAGAAGGAACGGCGATTCTGTCTGCGAGAAGCAGGCTTTAGGATTACTCGCGCGAATAGGAGGTAAAGGGAGACTAACGTTAATAACCTGTGCGTCCGAACATGGAAGTATAACCTCCAGGGCAAAAATTACTGGGCCAGCAGCATGGAAACCCAAAAGTAAAAGTATAGAAAATCATCTATGTAGACAAAATATGTAGCCGAACCTGAGAAAAGTTAGTAAATGGCTCACTAATTGTGAATGGGTCACCCATTATAAGTTGGGTGTCACCAAATATAAGTCGAGGTCACCAATTTTAAGTGGCCTCTCACCAGATATAGTGCATTGGTTTAAAGCTATGTCTGGTACTAAGATATGAATGGCAAAACAAAGGCGTGCTGCAGAACACACTGAAACCTCATGGAAATAGATTCATTAGAAACTTGCTAACTCTTGATAGTAAAAGCGAGGCAACGGAAGCTGACTAGCTTGGGAGTAGGTGGTAGGCTGCTGCCTGCGATCGGAGAACCCGCGTTCTTCTCGAAATCCGCGGACAAAGTCCGGATGTTGTCGGTGGGTCTCGTACAAACACCTGCACCATAGGAACATGCAACCCCCTTACTACGCTAATACATGAGAAGATGATTTCATGGTATTTAGGATTGATATACACCTATAGCGGAGGAACCTCTAGATAAAAAAGCTTGTTTTTCCAGGACTTTAACAGTAACTATTGGGTTGCACCACTGTTTGCGAAAGTGTGCAGTCTGCGTAACAAACTGGATGAAGTCGTGTACCTTGAGTCATTACTTCCCCCGGACTTTATGGCGCTTACGGAGGCATGGTTGTCCACAAAAATCCCAGATTCCGAAGTACATATTCATGGTTATAGTCTCACACAAGCTGATCGCCTTGGTTTAAGATCGGGGGCAGCGTTGCACTCTGCGGGAAGGAAAATCTGAAGGTCAATGTAGTTGATGTTGTCTTGGAAAGTAATGAATGTTCCGAAGTGGTTTTGTGTCATATTCACGAGGGATGTTGGTCGCTCCTTCTCGGTGTCTCTTACAGAGTTCCATTGCGTACTCTTGATCCTTTACTGGAGTCTAAAGACATGGTGGAAATAGGGCTTGCTAAATAGTGGGGGACTTCAGTGCCCCTAATGTTGAGTGAGATCTTCTTTACTATGATGCTGCACCGGACTCCTTTGATTCTGCGTTCCTGGAAGTTGTGCTTTAATTTATTTAACACAACATGTCACGGCACCTACTCGTATCATCCCTGTTCAGGCGCCGCAGTATTCGATCTTTTGTTTTCGCCCGTACAATCGGTCGGTTCTGCTTTAAACGTTTTACCACCAATCGGGAGGAGTGACCACTGCCTACTATCCTTGCACCGGACCACACGGTTTAGCATTTACAACCACTGTGTCTACCGTCGGAATTTCTGGCGTGCTGTTCTGAAGCGCTTTAATTTGGCCGCTTTAAATTGTAGTGTGTAGCGGGAGCCCGGAGAGCGATTGGAAAAGGCAGACCGGCTGGAAGAGAAATGTATGTTGGCACAGTAAGAGATCCAGTTATCTAGCTATAAAAGAGCGATACCGTTAAAGCTCTAGCTAGAGAAACGGAGGATGGACATCATACGGGACATTCGCAGGTGGAAGCCGAAACAAGCACCAAAGATAATGGCGCTAGTCCACCAAACATTCGAACTCAGCTCTCAGTTCAACAAACCACACCGGTCGCTTAGTTGTACAGTGAAACGATTTTATTCAAAATTTTACACAGTCAAACCGGGGAGTCTCCAGCCTGCTACATAGCCAGCCCCAAGGAGAGGCTGTGTAAGCAGACCTTTGATCTACGTGAGGAATGTCAGTTGGGGGGCCAGCCTCCTGCAAGACCAAATTGTTACACCCGCTGCAGCTGCTGGTGGAGAACTATGCAATCGGACCCTGGTAGGCTTCCGTCATTGTCCTCTGTACGGTGTCTAAATGGTAAAAGTCGGTTTGTGGGGGACATTTAGTAAAGCTCACGTAGGTGTTTGCGCACGAAGTTCGTTCCGATTTTAGTTGGAGTGCGGTGATCCAGTTGAAAGCGAAACCAAGGTGACAACAACCGACGGCGTATACGGAAAGCGAAATGTAAAAGCAGCGTAATTGCATAACAAAACATACAAGAATTTAAAGCGGAAAAACGTACAAAGCTGCTTTTGGGTTTTCTAAAGGTTATGCTCGCTTACGGTACTTTTAAAACGTTTGGTTCCATATTTTGTGCAATTTGGCAAACGTTTGGTATGAGCAGGAGCATTTTAGACGAACATTATACGTAAATTAGCAAGTGCTAGCAGAGGCCGAAAAGTGAACTGAAGGGTTAAGCTTCCTACCGCGTCGATGGATATTATGGCGAACCGGAGTGCTGTCGGTTGAGGTTGTAAGTTCCACGGAGAGAAATGACAGGTCTGAATTTACGGCGCTGGCTGTGTTGATGCTTGTTGCACCGAGGTGTAAGACTTGTCGACTAATTCAGGCTTAAGGCGATCACCGTTTATCGTCTCAGCCTTACCAAACTAGTCAATTGTAAGCGTCTTGTCGCTTCTGCGTAAGCCAAAGTACGTGCCAAAATAAGGAGGTTGGAGTGGCCGGCGCAGGCTGTCAGTGCGACTGAACACATGAGTGCAAGTATTTAAGCTTTCGTTCCCGTTTGTTCTCAAGGTCTGTGCCCTGGATAGTACAGACTACAGCTGTTGGATGTGATGAGATTGGCGAGATGCGTAGTCACCATAGTCGAAGATTGTTGGCGCTTTTGGTGAGACGTGTACACCAGGTAAGCGTTGTGTGCATCCAAAGGCTAGCAAAGATGGAGTAGCCTGCAACTCCGCTTTACTCCTGTTCTTACGCCTAAGAGAAGAAGCGGAAGTGCTTTGTGCCAGAATGTGCTAGATTGGGCACAGAGTAATGCTTTGAGTTGCCGGTGAAACCTTGCTACCATCCCATTAGCTGCGGATTGGTATGCGGTTGATCGTTTGTGTTCGCAACCGAGAACGTTGAGAAGTTTGCCGAAGGATCCATCGAAGTGTGCTCATTGGGAGGGGATGACTACGCCTACACATCCAAACTGAGCTACCCAGCGTCCTAGGAAGACATATGAAATCGTCTCAGATGAGCGGATGGCTACCGGAATCGCTTCGGTCCAACGGGTGAATCGGTCGACACAGTTGCGGTTGTTCACGTAGCCTTTGTATCGGCTCGACTTGGACGTGTGCACAAAGAGAGTCGGGAGCGTAAGGACGCCAATTGGGCTTTTAGTATATCCAAATACTTTGGTGCGCTAACACCCTAAACATGCATGTGCCCAAATTCGGACAAGTCGGTTGACGTTGTGCCATACGAAATGTTCAGTTACGAGCTTCTGCGAAGCGCGTATGCCGGGATGCGACATGTTGTGCAAAGCGTTGCAAAGTAGTCGACGCAGCGAAGTAAGAACTACAGGTTAGGGAAAATTTGGAGTGGCGTCACAAATAATGGTCTTCTCAGCTAAAGCTAGTGGAAGCGCTTAGTTTTAAGCAGCTGTCACGTCATAACTTGTCTCTATCGGGAGCAGCTTGCTGGGCAGCAGCCACGGCGGCTAGGTGGAGGTTGGTGCAAAACAATAAGCTGTGCTGATGAATGCATGAAAGCGCACGCCCGATGGGACTGAGAGCACCTATAAAACGTTGTACGTCCATCGTGAATAGAGAAGTATTCCAACTATCTACATTCCCCCGGCGAATACTAGTCAGTTGCATCACTGATTGCGTAGATCAATGAATTGCGGTCAGTGAAGGCTGTAAAATGTCGACCCTGTAGATAGTGACGGAAATGTCTGATACCTTGGTAGGTAGCTATCAGTTCCCTACTGATGGTGCTGTAACGCGATTTGGCAGATTGTAAACGTTTCGAGCAAACCTAGAAGTAGCCAAAGATGGTCGAAGAATTGTTGAAGAACTGCACCGAAGGCATGTCTGTCACGTCAGTAGTCAGGGAAAGTGATGCTGGGGTGTCTGGGTTGGCGAGTAGCGCTATGTTGGAGGTAACGTCACTGAGCCTCTCAAAAGACAAGCTGACGTCGTCTAGAAAATGAAGAAAGTGTTGTATACCGCGAATCAATTCACTCATTAATTGAACGATGCTCGCGCAGTTAGGAATAAAGCATCGATGATAGTTGACTAGGCCAACTAATAGACATAACTGTTTAAAGGAAATAAGAGCAAAATAGCCCTTCAGTGCTTGGATATTGTCGGGTAAGTGTTTAATACTAGGGGTGGATGTTCTGTGGCCAAGAAAGTCGGTGGTGAATTGGCTAAGCTTGCCTTTATCGGGGTTGACAGTAACCCCATGTTGCCCAAAGCTTTGGAAGTGAGCGTCAAGGTGATGAAGATGTTCCTCGTCAGAAGAGCTGGCGATGAGATTGTCAGCTAGCTAGATATAAAGGCTTCTGAGTCCTTCCGTTTCCTCATGAATGAAACGCAGAAAAATTTAAGCAGCGTTGCTAAAGCCGGAAGAGATTCTGAGGTACTCGGATAGGCCGAATGGCGGGATGGCTGTCCTTATAGCAATATCGAATGGCGCTGCAGGTATCCGATGGTAGATGCGAACTAAGTCGATTTTCCTAAATGTAGTCTTACTCTCTAGAGCTGAGGTTAAGTCGTGCATGTACGGCATGACCATTCATCTCAGACGGTAACGTTTTAAGTTCCCTTAGTCAACATAGGGGCGCCAGTACCCGGATTTCTTCGACACCATGTGCAACGGTAACGCTCATAGACTTTTAGACGGGCTGATTATTCCCAGTTCGAGCAGTTGCATGAATTCCGCCTTAGCAGCTTTGACTTCGTTCGGAGCTAGTCGGTGAGGGCTGCCTAAACCGGTGGGCCTTTAGTGCAAAGGTGATGCATGACGTTTGACGTCACGGGAGGCAAGTCGTTCGGAAAGCGAACGAGTTTAGAATGCTTGCTGAAGTGAAACACGAATGTGCGTGCTAGCAGTTGCGCTGGCGCTAGTCTCGATACCCCTGAGCTGTGGCCTCAAGACTATAAGCTTTTTCATGTTAGCTTCAAGGATAAGGTCAAGGCTTTGACGAAAGTCGATGCCATGTTGGAAAAAGGCGCGGATGCCAGTATGGAGGGCTGGCGAATGGTTCGCTCTATGTCTACAGTGAGGTTTAGCAGCTTCTCGCCGAAAGCTGCGATTGATGCGCCATTGGTTGCACGCAGCTTGTTCGGATAGGTTGAGGCGACCTTCTCTGAGCAACGGGGTAGAAAGCTAACTTTGACCATAGTGTCGGCTAGGAACTTGGTGCCGGAATTTTAATCCCTAACGCGCATGGGGCGGCTTGGGTGTTGGACAGTCGCGTCTGTCGCCCTTACGTCCGGCCGAGGGGTTACCGCGATTCTCAGCGAAGTTGCAAGGCTTGACGGATTTACGAGCTGCGGTATCAAAGGGTCAATGGTACCCACAGCAAGCCTGCCTGTTGTTGGACTTAGAATGTTTGGAGGGCCATTTTGATCCGCTGTGACAACTACGGTTCGTAGTAAGCGGTTGAACCTTGTGACTAAGTGTGGAAGCTTGTGTTTGCAGGGCTTCTATAGTGGACTGTAAGCCAGTGATGGAACTGCCTTGGGGCGCGACGGCATTGATCTTGCTGGCAAGCGTTTGTGGCCATGATCGTTCAGTAACTCAATCCGCTAACCCTGCTAGTTGAGTAGGCGACACGGAGCTAAGGATAGCAAGAATCGCTTGCATGTTTTTCGATAGCCGGTATAGCCGTAGTTCTCGATGTAACGTCTCTTCTATTGTTGAGGAACCAAGTAGTTTTTGCCTCGCTCGTAGTAGGGTTTAGGGCAATTTGCCACCAACTGCAGATCCTTGAATGGCTACTGCATACGAACTTACTCAGAGGGCATGACACGCTTAATCGAGTCCCGCCTGAGAACCGCGTAGCCGTTTTCAGTCTGAGAAATGATATCGTCTTTAACCTGCATGGTTGTCTCCTTGAAGAGATAGGATATGAGCTCACTATATTTCGCGCAGTCCGAAGTAATTCTGCGGGTATAAAGCTCTGCCACAAGATGAACGAACCACAAAAGAGGACCCACGTCCCAAAATGGTAGCACAGGGAGAAACAACGCTAAGGAAATACTTTACCTTAGGATCTACTGATACCATAGTTTGAAAAAATGAACTAAAGTATGTGCTGCCGTATGCAAAAATAAAGGGAAAATATGAAAAATAAATAGCACATGCTCAAGGGAGAAAACGTCGAAATACCCTGCCCTGAGATTGCCCCTAGTCTGGTCAACAGTTTAGTGTGTAGCCTGTAGCGACTGTTCGGAGAGCACTTCGAAAGTCAGACGGGGTTGCAGGAAAACTGTTATTGGTACAATAAAAGATTCCTTGTTATCTAGCTATAAGAGAACGACACCGTTGACGCCCTAGTTAGCGGAACGGAGGATGCACAACCCACATTGCAGCTGCGCGCTACAACTGAAACGAGCGCCCAGCAAAAAGACTCTAAGCAGGTTAAGCATTCGAACTCAGTGCTAAGTTCAACATACCACAGCGCTAGCCTTGGTTTACAATAAAGTAAGTTTAGAGCAGTTTATACAGTGTAACGAACGATCGAAACTAGTTTGGCGCGTGGTCGATTTAGAATCATTGCTCAGATGCGCTCGCTCAGTTGGCCGAGTGTGGGGATAACATTTGTAAGGGCGGGACATGGTTTCGCTGTCATTGTTTTCGGTGACATCAAAGGAGGCATAAATGGCTGTATCGAATATTCTTAATGCTGATGGTACGACGGAATTGAAAATGAAAGGTAACGGTATGTGGACTTGCTTCCTGGAAACGGTTCTGCTAAGTTAAGATAGTGACTACCGGTGCAGTAAAATGTCACGGCGTATTCGAAAGCAGGAAATTGGTAACAACGGTTGACGATCATACGCATCTTTTACGAAGCGAAGAAGTGTTTTTGCGAGTTATCAATGTATGTAAAGGTTATGCTGGTGCGGTGCAGCTAGTAAATGGAACTTACTTCCTTGGACAACCGAGAGACAGGTCTCCTGTATGAAGTTGGTAGATATATTTATTTGAAATCACGGTAGTAGAGGCCTCCGTTGTATTTCAAATTTGTTGTACTTCTAATGCTGAAAAGGGTGAATCCTGAATTGCATAGCAGAGGTAATGTGTTGTTAGAAGTCATGAATTATTGAAAGGTTGGTTAGTCCAGTAAGATGCGAATTCACGGAACTGTTTCAGTGGATCAGTGAAGGTTAATGAAAGGTGGTCGCATAAATGATTAATGGACGTTGTACTTAAGACATCGACCAAAATACGGCGCTGTTGGGTGCTCCCGGTTGCTGTGATGTGTCGTTACTACGTTATACGTTAACGTAATTTAAGGTTGTGTAACAAAGTTAGTACGAGCATACAAATGCGAAAAAGAATGCGCTTACCAAATATGGATAGTTATGCACGTATAAAAACAGTTTTGTGCACATATATATGGTTGGCGGCATCCGGTTTCGGAATTGCCTGTCACTTTGGCAAGCCACAGGACGCCTGCGCCTACAGAGGGACCATAAATGGCTTGCGCTGCGCCACCCGCAGCGCTATCCAAACAAACCAACTCCAGTGTAAAGCCGAAGAATTGAGGCCGGGAGACATGTGGATGGAAGCTACGTTTCATCAACTTAGCTGGCCCACACTCCTGCACAGGCAAACACAAGCAGGCTGTTTTTGGATAGCAAACGCGCAGAAGGCGCTGGCTGTACCGTAGCCTGCTCCACACTGAGGGCGTGGAAACGCTATTTGATCCTGACACGGCCACCAGAACGGTGTACCATGGCCACTCCAGCAAAGACCAACTGTCTCTTAGAGCCAGTATTTACGAGGTAATGGGTAATAGACAGGTTGGCACCTTGTCAACATGTACCTCAAGCGCCACCAAACCGGGGATAGGACGCAAAAGCCAAACACTTGAGAGAAAGGCAACAAAGAAAATCAAACGATTAAAGAATAAGGAAAAGTGACAAAAGTATTAAAATAATGAGCATTTGAAATAACTTGTTTACAAAGGATCCGAGATAAGTTCACGAGGTCAGAAAGTATACTTTATGGAAAGGACACAAAAACGAAAAGTTATGGAAATTAACTATAATTGTGTTAAGCGACTTTGGCGAGTTTATAGAACAGCGTACAGGTCGACAGGTATATAAGAAAGAAAAGCATTAGGACACAATTGGAAACCCACTACCTGAAATAAAGAGACTTAGCATGCAAGCTGGTGGTTAGTAAATCGAATGCAGCGTAACTACAAACGCTGCGCTGCTTCTGCCTTCTTTCTTTGCAGGACCCGTCGTCGCTTCGGTCGTGGTCCCGAATGGTCTCGCTCATGGCTCACTAAGCCTGCCTGAATCTGGCACTCGCAACAGCATGTGCTACAGCACCATGCGCCTGATGTCGATGGAGTAAAACCCTTCGTTGCTTGCCGCTTCCGCCTTTGCCGCTTCTCTGCATGTATGAGCTCATTTGCCCGTACTTCGACAACTGCCTTCATGATTAGGTTGCGCCATGCACGATGGTCAACAGTTTTCCATTGCCAGGATTTGCAATCAAGATAAGAACGTGTGGGGCTTACTTTAATTAGGTCCTGGTAAAGTAAATTTGGTTTTCCCACGTTCTGCTTCCCGATACTCAGCTGAGCATATAAGAGTTATTTTGGTATCCGCGGCGAATCCATACGGCTTACATGACAAAGCCACCTCAGTTATTTCAGCAAAAGTGTGCAGTTTCCTGCATTCGCTGCAATTTGTCGCAACACTTCTGTGTCAGCAACTATGTCTCCCCAAATGATGCGCAAAATTCGTCGCAGATAATGCTGATGGAACCGTTCGAGTTATCGCACATCACGGCGGTACGTCGTCTAGATTTCACTGCCGCATAGAAGAACAGACAGCGCCAAGGATTTGTACACATTCAGCTTCGTGCCAATGGTAAGCTGATGGTTGTTCCACAACCGGTACTCAAGCTTACCGAATGCCGCCGCTGCCATCGGCACGCGAATAAGAAGCTCACTGTGTAGCTGCGGATCAGCCAACATCACACTCCCAAGGTAGCAGAAGCGGGAAATGGTTTCCAATACGTCAGCACCAATGGTGCTTTGCGGCAATACTAAAGATTGCATCTCCGGTGAAGGCTGAAAGGGACAGACAATTTTGCTTGTGCTGATGGTGAGCCCGAATTTGGCCGCTGTCGAAGCCAGAGCACGAGTCATATGCTGCAACCCATCCGCGCTGTGTGAAAACAACGCACAGTCGTCAGCAAACAGCAACATACGGATAGTCGTTGCACGGCCTAGAGTTCTAGCTCTGAAAAGATAGATGTTCAGCAACCCACCATCAATACGGTGCTCCACACGAACACCGTAAGCACAAGCGGCAGCAAAAGCACAGGACAACGCTGCATGCAGATAGATATCAAATCGGACAGGAGCTAAGACACAGCCTTGCTTCACACCAGAGACAACTGCAAAATCATCCGAGGTCTCTCAACTCACCTGCACCCACGCTCGTATACCACTGTGCAGACATGCAATTAAACGTACAAACTTACGCGGGCAACCAAACTTCCCCAGCACCAGCCAAAATGCCTCGCGGTTCATCGTATCAAATGCTTTGGTGAAGTCAACAACAAGCGAGTACAACGGCTGGTGTCGTTCCATGTACTTTTCCTGCAACTGAGGAGCCGCAAGCACCATATCTATAGTGCTGCGACCCCAACGGAATCCGTGTTGCTCTTCCAACACGTTAGGTTTCACAACCTGACTGACGAGGCGGTTGAGCGGGATTCGGGCAATCACCTTGCCCATACAACTCAGTAAGTTGATGCCACGATAATTCGTGCAAAATTGCTTGACGCCTTTGCCCGTGTACAGTGGTAACACAAAGACATCCTTCAGCTCAGGAGGCACCTCCTCCTCAATCCATACGCGTTACAATGTGGTGCAGCGCAGGCATCAACGCGGGCACGCCGTGTTTCAATACTTCAGGTGGGTCCCCGTCGGACCCAGAGCACTTGCCGGTTCGCAGCTGCGCAAATGCTGTCTGCGTCTCATTCAGCGTCGGCGTGTCCGCCAGGCTCGCCTTCACATCGTGCTGCTTTAGGCAGTTCAAAAAGGTCAGTCGATCTCTGAACGGATGGTCAAGAGACCGTCGAAGTGTTTCCGTCAGATCTGCATTATGTTTGCAGTCTGTGTGCAGGTAGAGCCTGAACTACCATCGATCAGCGTCCTCAGCTGCTCTAACCTCGGTCCATACACCACCTTCAAGGACTCAAAGAATTCTTTGCATTGGCGGCTTTTCATCTGCTTCGCCTTCTCCGTCAACCATGAATTTTGATGCGACGGAGCTCTCGGGTCAGTCGCCGTCGATGGTTGCGAAACTGACTCCGCTTCCCCAAGTCACTGGGGTCTGCGACATGTGCAACAAACGCTGCATTCTTCTCACACACCAGCACGCAAATCTTTAAGTGGTTCTCATCAAACCAACCAGGCGGCTTACATTGTCGCACTCGATGGTCTCCCCGGCAGCTGATGTCAACTATAGCGAATGTGGTGTCACAGGTCGCCCACTGTGGTTATGTAGTCAACATCACACAGGCTTTCAGCCTGCGCCTTTGCCAGATCAGTTCGTTTCGCCACAGTACCGAGGGAGAAAATGTTAAATTTACGCCGATTCACAGTGGGAGTGCAAAACATAGATTTACCAAAATATATGTACTGTTTGGTCCGCACAAATTTGTGAGAAGTGCCACAATCAGCTCCACGCAGTACACCTGTCATGTGCACTTCACGCATATCACGTTGGCGTACGATGACATAGCCGAGCAGGCGAGCGCGACCACACCATGGGTGCTTCCAAGTTGCTAGTTCACTCGCACTCAGGGCAAACCGAGTGTTCGTAATCGTCAGGCCGTGAGTGGCACACAGTGAGAGCAGCCTGTCACCGTTCGCATTCGCTGAACCAATGCCATGCCAACCGATAACATCCGTCCACACTGAGGCATCACACCCAACGTGCGCGTTGAAATCACCCAGCAGAAATGGTCGGTCGCTCCTTGGCACAGACCATATCACGGAGGATAGCTCAGTGTAGAATTGATCATGCGTGTCATCAGGATAACCCATGGTCAGACCTTACGTGATTATAAACGTACCAAACTTACCTCTTCCTGGTCATAGGCGAACAGTCATCAGCCGCGCGCTGATGCTCGTTGGTTCCCCGCCAGCAAGCCATGGATGAGATCGGATAGGGCAAATCCGACCCCATGATCACGTGGTGCTGAAGCGGCATGGCCCATCCAGTAGAATGTGTAGACAGAACCTGCTTCACGCAAATTACCTTGCTCAGCGAGCCGGGTTTCACTGAGCGCCGCAATATCGATGTTGTATCGCCCCAGTTCCTTCGCGACGAGTGTAGTGCCTCGCTCCAACTACTCGCTGGAATTCCGGTCCAGTAGTGTGCGCACGTTCCAACACCAGATGCTAAATGCGTTGCGTGCATGCATGCATATGATTGTATTGGTGGACAATCGCACGCGAGGTGGTCGTTGTGCTTCGGAGGTTTGCTTGAGGGACTCCACTCGGAGCCTTTGGCTCAATAGCCTGACCCACAAGGCAGTGGGTGGTTTGGAGGTTTGATGAGGTACGCCACCCGGAGCCTTTGGCTCAATAGCCTGACCCGCGGGGCCGTTGGAAGTAGATCCAGCTCTGGAATGTGATTGCAGAGACAGATTGGGATCTGCTTGACGGCCGTCAAACACAAACTTGGAGGTACTGGAAAGATGTATATATGTTTTGTGACCCCAATAGGATACACCTGCGACCATGGCCAAACGCAGGTGGGTTTTGGCTGGTTTGCACTACTTTGACCAGGGACTAGCAGACTTGAGGCGAGCAGTAGCAAACCGGTGAACATCTGGAGGTGCTCTCCTACCGTCAGCCATTCCGCGTGGCGCTCCTGTTCTACGCCAATCGAGCTGTGAGTTTATAAACCGTGGACCTGTTGTCTCCCATGCCTAAGTTTTACGGGATGAGGAGCAACGACCACTTCCTAACCTCCAGAGGATGGACTAGGATACTGGCAGGGCGCCCACACATGACAGGAAAACAACTCGGGTCCTCAGCCAAAGCCAGTGATTAAATGAACGCCCGAAAGGCAGCGGGTCTAGCACACGGTCAGCTCACTGACGGATGCGGCTTGGTGTCCTGGATATTAACAGGGAGAAGGGCGAAACCCAACTACCACCCAGCGGTCCCCACCAGGTGGCGCCCAGGACAGGAGCAAATGACACCATAGTAGCAGCAATGGGTAGACCATCTGTCAGGATTTCGCCACCACCAGCCTCAGCGCACCATAGGCTCCCTTACCATACATATGCATATATAGATATTTGTATACTCATAAATGGACATTTACTTAAATGGTATGGTAAGCGTAATGCTTCGAATGCATATGCCTTGATATATGTACAAGTTGTGACGGATTAAAAGGAACACAGATACATCCATTTCGATTAATCGTTTATCCTCAAGCATTCTCATCTTGAAAGTCAGAGATAATGGTGACTCCGCTAAGGTGAATGGGTCACGTTAACTCCTGGCTATCGAGCGGCTGCTACTTACAATATTCCACCTTCGTTTTTACATTTGCTTGAACAATTGGAAGTGGTTATAAACACTTATCTCTGGAGCTCAAGTATTCTACAACCCGTCCTCGCTTTAGAATGCAGTTTGGAAATTCGGTGTTCAAAGCCCAACAAACTTTGTGGCAAGTGTCCTAACCTTGGCTGCTCCGTGTGTAAACTGAATAACCCTCGCAAGTCCCTGACTAGCGATTAGCACGCTGTTGTCGAGGCTACGTGTTCTGTTACGTATATTAATCACAAGTGAGTGTAGCTATATTTCCCGCTGTACATGGCTCATACTGAAGTTGGGATAGGCCACCCATTATTGAGATAAGGTGCAGAAGAGTAAACGAACCTGCTACAATTTATATTAGAAAGGGGTTCGTATCTAAATTGACGTAAACATAGTTCAGTCCATCTATGGTGTTACGGTGGTATTTACATATTTATTTAATTGGAAAATAAGTCCACGCACAGTACTACATGCTTTGTTGCGTAGAATATTTGCAACCGAGATGCATGACTTTGGGTTGTTAGTCAATGGTAAGCGGTACGATTACGATGAGAAATCCAGGTTGAATGAGAGTATCATTGGCTCAGCTAACCAACTTACCTGCTCCATCTGCCGAGGTTCTCGTTATCCATTGTTTGTCTAACCTCCTATGATTAACTACTCAATGCTAATGGTTTCCTTGCCAATGGCTTCCTGGGTTTGGGGATTTTCTCCTTCATTGTTTTCCCAGCTATGTCTAAGTTATTCCGTTCCACACCCCACAGTGAAGTTAATATCGTGCACAGCGTCCAACAACCTACTCATTTGAGATATTAGATAATTACTGGTTTGCAAGGTACTTTTTGTAAATTTGCTATAACAGTTTACACATTCATGCGAAGGACGATGATTATATAGGGAGCAGCGGAATTTACGGCATGTGTTGGTGATATGATAGCGTCGAAGGGGCAATCCGAGAATGCACTACATTATTGCCTATTAACGCTTATAGCCGAGAGCGTCTACCATCCACAGGAACCATAAGTCATCTGTATTTACGTTTGTGCGTCATTATACCTAGTAACCAAACTGGTGACATTTGCTTCCATTTTTCTATATCCGTCTCAATTTATTGTTGATACGCACACTTCTGGCTAAATTTAAGGCTGCCGTTTAGCTTCACGTCCATACCCCAACTAACCGCCGACGGTCGTATTATTTACTTATAATTTTACGTGCGAGTTTATGAAACTAGAGGAGTATGGCCGTTCTTCTTTGATTCAATTCAAACTCATGCACGAAAATAGTGTTATTATTCATGAGGGTAATTGTTTTTCCATCAATTTTCTGCTAGTCCATACAAAAGTGTCAAACAATGCCCGTTTGCAACACCGGATTAGTGTACCTAAAACCAGGGACCTTTGGTAGGTCAACTGGTATCTGATGTTGAATAACCAGCTGGAAGCCAATCAGAAACGTTTATGCGCACCACACTTCAGCCATAAAGACCGAAGGTATTTTCACTCGCCTACCACCATTATTTGCTGGCCCGGCGTCTAAATAGGACTGGCCTAAAGTACAAATCTGCTACGTATTACTCGAGTATTGCTGGATCGCACCTGGACCCTTAGTCCGCACAAGAAGTGAATAAGAACACACGCCGGATGGGACGTGTCAAAACGGTAATAGATAGCTTGTAGGTTACACCAGATGAATAAGTCGAAAAGGAACCAAGCAGCATAAGGAAAAAGAGTGGACGAATCAGCTATCGGTTAATCGATCTGTATGTCTGTGTTTGCTCAACGGCTCTGCGGTTTAGCGGACGGCACACATGTAACAGCGCCCCTAACTCAACACCCGAAACCGACTGCCACCTAACGGCTGCTTTAAGGTGTAGTTTACAACAAAAGTACACTCACTTTCTTATCATGGGTGATTTCAACGTACATTGTTTAAAGGCCCCTGCCACGATCGGAGAGCAATTCAAAACCGATTTACAAGACCTAGTAACTAATGTTCCTCTTTACAATCACATCACTTTACCCACTCGGTTCAGAACTGGTAACAGGCCATCTGTGCTAGGTCTTGTGCTTACCAACGAGGAGCATTTGGTTGATGCGTTGGGTTTAGACTGCCCGTTGGGTCGCAATGATCACGCAGTCATCAGTTTTAACTTCGTCTGCTATGCAGAATATCTGAATGATAACGATGAGACTGTGCGAACCATCCCAAGGTACGACCGATTCGCTCAGCTAGTCAGCGTCACAACATGGTCTTTCCTCGAAGAAGAACCCCGGAAGTCGCCTGGCTCGAGTTCGTCAACACATTCAGTCAGCCGATTGCACAGGCTTTTGAGATAAGAGCTTGCAATAAGTGCAAATCAGCTTCTTTCGTTCGAGCAGAACTCGAAAATGGATGACAGTACGCAACGCAGCATGGCGAGTGTACCGAGAAGCTCCAGCACCAGAAACTTGGAACAGCTACGTCGCTTAACGTAACCACTACACTCAACTGTTAAGCGAAGACAAAGCCGCCTATCAGTAGAACGTCGCAAAAGCCTTCAATGCGAACCACAAACTGCTGTACAAGCACGTTAATAGCCTACGAAAGGTGAGGCAAGGATTTCCTCCACTCAAGAAGGCTGATGGCCCAACAAGAACATCCATGGAAGCTGCAAACGCGCTGCAGATGCAAAATGCCCCCACTTTTCAAGGAGTCTTGCCCCCAAGCGATCTACCACGCTTTGTATTCTGCTCACCTGGTCTAATAAAACTTTTGCACTGATACTGTACTAATGCATCGATTGTTACAGCGCAGTGACAAGCACCCATAGTTTCTGCAAAGACAAAGGGGCACCCTGTATTTGCCCTACTGGCAATCTGAACACAAATGCCTACGTACGAGTGCATCTATGCTGAGGTTTTATGTTGCATGCACCATGCTTCTTCATCGTTTTCGGGCTAAACTGGCTTAACTCATGTTAGCTTAGTTTACCGGACCTTACCATTACCGTAGCCTCCAAACACCTTAACATTACAGTATGCAAAAGCAAGGCTTCCTCGATTTGGTGGCAACTTGACAATCTGATGAACATGTGCAGGTTGGATCATGCACTCAAAGCTAAATCTCTCCGGAACATCCGTGGAAAGTGAACAGTCTGGACAAGCAACTGACTAGCGCTTAACATGCTGATGTTGATGTGTCAGGCTAGGTATCTCATGAAATCTGTTAAAATGATTAGGGCTGCAATTCCCGTACTCCATCCGACAACCTTATCTTAGAGGAGCTTATGCAAAGCAGTTGAAACCAGTACATCACTTCCCTACGAACCAGCGTAGTTGCTTACTCTCTGTCTGTCACCTTTGTGCGTCATCTTTATTTCATAGCTAATGTAAGTATCGCTGAGTACAATTGTTCTCTAAACTGATGAAGTACGGAGTTAATAAAACGCAGTAGCATATTTGCACCTGGCTAAGAGGCAGCTACTAGAGAATGTATCCGAAGGAGTCAGTCTTCCGGGTAGCGTTAGAAAAATGTAATACCAACGGTACTGGTAATTAAGTGTCTTGGTAACTAACATCGGAAAGAAATCGGCGCACAGCAAAAGTTTGTTCAGTTTAAGAGCATCGAGAAGCTGCGCCCCAGGCGTGCAATGTAGTTTGTAACCAAATATCTTTTAGCCACAGCAGGATTTGCAATGTTATGCACAAACGAATGGTACCTGGATGACAGCTATGCTACGGCTTGGACATTTGCATAGTAGGGTGAACACCTTTCGGAAAACCCCAGGTTTGACAGTGGCCAGCGGCTTATTTGCTGTAGTACCGTGGTAGTTGTCGTACAAACCAGGCCGTAAGTGGCGAACACCTACCGTCAGTATTGGGGCTTATCCTCATGCCTGTGCAAGTAACTGTTAGCCGGACCTCCAAAGGAAACCTATACACGTTTGTAGTACTATTGTTCATGGGGTCCAGTGTGTCTTTACCCAGTTTTTGGCAGTTCCTAGTGAAGTCCGTGAAAACAAGTGTGCATTTGTTGTATTCGAACTGCCACTGGACGCGGATGACCCCAAGCCACGTACACATGTATACCAAATGAATTCGAAGAAAATACTCCTACCGCTTTCGTACGGTTAACCTAGTGTAGTGAAATGAGCTTCGAGCAAACCGAATTAACAGTACCAGAGCATGAAGCAGGTGAGTTTATGACAAACGCATGTTGATAACAAGTGTTGCGAATCCAAGGCAAACTTGATGGATGCCAGGTCCATGGACTGCTCAACAGGGTGGTCGCTCAGGTGCTGGAGAAGGCTCAGTTGCACGCGAAATAGAAGTACCATGATTGCGCTCCCATTTACTTTACTAATCTAGGCATCTAAGGCGGCGGATGTGGTACGTTTACATGCGCGATGAGTAAGCTTGCAGTCCGGAGGTAGATTTTGCTTGCGCTCCTTAGTGTGGTTGCGCCTGCTGTGCATCTTGACAAGCTGCCTACCTGTCTATTACCCACTATCTCGTCCAAACTGGCTGCAGTAGACAGTTGGTCGTTGCTGGTGGGGACGAAGTGCGGCGTCCTTTTGACGGTTCTAGGCTCAAAGAGTGGTTTAACCTTGTGTGAAACGGGCTATGGTCTAGCCACCGCCTCTTGCACCTTTGGCGAGATGATTCCCCGGTTAGGCCGGAATATTCTTGCTGATTTTTGAAGGCATGTGAGCGGGCTCCATTGGTTAAATGTGGCGCCCATCCATATGCCTCCCGGTCTTATTCCCTCGTGTTTACGCCGCATATGGGGTGTGTGGGTAGAACTGTGGGTGGTGTAGCGCAAGCCACTAATGACCCTGTGTAGGCGCAAACGTCCTGTGGTTGACCACAGTGACAGGTAAATTCGAAACCGGATGCCGCCATATATATACATATATAGGTATGCTATATCCAGGTATACCTGGATTCATGATTACTTAAAGGAATGTATATATGTAAGTACACCTAAAGATGTACTTAAATAGTTCCAAATATATGTAGTGAATTGTGCGGACATAATTATTTGTTTATTTATGTAGTTATGTCTTTACATGTATATTTAGACGTGTAATTCTATTGGAACAGATGTACATTTCATAACCTATACTGCTGTCTGCCCTGTATATAATGCATGAAAATATTGCCTGCACTGAACACCTCTGAAGACATAACTCGATGCACAGCTGCACGCCGCATCAACACAGAATAAAGAAACCACTCGCACGTCGCAATCCTGATACACTAAATGAACCCAGAAAACAAATCTTATCAATACCAATCGCCTGAGGCATCCAGGTTAACAGCTCCAACCGCCTGCGGTCGACTCCGAAGAAGACTGCACACACATGGGGAAAAATTGGCGAAACCTGACTGCGAATACCCACGAAGGTAATCGGTCAGGTGTAATTTTCTCAATGTCCTATCACCAATCAGCAGTGTTCCGGGCCGTGGTGGGTTTACCTCTGGCAAGAGTTTGCCCTACAAACTGCCACAACTGTCTGCTTAACAACACTGCGACGTGGTGTACGTGGCTCGATACTCAAGAAAGTCACTGCCGAAATCCCACATTGACGAGTTGACTGATACCACATTTACAAATTCTGTGCATATACCTGCTTGGGTACGAAAATGCCTACACATTTGAGCAGTTAGATGTTACTATTCTTAAATATTTTTATGGCTTCTCACCCG
>OX104065.1:115321148-115507541 GCA_944474145.2 Dicrocoelium dendriticum
TTCACATCTATTACTGTTATTGTCTTAACCACACATTCTCTCCTGTACTACAGTTACCATTATTTTGTTTTTGTGGGTTCCCTTCTCTTAACCTTTATTCTATTCACGTGGCCGGTACAGTGGGGACTGCTAGTGCAGGCCGCGTGGGCATTGATTGGTTGACCGTTATGTGATTCGTGTGTATTGATTTGGCTCCTCTCGGCTCCAAACCGCTCCCGCGAACTCCATCCTGGTTCAACGACGCATTGAAGAAGGAACACACATGGGAATTCTCCTACCGTTCCTGTCCAAATTGAACTTGAAGACGGAGGCGTTGTACTGTATGTGAGCTGTAACTTAGATGTGTTGAGGACCTGCACATTCCAGTCGTCGGATCAGACTGTTGAAGCTCTGTCTGCTGTTTTGTGCACTTCCTCTACCCAGTTTACAGTTATAGTGATATACAGAAGTCCTGGAAGTTCTTCCAGGGGGATATCTGTTCATTTCAGTTCTGATGGGGACTGGAACGATAGGAGAATCCCGTGAGTATTCCATCTTGAGTGGGTCGTTGAGCCAGAAATTGATGAAGTGCACAGTTATTGATGGATCTAAAACGGAAACACCCGTATCACACTCTGGCCAACCAGTTAATGCCCACGTTTCCTGCCCTAGCAGTCCCTGTTGTGTCAATCACGTGAAGTAAGCAAAGGATAGGAAGAAAAATCGAAGGTACAGAATAGGGGAGTGCACTTAACTAAGAAAATAATACCAATACGTGAAGAAAAGTAGAGAAAAGAAAATCGAAGTACGAAGATGCGAGTTACTCAGGAAAAAGGAAAGGTTTCGTGTTACCACCCAAGAGCGTCCAGTTGTCGCTCAAACCCCTTAACCGGCCGGTGGCCGAGTGGACTGCACGTTGGCTTTGCAACCATAAGGTCACCGGTTGGTATCCGCGTAGGGGTGGGCGTTGTAATGAACACGGATTATTCCAGGAATGAAGGAAGAAGACAAAAGCCGATAAGGAGGCTTTACTCGATTAATAATTCGGACGTATGAGCTATAAAAACAGAAACATGTATTAGAACGGTAAATATGCCAAAGCATGGAATACGGCAAAATCAAAAACACATAACATTCTCCCTCGCTAGGAAATCGTTGCTGAGTAGTTGATGACGTTTGTAAAAATGAGTTCGGCGCAGAACGGTCCGTGTTATGAAGGGAAATTGGATAAGAATAACATGCGGGATGCGAATGAAAGAGTTGTCCAAAAAAGCGACGTATAATAAATGAAGAGCCGGATCAAGCTTCACGATTTCTTAGATTGTACGGTCTTGTTCGTTGTTGTTGTTGTAGCAGAGTAGTCTCTCTTCTAGTAGTAGTATCATCAGGAGATTGGTCGGGAGTTGCTGGCAGAGTAGTAGTAGGAACCATAGCATCCGGTGCATTTAGCACGTGGGGCGTCAGAGGGACATCGCTGTCATCGGGAATCCTGCCAGCAGCAGGAGCCAAGTGGCGAGTAGAAACCGTCTCCTCTCTGCCATCGGGAAGTCGGACAAAAGCATAATCTGGGTTGCAATCAAGTAGCTCAACTTCTTCAACCAATGGTTCATATTTCGATTGACGTGAAGCACGCTTCATGAGTACCCGACCAGGCTCGGATAGCCACGTAGGAAGGGATGTGCCAGTAGTTGACTTTCGGTTGAATCGAAATAAGCGCTCGTGTGGAGTTTCGTTGGTGGCTGTGCACAGCAACGATCGGATAGAGTGAAGAGCATCTAAGAGGACCGACTCCCACTGTCCGATATCCAGGTTTTTTGAAGATAGTGAAAGCGTAATAGCGCGCCATAAAGTTCCATTGAGACGCTCAACCTGCCCATTGCCTTGCGGATTATAAGCGGTAGTCCTACTGGTGGATATTCCTTTATCGTGCAGAAACTTTCTTACTTCTTCGGACACAAAAGAAGGACCGCGGTCGGAGTGTATATAAGATGGCATTCCGAACAAAGCAAACAGCTGAGTGAGGCATCCGATCACTGTTGCAGAAGTCATATCAGAGCAGGCAAACGCGAAGGGAAACCGAGAGTATTCGTCAATAACAGTCAGGAGATACTTGTTTCTTGACGTAGATGGAAGTGGTCCTTTGAAATCAATGCTTAACCGTTCAAACGGTTGTGTAGCTTTAACGAGTCGACCAACAGGGGGTCTATAGAACCTAGGTTTGATTTCGGCGCAAGCTTTGCATTGTGAGGTTATCGTCCTGACATCGTCCAAGGAAAATGGAAGGTTACGAGAACGGATAAAATGCATCATACGAGAAACACCAGGGTGGCACATTGACTTGTGTAGTTCGTTAAGTTCCGTACCACTCAGAGACGCTGAACAATGAATTCTGGAGAGCGTGTCGGCTGCTTTATTTCCGCTTCCCGGTCTATACATTATATCGAACCGATAACTTGATAGTTCCAAACGCCAACGTTGGATTTTATCATTCTTAATTTTTCCTTTGTTATTGTCACCGTACATGAATGTCACTGATCGCTGGTCAGTTACTATCGTAAATGGATTGCCAAGGAGGAAATGACGCCATTTTCGCACTGCTTCGACTATAGCGCAGGCCTCTTTTTCTACGGCGGAGTGGTGTTTTTCGCTGTGAGATAGCGTTCGGGAGAAGAATGCTACTGGTCTGCCATTTTGATTCAAGGTAGCGGCGATTGCGATGTCAGATGCATCTGTTTCGACTACCAATGGTACACCGGGTGTGATAGTCACAACTGTAGATCGTTCTAATTCTTTTTTGAGTTGTTCGAAACAGTTCATTACCGGTTCGGGCAGCGGGAAAGTTTCATTGTGAATCAATGGATAGATTTTATCTGAAAATTTTGGAATCCATTTCGAATAATATGCAAACATTCCTACTAGGCGTTGTTGTGACTTGGAATCATGCGGTGGCATCAACTCGGCCAAAGGTCGTAGTCGCTCCGGGTCAGGTTTGATAATGCCCTTGGATATTTCGTAACCGAGCAAGGTGATTTTATTAGCAGCAAAAATGCTTTTTGTGTCGTTAAAAGTGATACCGCAATTTTTGGCTACCGTCAGGAAGTGTTTAAGATTTGTGTCATGTTCCTCTTTGCTTCTACCGCACACCGTAACGTTGTCAACATATGCAAAGGTATCTGCAACTCCTTCCCGTTTCAGAAAACTGTCGATGGCTCGTTGAAAGCAGGCGACGCCGTTGGTAACACCGAAGGGAATACGGCAAAACTCGTAAAGTTTTCCACCAGCTTCAAAGGCAGTGTATTTACGTTCTCCCTCGTTGATTGGTATTTGATGGTAAGCACTCTTCAAATCTAGAGTACTATACACATCGAAACGAGCGATTTTATCGATGAGGTCATCGATCCTTGGAAGCGGGTAGGCATCAAGATAGGTAAATCGATTGATAGTTTGGCTATAATCCACAACCATACGCTTCTTATGTCCGCTCGTAGTTACTAACACTTGCGCTCGCCACGGCGACCTCGAAGGTTGGATAATGCCATCTGCCAGAAGTCTTTTGATTTCAGATTGAATGAAAGTTTCATCGGATTCGCTATGGCGTCTAGATTTTGTGACAATCGGCTGGCACTTTGGAGCAAGGTGCTCAAACAGGGGGAACGGTTCCACACGGGCCGCCATTAGGCCACAAATAGTAAAAGGAGGTCTGGATCCATGAAACGATATCTCAATTTTACGATGATATTTGAGGAAGTTGTGACCAAGTAATACGTCAGAGCAAAGGTTAGATAAAACGGATAGTTTCACATTGGAATAACAGGTGTCTTTGTGTCGAATGGAGCAAATAATATGTCCTTGGGTGAAACTAGAATGAGTAGTGGAGGCCATAACGATGTGCTCTCGAGAGGTTTCGATATGAAATTTGTTAAGTTTTACAACTGAAGCGGAAATGTAGCTTTCAGAGCTCCCAGTATCGACAAGAGCTTGCAGCGGTATGTCATTCACAAAGATGTTAGTAACGGCACTGCAAAGGCTGCCGGGCGCGGCAGCAGACGTCATAGAAGATAAAACCGACATAGAAACGTTCGAGCCGTGATTTGTGCTTGGCCTGGATTTGCAAACGCTCTGGAAATGGCCTTTCTTTGAACACTTTTTACATGTCGCATCTCTGGCGGGACATCTTGATCTAGGATATCTGGCGTAGCCGCAAAAGAAACACGTTGACTGGGAGGACGCAGCGACAGGTTCTTCTTGAGAAGATAGCTGCGGCTCAGATGGGATTTCGGTTTTCATCGTGGAGTTACAAGTCGTCAGCTGAAAGGAAGCAGCTTGTTTTTGGGCCAAGTCAAGCGATCTAGCCATCTCGAAAGCGGACTGAAGATCGAGTGATTTTTGTTCCAGTAATCTCTGCCTGATGAGGTTAGATTGTAGACCGCTGATAAAAGCACCTCTGATAGCTTGATTCTTGTGTTCGTCAGCAGTGACTGGTAGAAAATTACAGTCACTAGCAGCGGAATTTAACTTCTGAATGAATTGGTCTAACGATTCACCGTTCTCTTGCCTGGCAGTGGCTAGGATGTGACGTGCAAAAATTTCGTTTTTGGGTTTTATGAAGATATCTTGTAGCGTTTTGACGGCATCCTCATGAGAAGAGCACTGAAAAACCACCTCGAACAGGGCAGATGAGATATAATTCATTAACGTTTTGAGCTTGTCCGGCTTCATGGACTCGATCGATTCTAAAAAATTGTTGAAAGTGTAGATCCAATGGGCCCAGCGTTTGCCGGCGTCAGAAGATTGAGGATCCACATCAAAGCGATCTGGGCGTAAGATTCGATCCATGAGATTGCTGTATTAATCGAGTAAATTGTAATGAACACGGATTATTCCAGGAATGAAGGAAGAAGACAAAAGCCGATAAGGAGGCTTTACTCGATTAATAATTCGGACGTATGAGCTATAAAAACAGAAACATGTATTAGAACGGTAAATATGCCAAAGCATGGAATACGGCAAAATCAAAAACACATAACAGGCGTCCTCGCGGTATACACAGCCCGCGCGCGACTGGTGGTGGTCGCGCGGCAGCGAAGCGCCGTTACGGCGTACAGCTGACACATTATTTTATTTTTTATTATTTGACCGTAGATTCCCTGATAACACTTTGCGGAAGCATGTTCCAGCGGTCGATGAATCTGCGTGACAGCCGGATTTCCGCCCTAATCCGATCGGACAGCGGTTTGTCCAGCTTCAACGAATGACCGCGTAGAACAGACAATCTAGCGGGACTGAATAGCCAAGATAAATCTGGACCAACCTTCCCAGTCAAGATGCGGTAGGTTAGGATTAGGTCTCCTCTAAGCCTTCGGTAATGCATTGAATGCATTCCCAAACTAAGTAGACGCTCGGGGTACGTCCGTCCCCGTAATCCCTCGACTAACCTAGTATCCACTCGTAAAACCCTCTCTAGCTCCATTTTGTCCCGGACGAGGCAAGGCGGACAAGCCTGGACGCAGTATTCCAGATGAGGCCGAACGAAAGCCGAGAACAGCCTCGTAAAGATGCCGCCCGTCAAGACTCCGAAAGAACGTCGGATTAACCACAACATGCGGAAACCTCTGCTTGCGGCCTTCTTCCAGTTGTCGCCAGAGTATAAACCCGAAGATTGTACGACGCTTAGGTCAACCTGGCTAGATACACGGGGGAGTTCGACCCCACCGACCACGTACTTCGTAGGAGGACAACCTTCTCCAATTCGAAGAACGGAGCACTTTGCCTGATTTATGGGCAGTAACCATTAAGTATACCAGTCCCAAAGCTTATCCAATGCTCGCTGAATAGCTTCGGAACCCCCAGGGACATCAACAATGTTCCACAGCTTCAGGTCATTAGCAAATAGCAGCGATGGTACCTCAAGCTCCGCGGGTAGGTCATTCACATAGATAGAGAATAACAGCGGTCCAAGGACCGAGCCCTGTGGCACGCCGCTGAGGACAGACTGCCTAAATGATAGGCCCCGACCTATCCGTACACACTGTTCTCTACCCTCCACGATGGCAGTCACCTAATGAAGGGCGCGGCCAGATACCCAGTAGGAGGACAGCTTTTGCGCGAGCCTCAAATGGTTTACCTTGTCAAATGCCTTCGAAAAGTCGACGAAAAACACGTCCAATGTGTGGCCGTTATCCACTGCATCCGCCCAATTTTCGCGAGCCACCAACAGATTCGTCAGACACGAAAATCCCTTCCGGAATCCGTGTTGTACATTGCTAAGTAGATTAAATCTACTCAGATGACTCTCCAATGAATCTCACCATTTTCTCGAGGAGTTTGACTACTACACTCGTCAGACTAACTGGCCTGTAATTTACAGGCAGACCCCTGTCCCCATGTTGGAAGATGGGACAGATGACAGCTTCCTTCCATTCGGAAGGCAATGCACTACTGGCAAGCGATTTCTGAAACACAATAGCGAGCGGTCCACTTAGTTCCGCAGCCAACTCATGCAACAGTTTCGGGTGAATTAAATCAGGCCCAGAGGCCACTCAGTCTGCGAATAAGTGTTTAGTTCTAGGGGATTTCAACCTCCCGGAAGTCTGTTGCGCCGATCTTTCTTGCAATTCAGTATTAGGGACATTCGGTGCAGACTTCCTTGAGCTGACACTCCAAGTGCCTTTGCACCAGTTCGTTGACTTTCCCACTAGGTATATGGACAACCAAATACCATCTACTTTGGGTTTGGTTTTCGCTAAGTCCCTGGACTTCGTGACTGACGTTTCATACGGTGCACTTCTAGGGTCTAGCGATCACGCATGCATATCCTTTCGATGTGCTCTTTCAAGGCACCAAGAGACCGCTGTTGAATTACTTCCGAATATTTGGCGGGCGGACTTTAGTGCAATGCGAACTAAGGCTTCAGTTCTGAACTGTGAGATCTCGATGGCTGACTCTGTCCAGTTAGCCTGGGAAAAATTTAAGGCATACCTTACGGAGGTTTCCGCTCCCTATATTCCACTCATTAGGAAAAGAGGGTTAAGGGCACAGCCTCCATGGATAGATACTACAGGTAAGTACCTACTCAAGAAACGGTCTAGATGCTGGCGAACCTACCAAGCAGCTCCATCAGCCAGCACCTATGATAGTTATCGAGAGAATAGAAATAAATGTAAGCAACATCTCAGAACTGCTCGTCTCCAATACGAGCAGGATTTAGCGGACTCGGCCGCAGCTAATCCCAAGAAGTTCTTTGCTTACGTTAAAAGACGCAGCGGGGCAAAACTGTTTATACCAGCTTTATTGCGAGCAGATGGGACCCGTGCGCAAACTGACTATGACAAGGCTTGTATACTGAGTGATCAGTATACTGGGGTCTTTGCTCGGGAGACCTCTTTACCACAGGTTGAATTGGTTTCAAGAACTCCAGAGGATTCTTGCTTAGCTGAATTTAGCATAACGGGGACTGAGGTCTTCGAACTACTGCAAGGCATTAATCCCTCTAAAGTTTCCGGTCCTGATTCAATTCATCCGAAGCTGTTGCATGAATTGGCCACTGAGCTGAGTGGTCCGCTCACATGCGTGTTTTCAATATCGCTGGACAGCTGCAGCCTACCTTCGGAATAGAAGGAGGCAATCATCTGTCCGATTTTTAAGGGCGGTGACAGCGCTCTACCCGCGAACTACCGGCCTGTCAGTTTGACAAGTGTAGTAGTCAAATTGTTCGAAAAGCTGATTAGAGATTCAGTGGAGAAGCACCTGAATAGATTCAACCTTCTCAGTGTTGCGCAACATGGATTCCGCAAAGGATTTACATGTCAGACTAATCTACTTGTAGCTCTTGAAAGCTGGGCCGAAGCGGTAGACAGTGGCCACACTGTAGACGTGCTATTCGTAGATCTTTCGAAAGCTTTTGACACTGTTCCACATCTGCTCTCACTAAAGTTGAGATCTTACGGGATATCTGGTCGCGCCCTTCAATGGGTGTCTGCCTTCCTTGAGAGGAGGGAACAGTACGTACGGGTGGGGCGTAGCCTTTCGCTCAGGCGAGCTGTCCTTAGTGGCGTTCCGCAGGGCTCGGTATTGGGGCCATTTTTGTTCGCGATCTATGTAAATGACTTGCCGGGAGAGCTACGGGTGTCATCACTAATATTTGCTGACGACCTTAAGCTCTGGAATATTGTGGATATCCCGGGGGATCCCGAGGCAATTCAGCGTGCCTTGGATAGGCTCTGAGAATGGTCTACCTTATGGTTGATGCCCATAAATAGGGCCAAGTGCTCTGTTCTCCGAATCGCAGCTGCTAATCCTCCCACCCGATATGTTGCCGGCGTTGGTGAACTCCCTGTTGTCACTCAGCAGGTTGATTTAGGAGTCGTACACGCATCAGCACTTCATTCTGGAGACAACTGGAAGAAGGCTGCTTGTCGAGGGTTTTGTATGATGTGGTTTATCCGCCGCTTTTTCGGAATTTTAACCGCCAATTTGTTTGCGAAGCTATTTTCGGCATTCGTCCGACCCCACCTGGAATATTGTATACAGGCTTGTCCACCATGTCTTAACCGAGACAAAATGGACTTGGAGAGGGTGTTACGAGTGGGCACTCGGTTACTGCAGGGTCTACGGGGACAGACGTATCCTGAACGCTTGCTCAGTTTGGGTATGTACTCCATGCACTACCGAAGGATAAGAGTGGACCTGATTCTCACTTATCGTATTTTGACGAGTAAGATTGGCCTGGACTTGTCAGGGCTATTTAGTCCCGCTACGTTACCTAATCTCCGCGGTCACCCACTGAAACCGCATAAACCACGGTCTGAAAGGATTAGGACGGAAACTCGTCTATCGCGCCGAGTTATAGATCGCTGGAATTCCCTTCCAGATCAGGTAGTTAGGAAACCTACGGTTAAGGGTTTTGCGCGCCAGCTCGATCCTCTCGGGTGGCAACAGCAAACCTTTCCTTTTTCCTAGCTGACTCACCTTCACTTTTCAGTTCTTTTTTTATTGACTCAAATATCTTGGTATTCCACTTGCTTACCTCTTACCACTTTCTCTTTTGCCTACTGCGTTTACTTTTTTCTCTCTCTTACTTCACGTAACCGATCCAGCAGGGACTTCTAGGGCAGGATACGCGGGCATTAATTGGTTGGACAGGGTTTGATGCGGTCTTTGTTTTAGGTCCATCAGTATTTCAAAGTTCGCCAACTCCTGGTTCAACGACCCGCTGAAGAAGGAACACTCACGGGATAATCCTATCGTTCCAATCCCGCTTGAACTTGAAGTGTGATGTTTGCTCTCGTTGGTATCACAAAAGTTGTACCGGCCTCCGAGCGAATCAGTACAATATGCTATCATCCAGTGAAAATCTTCGGTTTAGATGTGCTGGTTGTTGCGCTCAGAAAGCGAAGCTTCCGGCTTTCACCTTGCTGAATTCAAAGCACTGGCACTGGCAACAGACGATGTTTTGATGGACTGCCTACGCTCAGTCCGCTCACCTCTCCTGCTCAAACTGAGATGAACATCGCTGGTGTGTGTCTACCAACTCCTTGCCTTATCACATGAGTTTCTGGCGCAGCTACCCCAACGGGTAAGCGTAGTCGAGCACCGTCCACCACATCTACAGAGACGCTGGCGGTTGTTGACCAGAGCGAAGAGTCTAAGATCAAGACGTACGCAGAGGTGGTTAAGGAAAATGTACGAAAGGTTGAACGCAAAAGCAAGACAGGAGTAAGGCTAAAATCTAAGTCGTCATCATCTCAGTCGCAGCTGAATTTGGTTCTCCATAGTCAGTCAACTGGAGAAACTGCTTAAGGAAGGCCCCGCTGTTCTGAAGCCGAAGATCCATAAGAATGCCACATCGCCATCTCGCCACCGCTGCCTTATCATCGTGAATGCAGCCGAGTCCACCAAGGCTACCCCAGCTGAAAGGATTGTGAATGATCAGGAGTTCCTACAACGGATAATCTCTACTGTTCGATGAAGGAGAGCAAGGAATCAACATTGTTTCTGCTTTCCGCCTCGGCAAGAAACAGGAGGACTCCTCAAAGGTTCGTCCACTGAAAATTGTATGTCAGAATGATGACGAGGCCCGTCGCATTCTTCGACGAGCTCCGCGACTTAAAGTTGAATCATTTTATGTATTGCGAGATCTTTCCCCTGAAAATAGAGTGAGAATGAAACAATCGGTTGACGAACTCAGATCCCGTCAAGACAACGGTGAGACAGATTTACATATTGTGGATTTTCGCGTAGTCCGAAAAGCTACCAAAATTCGCTGGAAACCACTTGTCATACCCAGGCGTTAGAGGTGAGGAACGGATTGCGCGTAATTTCCGCTAATGTGCGCAGTATTCGAAAAACTCGATGAAATTCAATATTTTGCCTCAGCGAATCATCCTGACATAATGGCTTTCACCGAGACCTGGTTGTCCGCTGATATCCTGGACTCCGTGGTGCAGATCCCCGGGTATCACCTCTGCCGGGCTAACCGCAAAGGAGGGAGACCTGGTGGCGGTGTGATCCTGTACTGGAATGCAGACCTCAAGGCTTATCTAGTTGAAGCTACTTGTGATGGTAATGGTGGTTTCGAAGTCCTGTGGTGCCGGGTTCATGACGGATGCAGATCCCTGATGGTCGGGGATGTCTACAGAGGTCGGCTGCTGGATTCAATTAAAAAGCATGGTGGGGGAAAGGACTGTGTACTATTAGGAGACTTCAATACCCCAAGTGTCGACTGGGATTTACTGCACTGTGCTACTTCTTCAGACGTTTTCGCTGCGGACTTTTTGGAAACCCTTCTTGAGTGTAACCTATTTCAACATGTTACTGTGCCTAGCCGTATATGTGCCGGACAACCCCCCCATATTCTCGATCTTGTGCTTTCCCCGGCGCAATCAGATGTCGCAGACATTGCCACTCTTCCGCCTATTGGTAATAGTGATCACTGTGTGGTTTCATTCCTCTGGACTCGACGCCTCACTAGTCAAAACCAAGATAGTTTCCGCAGGAATTTCTGGCGTGCCGATCCAATCCGCCTGCAAGCGGCCGCTAACAGTGTGGACTGGAATGTCCCTCTATCCTCGGACTCAGATGAGGTGTGGAACCTTTTGTACTCCAAGTTGATTTCCTTGTTGAGCAGGTTGTTCCTATTTGTAAAAGGCGAACGTTTACCACAGGCCCTCCATGGACAGACCGAGAATTGAGGTGTTTAATGTCCAAAAGACGTAAATTATGGGACCGATTCAAGCTTACTCACTGCGCGCTTGACTATTCGGAGTACAAATTAATCAGAAACGACTGCATCTTAAAAAAACGTCAGAAACGGCATCACTATGAACGCAGTTTGGCTGTGCAGGAGCAGTAGGCAATTACCGCAAGCTCTTCCAGCTAATACGCACCACTGGTCCGAGAAAACCAGGCGTCAGTGAGACAATCAGGGACAGCGCGGGTGCGCTGATACACAATAAGGAGCGCCGTATGGCTCGTTGGGCTGAGCACTTTGAACATCAGTTCAGCTGGCCCCCTGCTCCCGGACCTCTTCCTACTCAGGTGATGCAGGACGAGCCATGGACGGTTCGTTTAGAGCCTCCGTCGGAGGCCGAAGTCCGAAACGCGATCACAGCCCTTAATCGTTTTCGTGCCGCTGGCCCGGATTCCCTACCACCTGCACTATTTAAGGATGGTGGTGAGGTCCTCTGCAAAGCACTGACCTCCCTATTCGAACGTATCTGGAACGAAGAGAGTGTGCCGGCTAATTGGAGCGAATCGATTATAGTGGCAATATACAAGAAGGGCAGTCACACAGACTGTGCGAACCACAGGGGTATTAGCCTAACGCCAGTTGTGACAAAATTACTGGCCTCGATTATCGTTCGTCGCCTCACTGCAGAACGGGAATCTCGGATTAGAGAAGAGCAGGCCGGTTTTCGCCCAGGACGTGGCTGTATAGACCATATATTTACTTTGCGGCAGGTGCTAGAGCAGCGCCACGCATACCGCAGACCGACAATAGCTGTGTTCCTCGATTTCAAGAGTGCGTTCGATTCAGTCGATCGATCGATTCTGTTCGAAATACTTGCGCGGAAAGGTGTTCCCACGAAATATGTGAACATCCTTCGTGCTCTATACTCGAACACTAGAGGCCGCGTCAGGGTCTATGGTGCCCTATCGGATAGCTTTTCGACTACAAGTGGCGTTCGACAGGGTTGCCCGCTTTCCCCATTTTTGTTCAATTTCGTCGTGGATTCTATCATAGAGTGTTCCCTTGCGGAATCTCACGATGTAGGTGTTGAAGTGCTGCCTGGTGAACGGTTAGTTGATCTAGATTATGCGAACGATATCGTCTTGCTTTTCGACAATGTTGAGGCGGCACAATCAACCCTGAATAGCCTATCCAGAGTGGTCCCATTATTTGGTATGCACTTCGCACCTTCAAAATGCAAAGTGTTGCTGCAGGACCACCAGCCACTCGATGACCCCTTGACGCTTGCTAACGAGGAACTCGATGTGGTTGATCAATTCACTTATCTTGGCAGCTGCATCAGCAACGATGGGCGCATAGAAAATGACGTTAGCTCACGCATTGCAAAGGCCAGAGCTGCCTTCTTGAACCTGCGTCATCTTTGGCGACAGAAGGGAGTTTCCCTCTGTGTGAAAGGCCGTGTATACAAGGCCACAGTGAGGGCCGTTCTGCTCTATGGTAGTGAAACTTGGCCCCTTCGGTCTGAAGATCTGAGGCGCCTTCAAGTCCTTGATCATCGTTGTTTGCGAAGCATTGCTGGTGTCGGATGGCACCAGCGTGTCCGCAACGATGATGTGCGTAGGCGAGTACTAGGGGGTGATGATCATGCTAGCTCCCTAGAACAACAGATAGCACTGAATAAGTTACGTTGGCTCGGGCACGTGCTACGTATGCCTGGTCACCGCTTACCTAGGAGGGCCTTGTTCAGTCTACCAGGTGTAGGATGGCGCAAGGCTCGAGGTGGACAGAAGTTGACTTGGCAGCGGGAAATGAAGTCACTGACGACCAAACTGGGTGCCGTTGGTCCGTCTCGCCTTCCGGGTTGGAGTCCACGTGACTCACCTTGTGCTTGGCTCGAGACTTTACAGGACATGGCTCGCAACCGACACCAGTGGCGCGTCTGCTGCCGTCTCCTAATCGGATTGTCTGTTTAAAGTGTGTTTGGTGCTGAGTTATCTGCGGGGTAATGGCTGATTATGACGCGTGGCAGTGAAAGCCGCAAGGAAGCTGTCTCGCCGATGCCGCCTTATCTTTGCACGATAGCCAGCTGTTTGTGACGGTATGTTGTTAACACAAGGTGTAGGCGCATTGACCCTGAATGTTTGCTTAGGGCATTAAGGTTTTCAGGTAAGTCCCCCTTCTCTCCCTTTTCTTATTCTTTATTTCATAGGTCCTCATGGTTGTATGGCAGCGAAGCATCAGTTCAAATGGCTGATGTACTGCTGTTGATGATGATGATGAGTTTGGCTGTGCAATCCAGGACGACAACGAAGGCACTCTACTCTTATTTGAAAAGAAGTACCAAAGCTGGCAGTGGCATTCCTGCCCTGTTTTCTGCAGAGCAGGGCGGTTTACTTGACGACGATGGGACGAAAGCCAGTTTATTGGCCCTGCAATATTCATCTGTTTACTCGATCGAGACGCCGTTACCCGATGACACCGCGCCAATCCACCCCATCTTCGTTGCAGCACATAGAAATGAGTGTGGCTGACGTGGCCAAAGGCCTTCGTGAACTAGATCCGAACTCCTCGACGGGTCCTGATGGACTGCACCAGCTGTTCCTCAAGACCGTGGCAGACTACATTGCTGCTCCCGTCTGTCAGATATTTCGTCACTCCCTGCAAGCTGGACGACTCCCGGTTGCTTGGAAATTGGGGACCCTTAAACCTATATACAAGGGAGGGGTTCGTCAAGATCCTGCAAACTATCGACCTATCTGCCTAACGTCCGTATTGTGCAAGTTAATGGAAAGGATTCTCAAGCGCGCCCTGCAGCTTCACTTCGAGAACCTTAACATCATCTCCTGTGCCCAGCATGGCTTTCGGCGGACACGCTCATGTACCTCGAACCTACTTGTTGCTAGGGAAAACTGGGCGAGGTCGTTAGACGCTGGGAAACGATTGGATGTGGTTTTTGTAGACTTCAGCAAGGCGTTTGACAAGGTCCCCCATGAAAGGCTCCTTCTTAAACTCCGAGGTACCGGTGTCTCTTGGATCGCTGATTTTTTGATTGGCCGGACCATGCGAGTCAAGGTGAATGAAGCCTACTCTACTCCTGTGCTGATGACTATCGGTGTTCCGCAAGGATCAGTACTTCGTCCAGAAGTGTTCAAGATATTCATCAATGACCTCCCATCGGAGCTACAGATGGTTTGCCTGATTTACGCCGATGACATGAAGCTGTGAATGTAGGTATCCTGTCTTGAGAATGCTGACAGATTGCAGGCATCATTGGACATTTTACACGACTGGTCAGTCAACTGGCAATTGCCCATAAATTGTGAAAAATGCTCAGTTCTCCACATAGGCGCCCTCGAACCTATCTGGATATACCATATTGGTGGGGTGTTACTCAAAACCACCATTCTTGAAAAAGATCTCGGTGTGCTTGTCTCACATGATTTACGGACCGCAGAATACACACTACGGAGGGTTGCCACTGCCAACAGGATGTCCCATGCCATACGGAGAGCCGTCTCGCAACTGACTCCGGATATCTTCAGAATCCTGTTTACTTCTCATGTGCGCCCGATCCTTGAATACGGACAACCCGCCATATGTCCTCTTACCAGGTTCGAGAGTAACATGATGGAGAAGGTACAGCAGCGTGCCTCGAAATCCATACTGGAGTTAAGGGACTTGCCTTACCCTCTTCGACTACAGCGCATGCATCTGTTCTCCCTGGAATATCGCCGACGTAGAGATGATCTGAATTTTACTAGGCGAATTCTGATGGGGGAAATGGGGATGGAGCTACAAGCGTTCTTTCAAGTCAACATTAGTAGTTCCACTCGGGGGCACAACTGGAAATTATATAAACCCAGAAGACTCAGGGTTCGCTCCACTCTCGCTCTATCAACCCGCATTGTCAATAACTGGAACGACTTGCCGAAGCATGTGGTCGACTCGCAGACTGAGGAATGTTTCAAGCGATTTTTGGATTCTCACTTGATGAGTAAGCTGGGACCCTGCTTCTTCCAATGTAGCTGTTACGGCCCCTTGTGAAATACCGTCTCGTAGCGACTCACAACATCCACGCAATGATCGGGAAGTGAAGGAGCTGACAAAGGACTTTCCTTCTGCTCTCTACAATCCAATGGTTATGAAATCCCTGAATATTGCGAATGTGGACGCTGTAACGGACTACCCTGCTGACAGTCCAACCGTTGACGAGGCGTTCATCCTACCGGACGCTCCTGTTCACGTGGATATAACGTACACAGATGCCTCGGACGGCATTGTTGACCCGCCCCAAATGGAAGGCGAGTCACGGGCTCCTGAGCCATTAAAGAATAAGCGTAAGAGGGCAAGGAAAGCGCGCAAACCCTCCGCCCCCAAACCGGGAGGTGATAAAGTGCTCAGGAAACAAGCGCCTGGATTGGAAACCACCTGGTGTGTCAATTCCCTCAGTGAGACAAGAGGTGCTGTTGCCTTCGGTCCCATCGATTCCTGTCAAACAACCATGTGGCGTGGATGGTAGAGCATGTGGAGTAAATACACCTCGTCGAGGCGATTCTTACACAGATAGCAGTGTGATTTTCAGAAACGTCACTGAATCCACTGCCGCTCTTCCCACCGAGCGCATGCTTGATGATCTTCGTTGGCTTAAAGTTTGCGTGACCGGGCTTTTACCACCAGGTTTCCCTGGCGTTACTGTCAGGAAGCTCATCAGATTGGGGAACGTTCCGGTTGGTCAACCAAATCCTCGACACCGTCTGCTTAGGGTGGTCCTCTCCACCTCAGAAGAGCGCAGGGCCTTACTGCGATTTGCCTTCAAGCTCAAAGGTACCAACGTTGGTGTGCAACCAGGCCTTCCGTTAGCGGATAGGTTAAAGTTAAAGGAAGCCATCAGAGACCTAAAAGCCCGGCGTGCAGCTGGCGAGCAAGGTCTCCGATTGGTGGGTTTTCAGGTGGTCAGCCGGCGGTCCTTTTCCGCCCTGCCAGAACCTATTCTACTTGCGCACGACCCAGAGCTGGTCGTGCCGAAGCCCTCCAAGTAGTACTCACGTGCGTAGCCTGAGGAACAAGATGTACGAGGTGGGTCTGCTCGTAGACAAATCTCGTCCAGATATACTTGCTTTCATTGAAACGTGGCTGTCTGAGGAAATCACAGATGGAGAGGTATATCTGCCTGGCTACGCACTGTTCCGCGCTGACCGCTCCGTTGGCCGTCAAGGGGGTGTAGTAGCTCTTTATGTGAGTTATCACATTGATGTATTGAGGACCAGCATTTTTCAGTCTCGACAAATCTGTTGAGGCTCTCGCAGTCTTGATTTGCGCTTCCTCGGTTCAGGTTACTGTCGTGTTAGTGTATAGAAGCCCTATGAGCACATCAAATGAAACTGAATTTATACGCAATCACTCTGCAAACAAGTGTCTGGTGATGGGAGACTTCAGCCTCCCATAGATTTGTTGGGATGACCTATCTTGCAGTTCGGCTCTGGAATCGTTCGGTACAGAACTGCTGGACTTAACGCTGCAGGTACCACTACACCAGTTCGTGGACCTCACCACTAGGTACATGAGCAATCAGCAGCCGTCCATCCTAGACCTTGTTTTTGCTAAGTCACTTGACTTTGTACATGACATCAAATACGACTCGCCTCTTGGCGCCAGCGATCACGTTTGCTTGTCTTTCCAGTGTACCCTTATCAGGCCTTGCCAAGCTACTACCAGTTGCTATGCGAACATTTGGGCCACGAACTTCCAAGCGATGTGGGATAAGGCTAGGTCATCGCCTTGTGTGATATGTGTGGCCGACACTGTTCACATAGCCTGGGAAAAATTTAAGGCTCACCTCGTCAACATTTCTGCACCTCACGTCTCACTGATAAAAAGAAGGGAATCGAGAGCGCAGCCTCCGTGAATAGATTCCGCGGGCAAGGGCCTGCTAATGAAGCGGTCTAGATGCTGGCGAGCATACCGAACAGCTCCGTCGAACAGCATGTTTGACAAATATCGGTTGGTTCGAAATGAGTGCAAGCTATATCTTAGGTTGGCCCGGCTTCAGTATAAAAAGGGCTTACCTGGTACTGCCTCGAAAAATCCCAAGAACTTCTTCGCTTACGTTAAACGACGCTGTGGTGCGAACTCGCCCATACTAACATTGCTTCGAGGAGATGAGACCCATGCCTATAGCGACTATGACAAGGCATGCCTGCTTGGTGAGCCGTACTCAAGCGTCTTTGTCCGCGAAACAAATACGCCATGCAAAGGGTTAGCTTCAAGAGTCTCTGAAGACTGTTTTTGGGATGAAATTCCTATAATTGAGTCCCAAGTTCTCCGGTTGCTAAGAGAGGTAAACCCAACTAAGGCTTCCGGGCCAGATTCTGTTCATCCAAAATTGTTACACGAATTGGCAGTGGAACTCAGTGGACCCCTGACTTGTGTGTTTCAGAAGTCACTCAACAGCTGTGTTTTACCTACCGAATGGAAGGAGGCTGTTGTCTGGTCGATTTTCAAGTGCGGTGACAAAGACCTACCTGCTAATTACAGGCCGGTCAGCCTGACTAGCGTGGTCGTTAAGTTACTTGAAAAATTAGTACAATATATAGTGAAGATCCATTTAAATATGTTTAACCTGCTTAGCATCGAGCAACATGGTTTTTGCAAAGGATTTTTGTGTCAGACGAACTTGCTGGTAGCTCGTGAGTGCTGGGCTGAAGCCGTAGACAGTGAACATGCGGTGGATGTGGTGTTCATTGACTTCGCCAAGGCCTTTGACACTGTCCCCCATTCGCGACTCTCACTGAAGTTGAGGTCGTATGGAATATCTGGTTGCGCTCTCCAGTGGGTGTCAGCTTTTCTCGATGGACGGGAACAGTGTATTCGTGTTGGAAGCAGTCTTTCGTTTCGATAAGCTGTACTTAGCGGCGTTCCGCAAGGCTCTGTCCTAGGTCCGCTGCTGTTCTCAGTCTACGTGAATGACTTGCCGGAGGAGCTTGAGGTGCCATTGCTCTTATTTGCTGATGACCTAAGACTCTGGAATATTGTTGATATCCCTGGAGGTTCTGTGGCTCTTCAACGGCTCTGGATAGACTCTGGGAATGTTCTGTCTTGTGGTTGCTGCCCATAAACCGGGCAAAGTGTTCAGTGCTGCGCATCGGAGTGTCTGCTTCCTCCACAAGTTATGTGCTCGGTGAGAGTGAACTTCCTCACGTGACTCATCAGGTTCATCTAGGTATCGTCCACTGTTCCACACTACACTCTGGCGACAACTGGAAGAAGGCGGCTAGTAAAGGGTTCCGGATGTTGTGGTTTATCCGTCGTTCTTTCGGGACCCTAACCGCTGTGTTTGTGAAGCTCTTCTCAGCGTTTGTCCGACCCCACCTAGAATATTGCGTTCAGGCCTGTCCACCATGCCTTGTCCGGGACAAAATGGCACTAGAAAGGGTGTTGCATGTCGGTTCTAGGTTGGTCAAGGGATTACGATGACAAACGTACCCCGAACGCCTACTTAGTTTGGGGATGCAGTCAATGCACTATCGAAGGATTAGAGGGGACCTAATCCTAACTTACCGTATTTTGACTGGGAATGTTGGCCCTGATTTGTCCTGGCTATTTAGTCCTGCTTGGTTGTCTGGTCTGCGCGGGCATTGTATGAAGCTGGACAAACCGCGGTCCGAGCGAGTTAGAGCGCAGACACGGTTATCGCGTCGTCATCGAGCGCTGGAACCTGCTTCCAGAAAAGGTTGTCAAGGAAGCTACGGTTAAGGGGTTTGAGCGTCAACTAGACGCTCTTGGGTGGCAACACGAAACCTTTCCTTTTTCCTGACTAATTCCCATCTTCATAATTCGATTCTATTTTCTTTACTTTCCCCGCCATTGATATTATTCTCTTTTAACTGATTTTCCTTACTCTCTTGCCTTCGATTTTTCTTCCTGTCTTACTTCACGTAACTGACATAGCTGGGACAGCTAATGTAGGGAACGTGGGCATTAACTTGGTAGACCAGGGTGTTTTTCGGGTGTTTTCCTTTTAGACCCTTCAAAAAGTCGGAGCACCCCTATCAACTCCTGGATCGACGACCATCATCATCATCAATTGTTCATTTGTTCTCCGAGCTTGGCGGTTTCCTCGCAAACGTTTCACCACCATGCGAGGTGGCATCCTCAGTGCAGTGATATATAGCGTACAAGCTTACCATTACACGTTAGCTGGAGGTGGAAAACACCTCAGCTATTGTGCCGCAATACAAAAGAAAAGGAAAATGAAAACAAACTGTGGCACGCCCGCTGAGTCCCCAGTAACGGATGGACATCATTCCGGAGAGCTAACAGCTGGCTGCCGTAAAAGAGAGTCATACTATACCTATCAAGTGAAATCATGATTGGAGTGGGATGCTAAACAGGAGGGGGATGGACAAAGGAACTTACAACACAAACGCCATTGGGGTCGGTTCCAAGCCATATCAGCGAGTGTGTCCAACCAAACGTGTTCACCATCCTTAGGACCCCAGCCACGCAATCGGGATGCACCAACCGAAGCCAACTTCGAAGTGAGGGTTTTCATTTCTCTCGACCAAGTCATCACTTGGCCTCCCCTCCTCCTCTTCCAACCGCACCCACAACGCGCAAACAATGCACGTCGTGAGAGTCGGTGTGCTGGCATGCGCAACACGTGGCCCAGCCATCGGAGCCTGGTGCGTGATATAATGGTGCTGAGCGGTTCACTCGCTCTTCCTGCACGCGACGTCGAACACGCTCATTGCTCACGTGGTGCTCCCACCAAACATGAGCTAAGCTGCGAAGGCAGCGATGATCGAATGTGACGAGCTTCTTTATGTCTGTTGATCTGATAGGCCAGGTTTCACATCAATAAAGGAGAGTTGAACGGACGTCTGCGTTGTAAACTCTGCTCTTTAGGGCGAGAGTAATGTCGCGTCTGCGCCACAGCTGGCGGAGATTGGCAAAAGCACCTCGAGCTTTTGCTATGCGGTTCGTAACCTCATCTTCAATCCAACGGGTGCTAATATAGCTGCCCAGGTACTTGAATTCCTGAACGACTTCTAGCAGATCACCACCAAGCGTTAGCGCAGGGTTGGGTCCTTGCCAATCTTGGAGAAGTACTTTGCATTTCGACGGAGCAAAGCATAGCCCAAAACGATTGACAGCCAGTGCTAAACGGTTCAGTGCTATTTGGCATGTTTGGGAGCTGTCACAGATTAGGGCAATATCCTCTGCATACTCCAAGTCAAGAAGTCGCTCACCAGGAAGTACCTCCACACCTTCTAGGTCGTGTCCAGCGAACGCTGTTTCCATGACTTCATCAATAGCGAAGTTGAAGAGGAAAGGTGACAGCAGGCATCCTTGTCTCACACCGCTGGTGATACTGAAGGGTGGCGACAGTTTGCCATAAACCCTCACTATGCGCGTACAGCGCTTTGATAATGCTTAAATATTTATCAGGCACACCTTTCCTCAGCAGACGGTCTCAAAGGGCACGTCGATCGACTGAGTCGAAGGCACATTTTATGTCAAGAAACACGATAACGGTGGGTCGCCAATAAACATGGCAGTGCTCCAACACTTGACGCAAAGTGAAGATGTGGTCAATGCAGTCACGACCTCGACGAAATCCGGCTTGCTCTTCACGAATCTGGCTTTCACGAGTGCCAGTCAGTTTGTGGAGAATGATAGAGGCAATTAATTTAGAGGCAATCGAAATCAGACTGATCCCTCCATGATTGCCGCATTCCAAATGAGAGTCTCCCTTGAAAACTGGGACAATGACGGAGCGGTTCCAGTTTGTCGGGACTGTCTCCTGCTCCCAAAGTCTTACTAGCAACTCGTGTATAGCATCTATTGGAGCAGGTCCCCCGAATTTGAAGAGGGCTGGGGGAATTCTATCTGCCCCTGCGGCCTTATGCAATTTCAACAGCCTGATCTCACGTTCGACTTCTGCGCGTGATGGCGGATCCAAGGAGACGACCCAGGGAGAAGGGCGCTCAATGCCCGAAGAAGAAAGCGAAAACTCAGGTTGATTAAGTTGCCTTGCAAAGTGTTCAGCCCAACGCTGCAAGCCTTTTGACAGGCTGTGGATCGGCTACCCACTCTCGTCGCGTATGGTCTCGCTAACACTAGGTCTTCTGCTGATTACCAACGGCAGCGACAGTTTCCATTTCCGATGCACGATGAGACCACCAGGTTTCGCGGTCCTTCTTCAGGCTAGCACGTAGTTTTGCCCTGAGATTTTTGCGAATCTCATTGTATTCGTTTCCAGCCGGAATACGTCGTCGCGCATCCATAAGTTCCAGACACTGCGTAGAGACCCAATGTCCGGTTTGGCAATTTGCTTTGCCACATGAAGACATGCCTGCTAACAGCAACGCTTGACGAATATGTGACCAGTGATCTACAACAGTGTTTAGTGGGCGCTTGCTCAGCCCAGATGTCAGCGCACTTTGGTACACATTCAGAACATCTGGCTTCGCCAAGAAGGAACACTTACGGGATTCACCTTATTGTTCCAGTCCCACTTTAACTTGAAGAATGGGACGGATATGTTAGGTGAAGAGAAGTCTATCTGCGGCGTCATTTTAGAGAATGATCTCCTTATGACGCCCCACATCCTGTTCGCCGCAGCAGTTTTCTTTATCGTATCGAGGGTCGTTTTAAGATCAGGGAAAATTATTGTCCCCAAGTCCTATTCTGTGTGGCAATCTTGAGTGGGTGCCCGCCAATGTGATAGATGTCCAGTGGTCCAGCAGCACCTATAGAAAGGACTGAGCACTTATCTTTGTTTACCAGCAAACCCCACTTGATAGACCAAGAGTGTAGTAGATCAAGCGTTTCCTGTAATCGGTCGGCGTCTTCGAGGCTGGACACTTCTGACCATTGCTTGAGGTCGTCTGCATAGATCAGACAGTCCGTTTGTGGCATACTTGGTAGATCATTGACCTATATCTTAAACAATTCCGGTCCGAGAACGGAGCCTTGTGGTGCGCCACTGTACATAGTCACTGGGAATGAAGGGGTATCGTTTACTTTGACTTGCATGTTCCGGCCTTGCAAGAAATCACTGATCCATAGTAGGAGGTTCCCTGTTATGCCAATTCCGCAGAGCTTAGAGAGTAGTTCCTGATGTGGAACTGTCAAAAGCTTTGCTGAAGTCGATAAAGACCACATCTAAACGTTTTTCAGTGTCCACTGATTTAGCCCACTTCTTTCTGTCGACCAGCAGGTTAGTGATGTAGGAATGTCCCTTTCGGAAGCTATGCTGGGTGACTGAAGTGAAGTTGATCTTCGCAGTGTCGGTGGATAGCACATTTAATGAGCTTTCTCATGCTCTTGCAGGCGACCGACGTCAAGCAAATTGGCCGATAATTCGCAGGGTCCTGGCGTTTTCCACCTTTGTATTTCGGCATAACTACACCCGTCTTCCAATCGACTGGTAGTCGACCAGCTTTAAGAGAGAGCTGAAAGATTTGACAAAGTGGGAGGGCAATGAATTCTGTTACCATCTTGAGAAAATGTGGGTGTAGCCCGTATAGGCCTGGTGAGGAAGATGAGTTCAGTTCTAGTAGTAGCTTCAAGCTAGCACCTGCGTCGATGTCGATATGTTCCAGAGGTACTGCAGGTGCAAGTATATGAGGGTTTGCGAGTTTGTCTCCCTCCGTATGTACTGAGAAGAACTGTAGAGCCAAGAGGTCAGCTTTGGCGTCATCGTCATAGTGTATTATATTTGGCTTATTAGTAGACAGTGCAGGAATTCCACAGCCCGCCTTGGAAGATCTATTAAGGTATGAAAATAGTATCTTTGGCCTAGAGAGAGATTGTTCGGCCAGGCTATGCTCGTATCGTTGTCTCTTTTCACGTTTCTGCAGGGAGCAGAAGTTCCTGATGGCTTTGTATTTAGAGTAGTCCTAGTCTAAGCGGGAAAACTTGAATCTGTTCCATAGTCTTCGTCGTTGTTTCATGTTGGCCCTGAGTTCTCGGTCGATCCAGGGGGGGTTTAGGAAAAGGCCTGTTACTGTGGAAAGGGACGGCCTCCTCGATGAGCAGCTTCAATTTGTGGAATAGATCGTTCCAAGCAGCATCGAGTTCCAAGACGTTCTTCCGCTCCTTCTGCTAGGCGTGCCAGGAAGCGCAGCAACACATCTTCCAGCGACGCTCCAAAAGTCGCGGCCACTCCCGCCCCGTCTACGTCTCATTCGGACCCATTGACACACATCCGGCCTGTTGAGCCTACGCCCAAGTCATATGCGGCAGTAGTGAAGGAGAAAGCGACCTTGGCCTCGTGTGGATGATCAACTACTGCTCGAGCGGATGATTTCTTTACTGTTTGATGCAGGCGAACAGGGAATTAACATTGTCTCTGCTTTCCGTCTCGGTAAGAAGCAGGGAAATTCCTCCAAGGTTCGACCCCTCAAGATTGTATGCGGAAACGAAGAAGAGTGCGCGCGCATCCTTCGGCGGACTCCACGTCTCAAAGGTGAACCTTTCTACGTGTTACGAGACCTCTCTCCCGAGGACCGAATTAAATTGAAGAAGGCTACAGAGAAGCTCCGAACGCGCCGGGCGAGTGGTGAAACCGACCTACATATCGTGGATTTTTTGCGTATTTCGGAAGAGCACAAGAGTGCGCTGGAGGCCGATTCTTGTCACCCCAAACAGTAAAGCATAAAAACGGACTACGCGTGCTGTCGGCCAATGTACGCAGTCTAAGGAATAAACTGGATGAAATTCAGTTGCTTACGTCGGAGACTCCTCCAGACCTGTTGGCCTTCACCGAAACTTGGCTATTCTCAGATATCATGGACTCGGAAGTGTCTATCGCTGGATATCATTACTCCCGGTCCGATCGCCAGGGAGTGAGGTCAGGTGGTGGAATACTTCTCTACTGGAAGACATCTCAAAGTTCATTTAGTTGAAGATATCAGTGACCAGGATGACAATTCCGAAGCCCTGTGGTGCCGTGTCCATGACGGATACAGATCTCTCTTGGTCGGTGTCGTTTACAGAGCGCCATCGGGTCACGGAGCGCGCTTGTTGGGCTTGATAAGGATATATAATGGGCACAAAGACTGTCTAATCTTGGGGGATTTCAATGCACTGGATATCGATTGGGACCTACTTCTTTGTGATCGCCGATATGACTCCTTTGATGCCACATTGCTTAAAACCGCCGTCGACTGCAGCCACGTTCAACATGTTTTGACGCCTACTCGTATTTTCCCAGACCAGACCCCGCACGTCCTAGATCTCGTGCTTTCCCCTGCAGATTCGGATGTCACGAACCTAACCGTTCTTCAACCCATAGGCAAGAGCGATCATTGTGTCTTTTCATTCCACTGGACTCGCCGTCTCACGATCCATAGCCACGGTGGTCACCGTCGGAATTTTTGGCGTGCCGACCCACTCCGTCTGAAAACGGCCACAAGCGCTACGGATTGGGGTATCCCTGAACACATTCACCTCGATGACGCGTGGAATCTTGTACTCTCCAAAATGACGTCGTTAATTGAGTAGGTTGTTTCTTCCTCCCATCGAAAGCTCTTCGCTAGAGGTCCACCTTGGATGGATCGAGAGTTGAGGTCAACTATGAATAGAAGGCACAAATTATGGGACCGCTTTAGGCAATCTCATTCAGAACTCGACTACTCTCACTACAAAACTGTCAGAAGTGCTTGTGTCGCGATGAAGCGCCAGAAACGCCAACAATACGAACTATTCTTGGCAAAACACTCCAGAATTGCGCCTAAAATGCTGTACTCTTATTTGAAAAGAAGCACTAGAGCTGGTAATGGTATCCCTGCTTTGTCTTCCTTTGGTCATCAAGCTTTACTTCACGAGGACGCTGAGAAAGATAGTCACTTGGTTAAGCAGTACGCTTCTGTTTACGCGAAAGAAACACCATTTAGCGACAGAGCCGTATCCACTTTTTCATCTTCGTTGGCCCAAGTAGATATTAACACTGATTCTGTCATGAAACTTCTTCTTCAGATAGATCCATATAGCTCACTCGGCCCTGATGGATTGCATCCTTTGTTCCTCAGAACTGTGGTGGAGTACATAGCTTCACCCATTTGTCAAGTCTTTCGTCGCTCACTAAGAGCTGGTCATCTTCCTTCAGCTTGGAAAGTGGGTATCGTCAAACCCATTTACAAGGGAGGAAGTCGACATGATCCGGCCAATTATCGCGCAATCTGTTTGACGTCAATAGTGTGTAAAGTTATGGAACGGATCCTAAAACAAGCTGTTACTCTTCATCTTGGGGGACAGAATGTCATTTCTTATGCCCAGCATGGGTTCCGAAAAGCACACTCCTGTATCTCGAACTTGCTCGTTGCTAAGGAGACCTGGGCAAGGTCGCTAGACTCCGGCAAACGCTTGGACGTTGTGTTTGTTGACTTCAGCAAAGCTTTTGACAAAGTCCCGCATGAACGGCTCCTGTTTAAGCTCCAAGAAATCAATATTTCCGGGAAACTTTTGTCTTGGATCTCCGACTTTCTAAACGACCGCTCCATGCAAGTGAAGGTGAATGATACATTTCCTGCTCCTGTTCTCATGACGAGTGGGGTCCCACAGGGCTCGGTCCCGCACTTTACATTATCTTCATCAACGACTTACTATCCACTTCAGACGGATTGCGTAATCTACGCTGACGGCCTTAAGCTATGGATGGAAGTATCCAGTCTTGAAGACGCGGACAGATTACAAACTACGCTCGATCTACTCCATGATTTGTCCATTAAGTGGCAGTTGCCCGTAAATCGTGATAAATCCTCTGTTCTCCCCGTTGGCTCCTCAAACCCATTTGGAACTTACCACATTGGTGGTTCCTTGCTCAGAAGCGCAACCTAAGAGAGAGATCTTGGAATGATAGTGTCATCAGACCTCAAATCTATTCAAGACTCCCAGAAGAGGGTCATCGCGGCCTACAGGATATTCCATTCTATACGTAGAGAGTTTTCTCTCCTGACCCGTGGACCTTTCCGACTCCTCTGGCTCGCATGTACGCCCGATTCTCGAATACGGGCTACCCGCTGCCTACCGTATCACTAAATCCGAATGTGATATGATAGAGAAGGTTCAACGGCGTGGATGCAAATCCGTCCCTGAGTTGCGAGACCTGTCGTATCCACATCTACTTCAACGACTGAACTTGTTCTCTCTAGGTTATCGCCGTCACCGAGGAGATTTGATATTCACTGGACGTATTCTCAGAGGAGAACGGAGTTGCGAATTACAAGACTTTCTTCAACTCAACACTGAGAGTTCGACACGAGGCCACCGCATGAAACTGTTCAAACCGAGGAATCTCCGGGTTCGGCTAAATTTGGCCTTATCAACTCGCGTGGTGAATGATTGGAACCAGTTTCCGGATCCTATTGTTGATGCTGAGATAGAAGGTTTCAAACAACTGTTGGATTCTCACCTGAGCGCGCTGGGATTCTGCTGCCTCTAAGATAGCTATAGTGGTCCTCTGCGGAACCTTCTGCCGCAATGATCGGGAAGTGAAGGAGTTGACAAAGGATCTTCCTTCTGCTCTATCATCCAATAACCAAGGGTTCCTTGAACGAATGATTTCCATTTTATTCGATGGTGAATTGGGTATAAACATTATCTCTGCCTTCCGCCTGAGTAGGAAGCAAGTAGATCCTTCAAAGGCACGCCCCCTCAAGATCGTATGCCGAAGCGAAGAGGAATGCCGGCGCATCCTCCGGCGAACCCTACTTTTGCAAGGTGAGGCTTTTTACGTCCTGAGAAATCTTTCTCCGGAAGATCATATTAAAATGAAAACAGCCGTTGACGAGCTCCGGTCCCGCCAAGCGAATGGTGAGACTGACCTCCGCATCGTGGATTTTCGCGTAATCCCGAGAACCCGTTGGAGGCCAATTCTCCTCAACCCAGGACAGTAGAGCATGAGAACGGACTACGTGTAATTTTTGCCAATGTACGCAGTCTAAGAAATAAACTTGATGAGGTACAGATGTTTGCGTCAGATACTCGCCCAGACTTGATGGCCTTCACCGAAACTTAGCTTTTTGCGGACATCATAGATTCAGTGGTTTATATCCCTGGATACAGTCTCTGTCGAGCCGACTGCCTTGGAGGTAGGCCCGGTGGCGGCGTCATACTTTACTGGAAGGCCGAACTCAAGACCCATTTTGCTGCAGCTACTAGTGGCGACGTTGGTGATTTTGATGCCCTTGGATGCCGCATTCATGATGGATGCAGATCCTCTACTATTGGTGTTGTCTACAGAGTGCCATCGGGATCCGGAGTTCAAATGCTCGATTCGATCAGGAAACACGGTGCAGGAAAGGACAATCTTATTGTCGGGGATTTTAATGCCCATAATGTTAATTGGGACTTACTTCTTTGTGGTCGTCCACCTGGTTCCTTAGATGCTGCATTACTTGAGACTGTTATCGATTGTAACTTGTTTCAGCACGTCATCATCCCAACCCGCATTGTTGCCGACCAAACGCCAAACATCCTGGACCTTGTGCTCACCCCAGCTCAGTCAGATGTCACAAATCTAACAGTTCTTCAACCCATCGGTAAAAATGATCATTGTGTCGTTTCATCCTAATGGACACTTCGCCTCACGATCCATAACCAAGGCGGCTGTCGTCGGAACTTTTGGCATGCGGATCCACTCCGTCTGAGAACAACCGCAAGCGCTATGGACTGGAGTATTCCTGATTCCATTCCTCTTGGTGATGTGTGGAACCTTGTGCTTTCCAAAATGACGTCCCTAATTGAGCACGTCATTCCCTTCTCCCATAGAAAGTCGTTCAAGAGGGGTCCACCTTGGATTGACAGTGAATTGATATCTCTGATGAACATAAGACGCAAATTGTAGGACCGTTTCAGGCAATCTCAAGCAGAGTCCGATTACCCTTCCTACAAGAATATCAGGAACGTTTGTGTCACATTGAAGTGTCAGAAACCTTAGCAATATGAACTATCATTAGTAGTACACTCCAGAACGACACCCAAAATGCTTTTCTCTTATCTGAAAAGAAGCACCAGGGCTGGCTGTGGCATCCTTACCTTGTGTTCCTTTGAACATCGAAATTTACTTTACGAAGACGCTGATAAAGCCAGTCTTTTGGCCCAACAATACTCCTCTGTCTTCGCGAAAGAAACTCCCGCCTGCGACAACACTGTGTCCAGTTTTCATTATCTGTTGGATCAAGTAGACATTAACATTAATTCTTGGGGCGAATAGTGCCAGTCTTCAAGACGTTATTCTCCGACATCGCATGCGCTGGCTCGGGCATGTTCTGCGCATGCCAGCCCATCGCCTTCCACGTCAAGCGCTATTTGCACTCCCAGGGAGCGATTGGAAAAAGTGCCGCGGTGGACAGCCGATGACGTGGAGAAGGAGTATGAAGAAGGCGACCTCAAGTTTGGCAGCAGTCGGACCAGTCCGCCTTCCAGGTTGGGGACCACGAGATGCTGAATTGCAGTGGTTGGAAACATTGGACGTCATGGCCCGCAACAGACATCAGTGGCGGCAATGTTGTTCCGCAATTTCACCATCCCTTTGATACACACAAAAGCTCACAAAACAAAACAAAAATTACAAAATGGCGTGTGTAAAACCAAAAAAATTCGTTTCCCATATTTTTTAATTGCATTAGTGTCCCCATCTTCACCTTTTTCTTCTGCCATGGTTCTGATGGCACAATGTCTGTTAACAGACTGTGAATAAATAATAATAACATTAATTCTGTGGTTAAACTTCTCTTTGATTTAGATCCGCATTCTTTACCCGCCCGGATGGCTTGCACCCCCTGTTCCTTAGGACTGTGACGCAGTACATCGCCTCTACTATCTGTTAGGTTTTCCGTCGTTCCTTTGAAGCTGGGCGTCTCCCATCGGCTTGGAAACTGGGCATTGTCACACCCATATACAAAGGACGGAACAGGCAAGATCTAGCCAACTGTCGTCCTATCTGCGTAACGTCGATATTGTGTAAAGTTATAGAGCGGATCTTGAAGCAGGCTCTTCATCTCTACCTCGAGGAACTGAATCTCTTCTCTCGTGCACAGCACGGTTTTTGTAGGGCACACTCATATACCTCAAACTTAATAGTTGCTATAGAGAAATGGGCGAAATCGCCAGATTTCGGTAAACGCCTAGACGTGTTTGTTGATTTCAGCAAAGGTTTCGACAGGGTCCCGCACGAACGACTTTTGCTTAAACTCCGAGGAATCGATATCACCGGGAATCTTCTCTCTTGGATCTCTGATTTCCTTCCCGACCGCACGATGTAAGTGTAAGTAAACGAAATATTTTCCGCCCCTGTTCTCATGACTAGTGGAGTCCCACAGGGTTCTTTCCTCGACGCCATGCTTTTCAACGTCTTCATCAATAACTTACCCTCCACACTCCATGCGGATTGCCTAACCTACGCCGACGACCTGAAGCTGTGGATGGAAGTATCCAGTATGGAAGCTGCCGACAGGTTACAATCGACACTCGACCTGCTACGTGATTGGTCAATTAAGTGGCAGTTGCCAATGAATCGTGAGAAATGTCCGGTTCTTCCAGTTGGTGCGTCTGACCCATTTTGAATCTACCATATTGGTGGGTCCCTGCTTAGAAACGCCACTCAGAAGAGGGATTTGGAAGTGATACTTTCGCCTACCTCAAATCTAATGAAGATAACAAGGAAAAGGTCTCTTCGGCCTACGGGATGTTTCACTGTATACGCAGAGCCTTCTCTCGCCTGACCCCGGGGCTCTTCCGACTCCTGTTTACTTCACATGTACGCCCGCTTCTCGAATACGGGCTACCTGCCGCCTACTCTGTTACGAAATTCGAATGTGATATGATTGTGAAGGTTCAACGGCGTGGATCCAAATCTGTTCCTGAGCTGCGGGACTATCCTATTCTCTCCGACTCAAACAATTGAACCTCTTTTCCATGGATTACCGTCGTCATTGCGGAGACTTGATCTTCACCTGACGTATTCTTAGATTTGGGGAGGGAATTACAGGAACTCTTTCATCTCAACACAAAGAGTTCGACAAGAGGTCACAGTTTGAAACTGTTCAAACCGAGGAGTCATCGAGTGCGATCGAGCCTGTCTTTATCCACTCGCGTTGTGAATCACTGGAACCACCTTCCGGCGTCCATTTTCGATGCCGAGACCAAGGAACGTTTCAAGCATTTTTGATTCTCATTTTAGTGTGGGGATCCAGCTTTTTTCAATGCAACTTCATTGGTTCTCTGTGGGATATTGTTCCGCAACGATCTGGAAGTGACGGAGCTGAAAAAGGAACTTCCTTCTACTCTCTATCATCCAATGATTAAAGCGGTTCTGAGCAAAGCTTCTTTGGCGCTTACTGGCAATTTTTTCGGTTTTTCTCAGTTTTAATCCCGTTTTGCACCCAGTTTTCGCCTTTTATTGAGGTCGTTTAACTATTGTATACGGGTTATAATTCCACTCTGTTTTCCACTACTTCGGTCTCGCAATGCACCGAGGGGGTTGATCAGGGTGGCTTGGATTCTGAGGTTATTGCACTTTGTGGCCGTCCAAACTGCAATATACCAGTAACAGACGATTCCGGCGGTATGCAATGCGATGTCTGCAACCGATGGTACCACCAGATTTGTACGGACCTAAATACCGAGCAGTAGGCAGCACTGGCCTCCAATGAAAAGTTGCTTTTCAGTTGTGCCAATTGCTACAGCCACCGGCAGGGCCACGCGGCCTTTCCTACGAGAGACGAATCTCTTGATACCCGGATGCGAAATGTAGAGCGTTCGTTCTCAATGCTCTCAGATCTTCGCCTTAAGATTGATCTGCTCATGACGACATTCCCGGTCTCCAACAACGCAGATTTGTTCGCTTACACTGGAGATCAACTTGTGGCACCAATCATTATGTCACCCGTTCAGATGGCTACCAGCCACGAAAATGAAGCTGCTTCGGACGTCCTATCTAAAGCTACCCTGATGGACGCCGAATTGCTGGTTCAAGGGTCCCTTCGAGTAAAGCGAAAGTGAGCCAGGAAACACCGTAAGCTCTCTGCTAAACAAGTTATAGTTGTCTCGACACTGGAAACAAGCCAAGTGTCCTTACTTGTCACACCGTCTGACGGTTGTGCGAAGGCGAAGATTCCCACACGCACTACTTGTCAGCCGAAGCTGCCGAATATCTTGGCTCTCACAGAGAAGGCATGTTCTGACGGTTTGGTTGACTGCTCAAAGCGAAAAGACGTCAAGTAACCCTGCTCCCGTTACCAAGAAGAGTAAGCAGACCAAATCTGCAATAAAACCTTTCGTTGGAACCGATGACCCGAAAAAAGTAAAACATCGACAATGGATCGAAAAACACGCTGACGTTGCTACATCATCTGAAGGGCTAAAGACAGTCCCATCACAAGTGGTGAAACCACCTGCTCCAAGTGTCGAATCATAGACCCATGGAGTTAATACACCCCGTCGTGTTGATTCTTTCACGGATAGTAGCGTTATATTCCGTAACGCGGCTGAATCTACTGCTGTCCTTCCTGTTGATCGCATGTTGGATGATCTTCAGTGGTTTAAAATGTGCGTAACGTAGCTACTTCCGCTTTGTTTTCCAGACGTTACTGTCAGGAAGCTGATTAGAATGGGAACGCCCCAGTTAATATACCGAACCCTCGATCGCGGCTACTTCTTGTTGTACTCTCTACCCCGGAGGAACGCAACGCTCTCATGTGGTTTGCGTTTAAGTTGAAAAGTACAAATATTAGTGTTCAGCCGGACCTTCCGCTGGCCAATAGACTGAAGCTAAGGGTCATCATTGTCATCATTATACACCTCAGCTAGAGGTTTAGAACCTTAGCTATTGTGCCGCAATATATAAAGGAAAAAGAATAGAAATACAGCAGTTGCATGTCAGTTGAGCTACCAGCAACGGATGGGCATCGTTCCGGAAAGCTATCAGGCGGCTACTAGGCAACAAGAAAATTATCATGTAACATTATATTACGGTACGAAATGGGATCGTGGTTGGAGGGGGAGGCTAAAAGGTATGTGTAGGGACAAAGAAACTCACAGCACGAACGCTACTGAGTTCGGCTGCTAGCCATATCAGCAAGTGTATCCAACCAAACGTGTTCCTCGTCCTTTGGACCCCAACCAGGGAGCCTTGAAGCTCCAACCGAGGCCATCTCCGAAACGAGGGCCTTCATTCCTCGACCCAGTCATCGCTTGGCCACCTCCCCTCTTCTTTCATCCACATCCCCGGTGAGCAAACAACGCACGTCGCGGAAGTCGGTGGGCTGGCATGCCCAACCCGTGGCCGAGCCTTGGAAGCCTGGTGCGTGAAATGACGGTGCTGAGCGGTCCAGTTTCTTTTCCTGTGCGGTAAACAAGGCGTCGAACACGCTCGTTACTCACGCGGTGTTCCTACCAGATGTGAGCCAAACTGCGAAGGCACCGATGGTCGAACGTAACTAGTTTATTTATGTCCGCTGATCTAAGGGGCCAGGTTTCGCAACCGTACAGTAAGGTCGAACGTACTGCTGCATTATACACTACCCTTCAGGGTGAGAGTAATGTCGCGCCGCCGCCATAGGTGGCGAAGACTAGCAAAAGCATCTCGAGCTTTTGCTATACGGTTCGTGATTTCACCTTCAATCCCACGGGCGCTTATACAACTTCCCGAATGACTTCTAGCTGATCCCCACCAAGGGTTAGCGCAGGAGGCGATCTCTGCGAATCTTGGAGGAAAGCTTTGCACTTTGATGGTGCAAAGCAAAGCCCGAAGTGACGGACAACCAGTGCTAATCTGTCCGGTGCCACTTGGCACGTTTGTGAGCTGTCACAAATGAGGGCAATGTCATCAGCACACTCCAAGTCAAGAAGTCGTTCTCCTGGGAATAGCTCCACACCTTCTAAGTCGTGTCCTGCGAAGGCGATTTCAATGACTTCCTCAATAGCGAAGTTGAAGAGGAAAGGTGACAGCGGACATTCTTGTCTCACCGCTGGAGATATTAAAGGGCGACGACAACTTGCCGTAAGCTCTAACTCTGCCCGAGCTATGCGCATATAATGCTCGGATAATATTTACATATTTTTGGGCACACACTTCCTGGATAGACAGTCCCAGAGTGCACGTCTATCCACCGAATCGAATGCACCTTTGATATCGAGAAACACGACAATGGTGAGTCGCCAATATGTGTGACGGTGCTCCGACCACTGACGCAAGGTGAAGATGTGGTCAATGCAGCCACGACCTCGACGAAACCCGGCTTGCTCTTCACGAATATGGCTTTCACGAGTGCCAATCAGTCTGTGAAGGATGACAGAGGCGAGCAATTTGGAGGCGATGGAGATCAGACTGATTTTTCTATGGTTGCCGCATTCCGAACGCGAGCCTTCTTTGAAGATGGGAACAATAAAGGAGCGGCTCCAATCGGTTGGGGCAGTTTTCTGCTCCCACAGTTTCATTAGTAATTCATGTAAAGCATCAACAAGGGTAGAGTCTCCGAATTGGTAGATGGCTGGCGGAAGATCATTTGGTCCCGCGGCTTTTGTTCAACTTCAACAGTCCGATCTCACGTTTGACTTCTGAGCGAGAGGGCGGATCCAAAGGGAGCCCACGGAGCACGGCGATCACAAGCCTGTAAAGAATCAAACAATTCCGGCAGATTACATTGCTTTTCAAAATGCTCAGCCCAACGCTCCAAATGTTTTGACAAATTGTGGATAGGCTGTCTACTCTCATCACAAATTGTTTCAATAACACCAGGTCTCCTGCTGTCCGTTTCCCGTATCAGCCGGAATAACTTACGATGGTTACCAAGGGCAGCGGCCACTTCCATCTCTGACGCACGAAGAGACCACAGGATTCGCGGTCTCTCTTCAGGCTAGCACGGAGTTTTGCCCGGAGATCTTTGCGAGTTTCATTGTGTTCGTTTCTAGCCGGAATATGCCGGCGAGCATCGATAAGTTCCAGAGACTGCGAAGAGACCCAATGTCCATGTTAGTGATTAGACTTACCACATGAGGATTTTCCTGCTGCTAGTAAGGGCTGGTGAATATGAGGCCAGTGAGCTTCAATTGTCTCCAGTGAGCGCTTACTCAACTCGCATGACAGCGTACTTTGATAGGCATTCAGAACAGCTGGTTTCACCAGTTGGCTGGTGTCAATGCGCTCACAACGTCGTCTTGGGCGTCCGCGGAAACGCACCCGCAGGTCAGCACATGCAAGTGCATGGTCAGTGTCCACACCTGTGCTCCAAATCAAGCGACAGTTCTGGACACAGCCACTTCTTCGGTGATTTATCGCAATGTGATCTATTTGCGTCCAAGGCTGGTGGGCGCCAAGTCACCCTCCGGCGGCTACTGTGTCGGAAATTAGTGCTCGCAAGAAATAAGCGAGCATCTTCCCATGAATGAAGTAACCGCTCACCGTTATCATTACGGGAGCCTACACCGTGCTGACTGCCCAGATGCATTTCATCAGTGGACAACTTTCCAACTTGTGCCTTCAGATCCCCAGCCATCACAACAGTGTTGGTGCTTCTTCTGTGACGAAGGAGCTGGGTCAGTTGGCGGTAGAAGTCGTTCTTTACCGAATCACCGCTACGGTTAGTGGGCACGTAGGCAGCGATGATGAATAGACACCTATTAAGTTTAAGTTGTGGATTGTGGCAGAAATTGATCCCCATGCAGTAAAATCGGCGAGACGACGCTCGCACTCAATCTGACCAAGCAGTTTCAGTTCCGCACCTGATGCGCTTTTCGCTTGTTGTGTGGTTGGTTTGATGTCGGGCGACCGGACACTTCTCCACAGCGTCTCCGAAGTTACTGTGATGTCAGAGGCTTTGTCGATTTGCAGACACGCGTGTCTCCCGTTGATATCAATAGTGATGTATTTTCTCCTATCCTTAAGATGATTTCTAAAGCTGGGATTTACTCTTTTTGGGAAAACGATAAGTTTTCTTTCGAGCATTATGAACTGGTCTGGGCGAAAGTCTGTATCAGCAGTGCGTTTCCTTGTGTCCACACTTGTGACATTTCTGACAGACATGCTTATTGTATGGGCACAATTTTACAAAATGTCACCCACCGCACTGCCAACAAGCGGAAGGGAGTGCGCCTTGATGAAAGGCCTTGTGATCAGCTGCCACCGTCTGGGTTCTCGAAATTCTTTGTACTGCCGTAACGGAAGAGAATGCGTTCGGATTCTCAACCAAGGCTGTAGCGTGTATCAAAATGATAAATCGTTGCGCTTCTGAAATTATGGCTTGCAGCGTTATTTGCGGGTCACGTTCCAGCATTCCAAGTACTTTGGTTTGGATTTCTGCATCATTAAGAGAATGGTTGCAGGCCAGTATCAAGCACTCAGACTGATCTTCAATAAGCAGTTTTAATTTGAACTTCACTGTTTCACTGTGGCCGCGTGAGCAATGAGACTGTTGCCATCTCGTTTACACAGCTTCAAGCAATTATATCAGTTTTTAAAAAGTGATGACTGATCGCCGAATATTTCGCTAAGGTGCGTAATTGTATTGTCAAAGTTAAGATCCTTTGGACTCTTGGGTAAAATATAATTGACGTACCTATCGTGTTCAACAGACCCGAGCTTCCGTAGCAATATGTGGACCTTTGACGCATCAACAAGTTTGGAGAGGACCGTTTTGAATATGTATTGGTAGCGGGGTGATGAGGTGTCAAATGTCAGCCCAGAATCAGGGTCAAAACTGAACTCATTGATGCAGTTGATTAGTATATCAACCGAAGGTTTGGAAACATTGTTACATGCTGCTGGCTGGCCGGAGAGATAAAGTACGAGTGAGTGTCTAGATAAGGCTTAACTGACAGGCTTCAAACTGCTGCTATTGCTGGAACAAAATGCTTTTCATGTAGTCAAGTGGGAGTGCCATGTTGATTACGGGTACCTCCGTTGCCAGAATCTGTTGCGACTACCGAGAAGGACTGAGCACCCGCTTGATTCCGCCTTGAGAACACAGGAAGCGAAGGCCACAGCGCAACGTGTATTGATACAAAGACCGGGCGAAAACAAGAGGAAACACACCAGAACCAGTCAGTTACAGTCGAATGCACATTTGGTTAAATAGGACCCCGGAGGCACAAGTAGTGTGGGGTTTGTGTGTAACAGGCGACAGGAACAAATGTACCATAATACAAAAACACAGTGTTCGGATGGGGGCACGAATTGTTCCGACACAAAACATGGTTTTGTCTTGTAAGATAACACGCTTGCTTTCTGAACAACTACATGTTCCGTTTTGGTGCGCAGTAAAAAAAATCCAAGCAACTCTCCTGGCACCAGTCAAGTTACAACTGGACATTTCGCCACTCTGGGTTCTCTTATGATACTACACCGTTCAACCCCCTTTATACAGTTGTGAAACCTGGCCCATCAGTTCGACAGACATGAAGAGGCTAGTGACGTTCGACTATCGCTGCCTTCGCAGCTTAGCTCATATCCGGTGGAAGTACCGCGTGAGCAATCAAGTTATTCGGCGTCGCGTACTTAGTGCAGGAAGAGCGAGTGAACCGCTTAGCACCATTATATCACGCACCAGGCTCCGATGGCTGGGCTGGCTGGCTCGCCGAACAATCTCATTGTGGTGCCAGCTGAGCGGTTCAGGAATTTCCCGTTCCGGCGAATGGTTCAGCGTCAGTGTTCCAGGACGTTATGGGTTTTCGCTTAGTAAGCGTTCTCCCTATAGAAGCCACAAACGTCCGTTTAACAACACTGCGACGTGGCGGATGTGACTCGCTACTAAATAAAGTCACTGCCCCTTGTCTCGGCAGGCAATCCGAGCATCGGATCTTGTCTCTGACTTCGGGAGCGTTGGCCCCTGGCATGGCTTATCGTCATCCGAAAGGTGTATGAACTGAGTGTCCAGTCAGCGGCTCCCAACTGGTGCTAATCCTTGATTTCGCCCTGTTACCTTGGGGCTTATGCCTGGCTAGGGCAGGTGCTGCGTATGCCAGCACACCGGCTCCCGCGACATGCCTTGTTTGCTCGCCGAGGTTGCGGGAGGAAAAGTAGGAATGGAGGCCAAGTGATAACTTGCACGAGATAAATGAAAACCCTCACTTCAAAGTTGGCGTTGGTTGATGCATCCCGACTGCGTGGATGGTGTCCCAAAGACCATGAACACACTTGCTGATATGGCAAAGAGCCGACCCCATTGGCGTTTGTGTTGTGTTTCTTTGTCCACCTCCTCCCCTTTAGATTCCCCCTCCAATTATGATTTTATGCGAATTGCATAATAGAATATTTAACATTATATTACCTGCTTTTTGTCTTCTTCGTAGTGTAAATTTTTAGTATCTTATCTTTTTGTATTGCGCCGCATTACCTGTGGTGTGTTTCTCACCTTCAACTAACGTGGTTTCTTTAACACCTTTTCTCTCTTCAATGGGCTTGCATTATGATGCAATATAATTTTAATCCCACCCAGTGACTTATTACCTGCGTCGCACGTGAATAAATGCGTTTTAATTGAACTCTAAGTCTATTATCATTAGCTGTCCACTAGGTGTTTTTCTGCTAAAAGCAATCTTTATTTAACTTTGTTTTTCATTCTAGGCCGCTGACCGAGTGGTCTGCACGCCTGACTTGCAATCATAAAGTCACCGGTTCGAATCCGCGTATCGGCGGGCGTCCTCGCGGTATAATCAGCCCACACGTGACTATTGGTGGTCGCGCGGCAGCGAAGCGCCGTTGAGGTGTACAGCTGACGATTCTAGACATCTTTACGACATTCACTTTATTGCCTGTTCGTTTGGAATCTTATGACTTCAACACGTATCTCTTTTGTTGTGCCGCAGCTCTCATCTTGTGAATGACAGAAACACTGATTCCGACCGCATTTTGTCTCCTGCTTTGTGCATTTTTCACGGAGCAAAGTCAACTCACGGACAGTATTTATCACTACGTTCCTGACCACCTCGTTTCTTACTGCTCCCGTAGACTGAATGTCACGCATCAGGTGGGATGTTCCAGTCGTTCTGGGGGCAATGCGGGCGTGGTTTTGTTTGTCACCGACGCATCCTCCTTACTTGCCTTCCTTACTATGGATAACGCTCCGGAGACAGCACTAGTTATGGAGTACGAACTGTTCACCAATGCCACTCTAATGGCTGAAATCCGCTCTCACCCGTCGTTAGTCGCAGGGATAGTTGTATTTTCTCCAGCTGTCCGTGAGAACCATACTATTCTTCCTTTTTCCGAATCGTCAACTTGCCCAAATTCTCTCTACGGCTACTATGGACCTGGAAAGCAATGTAATGTAACTCCTCCCTGGAATGTTTATGGCGTCGAATATTCTGCTTTCCACTGGCCGTTTCCAGTCGTACTTGTTCATGATCCTCATGGGGAGATTAAGGTGAGTAGAGTATCTCAGTTACTGAGAACGGACGTTCCGTTTCTAGACAGAAATCGCATCTTGCTTTCGAAAATTCAACATGAATCCCAAAGACGATACGAGGTGTTCAATCGAAATCAGCAACTACATGTCTGCGGTTCAATCCGTTGTAACTTGCACTCGGCGACAAAAGTTGATGGCTTCGTTGATTTCCGAAGTGGGTCTGATGATTGCAAATCATACTTTGTGATGTGCATCATATCATCATTTTATCTTGCCATTACACGGAAGTGGTGATCGTGAAAAACCTGTTCGTTTTGCGCTTATGCGTTTGACTCCGGGAGTGTATTGCCTCCTGCTTATATGCTGCACATATGCTGGTGTAATCATGTTTAACGGTCGTTCCTTTAAAATAGCAGTGATCAAACGCGGTATGCTCATCTGCCTACTCGCTGTTGTTGACAATAGCAATTTTCTGATCGCTGTCCTCCAGAGTCCTTCGCTTTTTTTCCAGTTATTATCGACATTGTGTTTTCATGTGTCACAATTGAAAATACCATAATCGTCGTTTTTATCAACAGAAGCATGTCAGTACTTCATGACACGATTAAATGCCCCCGCTTATCATCAGTAACAAGATGGTGTAAAACCTAATTATCCAAAGCAAACATTCAAGACACCTTTAACTTTCCCGCATTATCCAGTTATAAATACATGGCGAGGTAAAGTCGGTACTGGCAAGACAATTCCCCTGCAGATTTTATCGAGCCGCGTTATGTTCGAGCTTATTGCATAGGTAACTCAACATCATAGAGATTGTAAACAGGTAACCTAGCTAGGAGAGAACGGCAAACAGCCCACTGTTATCGGTTGCTAACCGTGTCCTGTGGAGCATCGCACCAAGCGGGCCGCTGGGCCCCAGTCTCGAACGCGAGACGGTGGAACAGTAGCCAGTTTGGTCGCCACTAACTTTACTGCCAACATCAAACGGTTGTGACGAGGTGGTGTAATAGAACCGGATGTCATCACTATTTGTTATGATTACGCGTCTTATGCGTAAGCTACTTTCCTTTTTGCGCTTGTTGCGTGTGTGTATCATGCACGAATCGTAAGACTTTGAGGGATTTGGATTCAGACTGCTCTTTTACATGATGCTCTTCGACTTGCTGTTAGTTGCCGTTTACATTGGCTCACGCAACTGCTATTTGTTTGCGCCTCAATCCTGACTAAGCCACCGCTCAATGCCTAATTTTCAAGCAATCCCCGTTAGAGCTGGATCATTCTGAAAGATCCTTGTGGGTTGAACACCATACCACATATGTTTGACTACCTCTTCGTTCTCTTCATTTTGATAGTGGGGCAAAACGGTAAACCACCGCTGCACCGTACAATCGCACATCACTTGTATCGGGTAGTCCCCGTCTTGGAAAGCTCTAGGTATCGATAACCAACTCAGCAATCGTTTGCTAAGCAAAGTGCAGACGCAAACTGACCTCCACGTAGGTGGCGGGACTCTTTTTGTCACGCTCTGATTTTTCTGGCTTCTCACTTTACTCAGGCCATCTTTATTCACTATATTATTGATACCTCCTCAGTCGTAAGTATTTTTAACCACCATTCAGCCTTTTTCGCGTGACTTATACCGCCTGTGATCGCCACTTGATTTTTGCGCGTCCTTTACCTCACGAAATAAGGCAAGCAGCGAGACAGCTAGGATATCATAGATACTTGATTGTTCTGTTAGGTAGGCGGATGCTAATCACGATGGCATAATACATTTGCTAACGACTGCAACTGTTGCACGCTAAACAAATATGATGTTTTATCAACTGTCATAAAAATGCGAAGAATGGTATACTCCTCGGATGGTAAGCTGTTGCATATAAACGGCAGGTCTAATCCGACATCCATATTTTTGGAACGATCTGGGCGTTTTGATTTCGCAGACTTCCGCTTCAGTTGTCACCCCAACTGACGACCGTGTGCGCTGTCCGATGTTGCTTCCCATTATGATGCATTCGGCCCAGAAGTTACTCTCGCAATTCCACGATTACCATTCACTAACGCTCGACCTTGATCAACAAACTTAGGGGTCACAGGTTACATTGACAGATAGGTATACGAAAGGTTAATAAAACCCTGTGACAACGAAATGTCCTTAATATAAACCATTCTGTTTATTCACATCTAACTGTTAACTTCGTCTGTCCTCTTGACACAACGATAAATGTCTATTCGGTTAGCAGCGACTCTTCTGAATTGTTGTCACTTCCCTCTGTGTTAATTTAGTTAATAGCGCACATCTGGGATGCATTCGCCAGATTCTTTATCATTGTTTCGCGTTCTGAAGTGCGGACCAGCCCTGGATCAACCATTCTTTCCATTCACCGGTCTCTAGATCTGATTCATTCCCGACTGCGATATGGAAGCAAATGTTAGTAGCTCAGGTTGTTCAGTTGGTGGACTGAGTGTTCGCTGAACTCGGCAGGTTGACTGCAAACGTTTCGTCCCCACTCGAGATGACATCATCAGTGCGCGTGTACTTAGCAGAGTGGCGCCTACGAAATGTCTGTGAGTCTGAGTGATCAATCTCCTAGCCGCTAGCCTGACTAGGAGAGTCTGGCTAGGAGATCGATCACTCAGACTCACGGACACTTCGTACGCGCCACTCTGCTAAGTACACGCGCACTGATGATGTCACCTCGAGTGGTGACGAAACGTTTGCAGTCAACCTGCCGAGCTCAGCGAACACTCATTCCCGACTACACTCACATGAGTGTTTTGATGGAAATGCAGGAACTGCAACCTAAACCACAAATGACCCTCACATATGCGCAACTGCCTTATGGTTATTTGTTCTCTCCGACAACTGCTTGCGTTTCCCCAGGTAAACTTTTCTCTGCTGACAACGCTGTTTCTGCTCGAACAGTCATGTTGGCGGGTTCTTCGATTCTGGCAATAAGATTAACCAAGATGTCGACACCTGGAGGATTATCAGACTAGGTCACAAATGTGGGCTAATTGTATCGTCCCTGTCTATTTTCGTTCTGCTGTTTGTCAACAAAACTTGCTTTGTATAGTTCAATTCACTTTCTCAAACACATACACACAAACACATGTAATCATTATTCATATCCGGTTGTCAAATAGGGCTATGCCCCACCAAATGCCTCACCAAATTCATCATACCCCTTCGTTAATCTTATGTTCATACGCTTTCACAATCACAATATTTCACTTGCCTCTATGAATCGCTGTTGTATTGAATAGCATTTCATACTGGATATGTCAATGACTAAAAGTCGATTCAACTCCGTCACAACGTTGAAGGTAAATGTTGAATTCTCATAAGAGGTACCAAGCCATGAGCGTTACCTGACTAATTTCAGGCGGCAATACCATAAGTTTCACCTAAAGTGCTACAGATCTTCCCGAGCCACACAGCCAAGTCCGCGGGAGGTTGCCTACCATTATTCGGAGCAGTAACCGTATAATCCATTGCGATGATAAAACGTGCACTATTTGCTTGCGCTGTGTGTGGCCGAGTCCGCCGGTGGCCAGTTGTTGCAAAGCCTTGTAGTCCAGAGGTCAATGGTTGGAATCTGTGTAAGATTGGATGACCTCATGGTATCCCCAGCACTTGTGCAACCAATAGCGGTTGTTTGGCAGCGAAGTGCCGGCGTACTGTTGATATCCATTACCGACAAACAGATCTCTACTGAATTCTAGTATTGATCTCAATCCGATTTGCTTCGGGAACAGGTTGACTTTGTGAGTGAGACCTCGCCTTTATGTATTCTGATTTCTTGTTGATTAGGCTGTTAAGTCAATGCTGGCGGTGCAAACTTTCGATTTCCATTCAAGAATATATGATCAAAAATATCATCTCACGTGACTGCCGACCCCGTTTTCAACCTTGTTTTCCCTCCGTTTCTCATATATTTCCAGGCTAGAAAACAAAACATCACCAACTTTTCAAACAGGTTGATTTCGAAACGAGGTTTTATTTCAATTGAAACTTGTTTCGCATCATACCGAACCTTCACATCCCGTAGTGTCCGGTCCATGGTAGTACAAAAATACATAAAGATATTGAGGGAAGCGTTTAGTCGGGCCGCTCTATTCTCTTCGTTGTTCCTACACGACAAGACTAGATCTTAACGTGATGTGGTGGATTGGGTGTTTTAACCGTCTACTGAGTTATGCCAGGTGATGCTTGTCGCACCTTCAGAGCCACTAATAGCAGATTGGCTAATGGTTACAGACCAGAAACACTCAGTCTCGGCCCTCCAGGTTGGACTGAGAGTGGCTCCTTATTCCATAAAGAGGAATCTGTAACCCAGTGCCAAAACCCCGCTGCCTTGCGGTCAGGATTTTGAATCAAAGGCTTTGATTGAGAGCCTTGATCGTCCCCTGTTTAAGCTTAGGCAGCCTGACAGTACCTTGCCCACAGTACAATAAATACCTCGCATAAATTCTTGGTGTTCTCGTCATCGCAAAAGATAATCAACCGCGCCCTATCTGCTGCGTCTAGCAGGGTTTTTTCATCCCCACCGTGCCCTTCCAACTTCACTTTTACCCTCCCCCCCAACGTATGTCCATCCTCCATCTTGTTTTGATAGCCTTTTATCTTCTAGTTTCAACTCGCACGCAATTGCACGACCTCGCTCCTGTCCAGTAGGCAAGTCCGTGTTCAATCAACGGACAATGTTAGTTCATCCATTCCTATTTGGAGCCTTCGATCCTCCCTAAGACTGACATGATTCAACGTGCGTACCTCTCTACAGATTGACAAACAGGCAGCGTTTGCCCGAACACTAGTGACCCTATTGGACGATATCTGGATTATCGGAAACCCACCTGCTAGACTCGAGCTCTATGCTTACTCTGCAACCCTCCACGTGCAGTAATTTCTTACTGCTTTTGTTCGGAGACGACGCAGCTTCAAATGCCGGTCAAGTCGATATGGGCACTACTCTGAGTTCCAAGGTTAAAGTTACCTTGGTTAACTGAATCCAAATGAACAACCGGATATGCGCCGTCAGATTGGCTAGCTCGTTCAAAACTTCGAAATCGCGCGCAAACTGCGCCGGCTTGTCATTACTGTCTCGGCACTGATTTGGTGAGAGATGACTTCTATCACCAACTGAACGAGCTCATTTGTCACATAAAATGTACGACTACCGTAATGCTGGCTGTTGATCAGGACGTCCAAGTTGGAAAATTGTCCATTGATGAGCTGCATCTGGGCGGCTAACATGGTGTAGATTCCCATAATGATAATGGCGAGCGTTTGCTACACCAATGTGAGGATACTCAACTATTTATCGCGTTCCGTCACTAGCAGGAGAGTGACATGGCGCCCACGAACCGTGGAAGTAAATCAATCACATCGCTATCATTTACTGTTGGAAAGCTGTGTCCAAAACTGTCGCTCGATTCGGAGCACGAGCTTAGATTCTGACCACGCACTTGTATGCAACGATCTGCTGGTGAATTTTAAGGGACGACCGCAACGGCACTGTGAGGGCATAAATAATTGTTATCTGGCGAATCCAGATGTTCTAAATGCGTATCAAAGTACGCTGGCATGCGGATTTAGTTGGCGCTCGCTAGACAATGTTAAAGATCACTGGTCACATGTTCCCCAGACGTTACTCTCAGCAGATGTCTTCATATGTGAAATCATAGGGTCTCTACATAGTATGTGGAAATCCTGAATGTTTCCGACACATTCAGGCTGTGAGCGAACGCAAGACTCGCAATGATCTCAGGGTGAAACTGCGTGCTAGTCTTAAGAGAGACCGGGAAGCGTGGTGGCCTTATCATGCACCGGAGATGGAGACAGCCGATGACCTTGGTAATCTGATACGGGAAACGGCAGCAGCAGACCTGGTGTTAGTCAGACCATACACGACAAGAGTAGACAGCCAGTCCGCAGCTTACCAAACGATTGTAGCGTGCGGCCGAACACTGAAACGCAGTTTAACCAATCAGGGTTAACATCTTATCGGTTGCAATGAGACTGGACCTCAACGTGCTGTGGCGGTTTGCGTACATCGTCGACTCATTAAGCTATACTGGGTGGTACCCCCCGGGCCCCTTGAGAGCTACTCCTACCAGTTTGGTCAATGGTTAGAGGTCTGATAAACTGAGTTTCCTGGTCTTCCAGGTTGGGGGTTTGAAATGGGATGGCGTTTATTTATGTAAAACCGAATCATTGCTACACCCACTATCTTGCGGACAGGCTTTTGTGTTAAAGGATTTGGTTGAGGACCCTAATCATCCTCCTGTGTAGGTCTGGGCACCCTGGCAAGTATCTTAGCCCACGTAAAAACATGACTATTTCTTCATCCATATCATGCATCGGCCGTCGCACAGATTATCGAGAGTCGCCTCGTGTGCTGCATACAGCAGGGCGGATAAGCGAAAACATGCTATTGCCGACGCCTCCCGTCTTTCTTTTCCACCTGTCTCTCTTACTCCCCTCCAAACCCCGATTATTAACCTTCTATAATTCCCAACTTAACTGACAACAGCCGTAATGCAACTGGAGTCGAACCATCTGCAGCTATCTTTCCCCACCACCCACAGGACGCCTGTCGGACACAGTTCCTTGTAAGGCCACGCTGTCCCGCTTCCCTGGCGGCGTTCAACGTTCGCACTCTAAGACAATTCAACAGGCTGCACTGGCACGCAGGTTGAACACACTGGGTATTGACGTGTGTTGCATATCCGAAACTAGGATCAATGACTCCCACAGGGTTGATGAATTAACTGCACCCGGTTTGCTCTTTCTCTGTTGGTTGCACACATCCGGTGACGCTGATGCGGAAGCCACTGGTCAAGCTAGAGTGAGTATTATTCTCAGCTCCAAGGCCGAGTCATTGTTGGTTGATTGGACTTCCGTGAACAGCCGTTTGCGTGCTGTCTGTTTGACGACATCAACGAAGGTTGATTCACAATGTAGTACACGATGCTGTTTGTTTATGGTTTCCGCTTATGCACCCACCGATAGCAGTTGTAATGCTGCCAAGGACGTTTTCTATCACAAACTGAACACGCTACGATGCAGTACTACAAGTTCAGCTATCATAGTACTTTAATGGGAAATGAATGCACAAGTAGGTCATCTGAGCTTTAGAAGCTCAGCTAGGTGGTAATTATGGGCCTAACTCCGAACGGACGGGCAATGGCGAGCGTCTGTTGCAACTGTTTGCAGAGCAGCAGCTGTTTCTTAGTAGCACTGCTTTTAGACTGGATCCGAAGAATCATTTAGCGTCTTCGTGTAGTTGGCCAGCGATGGACCCAGTAGGCCACTGCTATAAGTTACAAGTGGCGCGGTTCCATCCTGGATTGCCGTTTTTTTCTGAAGTGCAGTCCTACCTGCTATGGCAACCAGCCAAAAACATCCCCAACGTTTTCTCCTATAAGTAATGTCCCTATACATGAACCTGTCCATGGCGACCACCTCTCCAAGACGACCACTTTTTGTCGGTCCCTTGAGTGGTCGCCTTAGGTTTGATTGTACTTGCTGTCGTTTCTCCATGAACTTTACCGGGAGGCGCACCAAGCATCTCCTTCGACTGGCAACTGAGAAGTTATCTCAGCCCTCGGTCAGACAAATCTACCAGGATGTAGTGAACTTTCACTCTATTGCCCTAATGGCACTGAGCTTCAGTTGGATAGGATCTCGTCCGCCATGCACAACGCAGGAGCACCTGCTTGTGGTACTATCAATCCTCACTGCACCAGATACTGGATTTCCGAGAGGTCGGTGGACCTGTTGGAATCCAGAACAACGCTTACTGCTGGCTCTGAGCACACTGTGACCAGGTGGACTATTAGGCGCGAACTAAACTGGAGGCTGTGTGCTGAAAAGCAAGGTTGGTGAACCAGTTGGGCCCATATTTGGAGGAGGCAGGAGCAGTACATAATTATCGTAAGCTCTTCCAGCTGATCCGCACCACTGGTCCCATGAAAACAGGCGTCAGTGAGACAATCAGAGACAGTGCGGGTACGCTGATACACAATAAAGAGGGCCTTATGGCTGGCAGGGCGGAGCACTTTCGAGAGCAGTTCATTTGTTTCCCTGCTTCTAGACCTCTCTCTACTCACGTGTTGCAGGATGAGCAATGGCTGGGTAGATGAGAGGCTCCGTTGGATGCTGAGGTCCGAAACGCGATCCCAGCCCTCAATCGTCTTCGTGCTGCTGACCCGCATTCCCCTTCACCTGCAGTATTTAATGGTGAAGGTGAGGTCTTGTGCAAAGCACTGACCTCCCGGTTCGAACATGTCTGGAAGGAAAACACCGTCCCGGCTACATGGAGCGAATCGATTATAGTGACAATATACAAGAAGGGCAGTCGCACCGATTGTGCTAACCACAGGGGTATTAGCCTAATGCCAGTTGTGAAAACACTACTGACCTCGCTTCTCGTTCGTCGCCTCACTGCGGAACGGGAATCTCAGATTAGAGAACAGCAGACAGGTTTCCTCCCCGGACGTGGTTGTATAGACCATATATATTCACTCTGCATCAGATGCTAGACACACTTGTTGATATGGCGAAGAGCAGTGGCATTTGTGTTGTGAATTTCTTTGTCTACTCCCTCTTAGATTTCTGATGCAATTCCGATCTCATACAAATTACATAATGCAATGTTTAACATTATATTACTTGCTTTTTCATTTTTTGTGTCTTATCTTTTTGTATTGCGGCACATTAGTTGAGGTATGTTTTCTCACCCTTGACTAACGTTTATTGGCGATGTTGCTAGAGCAACGCCACACGTACCGCCGACCGACAATAGCTGTATTCCTGGACTTCAAGAGTGCGTCCTATTCGGTCAACTGGTGCACTATTTTTGAAATATTTGCGCGAAAGCGTACGTTTGGCTGGATATACTTGTTGATATGGCTAGGAGCCGACCTCAGTGGCGTTCGTGCTGTGAGTTTCTTTGTCCCACCCCTTCCCTCAGCCTCCCGTTCCAACTACGATCTCATTATTTAACATTTTTATAATTTTGTACAGTAAATTATTTTTTCTGCTGCATAGTAGCCGGCAGGTAGGTTACCGGAACAATGCCCATCCGTTACCGGTAGCTCAGCTGGCTTGCACCTGTTGCATTTTATTCCTTTGTTTCTTTTAGGTATTGCGGCACAGTAGCTGAGGTATTTCCCACCTCTAGCTAACCTGTATAGTGTGTGGGCGCGCGCGCGGAAAGGTGTTCCCATGAAATACGTGAACATTTTACGTGCTCTATACTCAAACACTACAGGCCGCGTCAGGGTCTACGGTGACCTGTCGGATATCTTTCCGACAACAAGTGGCGTTCGTCAGGGTTGCCCAACTTCCCCAATTTTGTTCAACTTCGTCGTGGATTTCATCATGGAGTGTTCCCTTGCAGAGTCTCATGATGTAGGCGTTTAGATGCTACCTAGTGAAAGGCTTATTGATCTTGATTATGCGTACGGTTTCGCCTAGTTGTTTAACGATGTTGGGACGGCGCAATTAACCTTGAATAGCTTCTCTGGAGTGGCTTCATTATTTGGTATGCGCTCCGCACCTTCAAAGTACAAGTGTTGTTACAGGGCCACTAGCCATTTGATGATTCCTTGACCCTGAATAGCGAGGAAGTCGAGACAGTTGAAAAATTCATTTATCTTGGCAGCTGCATCAGCAACCATAGGCGCGTAACAACTGAAGGCATGTTACGTATTGCGATATTTGTGACGACGAAAAGGAATTTTCTTTCGTCTAAAATGCCGTGTATACAAGGACACAGTGAGAGCCGTCCTGCTCCATGGAAGAGAGATTTGGCCACTTCGATCTGAGGACCGGAGGCGCCTTCAAGTCTTCTATCATCGTTGTCTGCGGAGCATTGCTGGTGTCGGGTGGCAGCGTGTCTTTAACAATAATGTGTCGGCGAGTGTTAGGCATTGATACCCAAGCTAATTCTTTGGAACAACAGATAGCACTGAATAAGTTACATTTGCTTGGGCACGTATTGTGTATGTCCAGTCACTGCTTACCGAGGAGGACCTTGTTTTGTTAGCCAGATGTAGATTCGCGCATGGCTCGAGGTGTACGCTAGTCTACTTGGGGGCGGGAAATAAAATCACTGACGACCAAACTGAGTGCCGTCACTCCATCTCAGCTTCCAGGCTGGAGTCCACGTGAACTGTCTTGTGCTTGGCTGTAGACTTTACAGGACAGCGCTCACAGTCGACACCAGTGGCACATCTGCTGTCATCTAGTCGAATTGCCTGTTTAAAGTGAGTTTAGTGTTATCTGCGGGATAATGGCTGATTATGACGCGGGGCAGTGAAAACCGCTTTCTGTTTGCACGATAGCCAACGGTTTGTGATAGTATGTTGTTGACAACGTGTACAGGCTTTTACCCTGAATGTTTGCCTAAGGCATTATGGTTTTCAGGTAAGTTCTCCTTCTCTCTTACTATTCTTCCTACTGCAGCTATTTATGGTTGAATGGCAGCGAAGCATCAGTTCAATTGGCTGATGTACTGCTGTTGATGATATATATATATATATATATATATATATATATATATATATATATATATATGTATATATATATATATATATATATGGTTGGCGGCATCCGATTGCGGATTTACCTGTCACTGTGGCCAGCCACAGGACGCCTGCGCCTACAGAGGGACCATGGGTGGCTTGCGCTGCACCACCCACAGCTCCAACCACACAAGTCATATCCAGTGGAAGCCCGAAGAAATAAGACCGGAAAGCATGTGGATGGGAGCCACGTTTCATCAACGGAGCCGGCCCACACTCCTTCACAGGCAAACACAAGCACGCTGTATTTGAGGAATCAAGCGCACACAAGACGGTGGCTGGACCGTAGTCCGCTCCACAATGAGTGCATGGAACTACTCTTCGATCCTAGCACGACCACAAGGACCGTGCATCCCGTCCCCTCCAGCAACGACCAACTGTATGGATGAGGTAGTGGGTAACAGGCAGGTAGGCACCTTGTCAACGTGCACATCAAGCGTAGCCACACCTGGGATGTCAAACAACAGCCAATCATTCGAAATGCCGACATCAAATGAAAGATCTCGAATAAGGTAACCGTATATGACGACATAAATACTCGCTAAATGTGCATGTGGAGTAAATTGGTTATAAGCGAATCCGCGATAAGTACAAAATATCCGAAAGTTGTCTAAAAAATACCACGTGATAAAGTTACGCAAGTTTACCACAATTAGCATGAACGACATGTGCAAGTTAGTAGAAGATTATCAGGTACGCAAAACAAACCAACTAAGGTGGAATGAATTTTATCCACATTAAAAAGACCTAGTTTAAGTGCAAACTGGTTTATCCCAACTGCGGTGAAGGAACATCGTGAATGCAACATCAGCCTCAGCATGACTGTTAAGTGGATTTTAGAACATCTTAGGTCTTGCATGCTTAGTGGACACAAAAAAGCTATCAACCTGGTGTGATCGAGGAACCGGTTTTCCCACATACAAGAGTAGTCTGTAGAGATCTCGCAGTAGATTTTACGCTAAAGTGTGTGGAGACCTGAATCTTTCTATTGCATGTTGCCACAAGATCAAATAACGCTTCAATCTGGGATCCCCAGTTCCAAATTGTGAGCAAGCGGTTACACCTATAGCTATTTCGTCAAAAGTGGGTGTTTGCTTAAGACAAAACAGCGGTGAGACCGGATTGGACGCCTTCAGTTCTACGCTCTAGGCAATGAATACCAAAGTTGCGTGTTGCGAAATCATCAAAACTATGATTATACACGTTGGCTAGAAGTGGGAAACCCCACAGATATTGTGCCGCAATACATAAGTGATTAAAAAATGAAGCAGAGGCACGCCAGCTTAGCCACCAGTAACGGAGGGGCATCGTTCCGGAGAGCTAGCAGCCGGTTATTGTGTCGCAAAACAGTTATATTATGCTGCAGGAATGTATAGTGGTTGCAGGGGGTTAGGCAGGAGGGAGGGGGACAAAGAAACAACACGAACGCCAATGAGTTCGGTTCCTAGCCATGCCAACAACTATCTCCAACCAAATGTGTTCATCTTCTTTCGGACCCGAGCTATGGAGGCAGGTAGCTCCAACCGAGGCCAACGTCGAAGTAAGTACCTTCATTCCTCTCGACCAAGTCATCGCTTGGCCACCTCTCCTCTTCTTCCATCCACACCCCGGTGAGCAAACAACACACGTCGCTGGAGTCGGTGGGCTGGCATGCGCAACACGTGGCCCAGTCATCGGAGTCTGGTGCGCGAAATAACTGTGCTGAGCGGTTTATTTCCTCTTCCTGTGCCATAAACAAGGCGTCGAACACGCTGGTTGCTCACGCGGTGTTCCCACCAGATGTCAGCCAAACTGCGAAGGCACCAGTGGTCGAACGTAACTAGCCACTTTATGTCTGCAGATCTGATGGGTCAGGTTTCACGGCCGTAAAGGAGAGTTGAGCGGACGTCTGCATTGTACACTCTACCCTTCAAGAAGAGTGATGTGGCGAAGGTTAGCACAAAATCGCCTCGAGCTTTTATTAAACGGTTCATGATCTCGTCTGCGATCCTAAGGACGCTGACACAACTTCCCAGGTAGTTGCGTTTTTGAACGGCTTCAAGCTGATCGGCACCATGAGTCAGCGCAAGAGACGGTACCTGCCAACCTTGGAGGAAAGTTTGCACTTCGAGGATGAAGAGCTTAGCCCGAAACGGTTGACAGCCAGTGCTAATCTGTCCAATGTCGCTTGGCACGTCTGAGAGCTGTCGCAGATTAGGGCAATATCGTCAGCACATTCCAAGTCAAGAAGTCGTTCACCTGGGAGCAGCTCCACACCTAAGTCGTATCCACTGAGCGCGATCTCTAAGACCTCGTCAATGGCGAAGTTGAAGAGGAAAGGTGACTGCGGACATTCTTGTCTCACACCACTAGAGATATCGGAAGGCGGCGACAGCTTGCCGTAAGCCCTTACTCTGCCCGAGCTATGCGCGTATAACGATGGGGTCAATATTCAAGCTGACCTCCTTTTGGTTGATAGATTGAAATTAAAAGACGCCCTCAAGAACCTAGAGGCCGTCGCGAAATGGGTGAAAAGGGTCTTCGCTTAACGGGGTTTCAGGCGGTGAGCTGCAGCTCCAATTCCGCCCTTCCAGTTTGTTCTGGTGTCCCACGAGCTTTGTTTTCTTAAAATAATCCTCAGCAACGTGTGAAGTCTGAGGAACAAGATGTGCGAGATTGGCACCCCTGTACAAGGTTCCCGGCAAGATGTACTTGCTTTCACTAAGATGTGATTGTTCTCCGCCATCCTGGCCAGTAAAGTATGTCTGCCGGGCTATATCCGACTACGATCAGAACGAACTTTAAACCGTCACGGAGGTGGAGTTGCTTTGTAGGTCAGATCCACCTATTTTTCGAACATATCTTTAATTCCTAAGATAGAACTGCTGAGGCGTTTCGGTGGATGTGTGCAACTCTCCGATGCAATTCAAAATTGTGTTGGTATACAGAAGCCCTGAAAACGCGTCGAGCGGGCTTATCGATTTCATTCGAACTCATACGTCCAAAAGATTGAGATAACCATTTTTGTCTCCACTTCTTCATATTCTGCTTACTCAACCACGCCTACTTTGCAACCATACCAAGAAGTGTGAGCTGAGAAGGAAACGCTGACTGAATCTATCCATCTTTATTCGTTTTTACCATTCGTTTTCTTAATCGTCTATGCTTCCCATGTTGCTCTCATGTAAACAGCACGATGAAGCTAACCGATTCTGCTTTCAACATCTTCATCCCTATTTCAAAAAATCTCTCACATTTTTCCTCTTACTCGCTTACGCCTAGCGTACAGTTATACCAAAATACCTGCGCCAGTTGACAAGTGCCAATCATGTTCACCTCACACACAACAGATAAATCTCCCATTCTATGTCTCAGCCCATATTTACAACTGTAGAAATGAAAGTAGATATGTACCCCAGTCTCTCACCAATCGTTTTAGGACGCCACAAGGTATAGTAAATGAGTTACCTAGATCAGATGCTTTGCATAAATTGTATGATTACAGCCTTAATCTTCTCCTTATCATCAAAATTGCTTCACATCTTTTGCCCGAGGAAATGAAAACTCGGTCCCGTCCATACATTGAGATCTTCAGGGCTCTATGATATATTCTGTACCCAAAAAGGCTTTGAACTGCAAAACTCTGGAGGAAAAAAGCCTTTTTTATTTCTGCCTGATATATGGAATATGCTGTTAGCATTATAAGAAGCAATTGCAACAATCTGATCAGGCCGAACAGGGCATGCCTCGTAAAACCGAGAATATACATTATTATTATTATTATTATTAGATGCCTGGTTATGGATTATTTTAATGTTCCTGAGATTGATTCGCGGAATTTCATCTGCGAAGCAGCGTCCGGGTGTTTATCCACTGATCATATCGACCTTTCCTTATAGGTATCCCTCTTTTAGTTTGTACAAATGCCCGCCAGGTTCATGGAAGACAAAAACATTTCCATTTTAGACCTTGACTTTGCAAACTCGGTGGACTGTATAAGGCGTCAAGTTTACGATTTCCTTTCGGGTGCTAGTGATCGCGTGTGTCTGACATATAACTGCGCCCTAAGTCCGGGTCGTGAAAGGTGTATTACCCCCATAGCGCGTTGATATTCAAGCCATCAAAGACAAGGCTGCCAATTTCCCCTACATAATAACGGAGACTGATACTGTCCAGACTGCGTGGGACAAATTGAAGTCCTTTCTCTCCCCCATATCCCGAGCAAAGTACGGGATAAAGTAGGAGCAAAACCGCCTTGGTTTGACTCTGAGGCGCGCGGGATGCTCAGTAGACGATACAGATGTTGGAAGATTTACGTATGGCATCAGCACGGTACGTAGTACCAACTCTTCGATGCCGTGCAACCACCACCAGTCTCACGTGGGATAAGGATAATGCGAGAGTCGTCCGGCTCCTATACAGGATCGGACCCGCACCCTCACCTTTTCGGGGCGCTTTTGCTAACCTTCACCACTTATGGCGCCGGCGCGACATCACTCTCACCCTGAAGGGTAGAGTGTACAATGCAGCAGTACGTTCGACCCTACTGTACGGTTGTGAAACCTGGCCGCTTAAAGCAGCGGACCTGAAGAGGCTAGTTACGTTTGACCACCGGTGCCTTCGTAATTTAGCTCACATTTGGTGGGAACACCGCGTGAGCAACGAGCGTGTTCGACGCCTTGTTTATGGCACAGGAAAAGGAAATGAACCGCTCAGCACAGTTATTTCACGCATCAGGCTCCGATGGCTCGGCCACGTGTTACGCATGCCAGCCCACCGACTCCCGCGACGTGTATTGTTTGCGCGCCAGGGGTGTGGATGGAAGAAGAGGAGGGGTGGCCAAGTGATGACTTGGTCCAGAGGAATGAAGGCCCTCACTTCTGAGCTGGCCTCGGTTGGAGCGTCACGGCTCCCTGGTTGGGGTCCAAAGGACGATGAACACGTTTGGTTGGACACACTTGCTGATATGGCTAGGAGCCGACCTCAGTGGCGTTCGTGCTGTGAGTTTCTTTGTCCCACTCCATCCCTCTTAGCCTCCCCCTCCAACCACGATCTCATTATTTAGCCTTATATAATCTTGCATAATATTTATTTTTCTTTTTGGGTGCACAGCAGCCGGCTGGTAGCTTACCGGAACGATGTCCATCCGTTACCGGTAGCTCAGCCAGCTTGCACCAGTTGCCTTTTCTCTCCTTTTTTCTATGTATTGCGGCACAGTAGCTGAGGTGTTCCCCACCTCTAGCTAACGTGTATGATGATGATGATGACCCGCACCCTTTGATTATAAGACAGGTTTGCAAGCCTTAAGGCTACGGGTCGGACTCCCTCGAAAAGTACAGTCGTTACCTAGGTGTGAAATGCATATAAACAGCATCTGCGGGCCGCACGTCTGAGCTATGAAATGGAGCCGGTCCGTTCCGCAACGCCTAACCCGAAACGGTTTTTTTGATACGTCAAGCGAAGATACAGTGCAAATTCAGCTATTCCCGTGCCGTTTGGGTATGACAGCACTGCAGAACTAACCAACCAAGACAAGGTCTAGTTAATTGCGCAACCGTATATATATATATATATATATATATATATATATATATATATATATATATATATATATATATACCTGAAAGTGCAAAGAGCGATCGACGTGGAAGGCGATGGGCTGGCATGCGCAAAACGTTCCCGAACCAACGCATGCGTTTTTGGAGAATAACGTTCTGAAGACTGGCACTACTCTCTCCAAGCACTCGGTCTCGGACCTCTGCGTTACTTACGTGGTGTTGCCACCACACCCGAGCAATCCTTCGTAGACAGCGATTGTCGAAGACAGACAGCCGCTTCATGTCTCCTGAGCGAATAGGCCAAGTCTCACAGCCGTACAAGAGTACTGCACGCACGGAAGCATTGTACACCCTGCCCTTGAACTTGAGACTGACATCACGACGACACCATAGGTGTCTCAGTTTGATGAGTGCAAGGCGGGTCTTTGCAATCCGTTGTGAGACTTCATCTCCAACACCACCACCAGCCGTGATGCAACTCCCTAGATAAGTAAAGCAAGGGACTTGCCCCAGAACATGTCCAGCAATGGTGAACGCAGGTTCAGGCACCTGCCAATCCTGGAGCAGCGTTTTAAATTTTCCCGGAGTGAAGCATAAGCCATACTTAGACGCCTCCATCGCTAAGCGGTCCAAAGCGCTCTGGACGGTTTGTGAGTCGTCCCCCAACAAGGCGATATCATCGGTGTAGTCCAAGTCCGTGACTCTGTCTCCAGAGAGGAGCTCAACATCGCAGTTCCCGACACCCAGTGCGCCTTGGACAACATCTTCGATGGTGAAATCGAAGAGGAAAGGTGAAATAGAGCAACCTTGGCGAACACCACTGGTCACAGCAAATGAAGAAGAGAGCGTGCCGTAAGCCCTGATTTTGCCCGACGTGTGACTGTGAAGTTCTTTCAGAATTTGTCGGGCAAACCCTTCTTCAGTAAACCGTTTCACAGCGCAGACCTATCTACTGAATCAAATGCCGCTCGGATGTCCAAAAACACTACGATTGTTAGCCGCCGGTGGACGTGACGGAGTTCGGGAAGTTGGCAAAGCGTGAAGACTTGGTCGATGCAGCTGCGGCCTGGACGGAATCCGGCTTGTTCTCAGGAAAACTCCTCTCTAGTCGTTGAAACCCTGCGAAGTAGAACAGACACGAAGATTTTGGATGCGACGGAGATTAACGAGATTCCGCGGTAGTTGCAGCAGTCGTCGCGGGAGTCTTTCTTGTGAATCGGAACAATGACCGATTCTCCCCATGAGTTTGGAACCTACTCCTCAGTCAAACTTTCGTGAACAGCGATAGGATTTCGCTGATAAGTACACTCCCGCCATCTTTGAATAGAGCCGGTGGTAGGCTGTCGGGACCCGGAGTCTTGTGGCGTTTCAAAGATCGGATTGCATCTCGGATCTCTGCCTCATTTGGGGGGGGGGGGGCTGTGGAGAGTGGGCAAGCATTATCCATTTGGGTTTTAGGTGCCACAGGGTGCTGTGTTGGGTGCTTGTATTTAAGAGCGAAATGTTCTGCCCAGCGACCCAATCGCCTGTGAAGGTTGGTGATCTTCGTGCCGTCTGATTCGCAAATCGTCTGGCTGATAGCGTGGGAATTGCAACCGGTGGCCCTGATGATGCAAAATAGACGGAAGTTGCCAGCTGATGCAGTGGCTTCCATCTCATTAGCTTGTTTTGACCACCAAGTTTCACTATCAGAGCGAAGGCTTGCTTGCTTGCGTACTAGACCGGCGGTGTTCGTTGTGCACTGCGCCAGCAGGCACCGCCCGTGGTCGATCCAGCAGTTCCGAGGATCTTCCCGAGATCCAGCTTTTGGAGGTGGAGCGAGCGAGGCCACAGCTGGACAAACCGACCGACAGCAAGGCTTGTTGCAGACTTGACCAATGTTGATCAACACCCAGAGTGGGAGATAGAGCGGGATTTTCACGAAGCCTTTGTTGATACTTTTTCACCATTGGGTCCTCCAACTTGTAGGTGTTCGGTCAGGTGGATTATGACCTAGGTGAACCAACGAAGCGCATGCAAACGGTCGCACATACCAGTGCATGATCGGTATCGACGCATGTTGATTAAAATGGTCGACAGTCGCCTACGCTACCGCGCCACCTGCGACTTATGGCTATGTGGTCCATCTGTGATCAGCGCTGGGTTGATGATGTGGGACGCCAAGTGGCGTACTGGCGTCAAGGATGACAAAAGCTGGTGCTGGAGAGGAATAGTTGATGATCAGCACACAGACTGAGCAGTCTCTCTCCATTGTCTGAGTGAACATCATCATATCCATGCGGTCCCCCGAGATAGCGCTCACATGGCAGCAGACGCGCGTTGAAGCCTACCAAAACAATGATGTCTGTTTTAGTAGCTCTTAGGAGCAACTCATAAAGTTTCTGGTAGAACTGGTCCTTGACTGTGTCCGAGGTACATTCAGTGGGCGCGTAGGCAGAGATCACGAAAAAGCACGCTTTTCGACTCGGCGTCTGCTAACTTTACAAGTGCCATGGAGTCTCATCGCACAAAGGCGACTATTGATCGGAATCCAACCAATCAGAGCGGTCTCGGCTCTAGCACTGAGGGTGATTTCAACACCAGCATGCCCAGATGCGGCAGACTTGGCGTCACCAGAGAGGCGGACATGGAAGCAGGTGCGTGGGCAGAGCGGTGACGGCAGCTGGTAGACCGAGTTGGAGTCCTGGAGTCGCGTTTCATTCAGGCGTCAGATATCAATTCCAATGGTCTCTAACGTGCGTGCAAGTCCAGCTTGCTGACCAATCTGCAGTAATTTGCGTACCTTGAAGGCTGCAAGTTTGAACTGCGTTCCGGGTTGCAGGAACAAATATGGGAGGCTTCGGGACTGACAGCTCTCTGTTGACGACTATGTGGTTGAGTTGGCAGATATCATAGGAACAGCTTCATCGGTGTAGGTGGGTTGATCGCCGTAGAAGAATCAGGTAAAAATGGGTGTGAATGGTACAATGGAAGGGAAGGTACAATGGTGGCGTGTGCTTGTGAACTTGGCATAGTAACATGAGTGAATAGCAGCAAGAGAGCGTGTGAATGGTTGTGGTTGTAAGTCTATGGTTCGTCAGTAGGCGAGATACTACCCGGTTGCCTAGGCCGAGGTAGGTAGGTTGCCTTAGAGGACCACCGCCCCGAGCCTTTGGCCAAAGGGCCTAACTCGCAAGGCAGCAGGGCGAGATGAGGGATTCGCACCCGTTGGAGCCGCTGACTGGACACTCAGTTCATACGCCTTTCGGATGACGATAAGCCATGCCAGGGGCCCAACACTCCCGAAGGAGAAAAGATCCCATGCTAGGATTTCTTGCCGGTGTACAATGTCTCCAAGGAGACAAGGGGCAGTGGTTTTATTTAGTGGCGAGTCACACCCGCCACGTTAAACGGACATTTGTGGCTTTTTATAGGTACAACGCTTGCCCGGCGAAAACCCACCACGTCCTGAAACACTGCCGCCGAACTATTCGCCGGAACGGGAAATTCCCGAACCGCCCAGCTGGCACGATGAGGTTGTTCGGCGAGCCAGCGGTAATGGTAGAGGAATCATCTTGATCTCAGCTGCCTCTGTTATCCTCCATAGATTGGTTCTCATGAAAGCCAGATTCGCAAAGAGCACGCCAGGTTTCGTCGAAAGTTAGTCTGTATTGACCACATTTTTACATCACGTCACTTGTTGGAACACCGCCAAACCTATTGGCGACCCACCGTAGTCGTGTTCCCAGACATCAATTCGGTGGTTTGATGTGCCCTTTGGGGCTGTCTGCTGAGGAATAGTATGTGTCATAGCGCTGTACGCGCGTAGTTTGGACAGATTGAGAGCTTATGTCAAACTATCGGCGTTCTTCAATATATATCAAACGGTGTAAGGCAGGGATGCCTGCTGTCACCTTTCCTTTTTAACTTCGCCATCGACGATGTCATGAGAGTTGCATTCATTGGGCACGATGTACAAGGTATGGAGCTGCTTCCAGGTCATCGACTTCTTGACTTGAAGTATGCTGACGACATTGCCGTTATCTGTGACCGCTACCCAAATGCTAAGTAGCAGTGGACCAATTAACATAGGCTGTCAGTTGTTTCGTGCTGTGCCTTGTACCGTCGAAATGCAAAGCCCTTCTCCAAGATTGGCATGTACCCACCCTTGGTGGTGACCGTCTAAAAGTCGTCCGGAAATTCAAGTATCCAAGCAACTATATCAGCGCTATTGGAACAGAGGATGAGACCGCGAACCGTATAGCAAAAGCTAGAGGCGTTTTTGATAATCTCCGCTACCTATGGCACCGGTGCGATGTTACTCTCGTCCTTCCGTTTAATCCTCCTGTGCGGTTGCGAAATGTGACCATTAGATCACCAGATCTAAAGACACTTGTTATGTTCGACAATCGCTGTTCGCAATTTAGCTCACATCTAGTGGGGACACCACATGAGCCATGAGCGTGTTTGGCGTCGTGTATTTGGTGCAAGAAGAGTGAGTGAACCACTCAGCACTGTTATGTAACGCATCAGGCTCCGACGGCTGCATCGTGTGTTACGCATGCCTGCACACCGACTTCCGCGGCGCGCGTTTTTTGCGCGCCCGGAGTGTTGGTGGAAGAGGAGAAGAGGCCAAGCGATGACTTGGCCAAGAATAATAAGTCTCTCACTCCAAAGTTGCCGTCTCCCGACTGACGGGCTAGGGCCCCAAGGATGAGGAACACGTTTGATCAGACACACTAGTTGAGATGTCAAAAAACTGATGCTAGTTGTTAGTGTCTTTGTCTGTTCCCTTCTTCTTTAGCTCCCCCCTACAACTAGCATCTCACACACCAAGCGTAATGTGACACTTAGCATTATATTATTGCCTTTATATATTTTTTGTATTCTGTAATGTTTAGTATTACACTTTATATATCTTATGTTTTTGTATAGTGTTTCTCACCTCTAGCGTGTATTGGTGATGATGTGGTTCTTGTTATCGATCTGTCTAATGTAACATCGAGATGTTGATTACTCTCCTTTAGTTGTCTGCCATACGACGGTAACACTTTCCGTCATTTTGCCGTCGGATAACTCCTCTTAAAAAACTCATTTTGCTTTATCATTATTAGTTATCAGAGTTTCAGTTAATATCACCGGGACGCGTGTAAAGACAAGCGGGCCAACATCGCTCACTGGGGGTTCGGATCTTAACTACTTACCTGAATTGAACCACCTTCCTTTTACATAGCCTCATGCTCCACCTTATTACCCTGAGGTCTCGGTGGGTATTCTCCTATCAGAAGTGACATCTTGCATTTCCGGTATCCGTTAAATTTGGACCCATCAGTAAACTGAGTCCTGACTATGCGTAACTCCAACAGGCAGTTTTCTGATGAGAAATCAAGTGGGAAGTGATGGGTTGACTTATTAGACTTAAACGCCTGGATGAGATTCGCTCTGGTTTGACGGTTCATCCATCTCACATTTTGGTGCTTTCAGACGTCCCATTTTGCAAATACGAGTAGGTCCGTTGTTTGCCTCCTTCCGACTCGCAGATCTTTGTTTTATTGCATATAGACTAACCCTACGTATTGCGATGAACTGACAGGCATCAATATCGTCTTGAGCGCCACAAATACCTCAGTGGCTCGTAACGTATCCGGAGTGGGCGATGGAATCGGGCGTGCTGCAAATTCTTCCTTGCTAATCCTTACCCGAATGGATTCGCGCAGCATGTTCGAGCGAAGTGGCTTCGCAAGTCAGGGTGCACTTCCCGCTATAGCGGTTCTGGTTTCCACCGCCGTTCACTTGATGCGGCAGCCATCCATAAAAGTGAGTTCTCGTTTTCGTTGTTATTTATCTATTTTGTGATTTCTCGATTGCATCTCCAAGACGTTAACACCGAATACAGGCAGATTGCTGGAGTGGAAAACCTATCACCTAATACCTCCCAATTCGCCGTTACCACTTCTCGTATGGGAACTACTGATGAGGACCTTGAACACTGCACTATGATTCGAACTGCATCAACTATGCTCCTTGTACCTAAAAACTGTGGATCCAGCTGGCTTGATCCATGTCGCCAAAGAGTAATAATAATAATATGGCAAGAAGTAGAATAACTAGGTGGAATGGTTAAGTCGGAAATTAGGGAGCCAATAGTAAAATGCCAGTGATTCCGTGACCCCGCCATATCCAGTAAGGTATCCGGCACTGATATGCCCTATTCAGAGGACTCCATCCAGAAAGACAACAAGCGCCAACCGGACTCGACGTTTCTGTGAGCTTCTTCGTACTCTTTGTCATGTCCCTGACTGGCAAACTCAGCCGACTAAGCGCCATATTGATAGAAAATGCACGCTGAGGTAGTCGGCTTGCGAGTACGACCTATACAGCAGAAACGGCTTCCAATCTCCACCCAAATTTGTCTTGTTTTTTAGAGGCCCCCCTAAGTGTCTGCTTTCGGGCTGGACATTCTTTGGACAGGGTTTTGCAGACATGCTTCACTACTCTTTGTGATCGCTCATTCTTCGCACCACCTTCCTATTTTAGTGCTTCATGTAGCACTTTTGGTCCACGAGATGACTGGCTTTGTTCACTTTGCGCTGCTTCTGTTTACAAGTTGAGGCCTTTTGCCTAAACGCTCATTCTCAGTTTACATCCCCCTTCCATCTCTGAACTTAGAATTTGGAAGTGAATAAAGATTTGTTCTTCGCATTCTTGGACAACGAGGCTTACGACTTCTTGGGTTCTACCCGTCTGGATTACGATTTGCAGAAACAGCTACTGGCCAACTATATGGGAATCGCGCTCGGCTGGGAACACTTACATAGCATCATTGAACTTGGCGAGATCGGCCTGCCAAGTAAAGACTCCACCTGGATGTATTCTCTCCTCACAGAAAACGAAATCTATCAAAGCGTAAGCGGTTCTCACCGCCGGTATTGGTATTGTGTATCTAATAATGCTATCAGTCTAGCCTGTATTTTCCATTTCTTTTGGTCATTGGAGTCGGATTTGGCACATCAAACAGTATTCATTGCTTTGAAGTTCAAATCAATTTCCTTGGATTTCACTTTTATGCGAGTGAACTTGAATTTTTGCATCTTTTACGCCGTATTAAATGCCCTCGGATTCGGGACCTAAGGCTTAGGTCGCTGCTGGCGACCGACCTGTTGATCTAAGTGCGGTCAGTCAGTTAGTTCAAATGGAACTAGCTATGGCGTCGGTAGCCCAACATTGAGAATTGTGATCGCTTGTTATTTGACATTAGTTCACTCCCGACTTTTAGGCTGTTTGGTATACAAACCTATCCGGATCCAGGATTTTCTGTTCACACCCGTCAACTGTGTCTGCTACTATTTTCAGACGAGATCAATCACAGACTACTTGATGGATCAGTTGCAAAACGCCAGTAGGGACATGGGTCAAATTACCTTCACGAGACCTGAGTTCCCTTCTTATACGCTATTGCCACCGACAGTCTCAGTGCAGAACCTGCTAGCTCGTGCTCCGCGTCCTATTCCACACGTGGTCCTGTTCGATCACGTTGGCTCTCCGCTTCGGGATCCGAATTTCGAAAGCTTTCTGGACGTTCGTTGGCCTCCCGTGGGTGCTCCAGATGCTGATGACGCTTTGTTGGGCGTCGCGAACACGCTTAGCGATGCCATTCACCGTGTAAGCAGTTTTCACGTAAATTTCGTTCACTGTGAGCTGTGTGCGTTACCTCGAGCTATCTGACCAACTCCCGACCTCCTTGCCTAACAACACTTAAGAAATCTACGCGCCACCACCGTAACATTTCGCCACAAAAGTTAATACCGGTACGCCACACCTGAGGCGGTTCGTGATGAAATTCCTCCATTTACTTTCAGATAATCACCGTAGATGCCAAACCAGTTCCTGCTAGAATCTCCTCACCAACTCCCGGAGAGTTGATGGATTGCTTCGTAAACAACCCTAATTGCTCGCTTTTTCGCCCCGTAAGTTGAACTCTATGAAATCTAGTTTACGAACATGTTATCATCTGTGTCTACTCACGTTTCATTTTTTGATGTCTTCCTAGTTCCTCACCCCGAGTGACATCCAGTTTCTTGTCGATCTTGGCACACCTATCCCCGGACAATCTTATTTGCCACTGAACAAGCACGAACTGAAGATATCACATATTGTGAACGTCTTGCTCATGGGTTTGACTGGCGAAAGAACAGCCACAACAGACTGTCCGCCGCAGAAGGTGGACGATCCATACGTTTACTTCATGGGCTGTGAGTTTTCGTATCTTATTCCAGACCGTCGAGCATTTAACAAAAGCAGTTTCCGACTTAATCAGTGCTGCTCACCGCTAACAATGCATTGTTTGGATTTTTCGACTGCAGACCAAGCTGAGAGTCGAACTCCGAATGTCTCGGTTCTCCGACGGACGTATTATCGCGAGCCACACCTGTCAGTGTGGTTAGAGATTCAAATTTCGGTTCCCGGGATATTGATTGTTTGCTTAGCCTTATAAGCGAAGTGATAGATCTGGATCAAAGTGAAAGGCCGTCAAAATTGAGATTGCGTGTCCTAATTTCACTGGTAGATTAAGAGCCCAATTTAGTTTGCTTTAATGGATGGCTAATGCCATAAAAGTTGGCGAACGCTCGTGTTTTTGAGATGTTCTATCTGTGTCTAAAATGTTTCGGAATACTAGTGTCGTGTAATTAAACAGCTGCCCTTCTGAGTGATTTGTTCAGACTGTCAGTTATAAAGTTATCGGGAGTGCATGATAGGCGGATTGCCATAGGAAAAGACTAAAAAAATATAGGCTGCAACTCTTAGATCGTGGGCGGTACCCGGCACGCAAAACCAAATCATTACATGCAACCGAATTGTTTTCAGCACACACCTTTGTGGAGACATCACATAGGTGATAGTCATAAACAAGATAAGTTAACCAACATCTAAAAATCTAGATGGAATTGGCGTTTTTGCTTGTGCAAGCTTATTCAAGCCCCTCGCAACTTATGAGCGCAATCTCTTGGTCGCTGTAACATGACCCCAGCGTGGCCCACCCTGGGAACTGCAGGCCGCCGTGCAAGATTTCTCTACACCTTTAAGACAAGTTGTGCAGATCAACGGTTGAACCCCAGATAAACTAAGCCCATTGCTCTCCCGAGAGATCAGACCTGATGAGTACTAGACAAGTACTCCAAAACCGCGTTTGATGGGGGGTGCAGAACCGTTAGAACAAAGACTTCACCGCAGAGGACAGTGTACTAATTGTCAATATAGGAAGTGTCAAACAGACGATCTCATGCACATGGACCACAGTAAAGCAGTGGGTGAATGTGAAGTTCAGTCAGAGGCGCGAGATGAAGTTGTACTTTTACACTAAAACTAAACTAGTTTTCACTATCATGGCTACCCGAATCAGGCCGACAGAACCAGCCGATGTTCAGTTTAGAAGTGTGTAACTATTAGTGGAGTAGAAATATTGGTATTCATATTCCGTAGTATCGTTTCATCCGTTATCCATGACAAATACATCTGTTGCATTCAAATTGATAGCCAAAAGAACTACACGCATACCAATCGCAGATTCAGAGCCTCACTCTGCCTTGTACTCGTTCAAATAGTCTATGCAGTTGAAATATTTTTTCCCGGCCCAATATCGAGTGTTCCCAATCATATAAGCGTTAATATCTGTGCAAAGCCATCATTGGGGAGCACCGCAGACTGAGACCAACATCGCAGTAACCCAGCTCGCATAACAACGAAGCGTAGGCACAAGGTTCCAGTGTACCGCTGACATTCCTATTCTTCTGTTAGCGTCAAGATGACTTGGAGATACAAAAAGACAACGGGATACTCTTCATTCGTCACATTTAGCGTAGTCCGATACTATGCTATGCTTTTTTTGTTGAGTCACGTGATTTTCTGCTAAGCAGCTGCACATTATACTTTGATTGCAGATTACAACGGCTCCGAGCAATGCTATCGTACCCTGTTGGATTTAGCCTCCAGATTTGTCCTCTCTTCTGGAGGAATACCGACTGCCCCAGGCTGGATGAAGAGCCGAACCGTTTCCGGTGCGCGTTATGTGCGTTGGTATCGCAGCGCTTCGCCGATTATCGACGGATTTGGTATAGCGCTTGGCGTAATACTGTCAATACTCACGGGGAGCTGCGCGTTTTTGTTGCGCAACGCCATGAGAATGGAGTCTGGGAGACAAGCCCAGTCGGAAAACGTAGACGTGGTTAACGATCATTTGCGGGAACACATCTCAGTCACCGCATAAGGCTGTTGATAAAAGGAAAATATGAAGTGCGACATTTTTCTATTTTGTATTTTCTGTATACCGCACAACTGAGATTATGATTTGCTTGCTGCTGCTCTCGCGTTTTTCCTTTCCTGAGCCACTGCTTTTGCTTTGTTAACCGAATCCACCAGAGCTGAGTTTTCGGCTAGGATGCGGAACAGCTCCACAATGAGCGGAAGATAATTGTGGCGACGTCGAATATTCTCTTGGTGATAGGATTCGGCCTTGCGTTTTCTATTTTCGATGTTATTCTCCAATTCCCGTATGAGTTCAGATGACTTCTGAAGAGAAAGGAACGCAACCAATGAAAACAAGCGTGTGATATATATTGTGCTTTCTGAAAAACACACGCATGAAAGTTGAAAACTGAACCGTATATCAGTGGTACATGAAAAACAGTCCAAAAAATAACCGTCTAAGACCACTTTCAAAAAGTCTGTGATGTGATTAAGTGACATCATGATTCGTGATTTCACTGTAACGTGCATGTTTAAATGCGTAGGTTGCGCTGTTAACCTATTCGTGCAACTTAGGCCGTGTATGTAAGACATGGAGTCGACAGATGACCCTACAACCGACCTTTCTGGTAGATGATGCTTTCAAATATCGGCAGATCAGCTTGCTGTCAAATGGTGATAGCTTGTGCGTGCAGAACAGACACGACAATAAAAAAATCGACCGTCACACTTATGTGCTTAGTGATAAAGGAATGTGATACCATACGGCCGCTCTATTGGCGATACCGAGCAGCGCTTTGGCTTGACAAGTTCAGAGTGAAAATGAATATACGTCACTCGGACACAAACGCTGTATCATTTGAGTATGGTTTAAATAGATCGAACACGTTTCGTTCTAACCACTGTTCACACTTGACGAAGTAAGTACGCAGCCGATGAAACCACGACCAGGGCGAAAGCCAATCTGGCTTTTATCGAATCGGTTCTCACGAGGACTAGCCGTGTGAGGTCTGCAGGCAGTGGATTTTTCGTAGGCTCGATGTCTTATTATGGACTTTATATATATATATATATATATATATATATATATATATATATATATATATATATATATATGCCCCATGCTGTGGCTGATGTTGCATTCATGATGCTTCACCGCAGTTGGGCTAAAGCTACTTACACTTGGTCTTTTTACGCTGGATACATTGTGGTTTGTTCTGCCTACCTAAATAATCTTTTATTAACTTGCACACGTTGCTTACGCTAATTGTGGTTATCGTGGCATTTTTAGAATAACTTGTGGATATTTTGTACTTATCGCAGGTTCGTTGCTTACCAACTTACTTCATGTGCAAATTTAGCGAAGAGTTATGTCGACAAAGCTGTATGCTTTAGGAGATATATTTTATTTGATAATGTTATGTAAAGTGATTGGCTGTTGTCTGACATCCCCGGTGTGGCTGCGCTTGTTGATAAGGTGACTACCTGTCTATTACCCACTACCTCGAACAAGCTAGCAACAGAGGTCTCATCTCAGAACCACATGCTCGTTCTGTGCCAGCTCCTACGACGCAGCAAACGTGAAGTTAAGACGTAACACGGAAGGAGCAGCCTACCGACACATGTTCAGATGGTCCCATATTTAGGATAGTTTAAACGCTTACTATGGGGTGTGAAACGTTAGCTGTTACGTCAGCAGAACAAAAGGAACTGGTCGCGGTCTTGGGAGGGAAAATCTCTGGACTCGTAAAATAGCGTATTACGTAGCCCCAATCCTAGACCAGTTAAAATACAAAGACTCTAGTAAAAGTGCCGCACCGTTCAGCTACAAACGAACACAATGGGTGACAAACAGCAGTGACAACAGGTCGGTTGAACGATCTCCCAAGTCTCACGACATGTCATAAGACATGCAGAGTTATGCGCAAATTGCGTCAGTACTTTCGTTATTAGCTGGACAGCGACACTTGACTACTATATAGATTACAACTAGCGGCGTTGCACATTGCTGTCTTGCTGTATCCACACAACACAAGATAAATATGTCCACACGACAAATCCCCGTTCAAAAGAAACATCAGAACAGGCAGTTACCATACAATCAAAGGCGATGATAGTGATATGTTCAGATGTCCCAGAACCCACTAGTGAATTGCTCAAATATAGACAAGCCGAGGAGCAATAGCGCTGGGCTGACATAACATACGCGCTCGGATTTAAAGTTCTCCCAACTAGTCCTACACACTTTTCACGAAATCCATCATCGCCGCACGTAGAGAAACCTCGGTTGCTGAGAGTAACATTTGAAACACGCGTCGCTCCGGGCAAAACTCCGTGCTAGCCTGAAGAGAGACCGCGAATCCTGTGGTCTCATCGTGCGTCAGAGATGGAAGTGGCCGCTGCCCTTGGCAACCATCGTAAGTTATTCCGTCTGATACGGGAAACGGGCAGCAGGAGACCTGGTGTTAGTGAAACTATACGTGACGAGTGGACAGCCTATCCACAATTTGTCAAAACGTCTGGAGTGTTGGGCTGAGCATTTTGAAAAGCAATTTAATCGGCAAGAATTGTTCGATTCACCGGTCACTGATCGCCCCGCTCCGTGGGCTGTCCCTTTGGATCCACCCTCTCGCTCAGAAGTCGAACGTGAGATCGGACTGTTGAAGTTGAACAAAGCCGCGGGACCAGATGATCTTCCTCCAGCCCTCTTCAAATCTGGAGGCTCTGCTCTTGTTGATGCTTTGCATGAATTACTAGTGAAACTGTGGGAGCAGGAAACTGTCCCAACCGACTGGAGCCGCTCCGTTATTGTTCCCATCTTCAAAGGCGGCTCGCGCTCGGAATGCGGCAACCATAGAGGAATCAGTCTGATCTCCATCGCCTCCAAATTACTCGCGTCCATAATTCTCCACAGACTGACTGGCGCTCGTGAAAGCCAGATTCGTGAGGAGCAAGCCGGGTTTCGTCGGGGTCGTGGCTGCATCGACCACATCTTCACCTTGCGTCAGTTGTTGGAGCACCGTCACACATATTGGCGGCCCACCGTAGTCGTGTTCCTCGACATCAAAGGTGCCTTCGATTCGGTTGATCGATGTGCCCTTTGGAATTGTCTACTCAGGAAAGGTGTGCCCGAGAAATATGTAAATATTATCCAAGCATTATATGCGCGTAGCACGGGCAGAGTGAGGGCTTACGGCAAGCTGTCGCCACCCTTCAATATCTCCAGCGGTGTGAGACAAGGATGCCCGCTGTCACCTTTCCTATTCAACTTCGCTATTGACGAAGTCATGGAGATTGCATTTACAGGACATGACTTGGAAGGTGTGGAGCTACTCCCAGGAGAACGACTTCTTGACTTAGAGTATGCAGACGACATTGCCCTCATCTGTGACAGCTCCCAGACGTGTCAAGCCGCGCTGGACAGATTAGCACTGGCTGTCAGTCGCTTCGGGCTTTGCTTTGCACCACCGAAGTGCAAAGCGTTCCTCCAGGATTGGCAGGGTTCGCCCCCTGTGCTGACCCTTGGTGGGGATCAGCTAGAGGTCGTTCAGAAATTCAATTACCTGGGAAGTTGTATCAGCGCCCTTGGGATCGAAGACGAGATCACGAACCGTATAGCGAAAGCTCGAAGTGCTTTTGCTAACCTTCGCCACCTATGGCGACGGCGCGACATTACTCTCGCCCTGAAGGGTAGAGTGTACAATGCAGCGGTACGTTCGACCTTACTGTACGGTTGCGAAACCTGGCCCCTAAGATCGGCGGACATGAAGAGGCTACTTACGTTCGACCATCGGTGCCTTCGCAGTTTGGCTCACATCTAGTGGGAACACCGCGTGAGTAACGAGCGTGTTCGACGCCTTGTTTACGGCCTAGGAAAAGGGAATGAACCGCTCAGCACCGTCATTTCACTCACCAGGCTCCGATGGCTGGGCCACGTGTTGCGCATGCCAGCCCACCGACTCCCTCGACGTGCGTTGTTTGCTCATTGGGGATGTGGGTGGAAGAAGAGGAGAGGTGGCCAAGCGATGACTTTGTCCAGAGGAATGAAGGCCCTCACTTCTGAGCTGGCCTCGGTTGGAGCTTCACGGCTTCCTGGTTGGGGTCCAAAAGACGGTGAACACGTTTGGCTGGATACACTTGCTGATATGGCAAGGAGCCGACCTCAGTGGCGTTCCTGCTCTGAGTTTCTTTGTCCCTCCCCATCCCTTTAGCCTCCCCCTCCATCTACGATCTTATTTCGTAGGGTAAAACGTAATTAAATTTTTGTTTTTGCCTAGTAGCCAGCTAGTAGCTTACCGGAGCGATGCGTATCCGTTGCTGGTAGCTCAGCTGGCATTCAACTGTCGTATTTATTTTTCCTTTATGTATTGTATGTATGTGTGTATTTCCTTTATGTATTGCGGTACAATAGCGGAGGTGTTTTACCATCTCTAGCTGACATGTATAATGATGATGATGATGACGATGAAACACGCGTCGGAAGCAGTGAGTCCAAGACTCGTTATCGCGCATGCATGTTTTGGAGACAGCGCTCATCAATACCAAGAGAGTGGGAGTTGGTGCTGCCTGTTGGCCGATCTGATCCAGAATGCGGACCTTAAAGTATCTTGGTTGGAGGAAGGAGTTACATTTAACGGTAGCAGCAGCTGCGAGGTCTTGCACGATAGATAGATACAAAAAAGAGTACTATTATCGGGGTCGAGATGACAGGTGACGTCCATTCCAAAAAAGTTTTGTTCAAGGTAGCCTGCCTCCAGCATTTGACTCAATAGTCTGACACAACGTAGTGAAAAGTAAATCCAGCCCTACAGTGTGATTGCAGACCCACTGGAATATGTCACAAGCAGCCTTTGAAGATTTAAAACAATTTACAAGTAGTTTCCCACCTTAGTATATTGCCTGCGACTACGGTCAGCCGCCGGTAAAATTCGGTGGGTTTGCAACAATTTGACCAGCGGCTACTTGCCTTGAGGTGGGCGGTAGCAAACCACTGAGCGCCGAGTGGTACCCTTCCATCGTTAGATACAATGCATGGCACTAGTGATCTCTACGCTAATCGAGCTGTGAGATTATAATCCGTAAACCTGTTGTCACTTATAGCTACTTTTTAAGAGAGAAGGGCCATCGACATTCACCTATGAAGTTTATCTGACCTGTCTGGTATGAGTGGTTCTGAAAGCTTTTGGAAAGTATCACCTAGCTCAAAAGGTCACGTAGGTACGCAAACTATCGCACTACGTTTGGTATCATTTATGTATCCACAAGCAATCCCAATAAAAGCACAAATGGAAGACGAAGGTCTGCAGATGCATGCGTTTCGTACTGTCTCATCAGTGCCGATAACCGGTAATTTTATACAACCGTTTGTGGGTATAGACATACATACAAAGAGACGGGAGAAAAAGCGTGTCTTTCTTCTACGACCAGGGCATCCTGATGCTGACCGATAATTGTTTTTGCACACAAAGCGCTGGATTAATCCGGTTAATGGCAATGGCCTCGGCAAACCGGAGGAGCCGGGAACTGGTATGGCGAAGTAGGATTCCAAACGTCTTGTAACCTCAATTCGGTGGCCCGATGTCAAAATGTGTCTGCCGATCGAAGATGCCGGCCGCCTGCGAACACTCGTAGTCTGATTTGGGCTAACTTGCTGTATAATGCCGCATTGAACCCATTTTGGTACACGCTCCTTTATTCGGGTTCTATTGGTTCTGCCTATGTAACTATCTCCGCAGTTATCTACGAATTGATGTACCCAGTGGGGGTTGGCCCCATCATCATCATCATCAACAGCAGTACATCAGTCATTTGAACTGATGCTTCGCTGTCATACAACCATGAGGACCTGTGATTGCAGATTACAACGGCTCCGAGCAATGCTATCGTACCCTGTTGGATTTAGCCTCCAGATTTGTCCTCTCTTCTGGAGGAATACCGACTGCCCCAGGCTGGATGAAGAGCCGAACCGTTTCCGGTGCGCGTTATGTGCGTTGGTATCGCAGCGCTTCGCCGATTATCGACGGATTTGGTATAGCGCTTGGCGTAATACTGTCAATACTCACGGGGAGCTGCGCGTTTTTGTTGCGCAACGCCATGAGAATGGAGTCTGGGAGACAAGCCCAGTCGGAAAACGTAGACGTGGTTAACGATCATTTGCGGGAACACATCTCAGTCACCGCATAAGGTTGTTGATAAAAGGAAAATATGAAATGCGACTTTTTTCTATTTTGTATTTTCTGTATACCGCACAACTAAGATTATGATTTGCTTGCTGCTGCTCTCGCGTTTTTCCTTTCCTGAGCCACTGCTTTTGCTTTGTTAACCGAATCCACCAGAGCTGAGTTTTCGGCTAGGATGCGGAACAGCTCCACAATGAGCGGAAGATAATTGTGGCGACGTCGAATATTCTCTTGGTGGTAGGATTCGGCCTTGCGTTTTCTATTTTCGATGTTATTCTCCAATTCCCGTATGAGTTCAGATGACTTCTGAAAAGAAAGGAACGCAACCAATCAAAACAAGCTTGTGATATATATTGTGTTTTCTGAAAAACCACACGCATAAAAGTTGAAAACTGAACCGTTCATGGTACGTATATCAGTGGTACATGAAGAACAGGCCAAAAAATAACCCTCTACGACCACTTTCAAAAAGTCTGTGATGTAGTTACGAGACATCATGATACGTGATTTCACTGTAACCTGTATTTCTAAATGCGTAGGTTGCGCTGTTAACCTATTCGTGCAACCTAGGCCGTGTATGTGAGACATGGAGTCGACAGATGACCCCTACAACCGACTTTCCTGGTAGGTGATGCTTGCAAATATCGGCAGATCAGCTTGCTGTCAAATGGTGATAGCTTGTGCGTGCCGAACAGACACGACAATAAAAAAATCGACCGTCACACTTATGTGCTTAGTGATAAAGGAATGTGATACCATACGGCCGCTCTATTGGCGATACCGAGCAGCGCTTTGGCTTGACAAGTTCAGAGTGAAAATGAATATACGTCACTCGGACACAAACGCTGTATCATTTGAGTATGGTTTAAATAGATCGAACACGTTTCGTTCTAACCACTGTTCACACTTGACGAAGTAAGTACGCAGCCGATGAAACCACGACCAGGGCGAAAGCCAATCTGGCTTTTATCGAATCGGTTCTCACGAGGACTAGCCGTGTGAGGTCTGCAGGCAGTGGATTTTTCGTAGGCTCGATGTCTTATTATGGACTTTATATATATATATATATATATATATATATATATATATATATATATATATATATATATGCCCCATGCTGTGGCTGATGTTGCATACATGATGCTTCACCGCAGTTGGGCTAAAGCTACTTACACTTGGTCTTTTTACGCTGGATACATTGTGGTTTGTTCTGCCTACCTAAATAATCTTTTATTAACTTGCACACGTTGCTTACGCTAATTGTGGTTATCGTGGCATTTTTAGAATAACTTGTGGATATTTTGTACTTATCGCAGGTTCGTTGCTTACCAACTTACTTCATGTGCAAATTTAGCGAAGAGTTATGTCGACAAAGCTGTATGCTTTAGGAGATATATTTTATTTGATAATGTTATTTAAAGTGATTGGCTGTTGTTTGACATCCCCGGTGTGGCTGCGCTTGTTGATAAGGTGACTACCTGTCTACCCACTACCTCGAACAAGCTAGCAACAGAGGCCTCATCTCAGAACCACATGCTCGTTCTGTGCCAGCTCCTACGACGCAGCAAATGTGAAGTTAAAACGTAACGGAAGGAGCAGCCTACCGACACATGTTCAGATGGTCCCATATTTAGGATAGTTTAAACGCTTACTATGGGGTGTGAAATGTTAGCTGTTACGTCAGCAGAACAAAAGGAACTGGTCGCGGTCTTGGGAGGGAAAATCTCTGGACTCGTAAAATAGCGTATCACATAGCCCCAATCCTAGACCAGTTAAAATACAAGGACTAGTAAAAGTGCTGCACCGTTCAGCTACAAACGAACACAATGGGTGACAAACAGCAGTGACAATAGGTCGGCTGAACGATCTCCCAAGTCTTACGAAATGCCATAAGGCATACAGAGTTATGCGCAAATTGCGTCAGTACTTTCGTTATTAGCTGAACAGTAACACTTGATTACTACATATATTACAACTAACGCCGTTGCACATTAAGTCTTGCTGTGTCCACACAACACAAGACATATATGCCCACACGACACATCCCCGTTCAAAAGAAACATCAGAACAGGCAGTTACCATACAATCAAAGGCGATGATAGTGATATGTTCAGATGTCCCAGAACCCACTAGTGAATTGCTCAAATGTAGACAAGCCGAAGAGCAAATCCGTTGGGCTGACATAACCTGTGCACTCGGACTGAAAGTTCTCACAACCAGTCTTACACACTTTTCACGAAATCCATCATCTCCGCACGTAGAGAAACCTCGGCTGCTGAGAGTAACATTTGAAACACGCGTCGGAAACAGCGAGTCGAAGACTCGTTATCACGTATGCATGTTTCGGAGACAGCGCTCATCAATACCAAGAGAGTGGGAGTTGGTGCTGCCTGTTAGCCGATCTGATCCAGAATGCGGACCTTAAAGGAACCGATGTGTAATGAGAATCTTGGTTTGAGGAAGGAGTTACATTTAACGGTAGCAGCAGCTGCGAGGTCAGCGGTACTCTTGCACGATAGATAGATACGAAAAAAGAGTACTATTATCGAGGTCGAGATGACAGGTGATGTCCATTCCAAAAAAGTTTTGTTCAAGGTAGCCTGCCTCCAGCATTTTACTCAATGGTCTGACACAACGTAGTGAAAAGTAAATCCAGCCCTACAGTGTGATTGCAGACCCACTGGAATATGTCACAAGCAGCCTTTGAAGATTTAAAACAATTTACAAGTAGTTTCCCACCTTAGTATATTGCCTGCGACTACGGTCAGCCGCCGGTAAAATTCGGTGGGTTTGCAACAATTTGACCAGCGGCTACTTGCCTTGAGGTGGGCGGTAGCAAACCACTGAGCGCCGAGTGGTACCCTTCCATCGTTAGATACAATGCATGGCACTAGTGATCTCTACGCTAATCGAGCTGTGAGATTATAATCCGTAAACCTGTTGTCACTTATAGCTACTTTTTAAGAGAGAAGGGCCATCGACATTCACCTATGAAGTTTATCTGACCTGTCTGGTATGAGTGGTTCTGAAAGCTTTTGGAAAGTATCACCTAGCTCAAAAGGTCACGTAGGTACGCAAACTGTCGCACTACGTTTAGTATCATCTATGTGTCCACAAGCAATCCCAATAAAAGCACAATTGGAAGACGAAGGTCTGCAGATGCATGCGTTTCGTACTGTCTCATCAGTGCCGATAACCGGTAATTTTGTACAACCGTTTGTGGGTATAGACATACATACAAAGAGACGGGAGAAAAAGCGTGTCTTTCTTCTACGACCAGGGCATCCTGATGCTGACCGATAATTGTTTTTGCACACAAAGCGCTGGATTAATCCGGTTAATGGCAATGGCCTCGGCAAACCGGAGGAGCCGGGAACTGGTATGGCGAAGCAGGATTCCAAACGTCTTGTAACCTCAATTCGGTGGCCCGATGTCAAAATGTGTCTGCCGATCGAAGATGCCGGCCGCCTGCGAACACTCGTAGTCTGATTTGGGCTAACTTGCTGAATAATGCCGCATTGAACCCATTTTGGTACACGCTCCTTTATTCGGGTTCTATTGGTTCTGCCTATGTAACTATCTCCGCAGTTATCTACGAATTGATGTACCCAGTGGGGGTTGGCCCCATCATCATCATCATCAACAGCAGTACATCAGTCATTTGAACTGATGCTTCGCTGTCATACAACCATTAGGACCTATGAAATAAAGAATAAGAAGAGGGAGAGAAGGGGGACTTACCTGAAAACCTTAATGCCCTAAGCAAACATTCAGGATCAAGGCGCCTACACCTTGTGTAGACAACATACGGTCACAAACAGTTGGCTATCGTGCAAAGGCGGTTTCGGCGAGACAGCTTCCTTGCGGCTTTCACTGCCCCGCGTCATAATCAGCCATTACCATGCAGATAACTCAGCATCAAACACACTTTAAACAGGCAATCCGATTAGGAGACGGCAGCAGACGCGCCACCGGTGTCTACTGCAACCATGTTCTGTAAAGTCACGAGCCAAGCATAAGACGAGTCACATGGACTCCAACCCGGAAGGCGAGACGGACCAACGGCACCCAGTTTGGTCGTCAGTGACTTCATTTCCCGCTGCCAAGTCAACTTCTATCCACCTCGGGTCTTGCGTCACCCTACACCTGGTAGACTGAACAAGGCCCTTCTAGGTAAGCGGTGACCAAGCATACGTAGCACGTGCTATCTGTTGTTCTAGGGAGCTAGCATGATTATCACTACGTAGTACTCGCCTACGCACATCGTTGTTGCGGACAAGCTGGTGCCATCCGACACTAGCAATGCTTCGCAGACAACGATGATCAAAGACTTGAAGGCGCCTCAGATCTTCAGACCGAAGGGATCAAGTCTCACTACTATAGAGTAGAACGGCCCTCACTGTGGCCTTGTATACACGGCCTTTCAAACGGAGTTGGCCCCAACATACTGAGTTTCACTTAGCAGAGGCAACAGTAGCTTATGAGTTCGGTCGTTGATTACAACTTCGGCAGCACAGAAAGTGCTCTGTGTGGCGGAAAGCAGACGTCTTGTAGTCCTCAAAGAAGCAATGTCACCCTTAAACAGCAGCTCTAAGAAGACCTTTTTCTTAGGTACAGCAATCTTCATTTCACGGATTTGGCCGTGCTTCCGGATAAATTTTTGAGTGTAATCATTAACAGTTAGCACGTTGGTAGTTCTAGTTCATCGGCTAGACAACCGGTCGAACATTTTCGTCTGGCGCGACTAAGTGGGGTCTTGACAAGCGTTCGCTTGTGCCGTATTGGCGTAAAACTGGCAAAAGGCAGATATTGTCCCGACCACGTTGTTTTTCGGTAGACAGACCTTTTTATCAATCCGTTCTCTCTGCGGCTGATGAGAGCATCTAAATATGGAAGACAGTTCTGTTGTTCGACTTCGCAGGAAACCCTCAAATGGACATGCCAGGAGTTAAAACGCGTCACTAGCTGTGCGATTTGTATTTCTGTTGAGCGGAACACCAAGATATCGTTCAGATAACGTTTGTAATAGGGTAACTGTGCTATTTCTTCGGATAGGCTTCGTTCTATCATCAGCATGAAGAAATCCGCTAGTATGGGACCCAGTGGGCTACCCATGGCTACCTCATCAATTTGACGATACGGTATGTTTCGGAAGTGGGAATCGACATTCTATGTGCATATAAGTAATGATTCTCTTAAGAATTCGACCGGAATCGGCAACAAACATCCGGAACTTTCTGCTAATTCGCAGATGTAGTCAACGGTCTGGTGTAGCAGCACGTTAGTAAACAAGGATTCCACATCCAAAGAACACATCGCCTTATCAAACAAGTTCATTTTATCGAGGTTTTCGATAAACTCGAAGGAACCTTTGAGGCCATATAGACTAAACTAAGCTTTTAATGGAGAAAGCACATTAACCAACCAGGGAGCTAATTTATGTTGGGGTGCGTTCGTCATCGAGAGGAACGGTCTGAGCGGCACTCCGCTCTTGTGCGTTTTTGGAAGCCCATATTGCTGTGGCATAGTTGATCCACTCGGCTTTAAGCTGTTATAAGTAGCGCTGTCAATCACATGATACTGATGAAGCATTTCTAAGTGGCGAATAATGCGGGATTCGAATGCAGTCACATCCCCCGCCTACGCTAGTCGTTCAAATTTGGTAGTGTCAACTGAGCATGACGCTCATCTTCACGATGTATTCATCTTTGTTCATGACTACAACTCCTGAGCTTCCAGCTTCATTACAACGCGCAATTCGCGTAACGATCGTAGGTGTCTTCGTAAGCGCGTACTTCTCTTTTATTGGCGCATTTTTTACTTCATAGGCAATATCGGTCGGTTTGTTTCTAAACCACATAAGCCTATCGGCACTAGTTGATTGAATGTCCTTCAGCTGATCAAAAAGGTTCTCAAACTGAGCCTCAATGAGCAATCTAGTGGGAGGAAACCATGACCTTCGGAGGCTAGCCACTGTCACCTGCTAAGGTAGTAACCTGCGTGGCAGTGGAAGATAGGTTATGCTATATCCCAGTTAGCTTACAAATTGTGTAGCACAGCCGACGTCCCCCATGGCTCAGTGGCTTAAGCTGCTGGCTAGTTGGCATCTGCCTCTAGTGGTCATGGGTCCGATCCCCAGTAGAGTACCGAGGGAATGCGCACCACTGACGAGCCCCAATAAGGCGAAAGGCGTCTGGTGCTTTTCCGGACTAGGCTGTGCTATGTAGCTTGTGAGCAGCTGGGACGAAAATATTACAATCCGATCAATCGTCTAGGAGGCACTCTGTAATATAACCCGAAAGATAATGCTTCTAACTGTATTGCGTCAAGGTTCACATTTTGTTATAAAACGCTGTGCGCCCTGCTCGCTCACGACTGGTTGATTCACGCCTGTTGCTAAATCTGCACCCTTACGCGTGCTCTGGTTGACGCTTTGGCAAACCCGACCGGAACGGAGACAGAAGACTACTCAGCAGACCAGAGTTGTATTAAGGCAAAGAACGCTCATATTTATATGTCACTATCACCAGGTGGATTTGGCTCTAAGCCCACGTTCCACACCTATTTGTCCGCTGCATCTGTTCAGTTCACCGTGTTGCTCGGGAACTCCAGTCTTCGTTCGCCTACCTGGCGCATGGCAACGCACGTGATGTCTGACGCGTGATTTCATCAGCTTCCGGTCTGGCCTTGGCAACACGCCTGGTGTCTGATCAGATTTCGGCTGGGCCCTGGTAACACGCTCGTATAGTCCTTCCCAAGCACGATTGGTGGTAAACGCGCGAGCGCTGGCTCTCAGCTTTCTCGCCCAGCTATCACATTTGGCAGATTCACCACATATTTATTGGGGTCACGAGTACGTGGTTCCTCATCTTGGTTGTTCATCAATAATTTTTCCAGCCGTGCTAGTTCCTTCATTTTTGGTACGATCGATTTGGGTTTATATAATCCGACACCAGCCTGGCAGATTTTCGACTACGGACGATAGGTGTGCGTGGGTTTCCAGTAGGCCATCAAGTCTGGCTCGCGCGGTCTCCAGCTAGGCAGATGCGACGTGTCTGAGATTAGCTGCGTAAGGCTTAAGTTTGTTTCTATGTAAAACTTTCCATACCACCCGAGGATAACGGCATATACAAATACAATCCCACAGAAATTAATTCCCACGTATGCGAGCAATCTTGCACCTCAGATTGACGATACGATGTAGCAGTTTAAAGGAATCAGGGGGAATTCGTCGTTTGAGAAATTTAAGACAATCAGCAGACGAAGTTCAGCAGATGCATGCATTTCGTATCGTCTTCTGCTTCGCCGTACAAATTTCCGGCTCCTCCGGTTTGCCGAGGCTATTGCCATTAATCGGATTAAGCCAGTGCTTTGTGTGCAAAAACAATTATCGGTCAGCCTCAGGCTGCCCTGGTCGTAGAAGAAAGACACTCGCTTTTTCTCCCGTTTCTTTATATGTATGTCTGTACCCACAAACCGTTGTATGAAAGTACCAGTTATTGTTATCGCCACTGATGAGACAATACGAAATGCATGCATCTGCTGAACTTCGTGTTCTAATTGTGCTTTTCAAGGTAGTAAGGGGAACTAACTGTTTTAAATACCAATAAAAGAGGATAACATAACGGCCGTTGGTGACGGATGCGAGCCAAGTCCAAGGTAGACAGTATGGCAGCGGCGATGTGCCGACATGTCGTACCGCCGCTTCGCCACCACGAGATCACCACCAGTCGCACATGGGCTGGGTAAGCCGAAAGATTGCTCGCGTCTAAGCGGATTCGATCTAGTGACCTCCGACTTATAAATGGGCGCGTAGTCTTTTCGTATGCTAGCGGACTATGGCGTGAACTCCAAGTTTGAAGGCGAGACGGGCTAACAGGGCCCAGTCTATTCGTTACGGACTTCATTTTTCATTGCTACTTTTACCCATAACAATCCTTACGGCATCCAACACCTGGCAAACGACACTTTGCCCCCTTCGGTGAGCGTTTGCCAGGGATACGCAGCGCATCTTATTCTATGTTGTTGCACTGAGGAACTCGCATGATTATCACCGCCAGCGCAAGTCATCGTTATGGTGTCATTCGACACTAGCAACGATTATCAAGGACTTAAGGACGCTTCGGGCCCGACGGAGAAGTTCCATTTCCACTACGCAGAAAGTTGCTCACTGTTGCCTTTCGAACGGAGGAAAATTCGCTTATCCCAGTTAAGTGAATGGCTAGGCCCAGAAGAGGAGGGGAGTATATTACCATTAAAATTAGTTGAGTGCTGTTCGAACTCATACTAGCTGACCTGATGAGAAAGTACCTGAGAAGATGGACTACTGATCTACTCTTGACGACGTGAATTCAGATATTGTGCTGAGCAATTGAGAGAATAGTTCAACCGACCAGAAGTGTGCGAATTGTCAGTTGGCCCTGATCGACGAAAGATTCAGACACGAGCTGGTGCCACTGAGACAAAACAAGTGTAGTTGTTAAAACACGATACTGGCTGGATAGTGTTTATTACCGACAATGTTCTGTCGAAAGTGAGCTTCTTTAGAATGGCTTCTGTCAACCACCACTGAGAATAATAAGATCATGTTTTACTGATTTGTCTCATCAAAACTCCTCCCACTCACAAGTAGTTAATAAAGTTGACAAAAAGAAACCCAATAAAATGCATCTAGATCATAGAGTTATCCACATACAACGTAATGTGACGTACCGCCGATCTTCATCTCCACATTGGCGTCCTGTCCTCTGCAACGTCCATAACGTGTGTGGCAGGGGAAGATGAGTTGTGCTGCATCGCACTCAGTTTGTAAGCCATGGCGGTCCGCCACCGTCATCCGTGGCGGCTGATGCCGTTAGTTGTCATGGGTTCCGTTCTTTTTGGAGCCGGGGTAAACGCATCACTAACGAGTCCCAATAGGACGAAGCGTTTATTACTTTTCGAGATGTGATAGGCTACCTGACTTGGAAGATGTTACGATGGAATATCGAGAGTCGCATCAAAAACTTTCGAGTATAGAGTAAGCTGGCTTCCGTCTCGTTAACCATTGTGTTGGCTATACTTTTACACTTCGTCTGATATTAGAGCAGGCCCATGCATACAAACTGTCTACTGTGGTGGTCTTCATTGATTTGAAAGCTTGTTTGATTGTCGATGCTTCCGCGGTATTGCTCATAGTTGTGGGAACATTGAGTGAGCAATGCTGAAGTCCGCCAGTTGATTTCTGGCAAAGAAAACCACCTGGTGCCTCACGACAGTGCCTGTTAAACTTGGGTCGCTTACGCTCGTCGACCGACTCCTTCGGCTTCCATAATACTTCGTCGTTGCAGCAAGTTAGACGAAACCGCGAAGTATCCAATAGATCATGTGAAAAAATTAACTGAGGCCTAATCAGAATGGCACTTAGCATTGTTGTGTGTGGAGGCCTGGTAACAGTCCACATCAGTGGTTGGGGATCCTAACAGACATGGCGTTCCAGCATTTGGTTTCTTGCGTATAGTTATTAATTTTCACTCCATCCTTGCTAGTTTTGCGCGTTTCTTTCTTGATTCCATTTTCATTTCATTCAATGTGTTCAATATTTTCTTACGGTTGCGGTTACTGTTGTTCTGGTGACATGAGTCGTGGCAGCGGGATCCACCGCACTTCGATGCCGGGATCGTAGCTGTTCAGCTGAACTGAACTGAACTGATCTGAAGGCTCCTTTGGTTCGGTTGATCGCTCTGGTTTTGGTGATGCATCTTTCATGAAGTCGTGTGCGGGATCACATAGCACAAGAGGCCATCGCCTGAGCTGGTTACGTACAGTTTTGTTTGTCGGCGCTGCTCCATGCTTCATTTTGCCACAAAGTTCTAACTGAAATGGTTCAGACATGGTTGACTATCGAATGCTGCTGAATATACAGATGCGTTGCGATGCAAAGTTTGATGCATGCGTCGCTTCCTTACAGTGCGAACCACCGTTGCATGACTATGTAGGCACTAGCATTCGACAGCATTGAGAAGCCACTAAAAATATTCAGTCGGTTTGCTTATCTAGGTAACTGCAACACATCGGAGACCTGTCTGTATGTTAAAAATGGCACAAAACGCCACAGTGCAGTCACTTACTGTATTGACAAGAGACACCGCCACTGTGTGTTAAAGACATTGAGATCGATCAGTTCTGATCACCGACGACCTCAAAGTACCGATATTTATTGAAAACACCCAGTTAGTGGTAGACGCTCTGCTGCATCACTGGGCTACCTGTTGAGCTCCAGCAACCTGCACCGACTAGATAACTCGCTCTCATGCATGCCGACTGGTTGCTAACTCCACGCTTGGTTATGCGAAGCTTCGAGATAGATGATTGACGGCACTGTAAGACGCATGAAGGATTGACGAGAAAGCTAGATGGCGTTGGCGAACGTCACCTTCTACGACAGAGTCCTTGGTGACAGCCAAGGAAATGGTCAGTCTCATCAGGTATGGGTAGTGGCAAACTTCTATGCGATCCCTGCTTCTGGAACCAAGCTTATCCATCCGGTGTTTTCTAAACATCCACGTGCCTCAGTTCTCTAATCTTCGCTTTTATCTTGCGCGTATTGTGACGAAAGTCCATGGTAACTCAGTGCGTGGGTAGTTAGCCAGCGACGGTGCATCGACCGCATCTTTACTTTACGTCAATTGTTGAAGCCCCGCCATATTTATTGGCAACACACCGTAGTCGTATTTCTCAACATCAAAAGGGCCTTCGATTCGGTGGATCGATGTGCCTTTTGGGACTGTCTGCTCATGAAAGGTGTGCCCGAAAATAGGTAAACACTATCGGAGCGCGGTACGCGCATGGTTCAAGCAAAGTGAGGGTTTACGGCAAACTTTCGCCGTCTTTCAATATCTTCAGCGGTCCGAGACAAGGTTACCCGCTGTCAACTTTTCTTTTTGACTGCGCCATTGACGAAGTCCTGGAAACAGCGTTCGCTGGACACGACCTAGGTATGGAGCTGCTTTCTGGTGAGCGACTTATTGACTTGGAGTATGCTGCGACATTGCTCTCATCTGAGGCAGCGCCCAAACATGCCAAGCAGCACTGGACAAATTAGCACTGGCTGTCAATTGTTTTTGGCTATACTTTGCTCCATCGACATGTAAAGTCCTCCAAGGTTGGCAGGGACCCACTTACGCCCACTTCTAGTGGTGGTAAGCTAGAAGTCGTTCAGGAATTCAAGTATCTGGGCAGCTATATTATCGTTCTCGGGATCGAAGATGAGATCACGAACCGTATAGCAAAAGCTCGAGGTGCTTTTGCCAATCTCCGCCACCTGTAGCGCCGACGCGACATCACTCTCGCCCTGGAGGGCAGACTTTATAATGCAGTCGTCCGTTCAACCCTCTCATACGGTTATGAAACTTGGCCCATCAGGTCGACAGACATAAAGAGGCTAGCTACGTCCGACCATCGCTGCATTCGCAGCTTAGCTCATGTCTGGTGGGAGTATCGCGTGAGCAATGAGCGTGTTCAGTGTCGTCCATTTGGTGCAGGAAGAGCGAGTGAACCGCTCAGCACCACTATATCACGCACCAGGCTAATGGCTGGGCCACGTGTTGCGCACGCCAGCTCACCGACTCCCGCGTCCATTATTTGCATGTCCGGAGTGTGGATGGAAGAGGAGGGGAGACCAAGCGATAACTGGGTCGAGAGGAATAAAGACTCACTTTGTAGCTGGCGTCCGGTGTTTCCCGACTGCGTGGCTGTGGACCGAAGAACGATGAACACATCTGGTTGAATACACTTGCTGGTATGGCAAAGGGCCAATCCCAATGGCGTTTGTGTTGTGAGTTTTTTGTCCACCCTCCTCCATTTTAGATTCCCTCTCCAATCACATCTCATAGCAAATGAATAATGTGATTTTAAACATCATATTACTTGTTTGTCGAAGTATTTGTAGTGCAATTTTCGGCATCTTTGTATAATGGTGACTGAAAGCCGGGCTAAAGAGAATCGCCTACCCCGTGCGGTCGATCAGGCAATCGATCGAGCGGACGAATGCGTTTTCAAACACCCGGCTAATTGGACTTTTGTCTCAGAGTTGAGAGGACAATGTTTTCGGCGGCATTTTCTGGCTACGTTTGCAGGGTTTTTGTTAACACGTTTTTCGTGGTCAAGGCTGTTGGAATTTTGATTTTTCTTCGGCTGGGCTAGAATTGCTGCGGAGAAATTTCTGGGTGGTTAATTCGGAATAGCGGAAAAAGGGAAGATCTAACAATGGCGACGGACAAGCACGGAAATGTTACAAATTTTTCTGCCGAACATTTTCAAAAGCTGCTTCTTCAGCAACAATCCCAGATGGAAGCACAAATGAAACTGATTGAAAGTTTAACGCAGTACTTAAACGTACAATCAAACGGAGCAGCTACACGGGACACGCAGGCTGTTTCACTTGATCTTCTTACGAATTCAATCACTGAATTTCATTATGATGCTGATTCCGAATCCACTTTCGAGGCGTGGTTCAAACGTTGGGAAGATATGTTCCAGACGGATTTCAGCCGTCAAGATGATTCATGGAAAGTGCGCCTTTTGCTCCGCAAGCTGGGAACTAATGAACATACAAGATTCCTTGACCACATATTGCCCAAAGAGCCGAAGGACATCACTTTCAAAGAAGCAGTGGCAACACTCAAAGAAATTTTTGGTGAGTCAACATCATTGTTTAGCATTCGCTATCAATGTCTAAAAATTGTAAAGCGTGATACAGACGATTATGGGGCACTAGCAGACATGGTCAACCGCGAATGCGAACGTTTCAAATTACGCTGTTTGACGGATGACCAGTTTAAGTGTCTTATATTTGTCAGTGCTTTACAGTCTCCACGCGACGCGGAAATCCGCACTCGGCTCCTTGATAATTTGGATCAAGATCCAGATTTGACATTGAAGTCTCTTGTAGGCGAATGCAAACGGTTAATTACCTTGAAACACGACACGGCTATGATTGAGCAGAGTCGCCCCACCATTGCCGATACTGTTCATGCTGTGCAAAAAGCAAGAAAATCTGGCTCGAATAAGTCGTTCAACAGAAAGCCGAACAAGCCGCCTACACCTTGTTGGTCATGTGGTGAATGGCATTTCGCACGATACTGTCCATTCAAGCGTCATATTTGTGATAAGTGCCATAAACGCGGCCACAAGGAAGACTTTTGCCATCAGTCCCGGCCAAGAAATGTGAAGCAGTCCTACCGAAGGAAGAATTTCAGAAAACCTGACGCAGAATCACTATCGGTGATTGCTACGTTTCACAGCCATTCTAGAACACGCCGCCGATTTATCACTGTGCTTATCAACGGAATCTCAACCCGGCTGCAGTTCGATACGGCATCAGATATAACGATCATTTCCAAGAACACTTGGAAGCACATAAGGAAGCCGAAAATGATTGATTCCAACAAAATCGCTCGTTATGCATCCGGTGGAGTGCTGAAGTTGGTCGGAGAAATAAATTGCAAAATTGCATTCAACGGAGTGGAAAAGGCCGGAACCTGCTACTTGTCTGATCGACCAAACTTGAACCTCCTTGGACTTGACTGGATGGAAAAATTACAACTGTTTGATGCTCCAATGAGTCAGATTTGCAATAGAATACAAACCGACCCAGTACATTCATCATTGTCGATAGAAGAGATGACCAGAAAGCTAAAGCAGCAGTTTGTCACCTTGTTTGAAGATGGTCTCGGCCACTGCACTAAGTTCAAAGCAAAGTTGTGTCTTCGTGAAGGAACCAAGCCAGTATTTAGAGCAAAAAGACCGTTACCGTTTGCAGCCATGACAGCAGTTGATCAGGAGCTCGACCGGCTGGAACGAGCCGGTGTCATCACACCAGTGAACTACTCTTCATGGGCTACGCCGATTGTTGCTGTGGAAAAGCCGAATGGTAAAGTGCGAGTCTGCGCCGATTTTTCGACCGGCTTGAATGCCGCATTGGACGACCATCAATACCCCCTTCCGATACCAGAAGATATCTTTGCCAAGCTAAATGGTGGGAAGTGTTTCGCCAAGCTCGACTTGCCCGATGCCTACCTCCAGGTTGAGGTTGATGAAAGATCAAGAGAATTGCTGACCATCAACACTCATCGTGGCTTGTACCAATACAACCGCCTCCCTTTTGGCGTGAAAACAGCACCAGCCATTTTCCAGCAGCTGATGGACACCATGCTCGCGGGAGTTTCTGGAGCCGCGGCGTACCTGGATGATATTATTTTAATGGGTCGGACGGCAGAAGAACTATTTCAGCGGCTCGCTGAAGTGCTTGTAGTTATCCAGTCATATGGTTTCCGTAGCCGCGAAGATAAGTGTACCTTTTTTACACCAACCATCAAGTTTCTCGGTTTCATCTTCTCAAAAGATGGTCGTCGCCCTGATCCAGAAAATATCCGAGCTATTCAAAAGATGCCCCCACCTGTGGACTTGCAGTCGCTGCGTTCATTCTGTGGCCTAATCAGTCATTACAGCGCTTTTCTGCCCGAACTACATCGCCTGCGTGCCCCATTGAATAAGTTGTTGAGCAAGGGCCAAACCTGGAATTGGACGCCAGAATGCCAGACTGTGTTTGAGCGGGTCAAGTCATTGTTGGCTTCAGACTTACTCCTAACTCATTTTGATCCTTCCCGGGAAATTGTCCTTGCCACAGACGCATCGAGTCTAGGAATCGGTGCCGTAGTTTCCCATACGTTCCCAGATGGATCTCAGAAGGCGATCGCACATGCCGCCAGGACGCTAACGAAAGCTGAAAGAAACTACAGTCAAATCGACAAATCAGATGCGACAAATCTTCAGCAGGTTCGGCTGCCCTGAAACATTAGTGACGGACAATGGAGCACAGTTTACTTCGGCCACATTCATGGAATTCTGCCAACGCTGCGCCATCAAACACTTGCGGTCTCCACCATTCCACCCACAATCGAATGGTCAAGCAGAGAGGTTTGTGGATACATTCAAACGCGCTCTCCTCAAATCAAGGAGGGAGGGAGACCTAGAGGAGGTGATCGACCGCTTCCTATTTCTGTACCGATCTACACAAAATCCACAAACGCCTGGTGGAATATCACCAGCAGAGGCAATGATGAAGAGAAAACTTCGCATGCCATATGATGCAGTTCGGCCATCCTCAGAGTCCATAGCTGGTGAAAGGAACCTAAAGATGGAACGTGATTTTAATCGGCGGTTTGGTGCCAAGCAACGTTCGTTTACACCGGGTCAGCCAGTACTTGTGCGTGATTATCGGGGTGGACACGCAAAATGGACGCCAGGAACGATCCAGTGCAAGCGCGGAAGCGTCATTTACGACGTGCTGGTTGGAACGCAGGTATGGGTACGCCATGCAAACCAACTGCGAACAACAATGTGCCAGCCACAAGCAATAGAATCCGCCAAGCTTCCATTTGACCTGTTGACAGACAGCTTCAACTTGCCTACAGAGCCAGTAGAAGAACCCTGTCATCAGACGAATAATACCAGACCGCAGAGTACGGAATTCGAATCCAGAACAATACAGCCAAGGCGATGCACCGGTAGGCGAAGAATCCCTTCCAGGAGGCTCCAGGTTAATCCCCGGCTAGCTTCATACACAACGGCAACAGCTTCAGGAGGGGAGGTATCCGGGAATCAGATAAAAACATAAAAGAAAAAAGGGAAAGTATATAATGGTGACTGAAAGCCGGGCTAAAGAGAATCGCCTACCCCGTGCGGTCGATCAGGCAATCGATCGAGCGGACGAATGCGTTTTCAAACACCCGGCTAATTGGACTTTTGCCTCAGAGTTGAGAGGACAGTGTTTTCGGCGGCATTTTCTGGCTACGTTTGCAGAGTTTTTGTTAACACGTTTTTCGTGGTCAAGGCTGTTGGAATTTTGATTTTTCTTCGGCTGGGCTAGAATTGCTGCGGAGAAATTTCTGGGTGGTTAATTCGGAATAGCGGAAAAAGGGAAGATCTAACACTTTGTATTGCAGCAGATTAACTGATGTGTGTTTCTCACCCTCAGCTAACGTGCATTGATTATTATGATGGTTGATTATCCAAACGGCAAATGTATCTCATTTCTCAGTGGGAACGTTTCGGTGTTGCTCTTCCCAACACTGACCCCCACGACTGACAGTTTCGTCCACGTTTGGATTCATCAGATGGAGATAGTCTGAGATGGGGCAGAACTCGGAGTATAGTGGTTAAGAGCTAACGCCACGATTACTATGCCACTAAGATCCATGAGCAACGCTTGGTACAGCGGTCAGCAATTCATAGTTGAATTTGGAGTATCTGCCGTATGGTTGGATTACAATACGTAATCTCGCTTTTATTCCCCACGTTAGCTAAGTGCGGTAAACAGCGACTGTTGCGTTGCAACACAATTCAATTAGATGACAGTAAAAGCAAAAAATAAAAGATATTATTCTCTTTACTGTGCGTTAGTAGTGAGATCGTGACGGTAAGGGCGCGATACAAAATCTCGCAACACAACCGCCATTGAGGTCGATTCTTGGCCATGTTGACAGTTGTCTCTAACCAAAAATGTTCATCATCTTTCGGGTACCAACCAGGGAGTCGGAAGGCACTAACGAAGCCAAGTTAAAAGCGAAAGGCTCCGTTCCTCTGACTACGTCATCGGTGCATCTTCCATCCTCTTCTTCCATTCATACCACGATCGCGTAAACGAATTGCGCGGAGTCTGTATGCTGATATGCACAGATGACACAGCCATCGGAACCTGGTGCGTAAAATAATGATTCTGAGCGGTTCACTATCTCTTCCCGTGTCATAAACAAGGGAGCGAACACGTTCGCTGCTCACACGATGTTCCCACCAGATGACGTAAGCTGCGAGGGCTTTGGTGGTTGAAAGCAACTAGTCTCTTTCCCTCTGTCGAGTTGATGAGCCAGGTTCTGTAACTGTGCAATAGGTTTGGACGGACGGCAGCACTGCAGACTGATCGTCGGGGTGAGCGCGACGTCGCGCCGACGCCATTAGTGATGACCACCAAAAGCGCCACGAGCTTCTGTTGTGCAATTTGTGGCCTCTTCTATTCTACAGGCGCTGGTATAGCTACAGAGATAGCTGAATTTCTGAACGAATTGGTGATCAGCGCGAGAGTTGATCCCTACCAATACTTAAGGGAAGTTTTGCAACTTGATAGTGCGAAATATAGCCTGACATGATTGACAGCCAATGCTAATATGTCCGGAAAAACAATGGCAACAGAAAATGTTACTAATGCGTCCATCTCTCAAAGAGTTACTCACAAGTTCCACGTGGCAACGCGAGCACTTGACTGTTTCCACTCTATAACGGAAGAGGACTATTGATTGACTGCCCACCCGTGTACTGTACTCTACAGTACCGCATTGCATCCCTTCTGTGCGCTCTGCGGAGCAAATAACTATCGTGGAACGATGAAAAAAGTTTTCCATCCGAAATTATCTAACATTCGTTCTGTTTATAGTTCGTGTTTGTACTTGTTTTTATGCGATGCAACTACAGTTCGCTTGTTCTGTTTGCAAGTATTCTTCCCTAGGGGCCTGATTAGTGCACATGGTTGAAACGAGGAGACGTTCAAAGCTCTAACACTACGTTTGCAATGTTCTACAACCTAGCCATGTGCCACATGTCATACCTCAACATGGACCGGTCATTTGTCTTGTACTGCAGCATAAAATTCACCTGTATTATTAGTGAGGTTCATTTTGAAGCACCTGTTCTGTGATTGAGTTGCGACGCAAAATCTCATTGTGGACCGCGATTCGCACTGAAGCTGACCTTGGTCAATTCGATCACTAGGACCGTAGGTGAAGTAGATGGAAACTGAGTGTTGTCTACCGAAAACACTAAAGTGTAACTTTTTCGGGCGGTTAATACCCAATAAGAATTTTATTTTCCCATCGGCAACTCTCGTGTGCTGTAACGATCGTGCTAAGCCTCTAAATGATTAACTGTCGTGCTATGGCGAAACATTAAGAGAGGGAGGCCATCGATCTCTCCATGACTTATAAGAACACTGTGATCGAGTTCTCCCAAGCCTTAACGATTCACTGAATTCAATCGAAAAGTGATATCGATCATTGAGAATTAGATCATGGAGACATACAGACCAGTGTACCGTGTTATGGTACGGGCTCATTGCGATAAAGTAAAAATATAACGAGTACGGAAAGACGAAAAATGAGAAATTTCACTAATTTCCACCGAATCCATGACAAAAACACCATGTACGTCTCTGTCATCAGATAGGCCGTGTTAGCTTGACCTGGATTAGATTATTCACCAAGGCACCATCGATTAAGCGCGAGGGACTCAGTCACCTGTGCTCACATAATTATGGGACAAAAAGTCGAACAGAGTGAAATTTCGGTCTGTTTACACAAAGTGGGTTTCAGCCTCAGTGAACTGAAGCACGCGCGCGGCGCTCTGTTGGTTAATTATGCTAGATGATTCACGAAGGTTTTCACACATGTGGCGATTAAGTATATGTCGGGCGATCGAACAGTCACGCAGCTTCGGATCATACGGGACCAGGTTTCCCGAAATATGCTCTAATATCCTAGTGGACAATCTCCTCTCATTTCGGCCGACGTATTGGCTACCGCAAGTACAATGAAACAGGTAAATGCGTGAGGCGGTAATTTGAGAGTCCAGTTTATTCCACGATACCAGGTCGCGAATGGTCCGAAGATGCCTGCCAGTTCGATCGCACGACACACACGCCACTGCCACATGTGTGACCATCGCCATGAGGCTGGACCTTACCGTGGTGCGATGGTTTGTATGCCTCGGTGATCCATTGAGCTATGCTGGATGGTGCTTTTTTTGCACCTTCAGAGCCAGTCATACCAGATTGGTCAATGGTTAGAGGCCAGACAAACTCAGCCTCCTGGTCCTCCAGATTGGGGGGTTGGTATGAGGGTGGCTCCTTATTCCTTAAAACGGACTCCTTATAGTCCAACGCCAAACCCGCTGCCTTGCGGTCAGGTTTTTGAACCAAAGGCTTTGGTTGAGAATCCTAATCGTTCTCCTGTCTAGGCCTGGGCAACCTGACAGTATTCTGCCCACGCAATACAATGAACCCTTCGTCAAACAATTTCTTGATACTCTGGCCGTCGCAGAGGATAATCAACGGTGCCCTATCTGCTGCATCGAGCAGGGTGGATAGGGGTATGGATGCTACTGCTCAGGCCTTCCCATCTTCTTATTCCCTCTCTTACGCTTTTTCTCTCTTGCCGTCCCATTCCAGCTTCACTTTTATCCCCCCTGTTTACGACCCCCAATTATTGGCCCTCTCCCACCTTGCTTCAATAATCGCTTGTCTTTTAGTTTCAACTCACATGTGAACGCAGAGCGTCATTCCTGCCCTGTCACATTTCTTTGAACCTTTTTATGTTGCACTGATTTTCTCTTAAAGAGTCTACGTTTTATGCAATACAAGCTCCGTCTTCACCCTTGGAGTTCTTCCTGCCTCGTAGGCTATAATTGTGGCCACCCTGCCAAGATAGAAAAATCAACATGATGAAATCAGGAAAAGAATCAGGCGAAGAAAGTCAAGCCAGTACAAATGACCCCGGCATAAAGATTGCTACGTCATTAGACTCACCGTCCCCCGTTTTAGAGAAAATGTTGACCAGCTCATCGCATTCAGACCACAGACCATCACTGCCGAGGTCGGAACGATTTTCACTTGGAAAATGGGAAAAGAAGTACAATTGTATATTCGCCATTTTCAAACACACGAGCACGGGAGTGTTATCCTTTGGTTGTTGTCCAGAAAATGCTGTCTCTGAGGGTAATCTTCTGGAGAAGGAATTGACTCGGAGACGTTTATGGCCCATCGTCGCCCACTTGACAGCCCCGTTCCGCGGAGAATTCCATGCGCGATATCAGTGGTCAGCGGAAAGTATCGGAACGTACGTACGTAACCTGAGAAAGATGGCCGGGGGTTCCTTACGTGGATGTGTCGCTGGAGCAACGTGCCCAACGTGTCCTGAAACAACCCCACGTTAGATGAAAAAAATCGCCAGTTGTATGCCGTAAGGGCGCTTTGCTGCGACCTGACAACCACCAGTTGCGAGTGGGCTGTGTATCCTGCGAGGACGCCCACCCCTACGTGGATTCCAACCGGTGAGTGTGACTGTGCATACAAAGCTTATACCCGCGGTTATGTGTATGTATACTACCGAGTCAGCGCTAACGGTGGAATTATTAATTGCGACAATAGTGCACGTAAGGGTCCCACTAGACCTAACCTAACTAGACAGCCGGTAGGTGTGACCTTGCCGTTACCGTCTAACGGAGAATCCCTGGTTGTCCGGGAATCTATAACTGCACGGGTTGATATTGCCAACGAGAAGTTCAGTCACGAGTTTAATGTCGCTGATAGAATTCCAGTCGCTGTTATTATTGGGATGGATTTGATACGCTGTTTGAAATACTGACTGGATCTAGATAAGTGTCAAGCTACTGAGTATTGCTTCGAGCTCTCAAAAAAGATAACTTAAAGGTTTTTACAGTGAATTTCTTTTTAAACAGTTTCTTGATGCTCTGACCACCGCAGAGGATAATCAACGGTGCCCTGTCTGCTGCATCAAGCAGTGTGGATAGGGGTTTGGATGCTACTGCTCAAGCCTTCCCGTCTTCTTATTCCCCCCTTACGCTTTTTCACCCTTATCGTCCCGTTCCAGCGTCATTTTTATCCCCACGGTTTTGAACCCCCAAATCTTGGCCCTCCTCCACTTTGCTTCAATAATCGCTTGTCTTTTAGTTTCAATTCACACGTGAACGCGGAGCGTCATTCCTGCCCTATCAACAGGCCCATGTCCAAGCAAGCGGCCCATTCCAGTTCCATTTCCATTTGGAGCCCTCGATCTTTCTTCAGATTGGCATGCCTCAATGTTCCCACATTGCTTCAGATCGGTCAACAGGCAGCAATTGCCCGAACATTAGGGACCCTCTCGATCGATATCTGCTGCTTATCGGAGACCCGTGCTCACTTTGCGATCCCCTTCAGGTGACACTAGCAGCACTTTCTCATTGCGCCTATCCGATGACGATGCAGCTTTGAGTACCGGTCAAGCCGGTGTTGGTATTGCCCTGAGTACCCCCGGACTGAAGCTACTCTGGTTGATTGGATCCCAATCAGTAGCCGGATGTGTGCGGTCCGATTGGCTGGCTCGTTCAAAGCTTCGAAGTCGCGCGGGACCAACAGGTGTCTATTCGTTATCGCTGCCTATGCACCCACAAATTGTAGCGATGACTCAGTAAAAGACGATTTCTATCATCAACTGACCCAGCTCCTTCGCCGCAGTAGAAGCACGGACACTGTAGTGCTAGCTGGTGATCTGAACGCTCAAGTTGGAAAACTATCCACTAATGAACTGCATCTGGTCGGCCAACAGAGTGTAGGCTCCCGTAATGATAACGGTGAGCGGTTACTTCATTTGTGTGAGGATGCTCGTTTATTACTTGCGAGCAATAATTTCCGACACAGCGCCCGCCGGAGTGTGACTTGGCGCCCACCAGCCTCGAACCAGCTATCGACGCAAATCCATCACATTGCGATAAGTTACCGATGGAGAGGCTGCGTCCAGAACTGTCGCTCGATTTGGAGCACATGTGCAGACATCGACCATGCACTTGTATGTGTTGACCTGGTGGACAACCACGACGACGTTGTGAACGCATTGACACCAGCCAACTGGCGAAGCCAGCTGTTCTGAATGCTTATCAAAGCACGCTGTCATGTGAGTTAAATAAGCGCTCACTGGATTCAATTGAAGTTCAGTGGTCTCATATTCACCAGACCTTACTAACAGCAAGAAAATCCTTATGTGGTAAGTAATCGCCAACACGGACATTGAGATTGAGAAGAAATCTCAGTCTCTGGAACTTATCGATGCTCGCCGACATATTAAGGCTGGAAGCGAACACAATGAAATTCGCAAAGTGCTCCGGGCAAAACTCCTTGCTTTTCGGCCGGTGGCCGAGTGGTTGGCACGTTTGCTTTCCAACCATAAGGTCACCGGTTCGAATCCGCGTAGGGGTGGGCGTCCTCGCGGTATACTCAGCCCGCGCGCGACTGGTGGTGGTCGCGCGGCAGCGAAGCGCCGTTACGGCGTATAAGCTGACACATTTCATTTTTTTTTCCTTGCTAGCCTGAAGAGAGACCGCGAATCCTGGTGGTCTCATCGTGCATCAGAGATAGAAATGGCCGCTGCCCTTGGTAACCATCGTAAGTTATTCCGGCTGATACGAGAAACGAGCAGCAGGAGACCTGGTGTTAGTTAAACTATACGTGACGTGAGTGGACAGCCTATCCACAACGCTTGAAGCGTTAGGCTGAGCATTGTGAAAGGCAATTTAATCGGCCGGAATTGTTAGATTTATCGCCGGGCAATGATCGCCCCGCTCCCTGGGCTGTCCCCTTGGATCCACTCTCTCGCTCAGAAGTCAAACGTGAGATCGGACTGTTGAAGTTACATAAAGCCGCGGGACCAGATAATCTTCCTCTAGCACTCTTCAAATTCGGGGGACCTGCTCTTATGGATGATTTACACGAGTTAATAGTGCAGCTATGGGAACAGGCAACTGTTCCAACCAACTAGAGCCGCTCCGTCATAGTCCTAATTTTCAAGGGAGGGTCGCGATCAGATTGCGGCAGTCATAGAGGAATCAGTTTGATTTGCATCGCCTCCAAATTGCTCGCCTCTGTCATCCTTCACAGACTGACTGGCACTCATGAAAGCCAGATTCGTGAAGAGCAAGCCAGGTTTCGTCGAGGTCGTGGCTGCATTGACCACATCTTCACCTTGCGTCAGTGGTCGGAGCACCGTCACACATATTGGCGACTCACCATTGTCGTGTTTCTCGATATCAAAGGTGCATTCGATTCGGTGGATAGACGTGCACTCTGGGACTGCCTACTCAAGAAAGGTGTACCTGAGAAATATGCAAATACTATCCGAGCATTATACGCGCGTAGCTCGGGCAGAGTTAGGGCTTACGGCAAGCTGTCGTCGCCCTTTAATATCTCCAGCGGTGAGACAAGGATGCCCGCTGTCACTTTACCTCTTCAACTTCGCTATTGATGAAGTCATGGTAACCACGTTCACAGGACATGACTTAGAAGGTGTGGATCTGCTACCAGGAGGAGTGTGCTGATGACATTGCCCTAATCTGTGCCAGCTCACAAACGTGCCAAGCGGCACAAGACAGATTAGCACTGGTTGTCGGTCACTTCGGGCTTCGCTTCGCAGCCTCGAAGTGCAAAGCGTTGCTCCAAGTTTGGCCTGGACCGCCTCCTACGCTGACCCTTGGTGGGGATCAGCTAGAAGTCGTTCAAAAATTCAACTACCTGGGAAGTTGTATCAGCGCCCGTGGGATTGAAGATGAAATCACGAACCGTATAGCAAAAGCTCCGTGCGCTTTTGCTAACCTTCGCCACTTATGGCGTCGGCGCGGCATCACTCTCGTCCTGAAGGGTAGAGTGTACCATACAGCGGTACGTTCGACCATACTATACGGTTGTGAAACTTGGCCTCTTAGATCAATGGACCTAAAGAGGCTAGTTACCTTCAACAACCGGTGCCTTCGCAATCTAGCACACATCTGGTGGGAACACAGAGTTAGCAACGAGCGTGTTCGACGCCTTGTTTATGGCAGAGGAAAAGGAACTGAACCGCTCAGCACCGTCATTTCACGCACCAGGCTCAACCACGTGTTACGCATGTCGGCCCACCGACTCCCGCGACGTGCGTTGTGTGCGTGCCGGGGATGTGGATGGAAGAAGAGGAGAGGTGGCCAAGCGATGACTTGGTGGAGAAGAATGGAGGCCCTCACTTCGGAGCTGGACTCAGTTGGAGCGTCTCGGCTCCCTGATTAGGGTCTGAAAGATGATGAACACTTTTGGCTGGATACACTTGCTGACATGGCTAAGAGCCGATCTCAGCGGCGTTCGTGCTGTGAGTTTCTTTGTCCCACCCCATTCTTCTTAACCTCCCCCTCCAACCACTATCTCACTATTTAGCCTTGTCTAACTTTGCATAGTAATTTTTTTGTAGCATAATAGCCGGCTGGGAGCTTACCGGAATGATGCCCATCCGTTATTGGTACCTCAGTTGGCTTGCACCTGTTGCATTTTTTTCTTCTATGTATTGCGGCACAGTAGCTGAGGTGTTTCCCACCTCTAACTAGCGTGTATAATGATGATGATGCCACATGTGTAAATCATCTAAGATAATCAACCGACAGAGCGCCGCCCGCCTGCTTCAGTTCGCTGAGGCTTCGGCAATTAGGCGGCTGAAACCCACTTTGTGTAAACAGACCGAGTTCGTCGCCAGTCTCGCCTTGCCTTGGAGAAGTAGGTGGCCACATTCCTCTAAGCGGAATGCTGGCCAGCGTCAGATGAACTTTGACCCTTTACGGTTCACCAATGGCGTTACACCTTTAATGTCTCTGTTTGCAACCCAGTTGACGAGAATATACAAAATAGTTGATTATCCCGCCGAAATGTTGTTCTTTCTTATCATTTTGAAATTTGCGGAGGGGGATTATTGTATGAAATTTCTGAAGGATGAAATTTGTCGGGAGGAGCTAGAAAACTGATATAAATATCAAATGATCCATTAGTACCAAAGAATTCGACGCAACGGTGCTACCGACATTTGGACCACCCCCTCGTGGAAACGGTATCTGGTCGCACGTATAGTATTTTCAACAAACGCGGCTCAGCGTCTGGTCACTTTCCGCCAGGCGTCATATCGCCTGATCAGTCTGAAAGATCGTTCAGCCAACGAATGTAGGTGATAACCGCGTAAGAGTAACTGGTGTAGACGATGGGCATTAGGACGGTTCACGTCGACGCAGACATTTTTCTTGTTAGGCATCAAACGGAGGATTGCAGCACTACTTGACCAGTGGCGATATCGAGCCTGAGCAATACGATACGGGTAGAAACAGCCTCTTGATGAGCTCAACACGCGATAGCTATGCCTCAGATTCAGGTAGCAGCAGTGGATGAAACGCAACAATGCACATTTTGTCTTTAAATGTTGTGTGGGCTCATGCACTCTTCGTGGGAGACTGCAGTTTCGGAGATCCTCATTAACAGTGGCAGGGAATATAATCAACACGATTCTCTCTTAAAACAAACAACTGAAGTCAACGGTTAGTAAAGGCTACTGATTCATTGTTCAGTTAGACCAGTAACATTGGGAAGGTGTAACGAATTTATAGGGAGTGCCGAAATGTGAAAACAACTCACGTCTTTTGTGCTTGCTTTTAATTGAGCCAATTGCCGTTCATATATCGATAACCGTTGAGGAACGACCGCCATCAAATTGAAATTACCATCAACGCACTTTTGCATGCGCTCCTCTAAGAGGGGTCGGGCAAAATTTAACCATGAAATGCCTTCCGGGATTTTACCATGGTCGATAGGGCCATCCTTTAATCCGTCCAGCTCATACAGCACACCACCAACTGGCAGATATCCAACAAAATGGTACACCTCTTCCCCCGGTCTCGAACGTTTTCCAGTAAATTCAAAAATTTGGAAACTGAAGTGGGAATGAGGGATGAATCCAACTAACCTGCTGAAACTGTTGTGAACCGCGCGTATCTGATCTGAGTTGCTCAATGCTGCGCCTTTCATCTAAGAGGGAGTTATCATAGGATTTTAGCGCACTGTACTATCGAAGTCAGCAACAAACGTTTTAAACTGTTTCAGTGTTTCGCCTAATTCAAATTTGCTTTCATCGATGTTCAAAAGAATGTTAATAATGGCTTGCGTCGCGCAAGCGTTTGTAATAACCTGCAACGTGAGGTATAAAACAATGCAAACAACTTGTTTAGCGAAAAACAAGCCCCTTGTTCGTGCATCCTCCACATATGTCTCTTCGGAATTTTTCTTACCATCCCATTTGAAAAGAAATATGAGGCCAAACGCGTCGGATACAGAGTCAGTTTCTTTTAAATCGTAAACCTCATCGCATTCCAATCCTTTGGCGCCTGCAGACCCAAATAACACTGGAAGAATGACTTACCAAATCCTTTGATAAGTTCAGTGAAGACACCCGGGTCGCTTTCTATCAGGCACCAGTCTCCTGCGTCGGACGTGCTCATGTGTGAAATCGGTGCGTTGTTTTCTAGCAATTAAAAGGAAGGATGTGAGGACAGATAGGCTAAAATTTTTGGTTAAAGTTCCGTTGTAAAGTGTTGCTCAGAGCAAAGTTAGTGAGGATTGTAGCTGTGCAGTAACAAGCAGTGTATGTCATTTTAACAATCATTCGAATATGAGCATCTTGCGCGTGTATGCTTGAGATGGCGATCTATCAGCTAAAACGCTCCAATCCACAATCGACTTCAAGCAGGTTGTCATCAAGTAGGGATGTTAGCCCTTAATGATCCCACTTCGAGTGAATCTGATCCCACGTGCTTTTTCCAGCAAGCATATAAGTTGTAGAGATATGTCGTTGGTCCATTATCTGCCGTGTTCCGTGATGTCAGGAATGAGGGCGGACCTTGCTCTAATCAGCAGCATCTGGTCTGGTGACCATTGACTTTGTTTTCCATTGTTAAATCAGTCAGAGAACAAACTACCCAGTGTGTGGTTAGCTGATAAACACAACATATCTTCGAACAAGGGCATTATCCTGCCCTATTTCTGCATCATCATCATTATACACATTAACTGCAGATGGAAAACACCTCAGCTATTGTGCCGCAATACAAAAGACAAGAAAAGAAAAGCAATGGCACGCCGGCTGAGTACCCAGTAACGGATGGACATCGTTCCGGAGAGCTAACAGCTGGCTATCTTGCCGTAAAAAGAGTCGTATGTCTAACGAGTGAGATCGTGATTGGAGGGGGATGCTAAGCAGGAGAGGGATGGACAAAGGAACTCACAACACAAACGCCATTGGGGCCGGCTCCAAGCCATATCAGCAAGTGTGTCTAACCAAACGTGTTCACCGTCCTTAGGAACCCAACCAGGCAGTCGGGATGCACCAACCGACGCCAACTTCGAAGTGAGGGTTTTCATCTCTCTCGACCAAATCATCACTTGGCCTCCCCTCCTCCTCTTCCAACCGCACTCACAACGCGCAAACAATGCACGTCGCGGAAGTCGGTGTGCTGGCATGCGCAACACGTGGCCCAACCATCGGAGCCTGGTGTGTGATATAATCGTGCTGAGCGATTCACTCGCTCTTCCTGCATCAAATACGCGACGCCGAACACGCTCACTGCTCACGCGGTGCTCCCACCAGACATGAGCTAAGCTGCGAAGGCAGCGATGATCAAATATGACGAGCCTCTTTATGTCTGTTGACCTGATGGGTCAGGTTTCACAACCATATAGGAGGGTTGAACGGACGGCTGCGTTGTAAACTCTGCCCTTCAGGGCGAGAGTAATGTCGCGTCTGCGCCACAGGTGGCAGAGATTGCCAAAAGCCCCTCGAGGTTTGCTATATGGTTCGTAACCTCATCTTCAATCCCACGGATGCTAATATAGCTACCTATATAATTGAATTCCTGAACGACTTCTAGCAGATCACCACCAAGCGTAAGCACAGGGTTGGGTCATTGCCAATCTTGGAGAAGTACTATGCATTTCGATGGAACAAAGCATAACCCAAAACGATTGACAGCCAGTGTTAATCGGTCCAGTGCTGCTTGGAATATATGGGAGCTGTCACAGATTAGGGTAATATCGTCCGTATACTCTAAGTCAAGAAGTCGCTCACCAGGAAGTAGCTCCACACCTTCTAGATCGTGTCAAGCGAACGCTGTCTCCATGACTTCATCAATAGCGAAGTTGAAGAGGAAAGGTGATAGCGGGCAATCTTGTCTCACACCGCTGGTGATACTGAAGGGTGGCGACAGTTTGCCATAAACCCTCACTCTGCTCGAACTATGCGCGTACAGCGCTTTGATAATGTTTACATATTTATCAGGCACACTCTTCCTCAGCATACGGTCTCAAAGCGCACGTCGATCGACTGAGCCGAAGGCACCTTTTATGTCACGAAACACGACAAAAGTGGGTCGCCAATAAACATGGCGGTGCTCCAGCAATTGAAGCAAGGCGTAGATGTGATCAATGCAGCCACGACGTCGACGAAATCCGGCTTGCTCTTTACGAATCTGGCTTTCACGGGTGCCAGTCAGTCTGTGGAGAATGACAGAGGCAAGCAATTTAGAGGCAATCGAAATCAGACTGATCCCTCTATGATTGCCGCATAACAAACGGGACAATCGGGACAATGATGGAGAGGTTTCAGTTTGTCGGGACAGTCTCCTGCTCCCAAAGTCTTACTAGCAACTCGTGTAAATCATCTATTAGAGCAGGTCCCCTGAATTTGAAGAGGGCTGGGGGAATTCTATCTGCCCCTGCGGCCTTATGTAATTTCAACAGCCTGATCTCACGTTCGACTTCTGCGCGTGAGGGCGGATCCAAGGAGACGGCCCAGGGAGAAGGACGCTCAATGCCCGAAAAAGAAAACGATAACTCAGTTTGATTAAATTGCCTTGCAGTGTTCAGCCCAACGCTTCAAGCGTTTTGACAGGCTGTGGATCGGTTGCCCACTCTCGTGGCGTATGGACTCCCTAACACCAGGTCTACTGCTGCTAGTTTCCCGTATCACACGGAATAACTTACGATGATTGCTAACTGTAGCGGCTATTTCCATCTCAGAGGCACGATGAGACCACCAGGTTTTGCGGTCTTTCTTCAGGCTAGCACATAGTTTGCTCTGAGATTTTTGCGAGCCTCATTGTATTCGCTTCCAGCCAGAATACGTCGGCGAGCATCCATAAGTTCCAGAGACTGTGTAGAGCTCCAATGTCCGGTTTGACAATTTGCTTTGCCACATGAAGACATGCCTGCTAACAGTAACGTTTTACGAATATGCGACCTGTGATCTTCGACGGCGTTCAGTGGGCGCTTACTCAGCCCAGATGTCAGCGCACTTTGATACACATTCAGAACATCTGGCTTCGCCAGATGCCTGGTGTCAATCCGTTCAGATCGACGTTGCGGACGTCCACCGAAACGCACCCGTATGTCAGCGCAGATAAGTGGGTGGTCAGAGTCCACGCTCGTACTCCAAATCGAGCGACAGTTTTGGACACAGCCTCTCCAGCGGTCACTTATCGCGATATGATCGATTTGCGTCCATGGCTGACCCGAGGCTCGTGGCCGCCAAGTCACGCTTCTGCAGGTGCTGTGTCAAAAGTTAGTGCTCGCGAGAAAGAGATGAGCGTCTTCACACAGCTGTAGCAATCGCACATCGTTATCATTAAGGGGTCCCACACTAAATTGGCCGCCCAGATGAGGCTCATCAGAGGACAATTTTCCGACTTGGGCGTTTAAATCGCCAGTCAACACCACAGTATTCGTGCTTCCTCCGTAACGAAAGAGTTCGTGAAGTTGCTGATAGAAATCATCTTTTACCGAACCAGTGCTACAGTTTGTAGGGGCATAGGCCGCAGGGACAAACAGGCACCATTTGTCCCCGCGCGACTTCGTAACACGGAACGAACCAGCTAATCTAACGGCGCACATCCTACTGTTTACTGGGATCCAATCGATCAGGGCAGCTTCAGCCAGGGGATTCAAAACAATGCCGACGCCAACTTGACCAGCATTTGAAGCTGCATCATAGCCATACAGGCGCAATGAGAATCTGCCGCCAATGTCGCATGTGGGTGATCGAATGGTAACCATGGAGCTCGGATCTTGCAGGTGGATTTCTGATAAACAGAAAATATCGATCGATAGGGTCTCTAGTATGCGGGCAAGTGCTGTCTGTTGCCCAATGTGTAGCGAAGTGCACACGTTGAGGCATACCAGTCTTAGCGAGACACGAGGACTCCAAAGGGAAACGGATGAACTGAAGTCCGCTTGGTTGAATATGGACTTGTCGGCTGGATTGGAGCGATGCTCTGCGACTGTGTGTGATTTGAAACTAGAAGACAAGCGATTATTGAAGCAAGGTGGGAGAGGGCCAAGAATTGGGGGTTGTAAACAGAGGGGATAAAAGTGAAGCTGGAATGGGACGGTAAGAGAAAAAGCGTAAGAGAGGGAATTAGAAGATGGGAAGGCCTGAGCAGTAGCATCCATACCCCGTATCCACCCCGCTCGATGCAGCAGATAGGGCACCGTTGATTATCCTCTGCGACGGCCAGAGCATCAAGAAATTGTTTGACGAAGGGTTCATTGTATTGCGTGGGCAGAATACTGTCAGGTTGCCCAGGCCTAGACAGGAGAACGATTAGGATTCTCAACCAAAGCCTTTGGTTCAAAAACCTGACCGCAAGGCAGCGGGTTTGGCGTTGGACTATAAGGAGTCCGTTTTAAGGAATAAGGAGCCACCCTCATACCAACCCCCCAACCTGGAGGACCAGGAGACTAAGTTTGTCTGGCCTCTAACCATTGACCAATCTGGTATGAGTGGCTCTGAAGGTGCAAAAAAAGCACCATCCAGTATAGCTCAATGGATCACCGAGGCATACAAACTATCGAACCACGGTAAGGTCCAGCCTGTGCATCATCAGCACCACCGGAACACAGTACCGACGCTTTGTTGCCGCGCAGCCATCACCAATCGCACGTGAGCTAAGGTTACTGTGCAAGGGTTACCTAGTCCACCACTCAGGCTCGAACCCGCGCCCTCGGATTACAAGGCGGGCTCGTAATCCTTAGGGCTACGGACCGGAGCATATTTGTGCGGCTAACAGAATTGTTTAGTGCCGAAATGTACACATCCCAACCTCGCGAACACGATGACGCAACTCAACACTCGGTAAACAACTAGGGTCAAATGTACGAAAACTCGAAAGTTCCCAGACCGGTCCATCACTGTCGTTCTTTTGTGACCTATAAGCTCAAAGGGCAGTCTTCTGGAGCCAAAGCTGTCAAGAATTCATAAAATTAGTCCCGGGTTCGTTATACACAAAGCAACTTTGGCAATCATGTGTTGATATCAGTGTAGTTGCCGACATAGTTGAACTGATCAACTTTCGCCCGTTCCTCGTCGTCGGGTAAAAGGGCTGTAAAGTGACCAGTGGACCTGCGACAGCACTGCATTTTGGTGCGGAGCCGATTCCATAAGTACGAACCATGATGAGGTATTTTCTCAGAGTTGATGGTGCAGCTCAGAGAGAATGATACCACCCGCTCAAAATCAACCGACTTCCTTCTAAACATGGCCTACATAGCTGTATGGTGAAGCTCGGCTAAGGAATACAACGAGCAGAATGTAGACCGCCTTGTAACGAATAGTGCAGTTGGTCTGCTGCACGCATGCTGCTGTAGCATCTGTCGAATGTAAATTCTCACCGAGAAGCCTAGGCAAGCTCGGAAAAACCTATAGATAAGTTCAGGGTTAAGAATTCTTTTCGGTAAACTCTCCTCAGACCCAAACGTTTACATGACATTGATTGTGTGGGGTAAGCGTCATATCGGGCTGGGATTGATTTCTAAGGTGTTTGAACGGTCCAGATCGATCCTTCGAATTCATTGAGAAGATATCTGGGCTCAAGTTTACAAACAAAAGGATCATCATCATTATACATGTCAGCTAGAGATGGGAAACACCTCAGCTACTGTTCCGCAATACATAAATGAAAAAGGAAAATAAATACAAAAGTTGCATGCCAACTGAGCTACCAGCAACGGATACGCATCGTTCCGGTAAGATACCAGCCGGATACTAGGCAGAAAGAAAAATTATTATGTTTTACGCTAAGAAATGAGATCGTAGGTGGAGGGGGAGGCTAAAAGGGATGGGAAGGGACAAAGAAATTCACAGCAGGAACGCCACTGAGGTTCGCTCCTTGCCATGTCAGCAAGTGTATCCAGCCAAACGTGTTCACCGTCTTTCGGACCCCAACCAGGGAGCCGTGACGCTCCAACCGAGGCCAGCACAGAAGTGAGGGCCTTCATTCCTCTCGACCAAGTCATCGCTTGACCAACCCTCCTCTTCTTCCATCCACATCCCCGGCACACAAACAACGCACGTCATGGAAGTCGATGGGCTGGCATGCGCAACACGTGGTCCAGCCATCGGAGCCTGGTGAGTGAAATGACGGTGCTGAGCGGTTCATTCCCTTTTCCTAGGCCGTAAACAAGGCGTAGAACACGCTCGTTACTCACACGGTGTTCCCACCAGATGTGAGCCAAACTGCGAAGGCACCGATGGTCGAACGTAACTAGCCTCTTCATATCTGCCGATCTTATGGGCCAGGTTTCGCAACATAAAGTAAGGTCGAACGTACCGCTGCATTGTACACTCTAACCTTCAGAGCGAGAGTAATGTCGCGCCGCCGCCATAGGTGGCGAAGATAAGCAAAAGCACCTCGAGATTTTGCTATACGGTTCGTGATCTCGTCTTCGATCGCAAAGGCGCTGATACAACTTCCCAAAAGGATGATATTTTTTGATGCCCAGTCGCTGTTAACAAACATTCTACTGCTCGAAATCGTGGATTACGTGTGCGAGTTGACCCGGCAACTACCAATATATGCTACTTTTCCAGAGGATTTGCTAAAGGAGATACTATTTCGCTGCATGTTAAATGTTCAATTCACGTTCATTGGTGAGATGTACCGTCAGATTGATGGAGTGGCCATGGGATCTCCTTTGACATCTTTATGGCGAAATTAGAACATGGCCCACTCAGGACGCACATCTGTGGAACTGAAATGTACGTTCGGTATGTCGACGATACCTTCGTGCTTTACGAATTCGAAAATCATGCAGAACAGTTGCTGAAGGCCTTTAATGATGCACATAAGAATCTACGCTTCACCTGTGACCCCAAAAACGGAAAGCGTTCACCTTTCTTGGATGTAGAAGCCATCCGCAACTCGGACGACTCATGTAGCAGGAAGGTACACAGAAAGCATACGTGGACTAAACAGTACACTAACTTTCACAGAACAGTGCCTTTACAGCACAAGAGAAGTTTAATGCGATCTCTTGCCTTCAGGGCACGCAGTATTTGCACTCCGGATACCGTTAATGAAGAGCTACAGACAATCAGCGACGCCCTTCGTGAAAATGGTTACCCCGATAAGTTCATCATGAAGCATCTGAAAGAACGAAAGCGAAAGCCACCTAAGAGTATTCCTCCCAAGAAAGAGTTGTTCATACACTTGACATTTAAGGGGGGTACTGCATCTGGTATCTTAACTCGACGTCTGAAAGATGCTGTTGAGAAAACTTATTTCGCAGACCGCTTGAGAATTGTTTACCACAACAAGCCATTGCTTGCACAGCCCTTGAAAGATAGTCTGCCATCGCTGACCCGTTCAATGCTCGTTTATCGGTACTCGTGCTCCTGTGGTGCATGATACGCCGGCCGCACAACGAGACGTCTCTCCCAGAGGAGTCGCGAGCACATCCCGGCGTGGTTTTACAAAGGCGAAATAAGGTCCTCAGACAACTCAATCATGTCGCACCTCCTCGAAAGTGACCATACTGCATCTGAGAATGACTGTAAAGTCATCCACTCACTATTTGAACGCTTCTCGCAAGGCTTTCGAAAAAAAATCTTTTCTATTGCCGAGGCTATTTACATCCACCATCTGAAGCCGGATTTATGTGTACATAAACGATTCATACGGTCGATACTACTACCGTGGTCGACTGACATGGTTACTTAATTCCCATCATGACCTTACCTATTTACTGTAGGCTACTCAGGCGTGTGAATTAAGCTTCCTTGGTTGCATTTCGCTTGCCATCTGTAGCCGCATTTAGTGGTCGATCTGTACTGTTCAAACACCTTAGAAATCAATCCCAGCCCGATTTGACGCTTACCCCACACAATCAGTGTTATGTAAACGTTTGGGTCTGAAGTGAGTTTACCGAAAAGAATTCTTAACCCTGAACTTATTTCTGGTCTTGATTCATCTGAATGCAATAGGAATATTTGCTTTGCTGAAAATCAGCATTGCCCGTGATTTGTTAAAAAACCTATAATGTTAGTCAATGTCAGCGACGAAACCTAGAGCTTAAGTGAATAACAGCGGATGTGGTACACTTGCAAAAGCAGGAATGCGCGTCACAAGTACGTAACGTTCACACCTAGCCGAGCATAAAAGGACTCGCCTGACAGACAGATAGTGGTTCCTAAGTTTAGTGGTAGTAACAAAGGGAATCAGCATTCACGTCAGCTATTGTGCTCAATGCAAAGTAGTTAGATGGTCGTGAAGTGCAAAAGAGAACTATCATGCTTTGCTTTATTATCCATCGGTTGTAAGAATGTAGCTAAAGGAGGCTAAGCGAGGGGGAGGGATAACGAAGCGACACAAACACCAAGGAGATCAGCTTTGTACCATATCAACAAGTGTACTTAATTAAACGTGTTCATCGCTATGGGACCCAAACGCGAGGACCGGGAGACACAACCGAAACAAAATTCAAAGGATGAGCATTCAATCCTCAAAACAAGTTGTCAGCTGGTCTCTCCCATTCTTCTCTTCAAAACCCTATCGCCCAAATAACGCACGTCGCGGAATCCGGTGACAGTTGGTCAAAAGCGTCTCTAGCTTTTGCTATCTGTGACATATATTACCTAGACACTGATAAAGTTGCCCAGGCAGTTGAATTTGTGAACGACTTATAGTTGATCAGCACTAAGAGTCGACAAAAAGGTCTCGGTGAATCCTGAAGGAAGGTTTTGCATCTTGTGGGTGTGAAACACAACCAGAAAGGATTGCAAGCCCCAGTTTTTATTTCCATTCCTGCTTGGAACGTCTGTGTTCTGTCACAGATTAAGAATGTATCGTCAGCGTACTCCAAGTCAAGAAATGGATCACCGGCGAGCAGCTCCACTTTTCATAAGCTGTCACCAAAGGAGAAGTTAACAAGGAAAGATGACAGTGGATAATTTTTCCGCACCGCTTTGCATGGATTATGCATGTGAAACCCTCACAATAATCGCGTTTCCTAACTATATATTTCCTAATTATACAGTGCAAAGAGCCCATTGACACACCACACCGAATAAACTATAATTTAAAGTTTAAGCGGGAGCGGAACAGTAGAAAACTTTTATGTATGTTTCTTTGTGAGTGCGTCGTTGTATCAGGGTGGTTATCAACAGTAACATCTGCAATCTAGGAGAGCCAAGGCAATACGTGCAAATCACATTATGGGCAACTAGTTATTGCCGACGTAGCCTGAACTAGAAGTCCCCGCTGCTAAGTGAAGAGAAAAATACGAGATAAAAAAGTGAAAATAAGCAGTAGATATGAGGAGCAAAATTTAAGATGCGAAGGGGAAGATATTGAACGCTGGTTTAAGAGCATCGGTTTTGTGTTCAAATTCACTCACTGTAATGATGCAACGCTCTAGACTAATGCATCCCATGAATCAGCCATCCTACGTGACGGTCGAAAGTCGGTTCAAACCATAGAACGACCGCGGCCATAGCATTCGCATAACATCAGGGAATTTGTCAAACAAGAATGGCTTTTACGGAAGCCATGTTGAAACAGAATGAACAAACCAAATGGTAGTGTTGGGAAGAGCAACACCGAAATATTTGTAAACCAAATATGCTTAAAGTGCATCTTTTATCAGCTTTTCCGGCACTTGTACCAGTACACTCGTCAAACTCATAGATCTGCACTTCACCGGTAGATGCTTGCCGCTGTCCTAAAGATATGACAGACGACAGCCTTCTTACACTCGAAGAACACGAATAAAATAGGTCACAAATACAAGTAGCGGTGCTCTAACAACGGACGTAATATGGAGATGTGGTTAATGCAGCTCCAATTTCGACAAAAATCGCTTTCTACGGATGCCAATCACACTGTGAAGAACGACAGAGACAAGCAACATAAAGGTAATTGACATGAGACTGATTTCTGTATGATCGCCGCATTCCGAACGTGATCCTCCCTTGAAAATCTGAGTTATTATGTAGCAGGTTTAGCAAGCCCTGAATTCGAAAGGTCAACGGACGTTCATCTGGTAATATGTAGATCCCGCACTCGGATTTGCCTCGAGAGCGACCCAGAGTACGGTTATCAATGGTCGGCAAGGAACCTAGCAGTTCTGACCGGTTTAATTGCATCTCAATATTCGGTTTAGACAGGGTGTGCACAGGTCGTCCCCTCTCGTAGCATATAGTTTCGCGAACAAATCTGCTGCCTGTTCCCGTATGATACTGAATAAGTTTCGTCGGTTACCAAAAACAGCAGCCGTAAAGCACTGAAATTCTTGGTAAAGACAACTACAATGGCATCCTTCAATTAAACACCTGAATTCCGCCAACACTTATTTCCTTATCTTACACGTTCAAATTCAAGTGGTATTAGATCATTAAAAAAATTCCGTGAGTGTGCCTCCTTGAATCTGGGATAGTCGAAATGTTTTGAATTTTTACCAGACATAACATGAGACACCCAACCGACCAATTACATTGTACAACAAAAAATATTTTCTATAACAGAAAAGCCAATGTATCTACCTCATAGAATACACCCCACTGACAGTAGAAATGTATTCCGATGTTACCTAGCATCTCAGGTTGCATTGTTATAAGCTGATGATTATTTCTAGTAATATCCGGTCTAAATCGTACGAATTAGATGTAATGAATCACAACATATACAGTATGTATATATGTAGCAAATAGGTTTATAACATCACTGCTACACTCGCCCCTAACTACTGACTGCAGCTTGGTACTGGGAAATGATCACTTCGCCGAGACCGTCGCTTGTATGATCTAGTGCCCTCAAGCTGCTGAAAACAGCAAGTCACCCAACATAGAAGTTGTGTACTTGCCACTGTAGCAATGCTCCATGACTGAATTGTCTTAGTGAAAGCCCTCACCATGTTTATCGTTAAGAGAGCCCAAGTTTTCGGGGGAAAAGTCAAGGAGATTATTTAGAAAGTGAATCTCGAATGACATTTGAGCACCGACAGCCTAGAATGAGATATTTAACATGTCTTTGAAGTTCTCTGCCTTAGGTGACGTTCCAAGGTCACGGCGTGCTTGTCGTGTTTCACCGTTCGAGATTTTCTTCACTGAAATCCTTGTTGGAGAACAGTGCTTAAATAAAACTGCACAGAAAATTTGGCTTTTGTCAGTTTTCTTGTGATCCGAAAGGACTTGGAAGTGCCAACTTACCGGACTATTTGGTCACGGCCTGCCTGTCGTGTTTCATCGTTCGAGCTCTTCTTCGACGAATTCCTTGTTTGGAAACTATTTGAATAACACTGCACAAAAACTTTGGCTTTTGACAGTTTTCTGTGTTTCAAAAGGACTCCGAAGTCCTAACATACTCGCAATCTCTTGTGGGTGTCTTCATTGTCACGACGCAGTCTCCGTGGAGTCTCCGTACGACTTACGGCTTGCTACTCCCTGCATACGCTGAATACTCCTTCATCTGCACGAAAACGCTTGTGGACACTGTCCTGCTTGAAAAGGTGCATCATATTGGGTGCCCCCGGTGAGTTCAAATCGGTTCATACGTTTCTCTTGCGGTAGTATCCGACTTTGCCCCCGCTGTCTGCATCGTAGGCCCTTGCAAGCCGGTCCTCACCTTTTCGTTGTTCTTACCTTTTCTTCATTACTGTCAAGATAGTTAGAAAAGTTGTGGGTGTGCCTTCGGGGCTTAAAACAGCTGATTCATTTTACCTATGCGGCTTAGAGAGATGCACTAGACTTGTAACCGACTTGTCGGGTGGTATGCAATGCGATCTTTGCGGTGGCTGGTTCCATGAGGTATGCACCGGTTTGCCTTCTGAGCAGTATGCTCTCTTGGCAAGCAATGAGAGGTTACATTATAGATGTGAAGATCGTTTTAAGCTTAAAGATCAGCGCTGTGTAACATCATCATCATCATCATTATACATGTCAGCTAGAGATGGTAAAACACCTCCGCTATTGTACCGCAATACATAAAGGAAATACACACATACATACAATACATCAAGGGAAAATAAATACGACAGTTGAATGCCAGCTGAGCTACCAGCAACGGATACGCATCGCTCCGGTAAGCTACTAGCTGGCTACTAGGCAAAAACAAAAATTTAATTACGTTTTACCCTACGAAATAAGATCGTAGATGGAGGGGGAGGCTAAAGGGATGGGGAGGGACAAAGAAACTCAGAGCAGGAACGCCACTGAGGTCGGCTCCTTGCCATATCAGCAAGTGTATCCAGCCAAACGTGTTCACCGTCTTTTGGACCCCAACCAGGGAGCCGTGAAGCTCCAACCGAGGCCAGCTCAGAAGTGAGGGCCTTCATTCCTCTGGACAAAGTCATCGCTTGGCCACCTTTCCTCTTCTTCCATCCACATCCCCGGTGAGCAAACAACGCACGTCGAGGGAGTCGGTGGGCTGGCATGCGCAACACGTGGCCCAGCCATCGGAGCCTGGTGAGTGAAATGACGGTGCTGAGCGGTTCATTCCCTTTTCCTAGGCCGTAAACAAGGCGTCGAACACGCTCGTTACTCACGCGGTGTTCCCACTAGATGTGAGCCAAACTGCGAAGGCACCGATGGTCGAACGTAAGTAGCCTCTTCATGTCCGCCGATCTTAGGGGCCAGGTTTCGCAACCGTACAGTAAGGTCGAACGTACCGCTGCATTGTACACTCTACCCTTCAGGGCGAGAGTAATGTCGCGCCGTCGCCATAGGTGGCGAAGGTTAGCAAAAGCACTTCGAGCTTTCGCTATACGGTTCGTGATCTCGTCTCCGATCCCAAGGGCGCTGATACAACGTCCCGGGTAATTGAATTTCTGAACGACTTCTAGCTGATCCCCACCAAGGGTCAGCACAGGGGGCGAACCCTGCCAATCCTGGAGGAACGCTTTGCACTTCGGTGGTGCAAAGCAAAGCCCGAAGCGACTGACAGCCAGTGCTAATCTGTCCAGCGCGGCTTGACACGTCTCGGAGCTGTCACAGATGAGGGCAATGTCGTCTGCATACTCTAAGTCAAGAAGTCGTTCTCCTGGGAGTAGCTCCACACCTTCCAAGTCATGTCCTGTAAATGCAATCTCCATGACTTCGTCAATAGCGAAGTTGAATAGGAAAGGTGACAGCGGGCATCCTTGTCTCACACCGCTGGAGATATTGAAGGGTGGCGACAGCCTGCTGTAAGCCCTTACTCTGCCCGTGCTACGCGCTGTGTAACAACGAAGGATTGTTTCGATTCGCTCGTTTCCAGACTGGCACATATGGAAAGAGTGTTGTCTTTGCTGTTGACAACTTTGGATGGAAAAGTTGAAGGTTTAGTAGATCGCCTGACACCATCCGTTGTTCTCGGCCAGGTGAAATTAGCAGATAGTAGCACGCAAACGGATTCCGTCGACCTAACACTCTATCCAGCAACAGATTGTGAGCTAGTTGGCGCTAAACAGTTGGAAGGAGTACGTGATTCCACAGCTAGTGACGAAATATTGCAGACCTTGCCAGCAAAACGTAAGCGGAGCAAGAAGAAAGCTGTAAACTTGCAAAATGCGGTAGTATCGGAGTGTACAGAGGATCAGGTAAGCACGTCACTTGCAGAGCCTTCAGTATTGAGTTCTTCGGCGTCTCCTCCCAAAGCCTCTTCCTACGCAGCTAGTGCATCCAAGCAACCAGCCACCCAGTCGCAGGCTTCTGTGACTGTGGCGCGTGGAGTAGGCACCCCTCGCCGCAGTGACTCTTACACTGATAGCAGTGTCATCTTTAGGAATGTCACGGAGTCCACCGCCGCTCTTCCAAAGGAGAGGATGTTTGATGACCTACAATGGTTTAAGATTTGCGTTTCCAAACTGCTACCGCCCGGGTTTCCTGGCGTAACTGTACGGAAACTCATTAGGCTTGGGTCTGTGCCGGTCGATGTTTCGGACGTCAAACCCCGTTTACTGAGAGTCGTTCTTTCAACACCGGACGAGCGTAATACGCTTCTGCGTTTCGCTTTTAAACTCAAGGGTTCCTGCGTCAGTATTCAACCTGACCCCCCATTGACTGACAGGTTGAAATAGAATGCCGCCATAAAGGACCTCAAAGCCAGTCGCGAGGCGCGTAAAGCGGGTCTTCGATTAGTGAGTTTTCGGGTGGTTGGCCGGAGGTCTACTTCCGCCCTTTCAGAGCCCGTTCTGGTGGCACAAGATCCCCGGCTCACGATCCCAATTTTCTTAAAGTAGTTCTCAGCAACCTGCGTAGTCTGAGGAACAAGATGTGCGAGATTGGCACTCTTGTAGAAAGTTTCCGGCCAGACGTACTTGCTTTCACTGAGACGCGGCTGTTCTCCGACATCCTGAACAGTGAAATGTGTTTGCCTGGCTATACCCTTCTGCGAGCTGATCGCGCCTCATGCTGTCGCGGAGGTGGAGTTGCTTTGTACGTCAGATCCACCTTGACTATTTCGCGAACATATTTCTTCAATTCCCCTGATGTAACTGCCGAGGCTCTTGCGGTGGATGTTTGCGCTTCTTTCAAGCAATTCAAAGTTGTGTTAGTATACAGAAGCCCCGAAAGTGCGTCAAGCAGGCTCATTGATTTCATTCGTACTCATACGACAAATAGATGTCTGGTTATGGGTGATTTTAAGATTTCTGTGGTTGATTGTCGCAATTTCTGCAGCGTCTGGACGTTTTTCTAATGATCTCCTTGACCTGTCCTTACAAACGTCCCTTCATCAGTTTGTACAAAGGCCAACTAGGTTCACGGAGGGCCAAAAGCCTTACATATTAGACCTCAGCTTTGCGAAAGCGCTGGACTTTGTACGAGATGTATTGTATGATTCCCCCGTAGGCTCTAGTGACCACGTTTGCCCAGTATTCAAATGCGCCTTAAGTCGGGGACGTGAAGAGTGTATCGTCAGGAGGTCAAATATCTGGCGCGCTGATTTTCAAGCCATCAGGGACAAGGCTGCAAATCAACCCTGTATCGTTTCAGAGGATGATACCGTCCAGGTTGCTTGGGACAAGTTCAAATCCCTTTTTGCGAGATTTCTCTCCCCACATTCCAATCTCAGCGAGGAATAAAGTGGGGGCAAAGCCCCTTGGTTTGACTCTGAGGCGCGCAGGATGCTCAGTAGGCGATCCAGGTGTTGGAGGACTTACGTATCAGCTCCCTCAGAAAGTACCTATCATCGCTACCGAGGCGTGCGAAATGCATGTAAACAGCATCTGCGGGCCGCACGCTTGAGGTATGAACTAGCGCTGGCTCGATCCGCATCAACAAACCCGAAACGGTTCTTTGGCTATGTCAAACGGAGATGCAATGCAAATTCGCCTATCCCTGTGCTCTTTGGACCTGACGGCACTGAAGTATCAACCGATCAGGCCAAGGCCTGCTTACTTGCGGAACAGTATGCTAGGTCGTTTGTTCATGAATCTCCGTTGCCTAATATCGAATTGCAGGCAAAGATACCAGTAGATTCCTTTCAGATGGACCTTTCGGTCGCGGCAACTCAGGCTCCTGCGTGACCTGAATCCCACAAAAGCTGCCGGGATAGATGCCCTCCATCCCAAACTTTTGTACGAGCTGGTTGAGTTGCTGTGTAAACCGATTAAATGGACTTCGAGAAGTCTCTTCGTAGCTTCTCCCTACCAGCTGACTGGATAGATGTTATCATGTGCCCTATTTTCAAAAAGGGTGATAAGCACCTACCTGAAACTTATAGACCGGTTAGCCTAACAAGTGTACTAGAGAAAGTATTAGAGAAGCTGGTAAGAGGTGCTCTGGAGAAGCACTTAGCTAAGTTCAGTTTGCTCACCCCGTCTCAACATGGGTTCCGCAGAGGCCACTCCCGTTTGACTAACATGTTGGTAGCCCGAAAGTACCGGGCTGAAGCTGTGGATCAAGGACATGCCGTGGATGTTTTTATGTTCATTGACTTTTCTAAAGCCTTCGACGCCGTACCGCATTGCCGTCTTTTGTTTAAACTAGAATGCTGCGGCGTCACAGGGCAAGTATTGAAGTGGATTTCAGCTTTCCTAGATTATCCACAACTTCAGTGCCTGGGCCTCTACTCGCTTAAGTACCGACGTCTACGGGGTGACCTGATCCTTGTATTCATGATCTTATGCAACTCTGGACATCCCTGTCGCCACCTACTCAAACTGCACCAATCGTGCACCCACCTACGTGGCCACCCACTGAGGCTCACATATAAGCACAGTCGGCTGAACTGCAGACGACACTACTTCGCTTTGCGAATCTGCCGACCGCGGAATGCTCTGCCTGTCGATTTAGTCTTGGCACCCACTGTGGCGGACTTTAAGACCCACCTGGACTGTCATCTGGCCGAGTTACACAGCGATATTCCCTAATATAACTACCTTCTACTGGATGGAATTTCTTTCTTTTTTTTCTTCTACCTACTTCCTTTCCAAAGCCGTTTCGGAGGGCGTGGTGGGATGTCACGCTTTGAGCCGGCGTGCATTCTGTTTAAATGCCGCATAAGCCCGATGAAGATACGGCTAACACGCGAGTCCAACCCTCTATAAGGTTGCTTGGCCTTTCATTAGACCCGACCCGAACTCTTTTTACCCTATGGGTCATGTAAAGCTCGAGCTTTTATTCCCATTAAATACAATGTTCTAATGAGCGTTCGAGTGGGTTCCGGTCTGCCTTTCAGACAAGCCGTCCTGAGTGGCGTTCTTCAGGGGTCGGTTCTCGGATCTCTACTGTTTGCATTGTATGTCAATGATCACCCTGAGGAGCTTAAGGTACCATCCCTTATGTTTGCGGATGACTCAAAATTTTGGAATACAGTGAGCGATTCTGTCGGACCCACGGCTTTGCAGACAGACAGCTAGCGACATGCTTTGGGAGTGGTAAGGATTGTTGCAGCTGCCAGTCAATCTTGCAAAGTGTTCGGTCCTGCGCATAGGATCGAACACCACGATCTCATTACTTAGCCTTATATAATTTTGCATAATAATTTTTTTGGGTGCTCAGCAGCCGGCTGGTAGCTTACCGGAACGATGCCCATCCGTTACCGGTAGCTCAGCCAGCTTTCACCAGTTGTTTTCTTTCTCTCTCCTTTTTTTCTTTGTATTGCAGCACAGTAGCTGAGGTGTTCCCCACCTCTAGCTAACGTGTATGATGATGATGATAGGATCAAACACTTCCACAACTCCTTACGTACTTGGCGGGAATGTAGTGCGTCAAGTGACTGAACAAACCGATTTGGGTATCTCGCTATCCTCTGGCTTCAAATCCAGTCAGAAGTAAACAAATACTACCCAAAAGGGTTTCCGAATGCTGTGGATGATCTGCACGTCGTTCGGCGTCATAACAAATGAAATGTTGGTCACATTATTCTCAGCCTTTGTCAGGTCATACTTGGAGTACTGCGTGCAGGCCTGTCCTCCATGCTTGGCACGCGACAAGATAAAACTTGTAGGTGTTCTGAGGGTTGGTACAAAAATAATACAAGGATTGAGGTACCTCTGGAATCCTGACAGGCTGCTCAGGTTGCAGACGTTTTCGATGAACTATAGGCGCCTTCGGGGAGACCTGATTCTTACGTACCATATTTTGACCAAGATTGGGCCTAATCTAACCAGACTGTTCCATCCGGCTCAGATACCATCTCTTCGTGGTCACCCTCTGAAGCTGCATAAGCCCAGATCTGATCGCGTTAGAGCTGACTTTCGTTTAACACGAAGGGTCATCGACTCATGGAACGCAGTACCCAGCGAAGTAGTATCAGCACCAACGGTGAAGGAGTTCCAACATCGACTCGAAGCCCTTGGGTTGCAGTTTCAGACCTTTCCTTTTGATTCTTAACTTCTACATCCAGTTCCTTGGCTGCTCATACCTATTACTATTGTTGTCTTATCCACACATTCTCTCCTGTATTAAAAGTATCATTATTTTGTCTTTGCCGATTCCCTTCTCTTAGCCTTTATTCTTATTCACGTGGCCGGTACAGCAGGGACTGCTAGTGCAGGCCGCGTGGGCATTGATTGGTTGACCGTGATTTGATTTGTGTGTACTGATTTGGCTCTTCTCCGTTTCAAATCGCTCCCGCGAACTCCATTCTGGTTCAACGACGCACTGAAGAAGGAACACACATGGGAATTTTCCTATTGTTCCTGTCCAAATCGAACTTGAACTTGTTCTACCCAAAAACCCTGTACACACTGCCTTGAATGATCTTCACGCTTCTAACTTAAATGAAGTCAACTAGCATTCGAAAGTACTGTCTGCCACTATCCGCATCAATCTTCGGAAACATTTATTTCAGGTACTGAAACGCAAAACCATCTTGCTTGAGGGCTCTGACGAAGCTTTAATCAAACCAAGCTCGTTTCATAGAAAATCAGAATTTGACACCGCTTTATATACCGTAACAGTGTTTGCAACAAGTACAGAATTTGAAAGAGATGCGTATGGGTCGCTTTGTGCTTAGGAATGTGCAAAAAAGTAGTTGTAAGACTTAAACGTTGAAAAATTCGCTTTTGTTTATCGCGATTTCCAAAAACACAATAATCAGACAAGCGATATGTATACCCCTTATCCAAGCAAGTAAGTTACTGCAAGTGTAACCTTCATATACACGAAACAATTGCATTAACACTTATTTGCTCCATAAAACAGCCCATCACATTTTACTTGTATTTACCATTTGCCTGCTTTCGATTATGCCATGAACTTCAACATCCCCAGCGGATAGCGACGTCCTGTTGAGCGTTCTGGTGCATTGAAGTATTTCGTTCCGAAGAAGACGAAGCAAGCTCATTTCTGTGACTCATCTGTTTACTATCTGGACTTCATCTGCCATGATGTCCAATTGCTTGTCATATTTTAAAGGAGTTACTTCGCGCTCTAAAGCCTTGCAGTGCACCATTTGCGATGAGTGGACACACATAGCTTGCTGTGGAATCTGCCATGATTTGTACGAATTTCTCCTGCGGTCCATCGTTCCGGGCACAGGTTTCTTTTGCGATCTGTGCCATGTAACGATAAGCAACAGACGATACCTTGACGGACTGCCTCCGCTCAGTCCGATCACCTCTCCTACCCAAGCTGAGGTGAACATCGCTGCTCTCTCACTGCCAACTCCTAGTCTTATCACATGCGCTTCTGGCGCAGCTACCCCAACGGGTAAGCGTAGTCGAGCACCGCCAACCACGTCTACAGAGACGCCGGCGTTTGTTGACTAGAACCAAGAGCCTAAGATAAAGACGTACGCAGAGGTGGTAAAGGAAAACCTACGAAAATTTTGAACGCAAAAGCAAACCAGGAATAAGGCTAAAATCCCAGTCGTCATCATCTCAGTCACAGCTGAATTTGGTTCTCAATAGAGTTAGTCAACTGGAGAAACTGCTTAAGGTCGGCCCCGCTCTGCCGAAGCCGGAGATCCTTGAGAATGCCCCATCGCCATCCCGCGACCGCTGCATTATCATCGTGAATGCTGCCGAGTCCACCAATACTACCCCAGCTGAAAGAAATGTAACTGATCAGGTGTTCCTACAACGGAGGATCTCTTTAATGTTCGATGAAGGAGAACAAGGAATCAACATTGTTTCAGCTTTCCGCCTCGGCAAGATACAGGATGACTCCACAAATATGTTCGTCCACTTAAAATTGTATGTCAAAATGATGACGAGGTCCGTCGCGTTCTTTGACGAGCTCCTTGACTTAAAGGTGAATCATTTTATGTATTGCGATATCTTTCACCTGAGGATCGACTGAGAAGGAAACTAGCGGTTGACGAACTCAGATCCTGTCGAGACAACGGTGAGACAGATTTACATTTTGTGGATTTTCGCGTAATCCGAAAGACACCAATATTCGCTTGAAACCACTTCTTGTCATACCCAGGCGTTAGAGGTGAAGAACGGCTTGCGCGTAATTTCCGCTTATGTGCGCAGTATTCGAAACAACCTCGATGAAATTCAATCTTTTCCTCAGCGAATCATCCTGACATAATGGCTTTCACCGAGACCTGATTGTCCGCAGACATCCTTGACTCCGTGGTGCTAATCCCAGGGTATCATCTCTGCCGGGCTGACCGCAAAGGAGAGAGGTCTAGTGGCGGTGTGATCCTGTACTGGAATGCAAACCTCAAGGCTCATCTAGTTGAAGCGACTTGTGACGGTAAGGATGGTTTCGAAGCCCGGTGGTGCCGGGTTCATAATGGATGCGAATCCCTGGTAGTCGGGGTTGTCTACAGAGCTCCAGTGGTTCCGGAGCTCGGCTGCTGGGTTCAATTAAAATGCATGGTGGGGGAAGGACTGTGTACTATTGGGAGACTTCAATACCCCAAGTGTCGACTGGGATTTGTTGCACTGTGCTACTTCTCAGACGTTTTCGCTGCGGACATTTTGAAAACCGTTCTCCAGTGTAACCTATTTCAACATGTTACTGTGTCTACCCGTATATGTTTCCGACCAACCCCCCATATTCTCGATCTTGTGCTTCCCCGGCGCAACCAAATGTCGCAGACGTTACCACTCTTCCGCCTATCGGTAATAGTGATCACGGTATGGTTTCATTCCTCTGGACTCGACGCCTCACTCTTCACGACCAGTATAGTTTCCGCAGGAATTTCTGGCGTGCCGATCGAATCCGCCTTCAAGCGGCCGCTAGCGGTGTCGACTGGAATATCCCTCTATCCTCGGACCCAGATGAGGAGTAGAAACTTTGTACCCCAAGCTGTTTTCCCTTGTTGAGCAGGTTGTTCCTATTTGCAAAAGGCGAAAGTTTACCAGAGGCCCTCCATGGACAGACCGAGAAGTGAGGTGCCTAATGTCCAAATGACGTAAATTATGGGACCGATTCAAGCTTACTCACTGCGCGCTTGACTATTCGGAGTACAAATTGATCAGAAACGACGGCACCTTGAAAAACTTCAGAAACGGCATCAATATGAACGCAGTTTGACTCTGCAATCCAGGACGACACCGAAGGCACTCTACTCTTACTTGAAAGGAAGTACCAAATCTGGCAGTGGCATTCCTGTCCTGTTTTCTGCAGAGCAGGGCGGTTTACTTGACGACGATGCGACGGAAACCAGTTTACTGGCCCTGCAATACTCATCTGTTTACTCGACCGAGACGCCGTTACCCGGTGACACTACGCCAATCCACCCCTCTTCGTTGCAGCGCATAGAAATGAGTGTGGCTGACGTAGCCAAAATGGCTCTGTGAATTAGCTTCGAACTCCTCGCCGGGTCCTGCTGGGCTGCACCCGCTGTTCCTCAAGACCGTGGCGGACTACATTGCTGCTTCCGTGTGTCAGATATTCCGCCCACTCTCTTGGAAGCTGGACGACTCCCGGTTGCTTTGGAAATTGCGTGCCGTTAAACCTATTTAAAAGGAACGGGATCGTCAAGATGCTGTAAACTAGCGACCTATCTGCCTAATATCCGTACTATGCAAGTTAATGGAAAGATTCTCAAGCGCGCCCTGCAGCTTCACTTCGAGAATCTTAACATCATCTCCTGTGTTCAGCATGGCTTTCGGCGGGCACGCTGATGTGCCTCGAACCTGCTTGTTGCTACGGAAAACTGGGCGAGGTAGATAGACGCTAGAAAACGATTGGATGTGGTTTTTGACAGGGTCCCCCATTAAAGGCTCCTTCTTAGACTCCGAGGTACAGGTGTCTCAGGTAATGTCTTCTCTTGGATCGCTGATATTTTGATTGGCCGGACCATGCGAGCCAAGGAGAATGAAGCCTACTCCACTCCTGTGCTGATTACTAGCGGTGTTCCGCAAAGGTAAGTACTTGGTCCAGAACTGTTCAAGATATTCATCAATGACCACCCGTCGGAGCTTCAGATGGATTGCCTGATTTACGCCGATGATATGAAGCTGTAGATGGAGGTAACCTGTCTTGAGGATGCTGACAGATTGCAGGCATCATCGGACATCCTACACGACTGGTCAGTCAACTGGCAATTGCCCATAAATTGTGAAAAATGCCCAGTTCTCCCCATAGGCGCCCTTGCACCGTTCGGGATATACCATATTGTTGGTGTTTTACTCAGAACCACCATTCTTGAAAAAGATCTCGGTGTGCTTGTCTTACATGATTTACGGACCGCAGAAACACACTACGGAGGGTTGCCGCTGCCAACAGGATGTCCCATGCCATACGGAGAGCCTTCTCGCGACTGACTCCGGATATCTTCAGAATCCTGTTTACTTCTCATGTGCGCCCGATCCTTGAATACGGACTACCCGCCATCTGTCCTCTTACCAAGTTAAGAGTGTAACTTGATTAAGAAGGTACAGTGGCGTGCCTCGAAATCCATACTGGAGTTAAGGGACTTGCCTTACCCTCTTCGACTACAGAGGATGCACTTGTTCTCCCTGGAATATTGCCAACGTAGAGGTGATCTGATGTTTACTAGGCGAATGCTGATGAGGGAAATGGGGATGGAGCTACAAGCGTTTTTACAAGTCAACACAAATAGTTCCACCCGGGGGCACCACTGGAAACTGTATAAACCCAGAAGACTCAGAATTCGCTCCACTCTCGCTGTATCAACCCGTATTGTCAATGACTGGAACGACTTGCCGAAACATGTAGTCGAGGCGCAGTCGAAGGAATGTTTCAAGCAATTTTTGGATTCTCACTTGATGACTAAGCTGGGACCCTGCTGCTTCCAACGTAGATGTTACGGCCCCTTGTTGAATGCCGTCTCGTAGCGACTCACGGCATCCACGCAATGATCGGGAAGTAAAGGAGCTGACAAAGGACTTTCCTTCTGCTCTCTACCATCCAATGATCCAATGCACCTGCTTTCTGTGCTGAAAAAAACAGTTTCAGTGTGCGTATTGCCTTCGCTTGAAACGCCCTCCCTGAAGTTGTTGTCTCAGCGCCCAATACGGAGGTCTTCAAACAGCGCCTAGACGCTTGGCTCTTACCTCGCTGGTCTTCCACGTTGCTAAGATCTGGTCATTTGCCAAGCTAACACGCGGCGCTTCTATCATTGTGCTTCTAGCCAACTTTCCCGAACTTATCTACACCACTCTCTTGTTCCAGGTATCCACGTTCCCACAGTCAACTCGCTGAATTCTTGTGCTGAACACCACTATTGCGTCGAGACCCACAACAACTGGTACCTACCGACGAGATCAAAACCTTGCCGTAAGATCCCGAGGCAGAACCACCGAAAAGCTACGCTTACTCGTTCTGCGCAAACCCGTGAAACCCGTGAAACCCGTGATCGATTCCGCTATAACTGGTGACCCCGACCGAAAATTTGTTAAACCATTTACCAAGTTTTCTTCTCAGGTTCATTCAGTTTTGCAATAGGTCAATCCATTTTCAATTTCGTGTGCATTTTTCTTGTTCGATATCACTTAAGTTGTATCATGCTTCTGCTATGGATACATGTCACCCAGTTCTCGTCGGTCAAATTTAATATGTAACCTTCGCCACTCCGCCCTTCCGCGAAACAAGCCAAAACATTGGTTTGCTCAGTTATAGGCACTTTCCCTACTTCGTGGCATTCGATCTAAAAGCATCAAATATCCACCTCACCTCCGTGCTTCCTCCGTAATTTGCCGAGGCCCTGGACGATATCTTTGTATCGCCAGCAAAGAAGAAAACTTATGAGGAAATTAAAGCAGAGGTTCTCAAAAGGACAGCTCTTGCAGATCGTCAACATACCACGGAGCTTCAAAGAAAAACGGCGTTGGGTGACCTCAAGCTAGCGCAGTTATTGCAAATGTCGCAAAGTTTAGTCAAATCCGACATAGTGGACGAAACATTTCTCCAAGACACGTGGCTGCGTAGAATGCCGCATAAAATACGCAATATCCACCAGGCAAATGCTGGCGCATCCCTGACGCAGATGGATGTTATCACAGTCCAAAATTTGAATCCTACGGATGGATTTCACAAGCTAGAACTACGTCGAAAGACGATATTTTCGAAATGAAAGCGTGGATTGCGACACTCAACAAAAAGTTTACCGATTTCACAACTTCTGGGAGTAGCTGCCGATGTCGATGTTTAAATCGTCAACGGCCATCTCGATCAAAATCACCTCCGAAATCACCGCGGCCAAAGTCTTCCTACTGCTAGTAACCACATCGTTATGGCCCACGGACAAAGTCGTGCCGCTCACCATGTTCCTTCAAACGCCAGGAGCTGGGAAACGGGACCGACCAGCACGTAGGGGTGGCGGACGTACCAGGTCAACACAGCCACCTATTCGTCATCACCGCTCGATAAACGAAAGTTCGCTGTCTCGTCGACATTGGCGCAGAAGTCATTCTTCTTCCATGTGATCCTGACGACGCCATCGGAAAGCTGAATGGTTCTCTACGCGCAGCCAACAACTTTAGGATCCGCGTCGAAGATCGGCGTTTGCGCACGCTTAAGCGCTACCTGTGCCGCGCTTTGCGAGGAGTATTCCTTATCGCTGTCGTGCACGATCCTATTACTGGGATGGATCTACTTCAGCACGTCTACTTCAGCTCGCCGATGCTAAACGATAGAGTCAATCAATCAGACGACGAAATGTTCCGTCGCTGAAATATCCAGAGATAGACCATCGCTCAGTCAGATGTACGCCACTGCCAACTTGCCGGCCGGCAAAGCGCTGCTTGTGTGTTTCCCTGAAGTCTTCTGACCTTCATCGTCTCCGTCAACTGCAGCTGCAGCTACGCCGATTCAGATAAATACTAAAGCTGCGCTGGTGTCCGCCAAAGCTGTAAGAATTATTCCGAAAAATTCAAAACCGCCCTGGGGAATTCGTACACATGCTGAAGCTTGCGATCGTCCGACCATTCAGCAGCTTTGGTCTTTGCCCCTTCGCGTGGACCCGAAGTAGTCAGACTGGCGACCATGTGGCAAGTACCGCCAGTTTTTAGGATACAAATTTTCCATTACCGTGCTGTCATGCTGCGAACCGCAATCTCCACCACCCGGTGTCCAAAAGGTGACTTCCGTTTGTGAAGCCTAGAGTAACTGTCGAAAAAGCCAGGACTGGAACGATAGGCAAATTACTTGGGTGTTCCTCCTTTAGCGGCACTTTGAGGCAGGGAATTATAAGGTGCTAGGAGAACTTGATAGGTCCAAAACGAAACACCCGAAACACCCCGGGCCTACTAATTACTGCCCACGTTCCCTGCACCAACAGTTCCCGCTGTGCAGGTCACGTGAAATAGGGGACGTAGAAAAAGTAAGAGAGTCATTTAAATGAAGAATAACACCAAAGAATGAAGAGAAAGACAGAAAATGAAATTAAAGTGGGAAGATGGATATGGTCAGGAGTAGGGAAAGGTCTCGTGGTGCAAAGCAACGGCGTCTAACGGACGCTCGAAACCCTTAACCGTAGGTTCACTGACTACAATATCTGGAAGCGAGTTCCGGCACTCGATAACTCTACGAGATAACCGAGTTTCAGTCCTAATCCGGACGAAACGCGGCTTGTGTAGCTTCATGGGATGACCGCGAAGACAAGGCAACTAGCCGGGTTAAATAGCCAGCTCAAGTCGGGTGCAACCTTCCCTGTTGAAATGCGGTAAGGAGTAGGTCTCCTCGAAGCCGTCGGTGGTGCATTGAATACATACACAAGCAAACTAGACGGTCGGGGTACGATTGCCTCTGTAACCCTGTCGGGCTCCATTTTGCCCCAAACAACGTAGGACGGACAAGTGTGGACGCAGTATTCTAGATGGAGCCGAACGAAAGCTGAGAACAACTTCACAAATAAGTCGGCAGTTAAGACCCCGAAGGAACGGCTTATTAACCACAGCATTCTGAAACCCCTACTTGCGGCCTTCTTCCATTTGTCACCAGAATGCAAAGACGAGGAATGAACGACGCCTAGGTTTACGTTTTTGGAGTTCGACCCCACCGAGTAAGTAGATCGAAGGCGGGAAATTTTCTCCTAGACAAAGGACGGAACACTTAGACTGCTTAATTGACATTAGCCTTAAAGTAGACCAGTACCAGAGTCTGTGCAGTGCATGCTGTATGGCTTTTTTATTGCGGTCGTTTTCCTATTGTATACGTGTTGTAATTCTACTCTGTTTTCCACATGAATATGGCTGTCTCGCTAAACACCGAGACGGATGGACCTATGTGGTCCTCGTATGATGAGTCTACTGCTGCTTGCGGACAGGTTAACTGTTCAGAGCCAATAACGGATGCATCTGGCGGTATGCAGTGTGACGTCTGCTGCCGCTGGTATCACGAAAGCTGTACCGGCCTACAAGCTGACCAGTACAAAATGCTATGATCAAGCGTGCACTTTCTTTTCAGCTATGCTGAATGCTGCGCTCAAAGATCGACGCGCCCGGCTGTCACCGGTGCTAAACTTTCAGCGCTGGCTTCAAGGTTGGCAGATGTTGAGGAGGCGATAGCTAAACTCGCCTCTATTGCGTCGCTCGATACGAAAATGGATTTGATTTTCAAATCCCTGAATATTTCTTTTGAAGACAATGCAATAGACGGCAACATTGCTGACGATCCATCCACTGGAGTCTGTCACTCGGTCATAAAGTCGCACATCCTACCGGCCAGTCCAGGTAGAATTGCTGGCTGTCCTCATGAGCCGATCAAAGTGAAGAAAAATAGGGTGCGAAAATATCAAAAGCTCTCTGCTAAATCCAGAGAATTAGTTGCCACGGCATCGAAAAAGATGTCGTCTTTGACAGTCGTAAAGTCGTCTGACGATTGTACTCAGAACGTTCCGAAGATGCTGACCGTCTCGGCCGCCAGTGAACCAGTACGTTCTGACGAAGTGCTGGAAACTGCTCAATGCGATGCAAAGTCAACGGCCCCTGCTCTAGTGAACCGGAAGAAGATTTGCTCGTAAAAAGTTGAAGGGGCTTGAAGACCCAGGAACCAGTAAGACGCCGGCAATAGAGCGGAAAACTTACGCTACTTTGCTCCGGCGTCGTTTGTGAAGACAGGGACAGTCCCACCGCCAGTGGTGAAAACAGCTGGTATAGGAGTCGACTCCAAGGCACGTAGGGTAAACACCCCGTCGTGCCGACTCTTTCACGGATAGTAGCGTTATATTCCGTAACGTTACTGAATCTGCGGCCACTTTCCCAAGTGAACGCATCTTGGATGACATCAAGTGGCTGAAACTGTGTGTCAGCAAGCTGCTTCCACCTGGCTTCCCTGGTGTCACTGTCAGAAAGCTGACCATATTGGGGAACGTCCCTATCGCTACGACAAATCCACGACCCCGACTACTTCGCGTATTCCTTTCTACCCCGGAGGAACGCAAATCATTACTGCGGTTTGCGTTCAAACTTAAGGGTAGTGGTGTCAGCGTTCAGCCGGACCTACCACTGGCAGACTGAAGTTAAAGGAGGCTATCAAAGACCTCAAAACTGCTCGGGCAGCTGGTGAGCAAGGCCTCCGTTTGGTGGGTTTTCAGGTGGTCAGCCGGAAGTTATCTTCCGCCCTATCAGAACCCATCCTGATGGCGCACGACCCAGGGATGGTCGTGCCGACTTCCTTGAGGTAGTACTTAGCAACTTGCGTAGCCTAAGGAACAAGATGCACGAGTTGGGTCTACTTGTAGACAAATCTCGTCCCGACATACTTGCTTTCACTGAAACGTGGTTGTCTCCTGAAATCACGGACGGCGAGGTATATTTACCTGGCTACGCGATGCGTAGAACTGATCGCTCCGTCGGTCGCCAAGGCGGAGGCGTTGTGTAGTGACCTGGAGATTCCCCCGTATGACTGTGTAAACTATTCTAAAATATTCAATTTATAGCTTTCTTATGTATTAGGGAACCATTCGGTTTGCCTGTTGGAACGTTGTTCCCGTTTGTTGGAAACACGAACACGATCTCCGCCTTTGGCGCGCGGCTCGACTGCGAACGCCGTTCCGTCAACGCTCTCGACGCCAACGACATTCTCCCTAGCTAGCTCTCTCCGGGTGCCCTATTTTTAGCATCAGCTAACGCTCCTCCCGTTCAATAAACTTCTTCCCTAGTTTACTTTTGTGTATGCTGCCCACTACTTTTGGTTGGTCATCTAGTCCCGGACCGGATATATAGCGCACGATCTACGCGCTATGGTTGTACTGTGTGTGAGCTGTAACTTAGATGTGTTGAGGACCTGCACATTCCAGTCGTCGGATCAAACTGTTGAAGCCCTATCGGCTGTTTTGTGCACTTCCTCTACCCAGTTTACAGTTATAATGATATACAGAAGTCCTGAAAGTTCCTCCAGGGGGATACTTGACTTTATTCGCACTCAGTCTGCGAATAAGTGTTTAGTTCTAGGAGATTTCAACCTCCCGGAAGTCTGTTGGGCCGATCTTTCTTGCAATTCGGCATTAGGAACATTCGGTGCGGACTTCCTTGAACTGACTCTCCAAGTGCCTTTGCACCAGTTCGTTGACTTTCCCACTAGGTATGTGGACAACCAAATACCATCTACTTTGGATTTGGTTTTCGCTAAGTCCCTGGACTTCGTGACTGACGTTTCATACGGTGCACCTCTAGGGTCCAGCGATCACGCATGCATATCCTTTCGATGTGCTCTTCCAAAACACCAAGAGACCGCTGTTGAATTACTTCCGAATATTTGGCGGGCGGACTTTAGTGCAATGCGAACTAAGGCTTCAGTTCTGAACTGTGAGATTTCGATGGCTGACTCTGTCCAGTTAGCCTATGAGAAATATAAGGCATACCTTACGGAGGTTTCCACTCCCTATATTCCACTCATTAGGAAAAGAGGGTTCAGGGCACAGCCTCCATGGATAGATACCACAGGCAAGTACCTACTCAAGAAACGGTCTAGATGCTGGCGAACCTACCAAGCAGCTCCATCAGCCAGCACCTATGATAGTTATCGAGAGATTAGAAATAAATGTAAGCAACATCTCAGAACTGCTCGTCTCCAGTACGAGCAGGGTTTAGCGGACTCGGCCGCAGCTAATCCCCAGAATTTTTTGCTTACGTTAAAAGACGCAGCAGGGCAAAACTGTCTATACCAGCTTTATTTCGAGCAGATGGGACCTGTGCGCAAACTGACTACGACAATGCTTGTATACTGAGTGATCAGGATACTGGGGTCTTTGCTCGGGAGACTCTTTACTACAGGTTGAATTGGTTTCAAGAGTTCCGGAGGATTCTTGCTTAGCTGAATTTAGCATAACGGAGACTCAGGTCTTCGAGCTACTGCAAGGCATTAATCCCCCTAAAGCTTCCGGTCCTGATTCAATTCATCCGAAGCTGTTGCATGAATTGGCTACTGAGCTGAGTGGTCCGCTCACATGCGTGTTTTCAATATCGCTGGATAGCTGCAGCCTACCTTCGGAATGGAAGGAGGCAATCATCTGTCCAATTTTTAAGGGCGGTGACAGCGCTTTGCCCGCGAACTACCGGCCTGTCAGTTTGACAAGCGTAGTAGTCAAATTGTTCGAAAAGCTGATAAGGGATTCAGTGGAGAACCACCTGAATCGATTCAACCTTCTCAGTGTTACACAACATAGATTCCGCAAGGGATTTTCATGTCAGACTAATTTACTTGTAGCTCGTGAAAGCTGAGCCGAAGCGGTAGACAGTGGCCACGCTGTAGACGTGCTATTCGTAGATTTTTCGAAAGCTTTTGACACTGTTCCACATCTGCTCTCACTAAAGTTGAGATCTTACGGGATATCTGGTCGCGCCCTTCAATGGGTGTCTGCCTTCCTTGAGGTAAGAGAACAGTGCGACCGGGGTGGGGCGTAGCCTTTCGCTCAGGCAAGCTGTCCTTAATGGCGTTCCGCAGGGCTCGGTATTGGGGCCATTGTTGTTCGCGATCTATGTAAATGACTTGCCGGGAGAGCTAGGGGTGTCATCACTAATGTTTGCTGACAACCTTAAGCTCTGGAACATTGTGGATATCCCGGGGGGTCCTGAGGCAATTCAGCGTGCCTTGGATAGGCTCTGGGAATGGTCTACCTTATGTTTGATGCCAATAAATAGGGCCAACTGCTCCGTTCTCCGATTCGGAGCTGCAAATCCTCGCACCCGATATGTTGTCGGCCGTTGTGAACTCCCTGTTGTCACTCAGCAGGTTGATTTAGGAGTCGTACACGCATCAGCACTTCATTCTGGAGACAACTGGAAGAAGGCTGCTTGTCGAGGGTTTCGTATGATGTGGTTTATCCGCCGCTCTTTCGGAATCTTAACGGCCAATTTGTTTGTGAAGCTATTTTCGGCATTCGTCCGACCTCACCTGGAATATTGTATTCAGGCTTGTCCACCATGTCTTAACCGCGACAAAATGGACTTAGAGAGCGTGTTACGAGTAGGCACTCGGTTAGTGCAGAGTCTACGGGGACATGTAGCGATTGTAAATAATTTGCTTATTTTGCATTTTCACGTTTACCTATTTCGCTGCAGTTGTTGTACAGCTTTGTTTTAATTGACTGTATATAGACACACTTGGTTACGAGCTCGCCTTCCGTGGTTCTTCCTTGGTTGCCGCTGGATTGTTGTGCTTGTGCGCATCGCTGCTTGCTTGGTTCACGATCGGACTCTACGTACACGTACATTTCGGCATACCTCGGGATTTACGGCCCTCCGACGCTAAGGTGCATCAGGATACTTTATATGTGAGGTAAACCTGACTGAATTGGTATTCTCCTTTACCGGTTCCTCCATAGACAGACGTATCCTGAACGCTTGCTCAGTTTGAGGATGTACTCAATGCACTACCGAAGGATAAGAGGGGACCTGATTCTCACTTACCGTATTTTGACGGGTAAGATTGGCCCGGACTTGTCAGGGCTATTTAGACCCACTACGTGTACTGTGAGTTCTACGCGGTAACTCGATTTTTTGGCGTGCCATACTGACCGAGTTTTCTAGCTGAAGTATTGTGGAAAACAGTGTTTGAATAAACACGTGAAGCGAAATTTGACTATTGTCAAATTTTCTCTGATCCAAGATATCTTGGATCGATTCAAGTGCTACTGGACATAGCGTCTCCTTGACGCTTACTGGTAATTTTTGCGGTTGTTCCCCTTTTTAATCCCGTTTCACACCCTGTTTTGCCTTTTTGTGGTCGTTTTACGGTCGTATACGTGTTTTTCAATTCTGCTCAGTTTTCCACTTTAAACATGGTCGTCTTAATAAAACCCGAGGCGGATGAAATCTTTGGGTCCTCGATTTATGAGTCCACTGCAGTTTGCGGCAATTCTGCCTGCTCGAGACCAGTTACGGATTCATCTGGTGGCATGCAGTGTGATGTTTGCTTCCGCTGGTATCACAAAGGTTGCACCGGCCTCCGAGCGAACCAGTACACTATGCTATCATTCAGTGAAAACCTCCTGTTTAGATGTGCTGATTGCTACACTCAGAAAGCGAAGTGCCCGGCTATCATCTGTGCCGAATTTAAGGCACTGGCATGCAGGTTCACATTGGTTGAGAAGGCGTTAGTCGGGCTTGCCTCGCTCAACTCTAAAGTTGTAGCGACCTGGAGATTCCCCCGTATGACTGTGTAAACTATTCTAAAATATCCAAATTATAGCTTTCTTATGTATTAGGGAACCATTCGGTTTGCCTGTTGGAACGCTGTTCCCGTTTGTTGAAAACACGAAAACGATGTCCGCCTTTGGCGCGCGACTCGACTGCGAACGACGCTCTGTCAGGGAAGGTTGAATCGGTATGACGCGCGAAATTAAGTTTCTGGCCGAGGAACTAGCGTACATCAATCTGCAAAAGATGGAAAGGTAAACAACAGTTACGGCATAGGGTGAACAAGGTATGAAAAAGGCATGCTTAATTAATGCTATCTTTTGTTTTTGGCGTGGCATTAGTTTTGGCTTTAATGAGTGAGCGTCAATACGAAATGTGTATGCTGTAATCGGTGTTGTTTGGCGGGTGTTAATGGCAGACTCAATGGTTAGGACAATTGCAAGCAATTTGCGTACAGTAAAAGATGATGTGCTAATGCGGTAGCGTCCGTCTATGTAAAAAAGGACGTGATTATGCAAGGGGAATGCGAAAGTTGGATAATCAGTCTATATATAGATACGCCTAGTGGCATTTTCTGCGGTAAAAGAATGAGTTTAGCTACAGTCTATTTTATGGGGGAAGGCGTTTATAAAAATACTTAGGTAGATAAATAACCGGTAGACTGTAAATATTTTTGAATGTCTACAAAGGGTTTTGGAATTGTTACCGTCGGACTACAAATGAAAAACGAGGCGACTACGTGCTTCAGTATACGCATTACATAAAACTAGCTACTGAAAGATCTTAGTAGGCAGTAATTGAAATATGTTGGTTGCTTCATATACTGTCTTACGGTAATGCTGCAATGTGCAATAGAGTTAACTGGCAACTGCGATATGCTGACCACTATGAAGTATTATATTACATTATATTATATTATTATAATATATATTATTATATCACAACATATATATATACATATATATAATATAATAATATATATAATAATAATATAATATAATACAATATAATACTTCACAGCGGTCAGCGTATTGCAGTTGCCAGTTAACTCTTTTGGACATTGCCGCATTATATATTGCAGCATATATATATATATGTATATATATATATGTATATATATATATCTATATATATGTATATATATATTACTTCACAGAAGGTGTCACAGCAATGCTAACATATGCAATAGAGCTGAATGATTACTCATATAGTCTGCGTGCCGTAAGTATGAGATCATCGCCACGGCACTTAATATTTGAAAGGGAATATATATATATTTATTTATATGCAATATAGCTAAAGGAATGCTTATGTAACCGCATGGCGGGTAATTATCTGAGGATCGTAACTCTACTGAAGTTGTCGCAACGATGCCAACATATGCAGTATAGCTTCCTGACTGCTCATTTAGTCTGGGGGCCATAAGTATGAGATCATCGGCACCGCACTTATTATTCAAAATGGAATATAATTATATATAAAAATTTATGTATACGCAATACAGCTTGAGGAACCGTGATGTAACCTGATGGCCGGTAGTTATCAGAAGATCGCAACTCTAATTAAGTTGTAGCAGCGATGCGAACATATGCAGTAGAGCTGACTGACTGCTCAGTTACTCTGGGGGCCATAAGTATGGCACCATCGCCACTACACTTAATAGTTAAAAGGGAATATATTTATTTTTTTATTTATATGGAAGGGAGGTAAATGGCTGCTAACATAAGCTGGTGACCGGTATTTATTGCACGATTCCAACTCTACTGAGGATGTCTCAGCGATGCTAAGATATGCGAAAGGGGTCGCTGACTAATCACATAAGCGGGACGCTCGCAAGTGTTAGTGGTTGCTAGCTGCACAGAAGATGGCACAGCAATGCCTCCATATGCGACGGTACTGATTGTCTACTCTGATAAGATGGCGGGTGGCAAGTACTAGATGTTCCCGACCTCACTGAAGGTATAAAATACGTCCTATCGTAGGCAATGGAGGTAACTGACAGCTCATAAGAGCTGGACGCCCGTAATTGTTACATGTTGCCCGCTGCACAGAATGTGTCACAGCATAGCCTTTGGTCCACTTAACCCTCAATGTTTCCTCAAATCCTTAACGCCTACAGTGCATTTGTATGTGTATTACTCCAACGTCTCCGCTATTGTATTGAAGTCTGTGGTGAGGCCACCAAAACGGTTCTCACGTTGTCATGCAAATCATTTTTCGCAAAAATTTTTCTCCCACGGGGCTTCCGTATCCACGTAATACTATTTTGTAGCCAACCGTTGTTCCATAAGGATAGAGCTACCGGACTGCTTGCATGTACTGGTCGCCAGTAATTATGAGATGTCGGCCGCTAGATAGAATGTGTCACGGCAATGCTTCCGTATGCAATGGAGCTAATGGACTGTATACATAAGCAGGCCGCCGTTAAGCAATGGATGTTCCCGGTTCTGAACAAGAAGTCACAGCGATGCTGCCATATGCAGCCAACTTAAAGGACTGTTCCGTTTTGTTCGCCGCTGTTAAGTATCGTACGCTGGTGGCTCAACGGAAAATGTGACAGCAATGCCTTCATGTGCGATGGAGCTAAGTCGTCCATGATATAAGCTTGCGCCGGGTTGGTAATACGTAATCCGGACTGCACTTAAGACGTCCCAGGCATGCTACGATATGCTATAGAGGTAAATATCAACTCATATAAAGTGGACGCCAGTAATTTATCGATGTTCCCGACTGCACTTAGAATATCACAGCCATGCTGACATATGCAATGCATGTCACTGACTACTCACATGAGCTCGCCACTCTTAAGTGTGAGAGGTTCCTGTGCGCACGAAAGCCTGTACTGTACTGACTGACTATTCTAATAACCTGGCGGTCAGTACATATTATGAGTTCCCGACTCCACTGACGAAGTGAAAGGCATGCTACCATAGGCAATGTTGTTATCGGACTACATATATAACGTTGACCGCGGTCATTATTAAATGTTGCCCAATCCGCAGCTTGCGTAACAGCCGTGGAAGCACATGCCGTGGAGTTAAGCAACTACTCACTAAGCAGACCACTAGCAAAGAAACGCTTTCGCCGGTTCCACCGCATTTCCAACAGCAATACATTGTCCATATAACAAGGGATGAAGGTGAATGTTACACAGGGAAGTGTTGTTCAGGCCCATTCAAAGTGCTCACGCTGTTGTTGAGGACAGTATAGCTTTGTCGCGTCAACACAGTGGATCACTGCACCTGCCCTGTTGCCGGAATGCTGCACGATTTCGACATCTGCAATTTGCCCAGTGACGTGGTCCAACGTGATTCCGCATCGCGTGCTCTACGTACAACGGCCTCAAAAAGTTGCAACAGCGATGTCCTTCCGCTTAATCCGCACTTGAGGTGCTTATTCTCGTTTCCCACGCTGTTGGTACCCAACTCGTGCATCTTGTTCCTTATGCTACGCAAGTTGCTAAGTACTAACCTCAAGGAAGTCGGCACGACCATCCCCTGGGTCGTGCGCCATCAGGATGGGTTCTGATAGGGCGGAAGATAACTTCCGGCTGACCACCTGAAAACCCACTAAACGGAGGCCTTGCTCACCAGCTGCCCGAGCAGTTTTGAGGTCTTTGATAGCCTCCTTTAACTTCAGTCTGCCAGTGGTAGGTCCGGCTGAACGCGGACACCACCTACCCTTAAGTTTGAACGCAAACCGCAGTAATGATTTGCGTTCCTCCGGGGTAAAAAGGAATACGCGAAGTAGTCGGGGTCGTGGATTTGTCGTAGCGATAGGGACGTTCCCCAATATGGTCAGCTTCCTGACAGTGACACCAGGGAAGCCAGGTGGAAGCAGCTTGCTGACACACAGTTTCAGCCACTTGATGTCATCCAAGATGTGTTCACCTTGGGAAAGTGGCCGCAGATTCAGTAACATTACGGAATATAACGCTACTATCCGTGAAAAGAGTCGACACGACGGGGTGTTTACCCCTACGTGCCTTGGAGTCGACTCCTATACCAGCTGTTTTCACCACTGGCGGTGGGACTGGTCCCCTGTCTTCACAAACGACGCCGGAGCAAAGTAGCGTAAGTTTTCCGCTCTATTGCCGGCGTCTTACTGGTTCCTGGGTCTTCAAGCCCCTTCAACCTTTTACGAGCAAATCTTCTTCTGGTTCACTAGAGCAGGGGCCGTTGACTTTGCATCGCATTGAGTAGTTTCCAGCACTTCGTCAGAACGTACTGGTTCACTGGCGGCCGAGACGGTCAGCATCTTCGGAACGTTCTGAGTACAATCGTCAGACGACTTTACGACTGTCAAAGACGACATCTTTTTCGATGCCGTGGCAACTAATTCTCTGGATTTAGCAGAGAGCTTTTGGTATTTCCGCACCCTATTTTTCTTCACTTTGATCGGCTCATGAGGACAGCCAGCAATTCTACCTGGACTGGCCGGTAGGATGTGCGACTTTATGACCGAGTGACAGACTCCAGTGGATGGATCGTCAGCAATGTTGCCGTCTATTGCATTGTCTTCAAAAGAAATATTCAGGGATTTCAAAATCAAATCCATTTTCGTATCGAGCGACGCAATAGAGGCGAGTGTAGCTATCGCCTCCTCAACATCTGCCAACCTTGAAGCCAGCGCTGAAAGTTTAGCACCGGTGACAGCCGGGCGCGTCGATCTTTGAGCGCAGCATTCAGCATAGCTGAAAAGAAAGTGCAAGCTTGATCATAGCATTTTGTACTGGTCAGCTTGTAGGCCGGTACAAGCTTTCGTGATACCAGCGGCAGCAGACGTCACACTGCATACCGCCAGATGCATCCGTTATTGGCTCTGCACAGTTAACCTGTCCGCAAGCAGCAGTAGACTCATCATACGAGGACCACATAGGTCCATCCGTCTCGGTGTTTAGCGAGACAGCCATATTCATGTGGAAAACAGAGTAGAATTACAACAAGTATACAATAGGAAAACGACCGCAATAAAAAAGCCATACAGCATGCACTGCACAGACTCTGGTACTGGTCTACTTTAAGGCTAATGTCAATTAAGCAGTCTAAGTGTTCCGTCCTTTGTCTAGGAGAAAATTTCCCGCCTTCGATCTACTTACTCGGTGGGGTCGAACTCCAAAAACGTAAACCTAGGCGTCGTTCATTCCTCGTCTTTGCATTCTGGTGACAAATGGAAGAAGGCCGCAAGTAGGGGTTTCAGAATGCTGTGGTTAATAAGCCGTTCCTTCGGGGTCTTAACTGCCGACTTATTAGTGAAGTTGTTCTCAGCTTTCGTTCGGCTCCATCTAGAATACTGCGTCCACACTTGTCCGTCCTACGTTGTTTGGGGCAAAATGGAGCCCGACAGGGTTACAGAGGCAATCGTACCCCGAGCGCCTACTTAGCTTGTGTAAGTATTCAATACAACACTTACGGCTTCGAGGAGACCTACTCCTTACCGCATTTCAACAGGGATGGTCGCACCCGAATTGAGCTGGCTATTTAACCCGGTTGCCTTGTCTTCGCGGTGATCCCATGAAGCTACACAAGCCGCGTTCCGTCCGGATTAGGGCGGAAACTCGGTTATCACGTAGAGTTATGGACTGCCGGAACTCGCTTCCAGATATTGTAGTCAGTGAACCTACGGTTAAGGGTCTCGAGCGTCCGTTAGACGCTGTTGCTTTGCACCACGAGACCTTTCCCTACTCCTGACCATATCCATCTTCCCACTTTAATTTCATTTTCTGTCTTTCTCTTCATTCTTTGGTGTTATTCTTCATTTAAATGACTTTCTCTTGCTTTTTCTACGTCCCCTATTTCACATGACCTGCACAGCGGGAACTGCTGGTTCAGGGAACGTGGGCAGTAATTAGTAGGCCCGGGGTGTTTCGGGTGTTTCGTTTTGGACCTATCAAGTTCTCCTAGCACCTTATAATTCCCTGCCTCAAAGTACCGCTAAAGGAGGAACACCCAAGTAATTTGCCTATCGTTCCAGTCCTGGCTTTTTCGACAGTTACTCTAGGCTTCACAAACGGAAGTCACCTTTTGGACACCGGGTGGTGGAGATTGCGGTTCGCAGCATGACAGCACGGTAATGGAAAATTTGTATCCTAAAAAACTGGCGGTACTTGCCACATGGTCGCCCGTCTGACTACTTCGGGTCCACGCGAAGGGGCAAAGACCAAAGCTGCTGAATGGTCGGACGATCGCAAGCTTCAGCATGTGTACGAATTCCCCAGGGCGGTTTTGAATTTTTCGGAATAATTCTTAAAGCTTTGGCGGACACCAGCGCAGCGTTAGTATTTATCTGAATCGGCGTAGCTGCAGCTGCAGTTGACGGAGACGATGAAGGTCAGAAGACTTCAGGGAAACACACAAGCAGCGCTTTGCCGGCCGGCAAGTTGGCAGTGGCGTACATCTGACTGAGCGATGGTCTATCTCTGGATATTTCAGCGACGGAACATTTCGTCGTCTGATTGATTGACTCTATCGTTTAGCATCGGCGAGCTGAAGTAGACGTGCTGAAGTAGATCCATCCCAGTAATAGGATCGTGCACGACAGCGATAAGGAATACTCCTCGCAAAGCGCGGCACAGGTAGCGCTTAAGCGTGCGCAAACGCCGATCTTCGACGCGGATCCTAAAGTTGTTGGCTGCGCGTAGAGAACCATTCAGCTTTCCGACGGCGTCGTCAGGATCACATGGAAGAAGAATGACTTCTGCGCCAATGTCGACGAGACAGCGAACTTTCGTTTATCGAGCGGTGATGACGAATAGGTGGCTGTGTTGACCTGGTACGTCCGCCACCCCTACGTGCTGGTCGGTCCCGTTTCCCAGCTCCTGGCGTTTGAAGGAACATGGTGAGCGGCACGACTTTGTCCGTGGGCCACAACGATGTGGTTACTAGCAGTAGGAAGACTTTGGCCGCGGTGATTTCGGAGGTGATTTTGATCGAGATGGCCGTTGACGATTTAAACATCGACATCGGCAGCTACTCCCAGAAGTTGTGAAATCGGTAAACTTTTTGTTGAGTGCGGCAATCCACGCTTTCATTTCGAAAATATCGTCTTTCGACGTAGTTCTAGCTTGTGAAATCCGTCCGTAGGATTCAAATTTTGGACTGTGATAACATCCATCTGCGTCAGGGATGCGCCAGCATTTGCCTGGTGGATATTGCGTATTTTATGCGGCATTCTACGCAGCCACGTTTCCTGGAGAAATGTTTCGTCTACTATGTCTGATTTGACTAAACTTTGCGACATTTGCAATAACTGCGCTAGCTTGAGGTCACCCAACGCCGTTTTTCTGTGAAGCTCCGTGGTACGTTGACGATCTGCAAGAGCTGTCCTTTTGAGAACCTCTGCTTTAATTTCCTCATAAGTTTTCTTCTTTGCTGGCGATACAAAGATATCGTCCAGGGCCTCGGCGAATTACGGAGGAAGCACGGAGGTGAGGTGGATATTTGATGCGTTTAGATGGAATGCCACGAAGTAGGGAAAGTGTTTATAACTGAGCAAACCAATGTTTTGGCTTGTTTCGCGGAAGGGCGGAGTGGCGAAGGTTACATATTAAATTTGACCGAAGAGAACTTGGTGACATGTATCCATAGCAGAAGCATGATACAACTTAAGCGATATCGAACAAGAAAAATACACACGAAATTGAAAATGGATTGACCTATTGCAAAACTGAATGAACCTGAGAAGAAAACTTGGTAAATGGTTTAACAAATTTTCGGTCGGGGTCACCAGTTATAGCGGAATCGATCACGGGTTTCAAGGGTTTCACGGGTTTGCGCAGAACGAGTAAGCGTAGCTTTTCGGAGGTTCTGCCTCGGGATCTTACGGCAAGGTTTTGATCTCGTCGGTAGGTACCAGATGTTGTGGGTCTCGACGCAATAGTGGTGTTCAGCACATGAATTCAGCGTTGACTGTGGGAACGTGGATACCTGGAACAAGAGAGTGGTGTAGATAAGTTCGGGAAAGTTGGATAGAAGCAAAATGATAGAAGCGCCGCGTGTTAGCTTGGCAAATGACCAGATCTTAGCAACGTGGAAGACCAGCGAAGTAAGAGCCAAGCGTCTAGGCGCTGTTTGAAGACCTCCGTATTGGGCGCTGAGAAAACAACTTCAGGGAGGGCGTTCCAAGCGAAGGCAATACGCACACTGAAACTGTTTCTTCAGCACAGAAATCAGGTGCATTGGATCATTGGATTGTAGAAAGCAAAAGGAAAGTCCTTTGTCAGCTCCTTTACTTCCCGATCATTGCGTGGATGCCGTGAGTCGCTACGAGACGGTATTCCACAAGGGGCCGTAACAGCTATACTGGAAGAAGCAGGGTCCCAGCTTACTCATTAAGTGAGAATCCAAAAAGCGCTTGAAACATTCCTCCGACTGCTCGTCGACTACATGTTTCGGCAAGTCGTTCCAGTCATTTACAATGCGGGTTGATAGAGTGAGAGTGAAGCGAACTCTGAGTCTTCTGGTTTTATATAATTTCCAGTTGTGCCCCCGAGTGGAACTATTAGTGTTGACTTGAAGGAACACTTGTGGCTCCATTCCCATTTCCCCCATCAGAATACGCCTAGTAAAAATCAGAACACCTCTACGTCGGCGATACTCCAGGGAGAACAGGTGCATCCTCTGTAGTCGAAGAGGGTAAGGCAAGTCCCATAACTCCAGTATGGATTTCGAGGCACGCCGCTGTACCTTCTCAATCATGTTCCACTCAAACCTGGTAAGAGGACAGATGGCGGGTAGTCCGTATTCTAGGATCGGGCGCACATGAGAAGTAAACAGGCTTCTGAAGATATCTGGAGTCAGTCGCGAGAAGGCTCTCTGTATGGCACGGGACATCCTGTTGGCAGCGGCAACCCTCCGTAGTGTGTATTCTGCGGTCCGTAAATCATGTGAGACAAGCACACCGAGATCTTTTTCAAGTATGGTGCTTCTGAGTAACACCCCATCAATATGGTATATCCCGAACGGTGCAAGGGCGCCTATGGGGAGAACTGAGCATTTTTCACAATGTATGGGCAATTGCCAGTTGACTAACCAGTCGTGTAGAAGGTCCAATGATGCCTGCAATCCGTCAGCATCCTCAAGACAGGTTACCTTCATCCGCAGCCTCAAGTCATCGGCGTAAATCAGGCAAACCATCTGAAGCTCCGATGGGAGGTCATGGATGAATATCTTCAACAGTTCTGGACCAAGTACTGACCCTTGCGGAACACAGCTAGTCATCAGCACATGTGTGGAGTAGGCTTCATTCACCTTGACTCGCATGGTCCGGCCATTCAAAAAATCGGCTAGCCAAGAAAAGACATCCCCAGCGACACCGGTGCCACAGAGTTTAGGAAGGAGCATTTCATGGGGGACCTTGTCAAACGTCTCGCTAAAGTCTACAAAAACCACATCCAGTCGTTTCCCAGCGTCTAACGACATCGCCCCGTTTTCCCTAACAACAAGCAGGTTCGAGGTACATGAGCGTGCACGCCGAAAGCCACGGTGGGCACAGGAGATGAAGTTAAGATTCTCGAAGTGAAGCTGCAGGGCGCGCTTGAGAATCCTTTCCATTAACTTGCACAGTACGGACGTTAGGCAGATAGGTCGATAGTTTGCAGGACCTTGACGATCCCCTCCCTTGTATATAGGTTTAACGGTCCCCAATTTCCAAGCAACCGGGAGTCGTCCAGCTTCCAAAGAGAGTGGTGAAATATCTGACAGACGGGAGCAGCATTGTAGTCCGTCAAAGTCTTGAGGAACAGCGGGTGCAATCCATCAGGACCTGGCTGGGAGTTCGGAGCTAATTCACGAAGGCCTTTGGCCACGTCAGCCACACTCATTTCTATGTGCTGCAACGAAGAGGGGTGGATTGGCGCAGTGTCATCGGGTAACGGCGTCTCGCTCGAGTAAGCAGATGAGTATTGCAGGGCCAGTAAACTGGCTTCTGTCACATCGTCGTCAAGTAAACCGCCCTGCTCTGCAGAAATCAGGGCAGGAATGCCACTGCCAGCTTTGGTACTTCTTTTCAAATACGAGTAGAGTGCCTTCGGTGTCGTCCTGGATTGCACAGCGATACTGCGTTCATACTGATGCCGTTTCTGACGTTTATTTATGATGCAGTCGTTTCTGGTCAATTTTACTCCGAATGGTCAAGCGCGCAGTGAGTATGCTTGTATCGGTCCCATAATTTACGTCTTTTGGACAGCAAGCACCTCAATTCTCGGTCTATCCATGTAGGGCCTCTGGTAAACGTTCGCCTTTTGCAAACAGGAACAACCTGCTCAACGAGGGAAATCAGCTTGGAGTACAAAAGGTTCCACACCTCATCTGAGTCCGAGGATAGAGGGATATTCCAGTCCACACCGCAAGCGGACGCTTGCAGGCGGATTGGATCGGCCCGCCAAAAATTCCTGTGGAAACTATCTTGATTGTGAAGAGTGAGGCGTCTAGTCCAGAGGAATGAAACCATACAGTGGTCACTATTACCAATAGGCGGAAGAGTGGTAACGTCAGTGACATCTGATTCCGCCGGGGAACGCATAAGTTCGAGAACATGGGGGCTTGACGGACACATATACGGGTGGGCACGGTAACATGTTGAAATAGGTTACACACAAGAACGGTTTCCAAAAGGTCCGCAGCGAAAACGTCTGAAAAAGTAACACAGTGCAGCAAATCCCAGTCGACGCTTGGGGTATTGAAGTTTCCCAATAGTACACAGTCCTTTCTTCCAGCATGCATTTTAATTGAATTTAGCAGCCGAGCTCCGGAAACCAATGGAGCTCTGTAGAGAACTCCGACTATCAGGTATCTGCATCCATCATGAACCCGGCAACACAGGGTGTCGAAACCACCATTATCATCACAAGTAGCTTCAATTACATGAGCCTTGAGGTCTGCATTCCAGTACAGGATCACACCGCCACCAGATCTCCCTCCTTTGCGGTCAGCCCGGCAGAGGTGAGATCCAGGGATCTGCACCACGGAGTCCAGGAAATCCGCGGACAACAAGGTCTCGGTGAAAGCCATTATGTCGGAATGATACGCTGAGGCAAAAGATTGAATTTCATCGAGGTTGTTTCGAATACTGCGCATATTAGCGGAAACTACGCGCAATCCGTTATTCACCTCTAATGCCTGGGTATGACAAGGAGTAGTTTCCAGCGAATTTTGGTAGCTTGCGGACTAAGCGAAAATCTACAATATATAAATCTGTCTCACCGTTGTCTCGACGGGATCTGAGTTCGTCAACAGCTTGTTTCATGCTCACTCGATCCTCAGGGGAAGGTCTCGCAATACATAAAATAATTCATCTTTAAGTCGCGGAGCTCGTCGAAGAATGCGACGGGCCTCGTCATCAATTTGACATACAATTTTAAGTGGACGAACCTTTGAGGAGTGCTACTGTTTTTTGCCGAGGCGGAAAGCTGAAACAAAGTTGATTCCTTCATCGAACAGTAAAGTGATCATCCGTTGTGGGAACTCCTGATCAAATGCAATCCTTTCAGCTGGGGTAGCCTTGGTGGACTCGACTGTATTTACGATGATAAGGCAGCGGTCGCGGGATGGCGATGTGGGATTCTCATGGATCATCGGCTTCAGAACAGCGGGGCGTCATTAAGCAGTTTCTCCATTTGACTGACTCTATACAGTACCAAATTCGGCCGCGACTGCGATGAAGACGACTTGGATTTTGGCCTTACTCCTGTCTTACTTTTGAGTTCAACAGTTCGTAGCTTTTCCTTTACTACCTCCGCGGACGTCTTGAGCTTAGGCTCCTCGCTCTGGTCAACAACCGCCGGCGTCTCTGTAGATGTGGTGGACGGTGCCCGACTACGCTTACCCGTTGGGGTAGCTGCGCCAGAAGCGCATGTGATAAGGCAAGGAGTTGGTAGTGAGAAAGCAGCGATGTTCCTCTCGGCTTGAGCAGAAGAGTTGAGTGGACTGAGCGCAGGCAGTCCATCAAGGCATCGTCTGCTGCTTATCGTAACACGGCACAGATCGCAAAAGAAACCTATACCCGGAACGTTGGATTGCAGGAGCAATTCGTACAAATCATGGCCGAATCCACAGCAAGTTATGTGTGTCCAGCTCCTGTCCAGTTTAGCATCCTAAACGTTCCTATGAGAGCATTAGGCTAAACTGGACAGGAACTACCACCGTGAGACGGCCAAAAAGGGATTTTGTCCAGTTTACGGAGGGCCAATGAAAATGATGCTAGCGTTGACCAATAGCAAATCGCCATTACGCGTGAAAATCCGGTGAGTCCAGATCCCGTCATTGCCTACCCTGGGTATCCGAATACGGACATCACACGACTACGCACTTAACAACTGACTAATATATGGACGGCTCGGAGCTAACGTTCACCCAGTACCTGTTGCCGTAGTTGCTGGACGTGGGAACCCACCTAGCCGATGCTCCAAGCTGTTGGTCAGGAAACGAAATGGATCTTACCGCGCACCTGAGAACATCACAAGGCGACAGAAAATGAAAACCGGGGTATAAGAATGCTATATGTACATGAAACGGTGTAGTACAAAGAACATTAGTATCAGAAAGCGGCATTGTCCATATGGTTAATCCGCTTTAGCGAGTGTCAAGCTAGGAGGCTAAAGTTGTGCATAAGGAAGCAAAGGACTCCGCTCATTCGCACGCCATACTTTATTTCGCTCAACAGGCGGCCTCTTGTGCCGTGCGGAATGCAACCACGTTCTGATGTGGCGGGTAATGTCAACATCCGAGGCTGCATCACCCATGCGTTGCCGAATGATGCCTTGATAGTGTTTATGGATTCCTGTATGTCAACCTACCTTGTACAACGCCGTTCATATTTGTTCGCCTGAATGCAAACAAACCTCCTGCGCCGGAGTAATTCATCTCCGCAGCAACTGATCTTATCATTAGCCGTTCCATGGTATCCCGGACGACGATTTGCACGTTAGCACCGTGCACAGCACACAAATGGTTGACCTGAATTCGTGAAATAATAAGACAAACTTACGAATCTGTTTTTGAAATCTTGGTCCTTCAGCCGTTCATCATATCTCTTAAGCTCACTGAGCGAGATGAATGGCAGAGAAAGTCCCGGTGCAAGGCTTTGGGACTGTCGTTGCAGCATCTGCAACACTGCTTCGGACATGCGGCGATGGCCGACCAGTTCTGATCGCATGAGACATAACGCATCTAAAAATAAAGCTGAGTGCAATGCAATGCATTTGTTATGTGTTATATTTTATGGCCTTCAGTTCCTGCAGCACAGCCAGATTGCATGGTGCAACGTCAGCAACAACTGGGGGTGCGATTACTGTTTAATAGGGGCCTATGAAAGCGATACTTACGGTTGGTTGTTGATGGCCGTGGACGTGGTGGACTAATGCCACTGAAGAGAGACGTGGGCGCAAGTGCGTATGTTGCTGCAGCAGGCCTTTTAGGTTTGGTGGGACGCGCGGCATCTTCGTCATCGGAGCTAGAACGGACAAGCCGGCGTCTAAATGGAAATGAAAAACACCATACTCACATTGCACGCTTAGCTAGAAGGCCCATCGGAATTGTATCGTCTGTGGATGGCAGCATGCCGCGCTCTGATTGTCGTTCGATTTCTCCCGCATGTGAAAGCTAAATAACAAGGGGGGTTAATATAACAAAGACTTACTCGTGCTAACGATGATAGACACTGCAATACTGGCTACATCGACATCGGGCGCAGTGTGGTTTTTCACCGCTGCATAGTAGTGCGTACCCCGCACGGAAGGTAGTTGGGCGTACGCAACTTCCTCTCTAAGCCATGTATTAATGACAATAGTTATCAACTCCTCGGAGTCAAGGAGTTTGACAACGCTGTATCCTTGAAAAGCCATCGGTGCTGAAAAAGAAAGACGTTAATAGTTAGAGTGTATAAGTGGGCGGCATGGGGTAAATTACAAGGCAATCCTTCAAGGGAAAGGCGTTACACTTGAATAGAATATGACAGGCTGAGAAGCTACATATTTCTGTTTCCAACTGCGATGCACGGAAGATGTACGCCGTTGAGGAATCCATGCTATGCGTGAACAGCATACGGAGATTCATAAATTTCCGGCATTGCACGACCATGTTCCCAGAAAAATTTGTTAGCACTCTCGGTTTGCCATCGTTGATGACCACGTTATCCGGCTTTACTGTGGAAAACAAAGTGCCTTGCAAACGAAACGCTTTTTGACCCTTATATGTGCACATCCCTACATTGCAACCAGTGCTTGCGCTGCTGAAAGTAGGAGGAAGCTGTTCCTCTTCCGACGTACGCCGCATGATTTGAGCAACCGAACGCGGGGAACTGTGAATCATGCGATTAATGGCAAACAAATGAGACTCAAACGGAAATGCTGAGTAGCTGTCCAAGGTCCTCATCTTTTGTACGTCAGCGGGCAGATGAACCAGTGAGTGCACGTTCCACGTCATCTCAATGGGACCATAAAGATCAAAGTAATCATGTAAAAATACATGAATAAAAGGAATAAGGAACTGAAATAAGGCAGTGTGAAGGTGAGGGTGGCACACAATATAAATAGCGAATGAGATATGGAGAAGGTTATGATAAAAGGCCTCAGGCAATACCCCGATTAAACACGCTGTTCCGGCGTAGAGCAAAAACTGACGCAACTCATTTGCCTTTCAAGATCGGTATTCATCCAGTGACCGAAGCTTAGGTGAAAAGTCCGATGTCCAAAAAGTTTCGAAGTCTTGCAACCGTTCGTTTGCTAAAATCATGCGCTCCCTGCGCAGTCGAAATCCACTGTCCACTGGCGCAGTGAGCCAGTTTTTTATCAATCTGCGTGTTACACCCAAACATACCGAATGCATATAGTCAATTGGAAAGTCCTCAACCAAATCTACATTCAAAGTAGCAAAAGGCGACGGCTGGCTGACATTCCTTCGAACAGATGCATTCGTTTGCAATGTGCTATCCGTAAGTGGGTACGTCACCTTCCTGCTCATATACTCACCACGTTGAGTGCATTTGTCGCAGCTGTAATAACCCGAGTGTTCTTTCTTTCGTTTCACATAAGCGCGTGCAGGGGTATCACTGATAATGGCTTTCAGGTGGAATAATCCATCCATTTGCAAAGAACGGATGTCATCAATCGTGTCGTACAAATAATCATCCACGTCGTTCGGTTTTGAGGTCCCACCATAAACAACAACAATGAATGGCTGTATGAACACTGGCTTTATGACACGACACAAGATAGACCATATATACAGCTTGGATGCATTAAAAGGTTTAATGCCGTCAATAGGCAACTGATAGTCAACTGTGTCATCAGCGGCTAGCGAAAGAGCAGAGCATACAAACTGTAAACCTCTCACCAGACCTACGTGACAGTAAGTGCCCGGTGCAACAACACGTATGCGGGAGTTCCGTGTGGTGCGCCTCAGCGTCCGGAAATCCTTTGGAAAAAATGGCATCCACGGTTGCACAAGCCCCCACCAGTGGACGAACAAATGATGCTGGTACCTGAGATTTCGCAATCAATTTTCTCAAGATATGGACCACTTCATCGGGGTCTTTGTCATCTTCACAGCAGTTGGCAACGTTAGTATATGGCTGAACTGTGTAAGCAATGATATTTAATATATGTTAAAGATGCGCATGCCCTTCTGTCGTTTAGCTGCTGACAACAGAAGCACTTCTTCGTAGCTGAATCCTGATGCCATTGTTTTTGCTGCACGGTAAATGGTGCTACGAGACGGAAACTGTGCAGTTAATTGATAACTTTGTCGACGTGACATGCTGAAAATGAACACATATGTATTAAACAATCTATAACAAGAAAACCTGATAGGTGCGCCTGCGGAAACGCAGTTTCAAGGGAGCTACACAATAGCACGAAACAAAGCGGTACCAGCGACCAAGGTTACAAAACCGAAATTGGCCAAATAAAACGACCTGCCGATGCATTTAAACCACTGGGGTTATGGTCAAATGATATCAAATATAATGCATACCAACTATTAATTTATTAACAAATGTCAAACTAAATGCATTTAGCTGCAAGTAATGCATTAATACCTGAACTGGACATCTGTCCAGTTTATGTCCAGTTTGCTACGTTTAGTGTTACGTTTGTGCTACCAGGGAGATGGTGCACTGCAAGGAGTCAGAGCGCGAAGTAAGTCCTTTAAAACGAGACAAGCATTTGGACGTCATAGCAGATGAAGTCAAAATAGTCAACAAATGAGTCACCAAAACGAACTTGATTCGTCTTCTTAGGATCAAAATATTTCAATGAACCAGAACGCTCAACAGGACGCCGCTATCCGCAGGATGAGCCTCGAAATAGTGGGTGAGGGGAAAATTCGGAACAAGACGAATGTATGGGCAAGATACACTTTTATTGTCGAAACGCAAATCTCGATAGCTTCAGACGCCGTAAAATGGTTCAAGCTGGGGGAAAGTTATAGTCGCCTGCCGAGACGTAACAAATGCTCTTCGGGGGGGACAAGCCGGATGCATGCGTATGCGACTCGGCTTTGTGACTCAAACGCACTAGTCGTCTCGCGAACTGTCAAGCTACCTAAGTTGTCTATGTACGAAATGATATTAATTTTTGATAATATTTTACACGGACAAACAGGACAAGCTCCAGGTCACTACATCCCAGTATCTATGATAGTTGCGAGGGATTATAAATGAATACAATCAACATCACTGCACGGTTCGTCTCCAGTACGAGCAGGGTTTAGTGGACTAGGCCGCAGATAATCCTAAGAAGGTTTTTTGATTATGTTACTGGAGGCAGCGGGGTGGAACTCTCCATCCCAGCGTTATGGCAACCAGACGGGAGCTTGCGCAAGCAGCCTTTGGCAAGACTTGTGTAATTATTGATGAGTACACTGGGGTCTTTGATCGGTAGAGCTGTCTGCCACATATTGAATTGGTTTCAGGAGTTCCAGAGCATATGTGCTTAGCTGTTTATAACGGAGACACAGGTATTCGAACTACTGCTGTAGAGGTTGTACATGTCTCTCTTCTTAATAGTACCCCCTTATTCCCTTTTCCAGTATATAATGTACGGTTTTGTTTTAACTAACAGACAACCGATAAATGCTTTTTCAGGTTTTGATGCGTCTTTTAATTTCAGCTAGGGAGCTGGGCTCTAACCAGTGGCGAAAATTTTGTTCTGGTCCAAGTTGGAGGCAGCAAGTGGGCAACCGCGACACATGTGAATTAATTAGTAAGGGTTCAATAATAAAAAGGTAGACAGTGCATGGGTTTATAAAGTGGTACAATAATGTAACGTTTGTAGTAAAGTAGTTTATCGTAACCAAGGTAACATGTCCCCGGAATTTCCAAGGGGAGTCATTGTAGCGAATTACTGCTAACTCAAGGGTTCGTTAAACGGTGAAATAACCGTCGTGCGATAAACTTAAGCTTATTAAAGTATCCTATGAACAAGTGGGTGCTAAAACGTTGTGAGAAAGGTAAAGTTCACTTATTGCTCGTTGGTGATGACTTCTTCTGAACTGTCCTTTGCTACAACTGGGAAGTCAGGGAATCCGCAGCGTGCAATAAGTTCAATCATGCAGAAATTTGAAAAGGAATTGGGGGACGTCGAAGGCTAACCGGCAAGGACATGGAGAAGCCATATTACGTTTAAATATGCAGTTAATGGAGGAACGTGTTCAATCCGTATGAGAAGTAAATGGTACTAGACAGGGCTCAGCATAAATTAGCTGCTGGACAAGGGACAAGTGTAACGTGAAGTCATGAGAAGCTAACAGTTGTGCACAGTGTTAAAGTAACTGCAAACTATTGCCGCGGAATTGATTTCGAATTTATAATGTGCTGGCCACTCAGTAGGCGTATAGCTAAAGACGGTGCAGAGTGTATGCTGAATAGAGATAGCCTGATAACTAATGCATAAACCTGCGGGTATACCTAATGGCGTGAAACTAAAAATAGAAAATAAATGGCAGCTATTCCAGTTAGCATGGATATATGTATACCACCCTACTTACAGATATATAAATATCATAGCTATATATGGTAGTTTGACTGAGTAATAATAGAGCAGTATATTGTCTACATACATGTACGTTGTTAGGCAAAACTCCTATGTATAACTGAAAACCAGGCTAACGCATGTATTTATACTTAGACGTATTTTTATTAAGGGAACGTGGCTGTCTGTTCGCATATGTGACATATATAAAGTCATGTGGTAACGCATCCGTCGAGGGTTGAATGCAGGTATTCCCTATGTAGGGAAGCAGCTTTCTTGTGTTGAATTTCAGCAGTGGTAATCATCAAACGGCCTAATAAGCCTCCATATTTTTACTTTTTGCCTCATACACTTGCCAGCTGCAGTGTAGCCATGCAAATTGACTTTGGATGGGCAATTTACGCTAAACCTTTTCCAAAAGTTAATGAGGAGGTAACTTAACCTTTATACTATGTAAGCGACCCTGCACACGGTGTCACAATGGAAGAACACTGGATAATTTGACGCGTAATAATTTTTAGGTTAATGCAGTCCAGTGTTTAATGGAGCATATGGTCCACCTAGCACTGCTTGGCGTAATACTGCATGCATGAACGCCGTGTGGTTAATGATCATTGAGCGAAAATGAAGCCCCGGAAGCACAGCCGGTATCTTACCGAAAATACCAGGCGCGCTCTTATTAAGTTCATGGTGGCGATGTTGAACGCCATGGAATAAGAAGCATTGAGCACGACTAACAACGTTCACAGCAAAGCAAGAAGTATATATGACTGAGCCTGTATTTTGGGCGTAAGAACAGACCTTTGAGCCCTATTCGACTACTGTCGACTGCGTTGGGAGAGTTCGACGTGCTTATAACCTGCAAAGCGGCAATACAGAACACATTGGAGGTTTTAGGTCGCGGCATAATAGGGCTAGGCTTAAGAATCGGACGTGTAACAGAGCGGTAGCTATAGTGGTCCACGAATCCGGACCCACCCACTGAAATAGCGACCAAGTGTTGCGGCGCATGGAAGCATTTGTGTAAGCACCAGTGGCTTCTAAGTATGCACCACAGGGCTGTAGGACAGAGGGGCTTGTAAAAAGCCTACGGCCGTTCACGAAGTTATGGGAAAACAGAGGCGGTAAACAGTGCGGACTAACCAGAAGCATGGGAAGTTCGTGGCGGGAATTTGTGATACTTGATTACCGGTTAGGTTATATGCGGAGTGGGCTGTAAACTATGGAAGCGGGGAGAGCATGGTTGCTCTAAACTTAATTGCTTGGAGTAGCACCATTTACCTTTAAACATGGGTGGCCCTGCGGGGCGGTTGACGAACCACCACGTGTAGCGTGCGAACAAAAAGAGGGGCAAGGAGCGCGGTAAACAAGCTATTTAAAGATAAACGTGAACCAAGTACCTGCACACTTACCTTTTTCATATGGTCATTTCCTAGAGCATTCATGAATAAGGTAAAGGGATGCGGTATATTGAAGTCGCGAGCGACAGGTGGGTAAGCTTGTAGGCAAGAGACCCGGGAAGCACGTTGCTGTATAGTTTGATATTTATGCCAACGTGACTGGGGTTGAGTAAGGCTGTAGAACTGCCACAGATGTGGCACGGTTGTGGACACTTTATGTGATTCCCTTGGTTGCCCGCATGACTAATACACGGAGAAGTATTATAGGCCCCATAACAGGGGCGGCACCCTCGCAAATTAACTGGGGTCCATTTTAACATCACTAGCGTAAGCGCACATATGTCCAACCGAGGCAAACTAATATTGCCACTAGCTCTACGCGCCTCCATGAACGGTGGTTACTTAGTGCATGTATTTCCCAAGCCCCTGACATCAATATTACCACGAGCTAAGCCACAAAGCTTGGTTCTGCCTACCTTCCAGGCGTATTCGTAGGTAATCTACATTTGTCCCATAGTATCTGTTTCATTATTGCGACTAGTGTTGGCTCAACAGACGTTCGCCCCCGGCGTCCATTATGCCCATGTTGGCCTCACAGCAGTGTCATCAGCACCGCCGCTCACCACACTTACTTTGGGTTTACACGCCACAATGAACGTTGTTTACTGTGCCCATATACGTCCTCTGGCAGCTGCATCGATACTGCTATTATCAAAGTAGCAGCCGTTGGCTTCACTTGCCTCTCTGAAGGGCCTAGGTAGCTCCTAAACCAGCGGCATTAAAATAGCCACTGACAAAGTATGCACCGTAAACACGGCGCGCCACCACCGTGTGTGTTGATTAAGGGCTTATAGATCTCATAACTGATGTCATTGTCGCTACGAGCAAAGTTACTGACTTGGGCTGAAGTGCAGCTTCAAGGAGCATGCATGGAATGGGTTTTATCAAATTCACTCTTACGAGGTATCCGCGGGTTACAAGTAATTTCACATTTTGGGTCATGGAATGCAAATGTTTGACATCCCTTTCACTGCATACTCAATGAAATATGGCATAATCACTGAAACACGGTAATGAAAGGGAAACATGCCATGAAGTTCAAGGCCGAGGTATGTATCGATTCCAAATATTCACCTCATTATGAGGAGCGGTTTCTGCGCTCTTGACCCACAAAGCGCAAGCACCGAGGAATGGATTTTGTAAATTGTGCCACTAACAGACATGAAAGCAATATGCGTACCGTTAACGGGAAGTCAATTTGCGGATAAAAGCAGCACCAATGTTGCGCGAATCCAAAGAGTCAGGCAGCATCTGTAGCAACAAATGTGTCCAGCATATTGTTATCTGAAACCAGCGAAGGCGATGGGTTTTGTGAGAGGTGCATGATCAGGTATCGTAGCCAGATTATTTGGTAAAAGACCCGTAGTGTAATACTGCGATAGAGAATATGCTCAACGATTAAGGACTTACCCACTGATACAACGGCCAGATGGTGCGGCGCATAAAAGCCGATGCTTGTAATGAGGCACTACAAGGCGATAGGACAGAGCGTGGCCCTGAAAATGCCCGTGGCCGTGCATGAAGTTTTGAGGAAGCAAAGGCAGTTATCAGTGCCGACTCACCAGGGGCAGGAGAACCTCGTTGCGGCCCTTGGTGAAACCTGAGTACCGGTTACGTTACACGCTTGGTGGGTTTTAAAGCAGGGAAATGTGGGTGAGCATGATTTGGTTGCGAGGTGACTAAATAGAGCGGGGATGGCACTGCGATTCGGCAGACAGAGTACGTTACGGGACATGCGGGCAAGGTGGTGGGCAACAGACGCTGTAAGCATGTTGCTGCGCAGGCAGTATTAATCACCAAACCTACTACTTAATCGGTTTCCAAGAAGAATCATGCCACCATTCCTCAAGGAGGTGAAGCAAGACAACGCTGCAAACGGCGATTGACTAGCAGCTAGGAGTCACAGTTAACCGGTTGCTGAAAGAGAACTCACGGTCGCATAAACACGTACTTACTCGGTTTTCAAAGGAGACTTATATGGACCTTCATTTACCATGTGTCATGACGGCGCAATGCAAACAACGGTGCAGTGGCGGGCAAGTGGCGCAGGAGCCGTGGTGCTGGAACGTTGGTGTTATTTACCAGGCCGTCTGGACACATAACGAAGAAAGTCAACTACTAAATGACACTTGTTGCACTCAAGTGCCATCAGCGCTAGACTACCTTGTACCTTGTACGCCATGGAGAAAGTCTAGCCACGCAACTAAAGTACCTGGCATGCAGTGAACACGAAGTAGTTCGCCGGTTACGAACTTCCTCTTCATACCCACGCCCGAGGTTGACGAGGTGAAAGAATCGATACACTGGCCTTCGTTTGCAGCACCGAGAGGCTTGTTAGCGTACTGCGTAATCTTCCTGATGACAAATTTTGGGTGCCGTTTAATGGCAAGGTTATTGAAGTTAATGGAAATACAACATACGTCGTGTATGCGGAGCAATTGGTCCTTGTCTCCGGAGCCCGCCGTAAGCATGGATAGTACAAGGAGACTCCTGAGGCTCCGATCCATCTCTTGCCGACAGTGGACCTCTATTACCTTTATATTTCATGTCTGTACTGCACGCGACAAGGTCCTCCGGATAACATACATCTAACGAACGGTCAGCATGCTTTTCCTTGTGGTGACTCCGTTCTTACAAACTTAACACACGGTTTAATAGATCACCGTGATCCCTTTGCGTCAGCAAAAAGTTACGCAGTACCGTCTACCTCCTTGCCCTCATGCTTCTCAAGGCCAAGTTGCTTCACGAAGGAAAAGGCAACTTAACTCCTAAAGCCGTGCAGCGGTCTTCACTCCGCCATTCAATCCAACCTGCATATTGGGATCGTCCACATCTTGTTTTCAAAATGGGTGACGTCTCGACGGCAGTTACACTTGCTTTAATCATGCACTGCTAACTTACTAGGTATAGACCGTTGTCATACGTCGCCTGCCCCTGAAAATGGCGACGGTGACGGATACTTTGGGTAAATGCATTATGGTATATATTCTTATTTCCCGCCAGGTACAGACTGTTTTCTCAGCTGGCCTCCACGTTTGTGGTAATGCTACCGGCGTACATTTCCGTAAGACCCGCTCATGCATCCAAACCTGCAGCATCGGTCCACCTATACTTTGCGGCGATGCCTACTCTCACACTTCATCTAAATGTCAAATCCCGTAAGGGCGAAGAGAACTGCTCCAAAGCTGGTTGGGTTCCAATAACAACCGGATGCCTACCTCCAAGTCGACGTTCCACTGTTCCACGTTTACCCATAACTACGGTTACAAGCGTGCTCCATCTACACTTGTTTCCTTGCCATTGTACTACAGTACTGAGGTGATATAAGTGGTACGCTATTCCTTTGCTGACCTCTGTCGACTGTTATCGATAATGCTGTGGCAACCCTGCGGTATGGGGATGTATTTTCACTTCACGTAGTAAGTGTCGCTGCTACTGCACGCGGAACACAAGCAGTTTACATGGTGCATGTGCTCCCAGAGCGGCAATGATACCACTGCTTTACCTGCGTTTTCTATAACCTCAACCCTTCAAGTTTGGAAAGGTATTCAAACGCGGGCTAACGTCACAGCGTGTTAGCCGCGCATGCTTTAGTTATCTCCATAGGGTTGCAAACCAGACAACTGCGTGAGTAAGGAGGCAGTTACTAAGGTTAACAGAGCAACATACAGATCGTAACAGCACATTTAGGGAATATCATCCCGCCTCTTATGCATATGTGTTCACGGGGTACGCATGTTGTGCTTGATGCAAGAAATTACATGACGGAAGCAACGGATGAGTGAACCTTACATGCATGCAGCCTACCGGGGAACTCCACGCACCGTGCAATATCATTGTATGCAGTGCCTGCTGGAAGTTCGGTGGAGGGAACATTAACAGCCTGACTGTGCGTTATCGCTTCCAAGGATCACCGAAAAGGGCGCCTGAATTGGGAATTCCGCTAACATACATCAAACCAATTGGCTCCTATTATCATCAAAATGTACCTCCAACGTTAGGAATCTATTTACAGAACATGGTACACGCCGGTATATGCCTCTTCTCCGTTTTACGCCGCACGTCTTTGCTGGAACCAAGTTTGGCATAAGTCACATAACACCCGCAAAACTTCAGTACCCACGGGTGCATCATCATCCCCCTCAGACCAAAGGCGCATACTTTTATAACGGAAGTCACCGGTGACCGCGCCTTTTTTACCCACTTTAGCACCACCATACGCGGTGGTGCCTAGACGTATTAACTGCAATGGCCATACCGCGGTACATTGAGCAGCAATCTCCGTCATTCGCGGTTGGATGGGTGATTTCCGTTTGGCGGAGCCAAGCTGCGCTGGTTTCCCAACCTCTCTGCTGTGGTCCACGGACAAAACATCCCTGTGAACGTCACGTACGGCAACGCAATGCTGCACGCAGCTTGTGTCTAGCATACTTTCCTCATCATTAGACAGCGCACACCTCACCGATTTTGGCAAGCGTCTCTCATTAACCGCAGGCAACAGTCTTCCCCGTCCAGCGGCATAGGTTCATTACAGTACCGCGTAGTGCATCACGGACATCACCTCAGCAAGCCTTTTCAGACTCCACAACCCCGCGTTATAACGCGCTGATCCGAGGCTGTGAACCTGCCTTATCAATTCCGCCATCACCTCCGCCTTGCAAAGTGTAGTCGCGCTGTCCACCGCGCGAAACGCAACCATCTCGCCAGCCTCTACGCACACCACATTGCTAACGTTGGCCCTTTGAAAAGCAAACACCACGATCTCAACGATTGACTAGGGCGACCACGTTCAGGGGCTGAAGACGATGTGAGGAAAGCAGGTTTCGTAACTAAAGATTTCAGTTAGATCCTATCCACTGAACTTTTCAATCAATGTGCATTCAAATATAGACATAGGTTAAACAGCGGGCAGTCCATTCTCAAGAATTGGACCTACATGCGTAGGGCGTAGCAGCCTGAAGATCTTCATAGTCAAGCGAGGGAAGGATCGTCCTATGGCGAAAAAACAACTTGTTGGCGGAAGCGAATTTTCTCAAGGTATCTTCAGTCACCAAAGTCTTTCTCACGCTTCGAGTTTGGCTACAAATCCCACCAACATAATAAATTCTAAATGGTTCATATGCCCCGATCGGAAGAACGGAACTATATAGTAATTCGGGTACTTGAAGCCTGACCGACCAATCATGCGGCGCTACCGCGAAGTTATCCTAGCCGATTCAACGAAGCAGAGTAGTTGGGGCGGCTAGGTTCTGCGGCATTACATGTTCATTGACGGCACAGGGGATGGGATGCCATTTTAAACGCTTGTTACCTAATGAGACGATGAAGTTAGTTCGATGCGGTAACAGCTATACCTGCAATGGTCCTAAGCACGGCATCCGTGGGAGCTATTGTGGTAAACGAATGCGCGCAACAACTCAACGCTTCCAGGGAGGTGTATGCAGAGACGTGCGAGGTGTTGTGCCGGATCCACTTGTTACGGGACATAAACAGACGGTGCAGTCAGCTGTCAGTTGCGGATCCAGCGGAAAAGGCTTTTATTATTCATAGGCTAAGGAACCTGATATCCACGCATGAGGAGACGTGTTATTTAGGAATTCTGGAAAACATCAGACAGAGCAACATGGAATGCTATCAGTATTTCCGTAACACATGGTTGCCATGATGGAGATGCTGGGCGGCGCATCAGTTGCGGCATGTCATGCTGTTCAGATGCATTTCCACTAATCGAGTGGAGAATGAAAATATGCACCTTAAACGCACTTTATGCAAACGCTCCTCCTTACGGGCGCTTTTCGAGGTGATCGTTAATTGTGCCATAGGCATAGCTGACCCGCAAAGCACTCAGTGTGTGACGGAGTGCTTGCGAAGTAATACAGTACACGGGGGTGGATTTTTGATGTCAGAACTTGGTAGCAGAGTGACTGCGTATGCCCGCGAAAGGGTGATGAGACAATTTCGGCGCACGACTATGGTCGAGGTCGTGCCGAATATTTAGTACCTGGTATTCTCAAGATCCGGGACCGCTGTGTACCGCGTTTTCATAGACCAAGGCAGTAACTGAGTGCACTTTTAAGCGACATTCACAGCGGTCACATTTTGCACGTGGCGGCGGGGCAGATTGGGAATGCTGATGGTTGATTGATCCAGCCGTACAACCTGAAACAGCAGAGGACTTGGATTTCGGTCAATGTGATACGGTCTCCGCAGTTGGACATACACACAGTGCGCTAGACAAGCGCAAAAAGATTAGCGGATTGCGAGTGGTGCTGGCAGAACTCGATGTGCACGTCCAAAGTCTTGACTCAGACGGATAACTGAAACGCTAGATATTTTGCCGGCTTACGGAACTGTTATCCGCTAAGTTGGACTAAGACATTCGCAGCAACACGTTGAAGTGTTCAGAAGGTATGCCGCTGTGCAGGGGAAATCTACCACGTTTATTGGGAGGTCATCGTGAATGAGATGCAAACTGTACCTCGATTGCTACAGATCCATTGGCGAAGAAACGCACCGTGTCACCTGCCAAACCGGTCGAAACGGTGGTCGAGTCGAAGACTAGTGGCGTGCATACGCCTCATCGAGGTGATTCTTTTACTTGTAGTAGCGTTATCTTTCGTAACTTTGCTGAATCTGCCTCAGCTCTTCCTAAGGAAAACACGCTGAGTGACGTCAAGTAGACTAACCTCTGCGTCAACAAGATGCTTCTACCTGGTTTTCCTGGTGTTACTAGCAGGAAGGTAACCAGCTTGGAGAACGGCTTTACAGATAGGCTAAAAACGTGACCCCAAATACTTCGTGTAGTCCTCTCAACTCCAAGGAACGCAAAGCGGTAATGCGCTTTGCATTCAAACTCAAGGGTAGTGGTGTCGGCCTTCAGCCGGACCTCCAACTGGCAGATCGACTGAAGTTTAAGTAAGCCAACAAAAGCCACACCAGCAGGCTGGCGGCTGGTGAGCAGGGCCCTCGTCTTGTGGGTTTTCCGTTGGTCAGCCGGAACTCAACTTCTGCCCTACCAAAACCCCTCCTGGCTGCGTATGACCCAGGGCTGGTCGTGCCGAGTTCCTTCGGGTAGTGTTTAGTAATTTGCGTAGCATAACGAACAAGGTACACGCGGTGAGTCTATTTGCATACAAGTCTCATACCGACATACATACTATACCGAAATGTGCTTGGCCTCGGACATCACAGACGGTGCAGTAAGTTTTGCCTAGCTGTGCACTGCTTGGACATGATCCCTCCGTTGGCCGCCAAGGTGAGGGCATCGCTCTTTACGTGCACTGTAAACTGGATGGGTTGAGTACCTGCTTATTACAATCGCCGGAAAAAATGTTTAAGCCCTGTCGAATATTGCGCTGTTATCCATGAAAGAACCACCAAGACGGGGTGCATTTTGCTTAAGGGTTTTGGAATTTAGATGAATAGAAGCCGGCTTGGCCGCAGTCATGGAGGTTAGGCGCACCTTAGCAGACGACGCTGAAGCAACTGTAACACAGTCTTATGCTTCAACTTGTTTTACTCGTCATTCTTGACGAGGTTGGAATATGCATTAACCGTACGGACAGAACCGTTCCTCCTACAGGTCAAGTGGCCCATGGGCTCATCGTCCATGCACATCTCCATGACCTGTACCTCCAGAGGACAGGGTGTGACGTTTGTAGTAGGCACCTCCGCACTTTTTATTAGCACGCGATGTGAACAACTGGTGTTATTCACCCCCGCCTGCACAGCCATAGGTGCAACTGTAGGAATCTTAACACTAGGTGACGCTTCCAGGTCAGCCGCTTGCACTTTGAGTGAGTTCTTACCTACCGGTTTTAGGGCGGAAGGTTTGCGCACTTCCCTTGCCCTCTTTCGCTTTTTCTTTTTTGGCCAAGCAGGCAGTGACTTGCGTTCCATTTGTGGAAGGTCAACGGTGCACTCCGAAGCATATGTCTCACTTATCTCATTGTGAACTGGAGCTGCCGGTTGGATGAATACGCATTAATGCATAGTCTGTCAGCAGGAAGACCGCCCACTACAGGGTCCACCTTCGCGATCTTCAGGGATAGCATACTGAACTCCACTTTAGTATTGAGCGAGACAAGGTAGGCAGGCTCGGCTAATGCCTTCTCAACAACTGTGAACCTGGATGTCAGTGTTTTGCAATCAGCACAGATGTCAGCGGGTCGCTTCGCCCTCTGAGCGCAGCAATCAGCACATCGAAAAATAACTTTTTCACTTGATGCTAGTATATCATTCTGGTTCGTCTGGAGGCCGGTACAAATTTTGTGATACCAGCTGGAGAAAACATCACCCTCACCTACCAACAGAGGAATTCGTAACCGGGCTCGCAAAGGCAGGATTGCCGCAACCTTCATTAGACTCACCAAAAGCGGACCCAAGGATTTCATCCGCCTCGTCTTTTAGGGAGACGATCACGTTTAACGTGAAAAATGAAGAAGAATATAAAGGCACGTATTTAACGTAAAACGACCAAAATAGGCAAACAGTGTAAAGCGGGAATAAACGGGGAACAACAACAACATTTACCAGTAGGCGTCAAGGTGGCGCTATGTCCAGTACCACCTTACTCAATCCCAGGTACTTTGGTTCAAGGAAATATGACAACAATGAAATTTCGTTTCGTGTTTATTCAACCACCGTTTTCTACACTAATTCATCTGAAAAGCTCGATCAGTAGGGTACACCAAAAGCGAGCTACCACGTAGTACACAGAGCACAGGCGTATGTTTGCCTTATAACACCAGCAACTATCAGCTACTGGCTTCTCGACGTGCAAGGATTACGGTGCGGATGTCTGTCGGGCTTCTAGATGATGTACCTGAAGCACGAGACTTAGAAAATAGTAAGACGCGGGCAATAGAGCGGAGAACCTACGCTACCTTTGCTTCGACCTCTTATGCAGAGACAGCGAGTCCCACCGCCAGTGGTGAGAAAAAGCTGGTGTGTGTCCAATCCAAATGAATTCGGAACGCGCCGCAAGGCAGTGAAGTATACACTTTCCAGCGTGGTGCCTCACACGGATAGTGGCGTTTTATTCCGTAACGCTACCGAAGCTGCGTCTGCACTCCCAAATACACCTATTTTAGGTGACATCAAGTAGCTCAAAGTGTGCGTCACCAAGCTGCTTCCAGCTGGCTTCTCTGGCGTCACTATCAGAAAGCTGACCAGGTTGGGGAACGTTCCTACCCGTAGAGAAACTCCGCAACCCCGACTAATTCGTGTGGTCCATTCTCCCCGGAGGGACGCAAATCACTACTTTGGTTTGCATTCATACTTAAGGGTAGTGGTGTCAGCGTTCAAACAGATCTTTCGTTGGTAAATATATTGAAGTTGTAGGAGGCGGTCCAAGACCAAAGACTGGACGGCTGGCTGGTGAGTGGAGCCTACGTCTGGAGAGCTTTCAGGTGGTCAAGTAAAGTTATTTTCCGGTCTATCAGAACTCATCCTGAGGACGCACGACCCTGGGTGGGTAATGCCGACTTCCTTGAAATAGTACTTAGCAACGTGCGTAGCCTAACGAACAAGGTGCACAAATTGGGACATTTTAGACAGCCCTCGTCCCGAGAAACTTGCTTTCACTGAAACGTACATGTCTTCGGATACCTGGGACTGTGTTGTTTGCTTACCTAGTTTCGCACTGCTTAGAACAGAACACACCGTTGGTCGTCAAGGCACAGGCGTTGTAATTAATGTGAGCCGTAACTTAGATGTGTTGAGGTCCTTCACAGTTCATTTGTCTGCTCAGACTGCTGAAATCCTATTGGCACTTTTGTGCACTTTCTGTACCCAGTTTACAGTTGTAGTGATATACAGGAGGGCTGAATGTTCTTCCAGGGGATATTTGATTTTATTTGCACTCATTACACAATTCAGCGTTTAGTTCTGAGGGCTTTCAACCTCAAGGAAGTCTGTTTGGCCGCTCTTTCTTACAAGTTAGCGTCAGAAACATTCGGTACAGATTTTTTGTACGGACTCTTCACGTGCCGTTGCACTAGTTCATGGACTTACCCACTAGGTATATGAACAACCAAATGCCCGCTACGTTACTCGACTTCGTGACAGAGGTTTTGTACGGGGCCCCTCTAGGTTTAAGTGAGCACAAATGCATATTCCTTCGGTATGCTCTATCAAGGCACCGACAGATCGCGGTTGAATTACTTCCGAGTAGTTGGCGGGTGAACTATAGTGCAATGCGAGCTAAGGTTTCCGTACTGAACTGTGAGATCTCGATGGCCGATCGTGTCTAGTTAGTCTGAAATAAATTTAAGTCATACCTTGCGGAGGTTTCCAATCTCTATATTCCACTCGCGAGAAATAGGGGTTGCGTGCACAGCCACCATGGATTGACAACACAAGTACGTACCTACACATGAAACAGTCTAGTTGTTGGTGAACCCACAAAGCAGCTCCAGCAGCGTATAGTGGACTCCTTCGGTTGCTGCGTCAAGAAAAGTCCGGAGAAGACAGACCTATGGGCGAGATGAACGTTTGGTGTCGAAACACCAAGCCCGCTAGCTGAAGAAAGCTGTAAAATGGTTCTAGCTGGGGGAATGGATAGTTGCGACGAGACGCAGCGAAAGCTCTTCAGGGCGGATTAGCCGGACGCGCGCGTATGCGATTCGTCTGTGTGGCTCAAACCCACGTAGTCATGGTGCGCATAGGCAAGCTTGCTATGTTAGCTAGGTACCGCCTGATATTATGTTTTGCTAATATTTTACCCAGGAAAGCAGGAACCGCTCCAGGCACAACATAACCGTACTCCTGGAAGGGAACCGTAATTGACACTTCCAACTACGTAGGGACTGTCCGGCGCGAGCCAACCTACAGCGAGACCAGGCAGTGAACCCTAATGCAGCTGCTGAAGGAGAACCAAGCGATCGGACCCTAGCGAGCTCCGATCCAGCTCCTCGCCTAAGACGCCGCTAAAGAGAAAAACGGGAGTACGTTCGTAGCATACGAGCACTTGCGTTGGACCACGAGTGAGTGTTCTGTTGTTCGTAACCTAATAAGTAAGAAAGAAACATGGGAGGTCAGGCATGCCGTAGAAACGACAGCAACAGATAGGGAAAGCACTTATCGACTAGGCAGCGAACACTCGAGGAAACAACTGTTTTCTTCAGTTTTCAAAACGGTTTCTCCGTGTTTACACCTGGGTTATGCAACCTTTGCGATGTTTTTCGGTTGTCAAAAGGTAATGTGCTTTATGAGGTTTTCAGTGGGTACTGGCGCGAAGGAAAACCTGAAATCGCTCTTAGGAACATTAAAGCTAAGCTGCGCTTTTAGGTTACGTACCGCCCGGCAAACCCGAGGACCAAACCTAGTAAACTACTTTGGCCTGGCGGAGTACGATGGCTCAGAAGGCGGTTTCTCGAATGCAGCGTTGCTGGCTGCAGGCGTTTCCTCCCCATTGGTTAGGTCGGTTCATCGGTGAATTAAGAATGGAAGACACCGTTCGACTGTGGATCAACGCAAGCAACGTTGAGACGACCCATTTAGACTGTTTCGCGCTTGCCGGTGCGTACGAAGAAGGAAAAGCTATCCTTACGTTTTAGAACTTAAATGAACCTTCATATGGTCATTCGAGTGCGCTGTGTCGACCACCAAAGCGCACAAAGACCGACAGACTGTGGTGCCGAGATTTTGGAACGTAAGCCATGCGATGCTATTCCCGTATTGCGAACGAGTTATTTCGGCGCAAGCTCATGGCTAGCTGCCGAGTGTAACGCGCTTCTTAGCGAGGAGTGTTGGGGATTCCAGAGAAGTCGCCGAGTAAGCAGAGGGGTTGACCATAGACCACTTTGGCGCCGGATGCATGGAGGTCGGATTTCAGCGCTGATTGAATTCCAAATAATACCATTGACTGAACTTCTGTCCAACTAAGTACGTTAGTGGCCATTAACCAGGGTTTGGGCGATCGGTAGAAGCGCTCCACCGTTCAGCTTGCTTGAGGATGGTGGGCGATTGTCCAGCCGGGTTTACATCCGCGGACTTTGTGTATAAATAATTAAATAGTATATTCGCGAATTCTTCGAGGCACCCCAATCCAGGCATGATCAGAATTTACGTGCAATTATGTTTTGCAACAAACACGCTGCTATGTATGTAATCGGCAATAAGCCGAAAGTCGTACAGGCTTTGGGGAATGCAAAATTAATCATGAGGAATAAAGCCGTCAAAGCACGACGACACGATGGGTTCTAGCGTGCATAGTGTAAACAGTCTGGGCATTACATGTGTAGTGAAAACGATACATGTAGGCAGAGAGTATCTTACCCTTGAACGTGTCAGGAAAATATTAAATTATGATTTTAGTTCACTTGCCAGTATGTAATTGTGGGCAGTGATTTTTTTCAGAGGCGAGTCACATCCGCCACGTTGCAGTGTTGTTAAACGGGCAGTTGTGGCTTTTTATAGGGAGAACGCTTGCCAGGCGTAATACCAACCACGTCCTGAAACACTGTCGGAACTCCTTTTGTACACTAATGTAACACTGGCAGAGCAGCTTGCCGACTGATTGCACCCTCGGTTTTCCGCAGTCAATTGACTTCCAAGTTCCTCTGTTATTTGATCAGGTGTCCTTGGCCGGGACGGCCATAATGGCTGGGGCCCATGGAGGGTGAGAGCTTCATGAAGATTCGTCTTTGTGAGTGTCCAGTTGAGCAAAATGTCAGTTTCTTGCATCCGGATTTTTCAGGTTTATGTATCCGTTCCAGGAGTATGAATGTCTCGTGTCCAGCTATCATACTGGGCAACGGTCGTGGTGGTGAGTGCAGTTGTATACCTTTGTTGTACAGCCATGTTCCTTGTAGGTCCTTGTGGGTTACGTCCTGTCCCGGGCAAAAGCTTTCTCGGTACAATCCCAGATCCCCAACAAGTTCCGGACCTTGAAAAATGGGCAGGTGAGAGACAAACAAGGCCGCAAAGAACAAGCGTGGAAACAAACGTTGTTAAAGTCCTATGGTATAACATTTAGAGTGGAGACAAACGATGTACAATGTGCAACAATGATTGTGCTGAAATCGTCTTTTGAATGTTCTACGTAAGCAATGGCCATATAGGGTGGTTGTAACCATCTACAATGAATACAGAGCGTTGCGCTATTGTGCAAAAACGCAGTATCGGTTTGCTATGATGCAACTATTACGTGGGAAGACAGAAAGCAGTATTCAAAGACCAGCGACGTTTGTATGGTGGATGAGCTGCTGGTAGCCTACCTACTTCGATAGGCAGCGCAGAATAAGTAAGTGAAGGTATAAATGGGTGGCGACTAAAGAAATGCAAAGGTCAATTGGTGGTAAGTCAACGGATGGATAAGACTCAAGTGCTGAGTTAAATTCTTCTGGGGATCAAGCCAGAAAGACGACACGAGAAGCGAGCGGGCATCTGTGTGCTGACTTGATGAGAGGAGTGAAGAACTAAAAAGCTAAGAAAGGTTAATTGACGGGAAAGGCGTTGAATAGCTGAGGATATCAGAACATGAGGCCTGACCGCAGCAGCTAGGGTGCTAAGCTAACAGTACCAAGCTGGATGGAGCCAGTGAATGCTAGCCCGAGAGCTGGTAAAAAAAAACTAAGGTAGTACTGCGAGTAAGGGATAAATGAACATCTAGAAATGTGAGGCAAAACAGCGGCTTGCGCTAAATACATGGATATGCTTGCACGACGGAGGAACGCTAGGAGAGGTTTGGTGATAGTAGGACGGCGGATGGGTGAAGCGCAAGTATACAATGAGGTTGTTAAATAGTTCAGAACATAAGAGACTAAGACGCGTCGACGCGCAGCTAATCAAATCATGCAGGGGTGCTAATGGAATATAAATAAGGAGGACTGAGCAGGAAGAGGCCAGTGAAGGAGCTGAACTACAATTAGTTAGGTGTCACTGACGAGTAAGCGACAGATGAGAATTTAGCGAGGAGCGGGTAATGGATAATTGAACAACTAGAATGGAGAGGTTAGGAGCGGCTCTGCACAGAACACACGAGTTACGTTTGCTCTACAGAAGCAAGCTAAGGAAGGTTTCATGTTGGAAGAGAAGGGAACGGAAGGGGTGCTAGCATATAAAACGACTGTTAGATAATTCAGAGCATAAGAGGATAAGACGCAGCGACGCCCAGATAAACAAACCATGCTGGGGAACTAATGGAATAAAACTAAGGATGCCTGAGCCGGGAGAAGCCAGTGAAAGAACTGAAGTACAATTAATTAGGTGTCGCAGATGAGTAGGCGACAGCAGTGCATCTAGCAAGGAAGCCTGTGCCGGGAAAGGCCGATAAGAGAGCTGGACTTCAGTATAAGTAGGTGTCATAGACGTAGCGAGTATTGGATAACTGAACATCTGGCATGGAGCGGCTGTGCGCGGACTAATTGAGTTATGTTTGCTCCACAGAAGAGAGATTAGAAAGGTTTCATGAAGAAAGGACATCGATTGAATAATGCGCAAGCATGCATAACAGCTGTTAGGTAGTTCTTGTCATAGAGCCTAAGACGCAGCGGCGCGCAGCTAATCAAATTATGCTAGCGTGCTAGTGAGATATTACAGAGATGACTGGAGATAAGTAAAGCCCGCCCACCGATTGAAAAAAGAATGAAAACAGAAAGCGATATAAGAAAAGGTTAAGGTCTGGATGCGAAGGGTTAATTAGTAAAGGGGGGAAAAGCCCACGAGCCTATCCACGTAATGTAAACAGAACCATTAAGTCAGCCGAATCAAGAGAAGTGATGTCTCCGAAGTCCAGATGAATTCAGTGAGTACGAGGCCGGCTAAGCGGTAATGGATTAATCGGCGCTTTGGCACTAGGTCGTACAATGCACGTAAAAAAGGCTATAACAATAATGAGGGGCCAAATCTAGCTGTCCCTCAGAGTAGGGGTAACAGAGTTAAGTCTGCGGAGCCTACACCGTTTAAGTCACGGTAGCATGGGAGTAGTCCGAGAGAAACAGACTAGTCCGGTGAGATAAGATCACAGCAGGGGAGTAAAGCTAGCAGTCCAAATATAAAATGAATGAAAACAGCAAACAAGATAAGAAAAGGTTAAGGTCAGTGTGGGAAACGTTTACTGATAAGGAGTGGGGGAGCCCACGAGGCTTTCCAGGTAAAGAAAGTTAGACGTTGAATCAGATGGACCAAGTTTTATAAGATTGAATAACTTTGAGTGAAACCGGAGAAAAAGTGGCCAATCTGACGAGACTGGAATACCCAATGCGTAGGAATAGCACGTATAATAAAGGCTGGGAAAAGGGTAGTTCAGTTAAAGCCCATGATGCAGCTTGTGGACCACCGTCGGTACCCACAGTGGCTGGACGCCAATGTGAAGCAACCCAGCGCCCGCAGAATGCGCGCGTTATGGTCGCAGCGAATACATCCGGAATTGGAAAAGCTTCGGGCAAATGGGTGATGCAATCAACCATCGACAGGATGTAGACCATGCACTTGCACGGCGGAAGTGGTCCAACGATATCGAGGTGGACCTCAGTTAATCGACTTGCTAGTGCCGGGGTGCATCCTATCGAAGCTGCAACATGCCAAGAAACTTTTGCTCGCTGGTACGTCAGAGCGCTGGCTGCCCAAATGCTGACGTGGCGCTGTACGTTGGGCCCGACGTAACTGTCTTCCAACCCCTTGGCTAAACCTCGGAGGTCAGGATGCGCGATGTTGTGCAGCTTGTGGAAGACTTCAGCAAAAGGCAGTTGGTACAAGTGGACCTGGATGTCCGTTGGGGACGTCGCAGATTATTGCATCCGTAGCCCAAGGGAACGGTCTATTTACCAACTTTAACGTAGACCCTTCGCAGGCTGGCACGGTCAGTTTCGGCTTTCTGAGCAGCGGCCATAGCCGAACGATCGAGCGGAAGATCGGTCGGAGCTAGATAGTTTACGTTTGTAAGCGTACCCGCAACTACGTTATCCTTGCTAGAAAAGTGTTGGACGTCCGTCAAAAACGGAGACACGTAATCTAGATGGCAAACTTTTACGCCAAGCGTGTCTGGATGCAGGGTTCCTGAAGGCCTAGACGGTTGTTTTGTGAGCTGTGAAGATGGGAAACTGCTTGCCCTCATGAACGTGGCGGAAATAGAGAACGGCAGAGTACACTGCGATTACCTCGCAACCAAACGTGCTGTAAGCGACTCGGCCGTCTGAAGAGGTTAAGAGAATAACTAAATAAAGAAATAAAGAAATATTTTATTCTCGACAAAGCGAGACACGCCTTTTGGGCATGATCAGCACATTGCATTATTGTACATGATAGCGGAATAAGCAGCACCAACAGTGGGAGTAGTGAAGTTGGAGACAGTAGTGTGGGCCCATAGAGCCCAAAGGTTGTATGTAGTCTATGTACACAGAATGCGAGAGGTAAAAATAGTGATCAGATCACTTATATGGTATGTTGATGAGGAGGTAGTCCGATGAGGTCCCGTAAGCAATATAGGTCAGTGAGTGAAGTATGAGGAAACGGGTGGAAAATACTTAAGGCTTGACAACTGCCTTGAGTAATCTGCTGTAGTTCTACGCTGACTGCGTTTTCCAAAGCCTTGACGGCTAAACTGGTTGATGCCTGCATTTAAGTAAGGAAGCATGACGGGGAAAGCAAGTGTTTCGTTGCTAGATTCGAATACTTTTCGTGCTTCAGGCTTAAGGTCAACTTTACCGTTGTTGCGTCTACGTAGTTCGGTGAGCTGTTGCATAACTTCGGCACAGTGTGGCAGGAATTGGCTATAGTAGATAACCATGCCGTTAAACTTCGAATGGCGGCTGAAGTCGTTGGATGAGGAACGTCGCGAATGGTTTGGACTATGTCCTGCAATGGGCGGATACCCTCGGCATCAATTTGGTTTCCGAGGATTTTAATGCGCGTCTGCATGAAAATGGGCCTTTCAAGATTGAAGCTGACCTTGTGTGCCTTCAGCCGTTCCAAACAGTGTTGTAGATGTTTTCGGTGTTCCTCTTCCGAAGACCTGTTTGACAGAATGTCGTTGATGTAGGGTTTGAAGGAAGTCGACTCAACGTACCATGGAGTCGATAAAGCGTCGAACTCTCTGCGCGGAGTTGTGCCGACCGAATGGCATCATTTAAAACTCGAATAGTTTAACTCGTTTATTAATGGCAGCATTCGGTATGTTCTCGTCGGCGGCCGGCAGTTGACGACAAACTCGCACCATGTCGAACTTTGAGAACGCGCTAGCTCCATGTAGACCGACTGTCATATCCTCCATATGACGATTAGAATAAAGATCCAGAATTGTCACGTTGTTGAGAGCGCAGTACTCGCGACATGGTCGCCAGTCTGACTACTTCGAGACCACGCGAAGGGGCAAAGACCAAAGCTGCTGAATGGTCGGACGATCGCAAGCTCCAGCATGTGTACGAATTCCCCAGGGCGGTTTTGAATTTTTCGGAATAATTCTTACAGCTTTGGCGGACACCAGCGCAGCTTTAGTATTTATCTGAATCGGCGTAGCTGCAGCTGCAGTTGACGGAGACGATGAAGGTCAGAAGACTTCAGGGAAACACACAAGCAGCGCTTTGCCGGCCGGCAAGTTAGCAGTGGCGTACATCTGACTGAGCGATGGTCTATCTCTGGATATTCCAGCGACGGAACATTTCGTCGTCTGATCGATTGACTCTATCGTTTAGCATCGGCGAGCTGAAGTAGACGTGCTGAAGTAGATCCATCCCAGTAATAGGATCGTGCACGACAGCGATAAGGAATACTCCTCGCAAAGCGCGGCACAGGTAGCGCTTAAGCGTGCGCAAACGCCGATCTTCGACGCGGATCCTAAAGTTGTTGGCTGCGCGTAGAGAACCATTCAGCTTTCCGACGGCGTCGTCAGGATCACATGGAAGAAGAATGACTTCTGCGCCAATGTCGACGAGACAGCGAACTTTCATTTATCGAGCGGTGATGACGAATAGGTGGCTGTGTTGACCTGGTACGTCCGCCACCCCTACGTGCTGGTCGGTCCTGTTTCCCAGCTCCTGGCGTTTGAAGGAACATGGTGAGCGGCACGACTTTGTCCGTGGGCCACAACGATGTGGTTACTAGCAGTAGGAAGACTTTGGCCGCGGTGATTTCGGAGGTGATTTTGATCGAGATGGCCGTTGACGATTTAAACATCGACATCGGCAGCTACTCCCAGAAGTTGTGAAATCGGTAAACTTTTTGTTGAGTGCGGCAATCCACGCTTTCATTTCGAAAATATCGTCTTTCGACGTAGTTCTAGCTTGTGAAATCCGTCCGTAGGATTCAAATTTTGGACTGTGATAACATCCATCTGCGTCAGGGATGCGCCAGCATTTGCCTGGTGGATATTGCGTATTTTATGCGGCATTCCACGCAGCCACGTTTCATGGAGAAATGTTTCGTCCACCATGTCGGATTTGACTAAACTTTGCGACATTTGCAATAACTGCGCTAGCTTGAGGTCACCCAACGCCGTTTTTCTCTGAAGCTCCGTGGTACGTTGACGATCTGCAAGAGCTGTCCTTTTGAGAACCGCTGCCTTAATTTCCTCATAAGTTTTCTTCTTTGCTGGCGATACAAAGATATCGTCCAGGGCCTCGGCTAATTACGGAGGAAGCACGGAGGTGAGGTGGATATTTGATGCTTTCAGATCAAATACCACGAAGTAGGGAGAGTGCCTATAACTAAGAAAACCAATGTTTTGGCTTGTTTTGCCGAAGTGCGGAGTGGCGAAAGTTACGTATTAAATTCGACCGACGAGAATTGGGTGACATGTATTCATAGCAGAAGCATGATACAACTTAGGCGATATTGAACCCGAAAATTGCACACGAAATTGAAAATGGATTGACCTATTGCAAAACTGAATGAACCTGAGAAGAAAACTTGGTAAATGGTTTAACAAATTTTCGGTCGGGGTCACCAGTTATAGCATTATCTATCGGGCGCTATTAGTCAGGTTCCTCCGCCCAAGGAATAGTCGGAACTGGACGAATGTATGGGCAAGTTACACTTTTATTTTCGAAACGCAAATCTCGATAGCTGCAGACGCCGTAAAATGGTTCAAGCTGGGGGAAAGTTATAGTCGCCTGCCGAGACGTAACAAATGCCCTTCGGGGGGGACAAGCCGGATGCATGCGCATGCGACTCGGCTTTGTGACTCAAACGCACTAGTCGTCGCGCGAACTGTCAAGCTACCTAAGTTGTCTATGTACGAAATGATATTAATTTTTGATAATATTTTACACGGACAAACAGGACAAGCTCCAGGTCACTACATCCCAGTATCTATGATAGTTGCGAGGGATTATAAATGAATACAATCAACATCACTGCACGGTTCGTCTCCAGTACGAGCAGGGTTTAGTGGACTAGGCCGCAGATAATCCTAAGAAGGTTTTTTGATTATGTTACTGGAGGCAGCGGGGTAGAACTCTCCATCCCAGCGTTATGGCAACCAGACGGGAGCTTGCGCAAGCAGCCTTTGGCAAGACTTGTGTAATTATTGATGATTACACTGGGGTCTTTGATCGGTAGAGCTGTCTGCCACATATTGAATTGGTTTCAGGAGTTCCAGAGCATATGTGCTTAGCTGTTTATAACGGAGACACAGGTATTCGAACTACTGCTGTAGAGGTTGTACATGTCACTCTTCTTAATAGTACCCCCTTATTCCCTTTTCCAGTATATAATGTACGGTTTTGTTTTAACTAACAGACAACCGATAAACGCTTTTTCAGGTATTGATGCGTCTTTTAATTTCAGCTAGGGAGCTGGGCTCTAACCAGTGGCGAAAATTTTGTTCTGGTCCAAGTTAGAATGGAACAGCAGGCAGCAAGTGGGCAACCGCGACACATATGAATTAATTAGTAAGGGTTCAATAATAAAAAGGTAGACAGTGCATGGGTTTATAAAGTGGTACAATAATGTAACGTTTGTAGTAAAGTAGTTTACCGTAACCAAGGTAACATGTCCCCGGAATTTCCAAGGGGAGTCATTGTAGCGAATTACTGCTAACTCAAGGGTTCGTTAAACGGTGAAATAACCGTCGTGCGATAAACTTAAGCCTATTAAAGTATCCTATGAACGAGTGGGTGCTAAAACGTTGTGAGAAAGGTAAAGTTCACGTATTGCACGTTGGTAACCAGTTCTTTTAAAACAAGTTGATTCCGAGGGTATCCGCCCATTGCAGGACATAGTCCAAACCATTCGCGACGTTCCTCATCCAACGACTTCAGCCGCCATTCGAAGTTTAACGGCATGGTTATCTACTATAGCCAATTCCTGCCACACTGTGCCGAAGTTATGCAACAGCTCACCGAACTACGTAGACGCAACAACGGTAAAGTTGACCTTAAGCCTGAAGCACGAAAAGTATTCGAATCTAGCAACGAAACACTTGCTTTCCCCGTCATGCTTCCTTACTTAGATGCAAAGGCATCAACCAGTTTAGCCGTCAAGGCTTTGGAAAACGCAGTCAGCGTAGAACTACAGCAGATTACTCAAGGCAGTTGTCAAGCCTTAGCGTTATTCTCCCAACCTCTTTAGACGGCCGAGTCGCTTACAGCACGTTTGGTTGCGAGGTAATCGCAGTGTACTCTGCCGTTCTCTATTTCCTTCACGGTTGTTTTGTGAGCAGTAAAGATGGGAAACTGCTTGCCTTCGTACATAAATAAATAAATAAATAAATGGAATATTCGCGTTTTACAGAGAATATACCATTTCTTTATTTATGTATTTATGAAGGCAAGCAGTTTCCCATCTTCACAGCTCACAAAACAACCGTCTAGGCCTTCAGGAACCCTGCATCCAGACACGCTTGGCGTAAAAGTTTGCCATCTAGATTACGTGTCTCCGTTTTTGACGGACGTCCAACACTTTTCTAGCAAGGATAACGTAGTTGCGGATACGCTTACAAACGTAAACTATCTAGCTCCGACCGATCTTCCGCTCGATCGTTCGGCTATGGCCGCTGCTCAGAAAGCCGAAACTGACCGTGCCAGCCTGCGAAGGGTCTACGTTAAAGTTGGTAAATAGACCGTTCCCTTGGGCTACGGATGCAATAATCTGCGACGTCCCCAACGGACATCCAGGTCCACTTGTACCAACTGCCTTTTGCTGAAGTCTTCCACAAGCTGCACAACATCGCGCATCCTGACCTCCGAGGTTTAGCCAAGGGGTTGGAAGACAGTTACGTCGGGCCCAACGTACAGCGCCACGTCAGCATTTGGGCAGCCAACGCTCTGACGTACCAGCGAGCAAAAGTTTCTTGGCATGTTGCAGCTTCGATAGGATGCACCCCGGCACTAGCAAGTCGATTAACTGAGGTCCACCTCGACATCGTTGGACCACTTCCGCCGTGCAAGTGCATGGTCTACATCCTGTCGATGGTTGATTGCATCACCCATTTGCCCGAAGCTTTTCCAATTCCGGATGTATTCGCTGCGACCATAACGCGCGCATTCTGCGGGCGCTGGGTTGCTTCACATTGGCGTCCAGCCACTGTGGGTACCGACGGTGGTCCACAAGCTGCATCATGGGCTTTAACTGACCTACCCTTTTCCCAGCCTTTATTATACGTGCTATTCCTACGCATTGGGTATTCCAGTCTCGTCAGATTGGCCACTTTTTCTCCGGTTTCACTCAAAGTTATTCAATCTTATAAAACTTGGTCCATCTGATTCAACGTCTAATTTTCTTTACCTGGAAAGCCTCGTGGGCTCCTCCACTCCTTATCAGTAAACGTTTCTCACACCGACTTTAATCTTTTCTTATCTCGCTTGCTGTTTTCATTCCTTTTTCAATCGGACGGCCAGTTTTACTGCCCTGCCGTGATCTTGGCTCACCGAACTAGTCTGTTTCTCTCTGCTTGCTCCTATTCTACTGAGACTTAAGCGGTATACGCTTTGCAGACTAAGCAAGATGTTTCCCTTATATCTAGGCCTGCTGGACTTGCCCACCAGTTATTGTTAGCTCTTTTCTCACCTTTACTCTATATCCCTGTGCAAACGCGCCGACTAATCAAGTCTTACCCCATCGGCATCCTGCTCTCCGACTTCATTCAGACTTCTGAGACGTCACCTCTCTTGGTTCGGCTGACTCAACTACCCGATTACATTACCTGTAGAGCCTCGTGGGCTTTTCCCGCCTTCGTCAATAAACCTTTCTCATCTTGACCCTAACTTGTATTATCGCGCTTTGTTTCAATTCTGCTTCAACTGGAGTGCCCGACCTTACTGCTCTGAGGTAATCTAGTCCCATTGACCTGCCTCTTTCTCTTTGACTGCTCCTATGCTACCCTGACGTAAGTGGTATACGCTATGCAGACTCAACGCTCTTGTTCCCCTACCCGGAGAGTCTGCTAGACTCGTACACCCTCTATTGCTGCAGCCCTTTTCCCTGCCTTTATTATACGCGCTATTCCTACGCGTTGACTATTCCAGTCTCGTCAGATTGGCCACTTGTTATCCGGTTTCACTCAGAGTTATTCGATGTTACAAACCTTGCTCCGTCTGACTCAACGTCTAGTTTACATCACCTGGAAAGCCTCATGGGCTCCCCCACTCCTTATCAGTAAACGTTTCCCACACTGACCTTAACCTTTTCTTATCTTGTTTGCTGTTTTCATTCCTTTTATATTTGGACTGCTAGCTTTACTCCCCTGCTGTGATCTTATCTCACCGGACTAGTCTGTTTCTCTCGGACTACTCCCATGCTACCGAGACTTAAACGGTGTAGGCTCCGCAGACTTAACTCTGTTACCCCTACTCTGAGGGACAGCTAGATTTGGCCCCTCATTATTGTTATAGCCTTTTTTACGTGCATTGTACGACCTAGTCCCAAAGCGCCGATTAATCCATTACCGCTTAGCCGGCCTCGTACTCACTGAATTCATCTGGACTTCTGAGACATCACTTCTCTTGATTCGGCTGACTTAATGGTTCTGTTTACATTACGTGGATAGGCTCGTGGGCTTTTCCCCCCTTTACTAATTAACCCTTCGCATCCAGACCTTAACCTTTTCTTATATCGCTTTCTGTTTTCATTCTTTTTTCAATCGGTGGGCGGGCTTTACTTATCTCCAGTCATCTCTGTAATATCTCACTAGCAAGCTAGCATAATTTGATTAGCTGCGCGCCGCTGCGTCTTAGGCTCTATGACAAGAACTACCTAACAGCTGTTATGCATGCCTGCGCATTATTCAATCGATGTCCTTTCTTCATGAAACCTTTCTAATCTCTCTTCTGTGGAGCAAACATAACTCAATTAGTCCGCGCACAGCCGCTCCATGCCAGATGTTCAGTTATCCAATACTCGCTACGTCTATGACACCTACTTATACTGAAGTCCAGCTCTCTTATCGGCCTTTCCCGGCACAGGCTTCCTTGCTAGATGCACTGCTGTCGCCTACTCATCTGCGACACCTAATTAATTGTACTTCAGTTCTTTCACTGGCTTCTCCCGGCTCAGGCATCCTTAGTTTTATTCCATTAGTTCCCCAGCATGGTTTGTTTATCTGGGCGTCGCTGCGTCTTATCCTCTTATGCTCTGAATTATCTAACAGTCGATTTATATGCTAGCACCCCTTCCGTTCCCTTCTCTTCCAACATGAAACCTTCCTTAGCTTGCTTCTGTAGAGCAAACGTAACTCGTGTGTTCTGTGCAGAGCCGCTCCTAACCTCTCCATTCTAGTTGTTCAATTATCCATTACCCGCTCCTCGCTAAATTCTCATCTGTCGCTTACTCGTCAGTGACACCTAACTAATTGTAGTTCAGCTCCTTCACTGGCCTCTTCCTGCTCAGTCCTCCTTATTTATATTCCATTAGCACCCCTGCATGATTTGATTAGCTGCGCGTCGACGCGTCTTAGTCTCTTATGTTCTGAACTATTTAACAACCTCATTGTATACTTGCGCTTCACCCATCCGCCGTCCTACTATCACCAAACCTCTCCTAGCGTTCCTCCGTCGTGCAAGCATATCCATGTATTTAGCGCAAGCCGCTGTTTTGCCTCACATTTCTAGATGTTCATTTATCCCTTACTCGCAGTACTACCTTAGTTTTTTTTTACCAGCTCTCGGGCTAGCATTCACTGGCTCCATCCAGCTTGGTACTGTTAGCTTAGCACCCTAGCTGCTGCGGTCAGGCCTCATGTTCTGATATCCTCAGCTATTCAACGCCTTTCCCGTCAATTAACCTTTCTTAGCTTTTTAGTTCTTCACTCCTCTCATCAAGTCAGCACACAGATGCCCGCTCGCTTCTCGTGTCGTCTTTCTGGCTTGATCCCCAGAAGAATTTAACTCAGCACTTGAGTCTTATCCATCCGTTGACTTACCACCAATTGACCTTTGCATTTCTTTAGTCGCCACCCATTTATACCTTCACTTACTTATTCTGCGCTGCCTATCGAAGTAGGTAGGCTACCAGCAGCTCATCCACCATACAAACGTCGCTGGTCTTTGAATACTGCTTTCTGTCTTCCCACGTAATAGTTGCATCATAGCAAACCGATACTGCGTTTTTGCACAATAGCGCAACGCTCTGTATTCATTGTAGTTGGTTACAACCACCCTATATGGCCATTGCTTACGTAGAACATTCAAAAGACGATTTCAGCACAATCATTGTTGCACATTGTACATCGTTTGTCTCCACTCTAAATGTTATACCATAGGACTTTAACAACGTTTGTTTCCACGCTTGTTCTTTGCGGCCTTGTTTGTCTCTCACCTGCCCATTTTTCAAGGTCCGGAACTTGTTGGGGATCTGAGATTGTACCGAGAAAGCTTTTGCCCGGGACAGGACGTAACCCACAAGGACCTACAAGGAACATGGCTGTACAACAAAGGTATACAACTGCACTCACCACCACGACCGTTGCCCAGTATGATAGCTGGACACGAGACATTCATACTCCTGGAACGGATACATAAACCTGAAAAATCCGGATGCAAGAAACTGACATTTTGCTCAACTGGACACTCACAAAGACGAATCTTCATGAAGCTCTCACCCTCCATGGGCCCCAGCCATTATGGCCGTCCCGGCCAAGGATACCTGATCAAATAACAGAGGAAATTGGAAGTCAATTGACTGCGGAAAACCGAGGGTGCAATCAGTCGGCAAGCTGCTCTGCCAGTGTTACATTAGTGTACAAAAGGAGTTCCGACAGTGTTTCAGGACGTGGTTGGTATTACGCCTGGCAAGCGTTCTCCCTATAAAAAGCCACAACTGCCCGTTTAACAACACTGCAACGTGGCGGATGTGACTCGCCTCTGAAAAAAATCACTGCCCACAATTACATACTGGCAAGTGAACTAAAATCATAATTTAATATTTTCCTGACACGTTCAAGGGTAAGATACTCTCTGCCTACATGTATCGTTTTCACTACACATGTAATGCCCAGACTGTTTACACTATGCACGCTAGAACCCATCGTGTCGTCGTGCTTTGACGGCTTTATTCCTCATGATTAATTTTGCATTCCCCAAAGCCTGTAAAACTTTCGGCTTATTGCCGATTACATACATAGCAGCGTGTTTGTTGCAAAACATAGTTGCACGTAAATTCTGATCATTCCTGGATTGGGGTGCCTCGAAGAATTCGCGAATATACTATTTAATTATTTATACACAAAGTCCGCGGATGTAAACCCGGCTGGACAATCGCCCACCATCCTCAAGCAAGCTGAACGGTGGAGCGCTTCTACCGATCGCCCAAACCCTGGTTAATGGCCACTAACGTACTTAGTTGGACAGAAGTTCAGTCAATGGTATTATTTGGAATTCAATCAGCGCTGAAATCCGACCTCCATGCATCCGGCGCCAAAGTGGTCTATGGTCAAACCCTCTGCTTACGCGGCGACTTCGCTGGAATCCCCAACACTCCTCGCTAAGAAGCGCGTTACACTCGGCAGCTAGCCATGAGCTTGCGCCGAAATAACTCGTTCGCAATACGGGAATAGCATCGCATGGCTAACGTTCCAAAATCTCGTCACCACAGTCTGTCGGTCTTTGTGCGCTTTGGTGGTCGACACAGCGCACTCGAATGACCATATGAAGGTTCATTTAAGTTCTAAAACGTAAGGATAGCTTTTCCTTCTTCGTACGCACCGGCAAGCGCGAAACAGTCTAAATGGGTCGTCTCAACGTTGCTTGCGTTGATCCACAGTCGAACGGTGTCTTCCATTCTTAATTCACCGATGAACCGACCTAACCAATGGGGAGGAAACGCCTGCAGCCAGCAACGCTGCATTCGAGAAACCGCCTTCTGAGCCATCGTACTCCGCCAGGCCAAAGTAGTTTACTAGGTTTGGTCCTCGGGTTTGCCGGGCGGTACGTAACCTAAAAGCGCAGCTTAGCTTTAATGTTCCTAAGAGCGATTTCAGGTTTTCCTTCGCGCCAGTACCCACTGAAAACCTCATAAAGCACATTACCTTTTGACAACCGAAAAACATCGCAAAGGTTGCATAACCCAGATGTAAACACGGAGAAACCGTTTTGAAAACTGAAGAAAACAGTTGTTTCCTCGAGTGTTCGCTGCCTAGTCGATAAGTGCTTTCCCTATCTGTTGCTGTCGTTTCTACGGCATGCCTGACCTCCCATGTTTCTTTCTTACTTATTAGGTTACGAACAACAGAACACTCACTCGTGGTCCAACGCAAGTGCTCGTATGCTACGAACGTACTCCCGTTTTTCTCTTTAGCGGCGTCTTAGGCGAGGAGCTGGATCGGAGCTCGCTAGGGTCCGATCGCTTGGTTCTCCTTCAGCAGCTGCATTAGGGTTCACTGCCTGGTCTCGCTGTAGGTTGGCTCGCGCCGGACAGTCCCTACGTAGTTGGAAGTGTCAATTACGGTTCCCTTCCAGGAGTACGGTTATGTTGTGCCTGGAGCGGTTCCTGCCTTCCTGGGTAAAATATTAGCAAAACATAATATCAGGCGGTACCTAGCTAACATAGCAAGCTTGCCTATGCGCACTATGACTACGTGGGTTTGAGCCACACAGACGAATCGCATACGCGCGCGTCCGGCTAATCCGCCCTGACGAGCTTTCGCTGCGTCTCGTCGCAACTATCCATTCCCCCAGCTAGAACCATTTTACAGCTTTCTTCAGCTAGCGGGCTTGGTGTTTCGACACCAAACGTTCATCTCGCCCATAGGTCTGTCTTCTCCGGACTTTTCTTGACGCAGCAACCGAAGGAGTCCACTATACGCTGCTGGAGCTGCTTTGTGGGTTCACCAACAACTAGACTGTTTCATGTGTAGGTACGTACTTGTGTTGTCAATCCATGGTGGCTGTGCACGCAACCCCTATTTCTCGCGAGTGGAATATAGAGATTGGAAACCTCCGCAAGGTATGACTTAAATTTATTTCAGACTAACTAGACACGATCGGCCATCGAGATCTCACAGTTCAGTACGGAAACCTTAGCTCGCATTGCACTATAGTTCACCCGCCAACTACTCGGAAGTAATTTAACCGCGATCTGTCGGTGCCTTGATAGAGCATACCGAAGGAATATGCATTTGTGCTCACTTAAACCTAGAGGGGCCCCGTACAAAACCTCTGTCACGAAGTCGAGTAACGTAGCGGGCATTTGGTTGTTCATATACCTAGTGGGTAAGTCCATGAACTAGTGCAACGGCACGTGAAGAGTCCGTACAAAAAATCTGTACCGAATGTTTCTGACGCTAACTTGTAAGAAAGAGCGGCCAAACAGACTTCCTTGAGGTTGAAAGCCCACAGAACTAAACGCTGAATTGTGTAATGAGTGCAAATAAAATCAACTATCCCCTGGAAGAACATTCAGCCCTCCTGTATACCACTACAACTGTAAACTGGGTACAGAAAGTGCACAAAAGTGCCAATAGGATTTCAGCAGTCTGAGCAGACAAACGAACTGTGAAGGACCTCAACACATCTAAGTTACGGCTCACATTAAGTACAACGCCTGTGCCTTGACGACCAACGGTGTGTTCTGTTCTAAGCAGTGCGAAACTAGGTAAGCAAACAACACAGTCCCAGGTATCCGAAGACATGTACGTTTCAGTGAAAGCAAGTTTCTCGGGACGAGGGCTGTCTAAAATGTCCCAATTTGTGCACCTTGTTCGTTAGGCTACGCACGTTGCTAAGTACTATTTCAAGGAAGTCGGCATTACCCACCCAGGGTCGTGCGTCCTCAGGATGAGTTCTGATAGACCGGAAAATAACTTTACTTGACCACCTGAAAGCTCTCCAGACGTAGGCTCCACTCACCAGCCAGCCGTCCAGTCTTTGGTCTTGGACCGCCTCCTACAACTTCAATATATTTACCAACGGAAGATCTGTTTGAACGCTGACACCACTACCCTTAAGTATGAATGCAAACCAAAGTAGTGATTTGCGTCCCTCCGGGGAGAATGGACCACACGAATTAGTCGGGGTTGCGGAGTTTCTCTACGGGTAGGAACGTTCCCCAACCTGGTCAGCTTTCTGATAGTGACGCCAGAGAAGCCAGCTGGAAGCAGCTTGGTGACGCACAGTTTGAGCTACTTGATGTCACCTAAAATAGGTGTATTTGGGAGTGCAGACGCAGCTTCGGTAGCGTTACGGAATAAAACGCCACTATCCGTGTGAGGCACCACGCTGGAAAGTGTATACTTCACTGCCTTGCGGCACGTTCCGAATTCATTTGGATTGGACACTTACACCAGCTTTTTCTCACCACTGGCGTTGGGACTCGCTGTCTCTGCATAAGAGGTCGAAGCAAAGGTAGCGTAGGTTCTCCGCTCTATTGCCCGCGTCTTACTATTTTCTAAGTCTCGTGCATCAGGTACATCATCTAGAAGCCCGACAGACATCCGCACCGTAATCCTTGCACGTCGAGAAGCCAGTAGCTGATAGCTGCTGGTGTTATAAGGCAAACATACGCCTGTGCTCTGTGTACTACGTGGTAGCTCGCTTTTGGTGTACCCTACTGATCGAGCTTTTCAGATGAATTAGTGTAGAAAACGGTGGTTGAATAAACACGAAACGAAATTTCATTGTTGTCATAGTTCCTTGAACCAAAGTACCTGGGATTGAGTAAGGTGGTACTGGACATAGCGCCACCTTGACGCCTACTGGTAAATGTTGTTGTTGTTCCCCGTTTATTCCCGCTTTACACTGTTTGCCTTTTTTGGTCGTTTTACGTTAAATACGTGCCTTTATATTCTTCTTCATTTTTCACGTTAAACGTGATCGTCTCCCTAAAAGACGAGGCGGATGAAATCCTTGGGTCCGCTTTTGGTGAGTCTAATGAAGGTTGCGGCAATCCTGCCTTTGCGAGCCCAGTTACGAATTCCTCTGTTGGTAGGTGAGGGTGATGTTTGCTCCAGCTGGTATCACAAAATTTGTACCGGCCTCCAGACGAATCTGAATGATATACTAGCATCAAGTGAAAAAGTTATTTTTCGATGTGCTGATTGCTGCGCTCAGAGGGCGAAGCGACCCGCTGACATCTGTGCTGATTGCAAAACACTGACATCCAGGTTCACAGTTGTTGAGAAGGCATTAGCCGAGCCTGCCTCCCTTGTCTCGCTCAATACTAAAGTGGAGTTCAGTATGCTATCCCTGAAGATCGCGAAGGTGGACCCTGTAGTGGACGGTCTTCCTGCTGACAGACTATGCATTAATGCGTATTCATCCAACCGGCAGCTCCAGTTCACAATGAGATAAGTGAGACATATGCTTCGGAGTGCACCGTTGACCTTCCACAAATGGAACGCAAGTCACTGCCTGCTTGGCCAAAAAAGAAAAAGCGAAAGAGGGCAAGGGAAGTGCGCAAACCCTCCGCCCTAAAACCGGGAGGTAAGAACTCACTCAAAGTGCAAGCGGCTGACCTGGAAACGTCACCTAGTGTTAAGATTCCTACAGTTGCACCTATGGCTGTGCAGGCGGGGGTGAATAACACCAGTTGTTCACATCGCGTGCTAATAAAAAGTGCGGAGGTGCCTACTACAAACGTCACACCCTGTCCTCTGGAGGTACAGGTCATGGAGATGTGCATGGACGATGAGCCCATGGGCCACTTGACCTGTAGGAGGAACGGTTCTGTCCGTACGGTTAATGCATATTCCAACCGCGTCAAGAATGACAAGTAAAACAAGTTGAAGCATAAGACTGTGTTACAGGTGCTTCAGCGTCGTCTGCTAAGGTGCGCCTAATCTCCATGACTGCGGCCAAGCCATCTAGGTTCCAAAACCCTTAAGCAAAATGCACCCCGTCTTGGTGGTTCTTTCATGGATAGCAGCGCGATATGCCGGAACGCAGTAATTTGTGCTGCCCCACCTTCTGCCTACCGTAAGTTAGACGGCCTAGAGTGGTTTAAGTTGTGCGCAACTAAGCTTCTTCCGCCTGGGTTTCCCGGTTTCCCTGTCAGGAAACCAACTAGCTTGGGTAAGGTCCTAGTTAATGCCGTTAACTCTCGACAGCGCTTATTGGGGTTAGTCCCATTCACACCGGGGGAACGCAACGTGCTGTTGCGGTTTTCCTTCAAACTAAACTGTATTAATATTAGGGCAACCAAGATCTGTGCAGTTTGTTGAAGGATCCGTCAAAATTCTCTTCTCGGTCCGTAATGACTACGCTTGAATAACCGAATTGGGCTACCCAGCGTTTTAAGGAAGCTTGCGCAACTGTCTCAGAGGATCAGCTGACTATCGGAAGCGCCTCTGGCCAACGGGTGGTTCGGTCAACACAAGTGAGGAGGTACACTTAGCCTTTGCATGGAGGCATCAGTCCGGCCAGGTCGACATGGACTTGGGCAAAACGAGAGTGCCGAGCGGGAAAGACTCCAAGTTGGTTTTTGGTGTGTTTATGCCTTGGCGCTCTGACAGTCAAAGCATGCGCGTGCCCGAAGGCGGACACCGCGATTGACGTTGAGCCATGCGAAGCGTTCAGTTACTAGCTACGGCAAAGCAGGTATGCCGGGATGAGGCACGTTGTGTAAAGCTTTGAAAACTAGTCGACGCATCTAATTTAGAACTACGGTCTGGGAGAATTTTGTGAGGCCCCACAAAGAATGGTCCCTCAGATTAAGCTAGTGGAACGTCGCGTAGTTTCAACGAGGTGTTGGGTAGTAGCTTGTCTGTGTCGGGCTCAGCTTGTTGGGCAGCAGCCATAGCGGCTAGCTCAATGTTTGTGCCAGGCGATAACCTGATCTGCTGAGTGCGTGAAAGCTCATCCGCGACGGGATTGAGAGCACCTGAGGCATGTCGTACGTCTGTCGTAAACTGAGAAACGAAGCCTAAGTGTCTAGTTTCCCGCGGAGAATACTTTTGCGTTGCGCCATTGTTTGCGTAGATCAATGGCTTGTGGTCAGTAAAGATTGTTACATGCCGAACTTCGAGGTAGTGACGGAAATTTCTGAGACCTAGGTAAATAGCTAACAGTACTCTACGGAAGGTGTTGTAACGCGATCCGACAGGTTGTAAACGTTTCGAGAAGTAACCTAGAGGTATTCATCAATGGTCGATGATTTGTTGAAGAGCTGCACCGACGGCGGTGTAGGATGCCTCCGTCGTCAGGGTGAGTGGTGCAGATGTGTCTGGAAAGGCTAGAAGCGCTATGTTAGAGCCAAGGTCTTAGCGCTTCTCAAAAGACAGTCTAGCGTCGTCTGCAAAATGAGAAAACTGTTGTTTATGGCGGAGTAACTCAGTCATTGGTTGAACCATGCTCGCGCCGTTAGGAATAAAGCGTCTATAATAGTTGATCAGATCAAGGAATTGGAATAACTGTTTGAAGAAAATGGAAGCAGGATAGGCCTTCAGTACCTGGATTTTGTCTGGCGGAGCTTCGATACCAGAGGCGGACATGCGATGGCCAAGAAAGTCGTTGGAGCTTTGGCCAAGTTCGCATTTATCAGGGTTGGCGGTAACCCCATACTGTGTTAAGCGTTGAAAGAGAGCGTCGAGTTGTTGGAGATGTTCCTTGTCAGAAGAGCCCTCGATGAGAATGTCATGTAGATAAGGATAAACATCTTCCACTCCTCGCGTTACCTCATGAAGGAAACGCTGGAAACTTTGGGCAACGTTACTGAGGCCGAAAGGCATTCTGAGGTATTCGAGTAGGCCGAATGGCGTGATGACTGCTGTTTTAGCAATGTCGTCTGGCGCGACGGGTATCTGATGGTAGACACGAACTAAATGGACTTTGCTAAAGATAGGCTTATTAGCTAGAGTTAAGGTCAAGTCCTGCAGGTGCGGAATGGCGTGTTTACCCGGGACATTAACGTTGTTAAGTTCCCTGTAGACACCACAGGGGCGCCAGTCACCGGATTTCTTTGGTAGGATGTGAAATGGTGACGCACATGGACTTTAGAATGGCGAATTATTCCCAGTTAGAGCAATTGCTCGAATTCCGCCTTAGCAACTTTGAACTTATCCTGGGCTGGTCTGCAAAAGCGGGCCGAAACAGGTGGGCCCTTTGTGCAAATGTGATGCACGAAGTTTGCCGTCACAGGAGGCGTCGTTTAGGACGCGGACAAGTTTAGGGTGATTGTTGAAATGTTCTGCAAAAGGTCGGGAAGTTTGAGGTAGGACACGAATGAGAGTGATAGCAGCCACGTTGGCGCTAGTCGCGCTAACCTTGAGCTGCGTCCTAGAGTCGATAAGCTTTTTCCTTTTAGAGTCGACGATGAGATAGAAGCGTTGAAGCAAGTCTATGCTTAGGATGGCGAAAGGCACTGCCGATTATGAAATGCCAGCGAATGGTTCGCCGGTGGCCTAAAATAAGCGTTAGCAGCCTTTCGCCGAAAGTGGTGCTTGATGTGTTATTGGCGGCACTCAGCTTGGTCGGCGGTGGTACTACGACCTCTTGTGGGCTACTGGGTATAACGGTAACACCGGCTCTTGTGTCGCCTAGAAACTCGGTGCCTGAAATTAACTCCCTAACTCGAATGAGGCGACTTTGTTTTTGGCCTGCCGCGTCCGTCGCCGCTACGGCCCGGCAGAGAAGTTACCGTGCTTCTCGGCAACGTTGCAAGGCCTTAAGCCTTTATTATCTACGGTACAGGAACGCCGATGGAACCAAGGGCTAGCCTGTCTGTTGCTAGACGTCGAACGTTTGAAGGGCGATTTTGAGCGGCTAAGACGATGACGGTCCATAGTAAGATCTTGAACCTGGTGACTGTGTCTCAACTTGTGTTTGCCGGGCTTCGATAGTTGACTGTAAGCCAATGATCGAAGTGCTCTAGGACGCGACGGCATGGACCTTGCAGGAGCCTGCTTGTGGCTTTGATCGCTCAAAAACTCGATCCGCCAAATCTGGTCGTTGAGTGAGCGAAACCGAGCTCACTATAGCGAAAACCGCTTGCGTGTTTTCCGGTAGCCCATTTAGCCATAGTTCGTTAAGTCAGGTGTCGTCCATTGTTGAGGAACCAAGGCCTTACTGCATTTCTCGTAGCAGGGTTGTGGACAGTTTGCGCCCAGCTGCAGATCCCTGAAAAGCTGCTGCATGCGAACTTTCTCAGAGGACATAACCTGCTTAGTCGTGGCTTCCATGAGAGCCTCATAGTGGTTTTCAGTCTGAGAAATGAAAACGTCACGAACCCGCATTGATATCTCCTTAGGGAGATAGGACAGGAGCTTGCTATATTTTGCGCAGTCGGAAGTGATTCTGTGGTTGTAAAACTCTGTTTCAAAATGAGCGAACCACAAAAGGTGATCCACGTCCAAGAAAGGTGGCACGGTAAGAGATACGACGCTTAGCAGAGACTCTACCTTAGAGTCTACAGATTCCAAGGCTTAAAAAAGTGACGCAAGAAACAGGCTACCGTAAGAAAAAAATAAACCGGAATATTTGAAAAATAAATGTAACCAAAGCACCGGAGAAAAGTTTGAAACATCCAGCGCTGAGATTGTTTCGGATTCGTGGTCACTACGTTAGAGAGTTGCCTGTCTAGGGAGCTGGTGCGCTACCAGAAGACGGATTAAGTTGCAGGGAAATTTTATTGATACAGTACGGTTCCCTGTTGTCTAGCTATAAAGGAACGATACGGTCGACGCTCTAGCTAGGGGAACGGAGCATGCACAGCACACCGGGCAGTCGCTAGTTGCAACCGAATCGAGCGCCAAGCAAAAATGATGACGGGCAAGTCCAGCATTTAAACTCAGCAATCAGTTCAACAAACCACACCGCTTGCTTAGGTGTACAATGAAATAATTTTAGTTAGCATTTCACATAGGAAAACCGGGGAATCTCCAGAATGCTATATCTTCCACACAACCTAGTCGGCATTGCAAGCTTATTTCTGATATAACCTCTAAGCTTCATAGGCATGTACATAATTTTTAGTTATTGTGTGCACAGAGAGACAGGATACGTGCTCGCATAGGCATAACTGGGGTTGTCCAATACACTATGTTATGTGTGGCGGCGTTCTATTTTTTCGCTTGTGTTCTGCTCTAAGTTCTGTAGACAAGCATAAGAGTAATTGGGGTTACTCGAGCTATCTTTAGCAGCTAATTTGTAGAAAGCATCCCGCTTCTCGAAGGAATAATGCTGGCTACCAGAGTTACTTACATTTAAGTGCGTCCTCACTGCACAATTCAAACCTTTCAGCCTGAAAATTTTGGTTCACCTATATTTTTCTTAAAAGCTCAAAATCGGAACATGTATATCTGGCGTAAACCTAACAATTAAGCTATCCGAGTTGTCAGCCGACTGTACCATGAGGCTTTGAGCTGTCCATCTCGTCAATGGATTACTTCCAAAAGAACGATGTCAGGATGCCCAGTGAGACTCGAAGCAAAGCAGATAAAAGCCAAGTTAACGCAATGGACTGTTCTTACGACATAACAGTGAAACGAATTCCAGTGGCTTGGCGTTACAGTGAAAGAGTAGACAGTGCTTCCCCTATCCGGAGTGAAACCACTTGATGCTCACAGGTTGTGGTCTTCTGAGCCAGCAAGCGTATTGACACTACCTAGCAAAAGAGGTGCCTACCGACAGCGACTAGTAGAAAGTTGGTTTAACCGCTGATAATAAATGCAAACTTGTACAAACCTTGTATACATAGAGGAAAATCCCAATTATCTATGAAACCACAAAATACTCTTGCTTCTTCTCAATACATTGGAGCAAATATTTAGTTGTCTTCGTCCTGTCCTCTCGTTAAAAACCGTGGACTTCATCTTTCAGATATTGGACTATAGTAGAACATTTTACCAAGCATTCGCTGCCACATTAGTGAGAACTATGTTCCTTTATGTGACTACATTTGACCGGATTGCATGATTAAGCTCAAAATATTGTACATCAATTTGCCTACATGTTCAAGCCACTGGGGGAAGGTCTAGCCCAATCGACAATATTTATGTATAAGTACAGTTCAGACGGATAAACATTGGTATGCCAGGACGTGGTGTGTTTTCGCCTCGCAAACTTTTACTCAGTAAAACCACACATTGCTGGCTTGCAACACTGCGACATGGCGGATGCCGCTCGACCGCAAAACAAAGCCACAGCCCCACTTCACAATGGTAACGTTTTCCACACCTGAAGTTTCTTACCACAACGGCACCTGCACCTATAAAGCATGGTGCTAACGAAGTGTATTGCACACCGCGGCCTTAAAACTATTAGCTTAGCACACACGATATCCCTGTAGCCCTATTAAACTCTTGAGCATATATGTATTGGTGTTCCTCGTTGCATTGAGAGTAACATTATTTATTTACTTATAACTAGAGACGATTAAGACCTTCAACAAAACCCTTGTGCACAGAAGCCTGTCGGAAAGGCAGTAGATGTGGCGACAATGTGGTAATGGAGGCCAACCCATGTTTCACCTCAGCCTAGAGAACAAGGAAGCATCGTTCCTTTCACCTCCAACCGTTGACCAATCTGGTGGGCTTGGATCTCAAAAGTATAAAGGGCCCCACCCAGGATAGCTAGATGTGTCGACGTGGTATGCAAATCGCCAAACCAGTTTAAGGTGCAGTCACGTTGCGACTCACAAATGGCTTATGACAACACTATATGCTAACCTGAAGAGGAACCACGAATCCTGGTGGTCTCACCTCATGTCGGTGTTAGAAACAGCTGCTGACCTCGGTAACCATCGTTCGTTATTCTGCCTGATACAGCATACGGGCAGTCGGGGAGCGAAGTTTGGCAGTACCATACAATACATGTGTTGAGAAACATTCTACAGCTTGTCTAAACGTTGGACATGTTGGACTGAACATTGCAATGCAGCCTTAAGGTATGGATTGCCCTTCTCCTTGGGTGGTCACCTTAGATTATATTACGCGCAAGTGCCAGCGTAAGAGGATGGTTGAAATTGTGTATGGTCGCGTGATCAGGTAGGTCTCCGAAAGCCCACGTCAAGTCCAGTGGACAGCTAAATTAAGTTAGTTGCGCCATCAGCCAGGCAAGCTCTGAGAACAGGAGGCTATTTCAAGTGTCCAAGCTGTAAAGATATAGTCTTAAATTGTAAGGGGGATTACGTTCGGAAAGCGGAAATCGGCGTTAAGCATGCGTCTTTCGTTCTCCACTGATTGAATAACACGCATGAAGGTCTGCTTCGTGAGGGTTCCAACGAAATCAAAGCGGTGTTGATCACCTCCATACCTTGCGACAGTTATTGAGTCACTGCTATATTTACTGGCGATCCATCGTGGTAGAGTTTCTCAATAATAAACGTGTCAGCGAATCGGTGGATTGACGTGTCCATCGAGAAGGCCTGTTCAGGAAACTTGCTCCGGCTCCCTATATAAGGGACACAAGAACGCTGCGCGCGCATAGTTCTGACAGAGTAGGGATCACGGCAAACTTTCGTCGCCCTACAAAGTATCCAGTGGCAGGACGCAAGTTTGCCCACCGTCAGCTTTCCTACGCAACTTCGGGATTGATGAAGTCATGGAGCTCGCGTTCACTGCACTCCAGCCATAATGTGTGCGGCTGATGGCTGGTCAGCTACATTCTGACGGGATATGCTAACGAAATTTTAGTGGAAACGTCAACACAAGAAGGCTAATGCACAGCTTAATATGCTAAGAACCGCACCAACGAGTGTCTCGGCTAATTCTAAGTCATTTGGTACGACCGATAGACGTATGTGGACAGCTCAGACCACCACCTCGGGCCCTGTCCCCATGTTGTGCATCGTCTAGCAGTTCGAGCGATTGCGTTCAAATCGAGTTCGCCTACGGAGCATCACCACAAGAACACTTTAGCTTCCTGCAAGTGTTCAACTTACTTGCGATGTCAGGGCGTCATATTCCTTCCACCTCGCCGGTAGATTATTTTTGGTAGCAGCCCCTTTATATGCTTGGCGTCAGTATCTTTTGGATAAGTTACCCACCTCATCAGCGTGGTCTGCCATCAATCCTAAACCTCTGTAATCGTATATTTTATGGAAGCCCTGTAATCAGTATTTCCCACTGGTTGACACAATTAAGTTCAGATTAGTACTACCTCCAGAATATCAGCTGAAAGCTGCTTCTTCCTATAAGTAATCAATTTACTTACGATGCCATGGCTTCACTCTCCATTCACCTGGCTAGAGAAGAATTCCCTATGGTATCAACCTCGCCACGTGTTGACCTTTCATTCCAATTTGGTTAGTCATTACGGAATAGCACAGCTTCATACTTTGTTTACAAGGACCCCGTTTTTCTGTATATATGATCCAAGAACCTTAAAGTATAGCACGTCAAAATATCGAGGCAACGCGCCTAACTACTCTGATGAATAGTAGCTGTATGTAAAAATAAGCAACAAAAGACGTAACCGCACAGTCACTAACTTCGCGAGGTCAAGGTCAAGTTCAACGACCGCATGGTTCATGTGTTCGTAGCGTAAACAGTAAATCTCAGTCAGTAAGGTGATGGCGGTATACGAGAACAGAGGACATTTAGTTGCAAGTATCCAGGAAAAATTGAACTGTGACTCTATTCGACATGTCAATGTGTAGGTTTGGGTAGAGAATATTCAGTGGCGAGCCAATTTCCCAAGTCGCAGTGTCGTTAAACGGAGATTGTAACATTTTAAAAGAAGGACACTTGTTAGGCGGTAATCCACTATATCCTGGAACATTCGCGTCGTTTCTGTTAAGCGGTACAGTAAAACTAGCAAAGCATCTTATCCACCAATTGTTCAGTCGGTTATTCGCAGTTTAATGCATTCCAGTTCTCTGTTAGCTGACCAAATGGCGTAGCCAAGGCTCGCCCTGGTTGCTGAGGTCGGTAGAAGATGCAAGAAGCACGATACGTCAGGAGAATAGGTGTGCAGGCGGGTAGAAGGTACAAAGTATCTGGGGTCTGAGTTTTCTGATTTGTCTTCCTGCTGGTGCAGACCTCGTGTCCACCTATCGAATTTGGACATCGGGCGTGGTGGTGACTGCGGTTGAGTCGTGGTAAGATAAAACCGCAATGCAACTAACCTTTAGTTGAGTATTCAATCCCAGCGCAGGCGAATAGGCAGGTCCGTATTCAGAGCCCGGATCCCCAAGACGTTCCAGACCTCGGAGAATTGGGAGCGGAATAAGCCGTGAGAAAACCGCAGAGAAGAGTCATAGAACCAAACGTTGTACAAGGCATACGTTGTGA
>OX104065.1:115508040-115544698 GCA_944474145.2 Dicrocoelium dendriticum
TTCAGCGTTACGTTATAACGTGTATGTAATCGATTTCCACTGATCATAATCTAAGTAGGCTTCAAGTGTACAGTAGTGTCATTAAACTTAATCACAGTCTCGTATTCTGTATATATAAGCGCCTCAAATACAGACGCGGGCCAGTGAGTATCGATCCCGTGAACATTTTAATTGTTGAAAAGCACAGAATTACCAATTTTTTATAGCCCGCCGTGTAAACTCAAACGTATTTAAGCTACTGCTAGTAACCAACTACAATATTGCAAAATCAGCTGCTGTCTTTAAAAAGTGGATGCTAAGTTGCTGCTGCAGCAATATATCACAGTTAATCAACACTGTAATGTCGTGCTATACACGAAAGTGAAGGAATAATATGGTATCGCAGACTTGCATTCAGTAAAGACACATAGAGGTCGAAAATTGTGCCTTATTATTTGGAAATGTTAAAATGTCTAAACTTCATCGCAATTTAGCATTTTCGTCGTTACAGAAGTAAAACATGATGTACCAATCTAGAGCAGATGTAATGACTACATGATAAAGACTCAACCAACAGTGAAGCGCATTCAAAGTAGTAAATCGAATTTTTGATTTGTTTTCATTACTTTACAAATTTACATATGGACGAACAGAGTCAAAGCGCTCTATTCAATTCACTATAGTTAGTTAGGTCTTGGTTGAGTCTTAGCGCGCTGTACTGCTCGTCAACCATGCGGGAAGGACAGTGGTGCCAGCTACATCTGGGCAGGGGCGAACACACACAAGCACGTAAGGCAGGATGTTTGGTCTTGTCGATAGAGTGTGTCACCGCCTGTGATCAATAGTACTGAGGTTAACAGTCAGTTCACGGTCGCAGCAAGATTATTTGCGCTAGGTTTTACTTGTTTTGCCTGCCGGATGGTATTTCTCTTCTTTTGCCGCCTTCAGTCCGCCATTAATCCCGTTACGAAATGTGTCGCGACAAATGCGGGCTTATGATAGTTATAGCGCCTCAGTCGTGTGCTATATATCAGATTCACAGCCAAACCGCCAACCACAAGCGAGCGGTAGAACACACGAAAACAAAATAGCAAAGGTTTATAGAGAGGTCACTAAAGTAGCTAAAGCTAAAAATGGAACAACTAAGGAGAATTAGCTAGCGCAGCTGTAAACGGGTCTTGAGTGCAAGGTCGGGAGAGAGTAGAAGGTGGCGTCCGTTTGGTCGCAGGGCAAATATATATCGCATGTTTGGTTCAAACAAACGAAAGCAATATTCAAAAAAAATCAATCCGTTTTAGTACCTAATAGAAAGTGGGTATAATGTTAGAATAAGTTACAAAGTTCAACTGGAGAATCCTCCAATCAAAACACATCGCCCGATAAGGCTAAAGGCAATAAACTTGATGACAGGTATAGGAAGGTCAAAAATTAAATGGTCAGACCGTTTGCCAATTACTACTGCCTATTATTAAAGCCAAATTTCAACGAGTAAGTTGTTGCATTAATACAGCATACTTGGCTATTTGTGCAATTTTACTGTATGAAATATAACAAGCATATGGTACTAGTACAGGTGCTTCAACTTAGCAAGATATTGACAAGAATACACGGAAATTACAAAAATAATGAAAAACACGGTATAAACTGGATATTTTATACTGCTTGTGCCACTACTTAGAGATGACATATAGCCTTCTTATTCGCCATTAAGTAAGGGTTAAAACTATGCAAGCATGTTAGGGTTATAACCAAAATTGCATAGAGTTAATCAGCTCCTGATCATTGCAAGCAGGCACAGATCGATGCGAAAAGCAGCAAAAATAAAAACTGCGCAGGTGCCCTTCTCTGTGAATGAGAAGAAGCCTTTAACCATCACCAGTAGCTAAGCAATAAGCGTGCAGGACTTGAAAACTCGTATACTATTCAAAAATCTTCAATGTATAAAAACTATTATAAACAAACAAAAAAGTTAACTTGCAGGCGAATGCCTGATTACTTTATTGCATGCATAAATACATTTTAAGATCTCAAAAATTTCTATGCCATCACTTTTAAATATGTGATCACTGCTCGCGTTTTTAATTGCTGTCTCGGTTGTTGTAGGGACACATTTTTATCTAGGTTGAAGTAGGAGTTTTCTGACTATAAGATTCAACAGAAACCGCCATTCGTTGCATTTGTGCTCATCAATGTCTTATCCCGTTGCTTTGTCACACCTGCATAGCAACCGCGGTAACTCGAATCTATGTATTATACCTGGTTCTCGGATCCCAGCGACAAATTGTTAAACTTCTGCCATGTTACATCGTAGCTCATCTCCTCATGGCTGCAAAGGGCTCAGTCATCAATGGAGGGCTGTATGATGTTGCTAGGATTTGTCGGGCGGAGCCTCAGATACTAGTCGGTAAGCAATGACAAGTAAGATGTGTCAAATAAGAGACGAACCGTTTGATTGCACTATGAGGAAAATGTGATGCTTGATTGCGTTCCGTGGCACAAATGATACATAGCAACGGTGTAACCTAACGTTGTCAAGGGAAGAATTACGCAATAGCTAGAAAGTGTGGAGGAGATTGGTTAGCGTAATGCATTATGATGCAATGTAAAGGGCTAAGGATAAGAGTGCCTATGTATGAGGTTTGTTTTATTATTGCGGTGGCCGTAGTTGTCGTTGCTGTTACTGCTATGCTTGTGGATGACGGAGAGCTGTTCAAGTTTTTGGCTACGGGGAGGTATGACAGCATTGAATACATGAAGGAGCATTTGGAAACTTTTCAGATTGAAACCGCGACTCGCTTTTTCCGAGTGACATCCGTGTCCGCGGTGGTATTCAAGCATGGAAGGGGAAAGCAGTTACCCGATGCTAGTGGCTACGGCGTCATCCTGTACCGTTGCGTGTATTGTAAACGTTCCGGATCTCATGGCAAGAGGTGAGTTCATAGTTATCCATTACGTTAACTAATGCATGTAGATCCAAATCGTACAAATCCAACGCGCGGTTTTCGTTGGCTATGAAGGAGGGTAGGTATATCGTCAGAAGTTACTGCATGATCCATAGTCAGGATTTCCACCTGGTTAACCCCTGGTTGTACGCACGAAACCGTCGGCTCTCACCGCGACGAGAGATGGAAGTGTTGCGGTGGATGGACAGTTTCCACAGCATACCGGATTTGAGGCAGTTCATTCATCGCGAATACGGCAAGTGTGTAAGGCGCATGGACCTCAGCAATTTGCGCATTTCATCAAAGTAGGATGTCATGTGAGGTTGCGCATGGGTCATTCATATTGGAACGTCACGGGATTTGCCGGCTGATGTAGGAGGGGAACCAGATTCGGTACGTGTTCTTTTCTCCATCTGTTATCCGTGGCATCGTGAAACGGTATGGCGAGGTTTTAGTATGCGATGCTACACACCAGTTAAATTATGGGGATACGTATTGCGGCATTGCGTGTTCATAGACGTCACTGGTCTAGGGATCTCTATTTTCTAAGCCCCTTTACAGGATGAGACGTCCTACAGCTATGGTCAAGTGGTTGCGGTCATTCGGGAAATGGTGCCAAGCAGCAGACATTGCCGTACTGTGGTGATGGATAAATGTGCAGCTCAGGTGAGGGCGTTTCATCGTTTCCATCCAAACGCAAATATTGTGTGAAATGTGAAACGTGACCTGACTTGATGTTGCGGTCGCTTACGTGGGATATCAGATGCTCAACGAAAACAGTTACACGCATATTTGCATAACCTGACCTACACTCGTGATGTTTGCCTGTCTGAAAGGTTATTAAACGCGGTGCGGTTGGGTAATGCCGAATGCTACCGTTATTTGTGCGGAACATGGCTCCAATACGCGGACTCTTGGGCGGCTCACAGACAGAGAGATGGCGTGTTTTTCGGATGCCATACGACAAACAGGGTAGAGAATGAAAATAAACATCTGAAGGAGTACTTGTCTGAGAGATCCTCCTTGCTGACTCTTCACCTGCATCCTTGATCGCGTCAGCAGTCGCGTGCATGAATGGAGCAGCATCACAGGCAGGCGTAACATCAGCGCGGATTCCATTGAACCGGAGGTGTGTTCTGTGGCTTCGGTTTACAAAGAGCTCAGGGATCTCGCAGGACATGTATTCTTAGCCCGTTTCCGTGCATCCTCGGTTTTCGATTGTCGGTTTGATGGGCTGTAGTGGTTGGTTTCCTGTCCTCGGTCCAAGGTTCGTCGCTTTTACATCACCCGTGGAAGCGATTGTGATTGCGGGTTCAGTCGGCAAGGAGGCCACCATGTGCTCACATTTTTACGTCGCTTGCCTTCACGGACATTCGGCGGATGACATACTGCCTGGTTGTCGGTGGATTGTGCCCCGGCAAACTCCCGAAGGTAGTTTAGACGGTGTGCCGAAGGACAGCGTGTTGGAGATCTGAGATCGTCAGACCGCCGATAGCAATATAGTTGTCAGCCGTACTTTGAAACTGCGACAACCCAAGAAGTGTTGTCGGACATTAGCACTCAGTTATGCAGCTACTGATCGGATAACTTCTCCGCCGCATTGAAGACGTTGATATTGCCTGGGTCGTTGATGTCCAAGGAAGGAAGTTTTCAGTTGTATGGTCGCACGTCGAAGTAGCCTGTACCCCTTTCCCTGAATATGGAGGCGAACGTAGGGATGTTATGTGGTTTACCAACGCAGGGAAGCTAATATGATGTCCCAGCGGTCGCGGTAGCCACAGCGTCCGGAGGCGAGGTTTCGAAGCCCGCGCAAGTCACTGAGGTGAATTATATCCGACCGATGAGTTCAACACAACCAACGGTTCCCCCACATCCGCAACAGGGTCTAGGAAGCGCAAACCGCCACTGAGATGCTGCGTGACGGAGGTCAGCCATAGTAAAATTGCTCTTAGGGACAAAGCTTTTCGGCAGCTTCCCACTACCACATCTTCCTCCTATCGGGTGCCCGTTAAACGGAAGCGGCTTACTAAGAGAGGCGTTTCCGATTACATCTGTGGTGTTTTGTCAGAGGGTGGATGATATCCAAAGTCATGGTGACGCCGTGGAAGGGGTTATGTGTGATGTCTGCTCGCATTGGTACCATGCAATCTGTGTTTGCTGCGCCGGTGGTACGGCTTTCGTGTGCTTCTCTTGCTCGTCGTAGTGCGTGCGCAACTTCGGGAAACGTCTTCGGATGACATGTCCTCCAGGTATGCCTCTTTTGCACGCACACCCCTTATGCCTCGTCTGGTTGTTGCAGCCTGGATTGCACGTTTCTTTGATGCGAATTAGGGTAGCTGACAGGTGAACAACATGCAACTCCGCAGTGTCTTCCACTTCCCAGTCAACACCCTCACAGCGGCAGCTGGGCCTCACTGTTCGGCGCGGATGGGTTTCTATTGCGGTTCATAAAGGATGTTTCAGGTCCGCATCGTCATTTGGAATCACAACCATGGCGTAATGCAGTCCACGGCACTGCTGACATTCCACCTCAAGGTAAGATTTCTTCTCCGCTCGCAATCAATCATCCTGCATTGTAATAGAAAACCCGACTCCATCGGTTTGCGAGGTATCCCGTTAACAGCCGTCCGGTATTTCCCAGTTGGAGTACCGCATGTTCAAGATGGATGAGCAACCGTATGTGTACCCGCCAACGGTGGATGGTGAGTTGCCTCTCATTTCGTTGATGATGACATGTCTATTCGACATATGCAATGGGTAAGGGATGTGAGGAAGATATTCACAGCTATCGGTTGTTCCACTGACATGCCATGATTGCTATGCTTCTTGCGGGACCATCTTTGCTTACCTATGTATCCCATTCCTAGGATTGGCGCTTTTACGTGGTATTACGCAGGGCCCTTCTTACCCATACTTGCGCATGGAACCGCAATGACCGCACAGTGTCGCAGTCCATTTCTTACCCTGAAACGCATTCCAAAATGCTAGCCATGCCCTCCCAGATTTTGGATCATGATAACACGTAAGGTTGCATATCGCAATCACTCATCCTTCAACAGAGACGGATAACAGGCACACCTGCTGCAGCTTGCAGGTATCTCACCCAGCGTCCGCAGTGCAGCAAAAGGCGCGCATGTTTTTCACCTACATACGCCGACCATCCCAACATGCTTTACGTGCTGCATGATGACAACAGGTAAGTACGTTTACCGCAATCGTTTATCCACCAACAGATATCGTAGCCGCGGGCACTTCCAGGCGTTGTCGCACCCTCAGCAACTGTCTGTGGTAACATGGCAACCTCCGCTTTACAGTGGCAAGTGAATGAAAGATTCTATACCCCAAATTCCCAGCACGTGTCACCTCGGAAATGATGTGGAACAAGCTGGCGCGTCCTCCAGATAGTAAGTCGCTATAGCAGGTCCATATGCGATTTCTCATGGCTCCCCAATATCCTTGTCTTCGTGAACGACCAATCGGCCCTTTTCAGGACCACGCTCCGTCCTATTGCCTCACATGTCCACTGCGCAATCACCATATTTACACCCGACGACGTGCAGCCGCTGGAGCACTGGGACATAAGTGCAGTGGGTGGGTCCGTAATCGTCCACAGATGAAAATAGGGGCAAAAACTTGTACGGCTAGCATGCAGTGCTCCATACTCCTGGTCCTTTTTCCCCATTCCATACATCATGCATTTATCCTTATGCGTCTTTCCATTGCGGATACCATGGGAGGCGATTCCACGGGAATTTATCGGCACCGCTATTCACCCTTCTTAATGCCGCGTCTTTCCATTACAGGTACCTTGTGGGGCTGATCCACGGAAAAGTACCGCCACGGACGTGATGGATGCACCAACCATTTCTCAGTGTTCTCGCTTCGTGGGTAACGTGCCATTAACCAGCTCACCCACGATTTTGGGAATATTTGTGGATGGTTTAAACCGCATATGCGATCAGTGCAACAACTTCTCGTGGTGCGGTTTAAGAAACCGTTGCATTTGGCCGTCGCGAAGCATTACAACACCGTATATCTATGATGCAGTGAGGCTTGCGGTGCACCCATGGCGCAGTATCATTCCCATTTACCAGAGTGCGGCCATCAACGTCAAGGAAACATCCGGCAATACCACAGGTTAGTAAGCACTTGTGAACATGGCATTCGTACTTGTCGCTGACTTTGTCTGGCCATGCACCATTTACGTGTACCACCGTTATACCTTAACAGCCATAAATTTACTTCTACCGGCTCCTATCAGCATAGATTTGCCTCTGTATTGTACGCCTTGTTCCCGTGACCATATCTCTGCGTAACCGTTACATGTGGGGAGTGCAGAGAACGTAAGCAGAATCAGCGCAGCGTTTTTGGGTACCCTGCATAAGGTTTACTTACCGTGTGCTTGCATGCTAAGTCGCTTTATTTCAGGTGGCAGGTTTTCAATTTTGTCCTAATGCTTCTCATTCTCAAATAACTGTCCACCTGTACGCTTTTCTATACATCTGCACAACACCTTAACCCAATTGTAGTTAATTTCGGCAACATTTTGGAGTTGGCGTTATTTCCGCAAAAGTAATTTATACTTGATGTGAATGTTGATAATGCGAATACCTCTCTATTACCCACTACCTCCTCTATACTGGCGCTAGGAGACAGTTGGTGGTGTTAGGATCAAAGAGTGGTTTCATGCACTCAGTGTGGAGGGGACTAAGGTCCGGCCACCGCCTTTTGTGAACGCTGGCTAGCCGAACAACCTCCTCGTGGTGCCAGCTGGGTGGTTCGGGTTTAACCCGTTTCAGCAAATAGTTCGGCGGCAGTGTTCCAGGACGTGGTGGGTTTTCGCCTGGCAAGCGTTCTCCCTATAAAAAGCCACAAATGTCTGCTTATCAACACTGTGACGTGGCGGATGTGACTCGCCACAAATAAAGTCACTGGCCCGTGAATATCCGGAAAGTGTTATCCAACCCAAGGACATCAATCGCTTATGCTCACATTCCTGACGATAACAAACAGTCAAAAATGCTGCGGCACATTCAAAGACGCAAGCTACATTCATACACAATTACATACGTATATACACCCATACACTTACATACACTGTTAGGCCAAACATGTACTGTTGTACATTTTTGATCACACTATGTTAGCCAAACATGATCATGCCTGTAAAGGTGTGTCTCGCAAGGTCGAGAATAAAAGTTTATTTGTTTATTTATTTAAATACGGCGTGTTTGTGTTTGCCTGCGAAGGAGTGTGGGCCGGCTACGTCGATGAACCGTGGCTCCCATCCACTTGCCTCGCGGTCTTTGTACTTAGCCTATTGCCGCTGAACAATTCGCTTTCACTGCTGCTCACTAGCTGTGCTGCGTGTACCCCTGGTCCGGCAATATTGGTAACACTCCACGTAACCTTCGCTGCTGCTATCTACTCCGTTGCACCTCCGGTAGGTGTATCGGCTGTCCACATGTGGCTTTTATAATTGCTGTGAATGTTTGCCACGAATGTAGGTGATACCACACTATCGCTCAGCCTCCAGGAACTTTTGCCCCGGCCAATGTACACCGTTCCGCATACGGTCAGTGTATCCGCTCTTATAGTTACTTCCTTTTAGGGTTGTTGTTTATCCGCGCTGCTTATATGTCAGGCGGTAGTAAAGGGGAGCGAAAGGTAACCAAAAATTTCAATGATGGCCTCCTTTTCGTAGATATAGCACAAGTCCGCCGCAATCCGCTGTCCTGATTATCGCCCTTGGACACCCTGTGAGGTACGTGCATTAGTCATCTCCTGCCATGCCACCGGATACGGTCTTCCTTCGCTTTCAACTTTCGTCTACATTTTACAATCCTTGCAGAGCGGACCAACGGCCCTTTTTAGGTCTACCCTGCGACAATTTGCCTTGCAGTCCCACATCCCATAGGCATCCCATTCCGCTTTCATACAAACAGCTATACAATAATAGAAAATGCCAGTTACTCCTATCCTGTTACACATTTTGACAACCTTCCACTGTACCCTATCAACCAGACACATATCGGTACACTTGACATAGCAGTTATACCTTTTTCGTTTCCGCAGATTTATCAAATTGCCTTTACTACAAGTTTCCCTTCGAAGTCTTATCGGTAAGCTTCACACTTCTTCATTACGTATATACACTGATTAGTAATACTCCGGGTATCTACCTCACCTTAAAAAGTTCCAGTTAATGCCTTTCGTGTGGATTATTTGTGTAAAACATATGCCGTGCAGATTTATCAACATTTCACCCAACGCAATGTTAATCAAATATCATTATTTTAGATCGTCAATTTCAGCCTAACCGCGTTCCACTTTTAATTAATTCCCTAGACTAAGTAAATACTATACTTGTTGAACGCGTTTTCTACGCATTCGCATCTGTTGATTTCCCGCCAGATTATCAGCCTTCCTTATTTCAGCATCTTCGCCTCAGTAAAAAGGTGATGATTAACATCACGTGTAATACGATTAAACGGTTCCAAATAATTTATGCTAGCTACCAATATAAATCAGAAAGGAAATTATTAACCCCCAAAAACAAAAGTACCGGATGGCCCAAAGAAATTCTAATTTAACCGTCATGGTGCATTCCAACGGTCCCCTTAGCAACTTGTATTCTCTTCGAAAATCTTCAAGTTTAATCGCAATTATAAACAAACAAAAAGTTAACTTGCAGGCGAATGCCTGATTACTTTATTGCATGCATACATACATTTTAAGATTCTCAAAAATTTCTATGCCATCACTTTTAAATATGTGATCACTGCTCGCATTTTTAATTGCTGTCTCGGTTGTTGTAGGGACACATTTTTATCTAGGTTGAAGTAGGAGTTTTCTGACTATAAGATTCAACAGAAACCGCCATTCGTTGCAGTTGTGCTCATCAATGTCTTATCCCGTTGCTTTGTCACACCTGCATAGCAACCGTGGTAACTCGAATCTATGTATTATACCTGGTTCTCGGATCCCAGCGATAAATTGTTAAACTTCTGCCATGTTACATCGTAGCTCATCTCCTCATGGCTGCAAAGGGCTCAGTCATCAATGGAAGGCTGTACGATGTTGCTAGGATTTGTCGGGCGGAGCCTCAGATACTAGTCGGTAAGCAATGACAAGTAAGATGTGTCAAATAAATAAATAAATAAATAGTTTATACTCGTCATTACGAGGCACACCGTCAAGGGCGTGCTCATGGTTGTACAGACGTGTATGATCGTCAATTGCACAAATTAGTACAGTTTGACAATTAGCAAAGTAATATATCTGCGTGTTGCCGTGTAAAAGTTTGTTTAACTGTGTATTTGGAAGGTGTCATTTTGTGTGGGTAGGTAAACGTGGCTGTGTGTGTGTTTTTGTTCGTTGTGTTCGCCATCAAAGGGGGCGTCAATGGAACGCTTTGAAGCGGATGACGTACGTGATATGTGAATGATCCTCCGGAAAAGGGAATAGACAGTGACTTTATTTAGTGGCGAGTCACATCCGCCACGTCACAGTGTTGTTAAACGGATACCCTTGGTTTTTTACAGGGAGAACGCTTGCTAGGCGAAATCCCACCACATCCTGGAACACTGCAGCCGAACGATTTGCTGGAACGGGATTTACCCGAACCACCCAGCTGGCTCAACGAGGAGGTTGTTCGGCTATCCAGCCAGTATAGAAGTCAGAGCCGAATGAACCCAACATATATTTTGCAGACTGGAAAACTGGGAAGCGAATCAGCCAGAGCTGGAAACGTACGGCAAGGTACTCTCCAAAACGGTTTGTGTCCACGGATGTGCAGCCGGTAAAACAAATGGACGCTCTGAAGGTTAAAACCACCGTAAAATCCAACGTTGCAACACACGGAAAGAGCGTGTTTTCCGGTACACTACAAGGGACGCTCCTAGAAGGCGAAAGGACGGAAGCCTTCGATGGAGCTATTAGTGGGGGAAATCGGAAGGTGAGGATGGGGGCGAATAGTTACATGGGTTTGAGTTGGGTCTTCCGAAACTGGGCGTGTAGCAGAGTGTGCTGGGTCCAGGCTTTTGTTAGTTATTATTTATGGTGATCGTGCGGACCAGAGTGCATCATCGGTGTGCCTCGTGGCAGGCTAGACGGACTGCAGAAAAGCTGGTTATTCCAGTAAGAAGGCCGACAGGACCTTCCCTTTGCTGCAGACCCGATGGTGCGCTTGGGCGTTGACACTTCCCCCACCGCAGTTTAGGCCTCGGTCCTCGGCGTCTTCGTCCCACGAAGTAATCCGGCGTCCTGCTCGACAACGCCTAGGCGACGTTTGGGGACCAATCCGTTCGTGGGCATCTGCGGCCGTGGGCGACTGTCTGTTCCTTGGGTGAGTAAGGGGCCTTGGGTCGGCTGGCGAGTCACTCGAGGATTACCTGGGCAGTTCCGGCGGTTGAGATTCTGGAAAGTAGAATTCAGAGCGGTGGGCAAGGGTCGGGAAAGTGACGACGCCAGAGAGGGAACATGGCATGCATGATAAAAGCAAATACGCTTTTAGGGTTTTCATAATGTTTTGGGTTCTTTTTGTCAATTTTGCGAAATTTTTGTGCACAAGACGCACGATAACCACCAAAGACGAAAATGGCTTCTTACTGGAAATATCAAATGTTTACAAAATCTGGAAAACAGGCAGGACGTTTGACCTGTCTACCGCGTCGAGCGATTGCCTGAAGTTGAGGTGGGATAGTTGAGGGTCAAGGGGTACGGAGGGCTTCTGGCTATCCAGTGCTCGGGAAGTTACGGCAGGTACGGGTGCTTGTGGGAAAGCAACAGGATGGGTTGCAATTGCTTCGTCAAAGAAAGCCACATTGAGGCGGTCGATGGACACCGCTGTGCGGTGATCATTCTGGTCTAAAGTAAAATGATTCAGCGTCCGTTGCAGAATGCTGAAATAGCCAGCGTAGGGAGGCTGGAGAGGGCGCCGCACGGCGTCGGTGCGGAGGAAGACGTGAATGCAGGTAGATAGTCCGCTGTGCATCTGTAGTCTAGTCACGGGGCGGAGTCGGGCGTAGTGAACGCATAGGTTAAGCTAGGGAGGAGGCAAGGTTAAGCGGAGGCATACCCAACGATGTGTGTGGTGAAACGAATTCTCCTGGCAACTTTAGTGTTGTGCAGTAAACCAGCTCTGCTGGTGCACACTGAAAGTCAGCTTTGATGCTGCTGCGAATACCTAAAAGTACGAGCGATACATTTTCGTTCCAGCTGAGGTCGGAGGAGGCACAGAGCGAGGCTTTAAGCTGTCTATGTAAGCGTTCAACTAACCCCTTGCAGCTAGGTGATACGTTGTGGTATGAATGAGGAGATAGCCTAAATGGTTGCAGAACGTATCGAATTGTGAAGAGTCGAAAGGCGTTCTTCGGCCAGTTGTAATGGTGGATGGGCATCCGTAATGCGAGACCCACCGGTCCAAGAAGGTCTGGATAACAGTCGCAGCTGTGCGGGCTGGTACGGGACTGGCTTCTGGCATCTGGTGAAGCGGTCGACACATGTAAGATTGTATACGATTCCGCGTGACGGAGGTAAGGGACCTACTAAGTCTAAGGATACATGCGAGAACCGAGAGCCCGGGGCAGGAAAGGAACCCAGAGAACTGCGGGTGTGACGATGTACTTTAGAGCTCTGGCATTGAAGGTGGGCGCGAGCCCAGGTACGAACATCTTTGTTTACGCGTGGCCAAACGACGCGTTCAGGCACCACTTTCAAATACGCACGGATACTGGGATGTGATGGTGAGTGCAGTGCGTCAAAGACTGTGCGTCTGAGGGAGACGGGCACGAGGGGTCTGGGACAACCTGTGGAAGTGTCATAGAGAATGGTTCCTTCCGTGGTGTGGTGAGGAACAGATTGCACATGCAGCGACGTGGACTGCAGAGTGCGCTGTATGTCTTCATAATGAACCTGAGCCGCTGCCATGGCGTCAAGGTCGACGGTAGGCAAAGACTGGAGAGTGAGGTTGACGTGTGAGAGAGCGTCAGCGACGGGATTGTCGAATCCTGAGACCTGGCTTATGTCAACAGTGAACTGCGTGACAAAGTCTAGGTGGCTTATTTCCCGTGGTGAGTAGTTATCGGAGGCAGAGTTGAAGGCGAAGCTGAGGGGTTTATGTTCAGTGTAGACCATGAAAGTTCGGTTTTCGAGTGTGTGCCCGAAATGACGAATCTCTAGTTAAATGGCGAACAGTTCCTCGTCAAGCGTGCTGTAGCGGGATTCCGCTAGCTGCAGGCACTTGTAGAAGAGCCCAAAGGGTTGCCATTGCTCACCAACGGGTTGTTGGAGGACGGCCCCTAGCACGACCCCTGAGGAATCAGTCGTAATAGAAAGGGTTGCAGCCGATTCCGAATGAGCGAGGAGGGCTAGGTTGGAGATAGCGTCCTTGAGCTCGACGTAGGCTGCCTGTGTAGTGTCAGGAAAAGCGAACCTACGTTCATTCCGTCTGAGTAGGTCGGTTTGAGGCAGCGTGAGCTGCGCGCAGCACGAAAGGAAGCGTCGGTATTAAATGATCGAACCACAAAATCGACGAAGCTGCTTAAACAACTCGGAACTGGGAAGTCCTTGCTTGATCGAATCTTATCAGGAAGGACTTCGATACCAGACGATGTAACAAATGGCTTAGGAATTCTACCGTTGATTTACCGTGTTCACCCGTAGTCAGGTTTATTGTGACACCTGGTTGGGTCAAGCGCTGGAAGATAGGTCGAAGTTGCTCGAAGTGCTTTTGTTCCAAAAAATTGGCTAGCCGAACAACCTCCTCGTGGTGCCAGCTGGGTGGTTCGGGCTTAACCCGTTCCAGCCAATAGTTCGGCGGCAGTGTTCCAGGACGTGGTGGGTTTTCGCCTGGCAAGCGTTCTCCCTATAAAAAGCCACAAATGTCTGCTTATCAACACTGTGACGTGGCGGATGTGACTCGCCACAAATAAAGTCACTGGCCCGTGGACAACCGGAAAATGGTATCCAACCCACGGACGTCAATCGCTTATTCTCACATTCCTGACGATAACAAACAGTCAAAAATTCTGCGGCACATTCAAAAATACAAGCTACATTCATTGACAATTGCATACATATATACACCCAGACACTTACATTCACTGTTATGCCAAACATGTACTCTTTGTACATTTTGATCACACTATGTTAGCTAAACATGATCATGCCTGTACAGGTGTGCCTCGCATTGTCGAGAATAAAAGTTTATTTATTTAAATAAATAAATAAATAGGTATATTTCTAGACCTGCTAGAGGCTGCACCCTAAAGGGTTCAGATCAATGCTTACATAAATCCGATGCTCTTGCATGGAAGTATGTAAAATATAAGTATATGTTCAGCGTCAGCAATTACAAATGCATTGGCATTGTTTGATATACAGCTACTGGGTCGCAGGCGCCCACCTTTACATGTTTCTCGTTCCTGTGGGCGATATTGAACTCCTTGTTCTTATGTGAAAACTTCACGGAGGTGTAGTTGTGCCTTTTCTCCTTGGAACAGAATCCAATTCGCCGAAAGTGCACTTTCAATTGATCGCACATTAATTGGCCACCCAGTTGCCCCAATTGTGCGCACATGGAAGAAATGAGTGAAGGGATTATAAAGCATACGAAAAGTTGAAAACAATTCCGATAAATGCGGACAAAAATAGAAACAATTTGTCAAGAGAGAAAATAAAGCTGCGTGCTTCAGTAGAAAAATACCAATTAACAAAAAATACAGCCCTACTTTTCTTACGCTGATATTGCTCTCCGGCGCAAAATTTCAACCTGAGTTATTCTCAGATAAAAGAAAAAGCCTTTCTACAGTTAGAATACCGCTTAAAGTGGCACAAAATTAAACTGATCCGGACCAGCTTTAGCGCCTGAATACGTTGAACGTAAAAGCAACACAATACGTGCAGTAGTTTGCGAGTTATTCGCAAGTAAATGATGGTCTTCGAATAAGGCCGTTTTTATTTTTCGCTAGAAATGGCTTTCTGCTTTGCAAGCAGATGGCAGAAAAAAGAAAAGAAAATATAAAAAGTAGCGAAGCGGCGTATGTTCTAGATAGGCATAGCTATCCAGAAATGCTCTAATTAGCCCGTAATACCCTGCGACAACTACGGACTGCGCAGGTGGCCGAAAAGTAAACTTTGCAGGCATACATGACAAATATATGCAGATAAGGGATGATCTTGCGCGAAAGCGCTAGAAATCCTGCAAGGAATATTATATCTACATGGGAATTCAGGGGAGCTTTTAATTGACTCACGGTTAGAAGGCCACAACCTACCATTTTCAGTGGATACTGAGCCACATAAACAACCAGTAAAATAGAGTTTAGCATTTTTTAAGCCACTAAGCTTTTCTAAAGCTTACAACAAGCCCGCATGAGCCAGGTCTAACTGAGTAACCCTGGGGATCTTTCAGATCCGTTGACAGATTTCGGCCTACAAAATACACACATTACTTAGCTAAACATCACAAGATTTATCCCTTAGATCCGATTTTCTATATTCATGAGGCTCTGTCTCTAACGTCAGTGAGCTATAGGAGCCTGCCACCAATAATAACGAAATAAGCGTGGGAAAATTTAGTAAAATTTAGCTAATTGCATTTGGGCGTGAAATCCGTTTTGGTCTACATTGGTTGGGCTTTAACAACTCTACTTCTGGTGGTTGAACTTGCTCATACTTGAGGTATTGTTATGCCTCATGTGTAGATGCACACTATTGTGCAGCTCTTTGATGAATTTCGATTTATTTCTCTCCATTTTTAAGTTCCGAAGATAGTGCCGGCGGTGTTCATCAAGTTGGCTATGTTAACTGGTACTCTAATGTCACACCGACTATTTCTTTTGTGGTTTTCCTGGCAAGAGCTGTTCTAGCACCCTAAGCAAAGAGCGATAAGGTAAATCAGGAGTAGAATAGTAACAAAAACCAGTGGGAGCTGGTCGTTCACCCGCCATTACGCATAGCGCATGGTAGGCTTTGGAGCCAGCTAAAAGATAAATGGCACACGGACGGCCAAGATAAGAAAAGTGGTGATGGAAATTTCTGGCGCTCCAGCCAGCCAGTGTGACAGGGGCCTCTCTGTCGTTGGTTAGCTTTCGTGCCAGTGAAATGAAATCTGGAAATGCGAGTGTTTTACGAGCAAAAGCAGTTAAAGAAAAGGATCTGGTTTTCATTATTTCTGTCTACTAGTGTTGTCAATAGCGAAAGGCACATGTATACCAGATAACGCTAAGTATGTGGGCCAAGAGAGTATAAATGGAGAGTAAAATGTCTGATTATTGGGTCTAGAACTTTTAAAGTGCGCTCATTGTCAACAATAAGAAAGATTTATTTTTTATTTTGCGGCTTACCTACTGATAGTGTTTGGAAACTGCTGACTATAGTAACTAGTGCTCAGACTTAATAAAAAAGCTTCAATTAGGGCAACAACGCTAGAACCTGGCCTTTCACATGAGGATTAATGTTGTTAAAATGTTTTTAGTAGACGTGACTCATGGGTCACAAGTATAAGTATTCGCAAGAGACCAAGTGGACTAGGTATTTGGAAAATACTAAGGGGTAAAGATGGAGACGAAGGAACCAAGATAGGAATAAGCGGAGTCTAGGCCCCGTGTGACATCGTGGATGAAGCGTTGGAAGGTTTGTGCTGCGTTGCACAGTCCAAATGACATTCTGAAAAGTTCAAACAAGCCGAAAATAGTGATAACGGTTGTTTTAGGAATGTCATTTTCTTCTACAGGTGTCTGGTGATGGGCGCGAACCAGAGCGATCTTGCTGAAGGTCGTCATACCTGTGAGGCATACGGTAAGGTCCTGTATGTGTGGGACTGGACACCTATCTGAGACGGTCAGCCGATTGAGTGCGCGGCAATCATCGCAAGGGCGCCAGTCACCAGGTTTCTTGGGCAGTAACTGCAGCGGCGAAGATCAAGGACCTGGGGGAAGGGAAGCTTATTCCAAGTTCAAGCGTATGCTCAAACTCCGCCTAGGTATCTTGAGTTTCTCGGGCGATAGTCGGCGTGGACGGCATAACCCAGGTGTGCCGTTCGTCCGTAGTTGGTCCGTGACTTGGGCTGCCACGGGCAAAGCTGCGTTCCTTGGCTGAACGAGCCTGGAATAGTGAGAAAAGAGGTAAGCGTAGTCTGCATAGGTCTGGGGAAATGCGTAAACTAGTGTTATAGATGCGATATCGGCGGTGATGTCATGTACACTAAGTTCCGTTTACAGTTTCGACAATCAGCTGGCGCTTCGCAACGAGCAAGTGGTCTAAATGCCTGAAAAAGTCAATGCCGATGATGGCAAAAGAGACCGCCGCATCAGCGCTCCGTAGGCCTTGGTCCAAGGTAAACGACCGAGACGGTATGTGGCTATTGGCGTGCAATTGGCGTGCCACTGGCGTGCCATCGGCAGCACTGAGGCTTATCGATAGAGAAGCGGTAGGTTCACCTGGCATAGGAGAATGACTTTGACGTCCGCCCCAGTATTAACTAAGAACCGGGTCTCGGAATCATACTCCCTAAGGTAGATGAGACGAGGTTGAGCTTTGCCGACACCGTTAGTCGCCATTACGGGCCCGCCTTAACGTTTCCCTGCTTGGCGGTGGAGAAAATGCGTGGTTGCTCGCATTTAAGGGCTTTGTTACCAAAACGCGAGTAGTAAAAGCAAAAACCTGAATTGTTAGGCTTCTTGTGAGAACAGACCTGGGCCTCACTAGCGTTATTGGAACCACTATAAGCTCGGAATTATTCTATCTAGGGTCTGAACGTTTGGAAACAACCCGAGCTATTTCCTGAAAACCTTATGCGATCGAATGCTGCTTTATTCCAAACCATACTTCACGCTCACCTACTCCGGAGTATCCCTCATGCTGCTTGCCTAATACTGTTAACTTGGCGCTATTCCATGCCAAATTGCTAGTGTGCCATGCATTCATGGTTTCTTTGATATCTATTTTGTCTAGTTGCCCGAATTTCTTCTACCCTGGAGGTACCATTTTGTGACGATTCTGAATGGGTGTGCTCGATAGACCTAGCCACCGGGACACGATATCCTGTTAAACGGTCCCCGTTTCCCGGAACTACACAGCAGCTCTCTCCATTGAGCGAATTTAAGACTGCGCTAAGCAGGAATTGGGGTAAACCGCGAATGGAAGGCACATACTTGCAAGCAACTTGCATATAACAAGCAAAGCCTCCATTTGTGTTATCGTTCAAAACCCTTATTTGTACGAGCGCATGGTTACTTATATTTACGGGGTTTTCCAAGCCTTTCTTTTACAAATCCCACAAGTGCGGTTTCCCTTCATTACGCCAAGTTGCATAAAGCAAGCCACAGATGGCCGGAAGAAAGTGGCAGAAAGACTTCTGTTTCCGTCATCTCACTAATGTCTATTCATTCATAAACTTTGGACGGCTAAGCAACTCTGCGTCCAAATTATACTCGAAATACTGTATTCATTCCCGATCACGTGCTCATCTCCGGCGGGCGAGTCCCGATTATTCGGAAGTAAAGTTTACTTTTTTATTTAAACCATTGTCCCTGGCTGATGATGATCCCTTCAAAGCCCCAGGTTGTAAGAAGGAATACTTCGCGTTGGAAAAAATGATTGTGGATGGCTAGCCGAACAACCTTTCCGTGGAGCCAGCTGCTTGGTTCGGGGTTAACCCGTTACAATAAATAATTCGGCGGCCTTGTTCCAAGACCTGATGAGTTTTTGCCTGGCAAGGGTTCTGCTTACGAAATGCCACAAACATTTGCCTAACAACAATGTGCCTGGGCGGAAGTAAAGAGCCACTAAATACAGCCATTGCCCAAGCGTGCCCTGACCGACCAATCAAAGCCACAAACCTCAACATTGCTTCAGACGCTGGCGACGCGGTTGCACTCAGGTAAAAGAACAGCAACATATTTACAAACACTAGCTACACATCTTTCCTGCATACCTACGTTTATGGATCCAGATAGGAAATGCCTACTAAACTATCACAAATTTCTTGGGTTATTGCCGTACTACTACTATGAATGCGTCTTTACTGATGTACCTCGAGTAGCCAAAATAAAACCGGGTTTTTTATTTTAAATGAATCAACCGACTTAACTTCATTACCCGTGTCCCCAAGAAGCCTGCAGACAACACAGCCGGTAATTTTGCAGCTATAAACTTCGAGACAGGCCGGATGGTACTCCTTCACCCTGGCGGATAGATGGCTTAATATACGACCAATGTAACTAGCTCCACAGCAACGGGAGAATGTGTTAATAGGCATTACTTTGGAGTGGACAGGCAGCTTAGCTTTAAAGATTAGTCTTAACCTTGGGCCGCCTATGAACTGGATCCGCAGCTCCGCCGCTGAGAAAGCATGCCTGAGTGTGTGTAGAAGACGGTGGGATGGATACACTGTCGTGATTATCCTGTTGTAGGACAACGGTAGGAATGTGAGCTTCCTTTCCACCGTCGGGAATGTTGGTGCCTTCTTCCTTCGCCCCATATTGTCTTTTTGGCGAACCCCGCTGCATAACCATTTTCGCTCAGCTTTGAACGTATACCGCATAACTCGGCGAGGAGCGTAGCATTTGAGCAGATTCCTTCATCCCGGCTCATTATGCTAAGTAAAAGTTACGTTTGCGTTTAAGCGGCAAAATGCTATGAACGTTAGTGTTGGGACCGCTTCAAGTGCCTGTTCTGTGCACACTGTCATAAACGCTTCTTTCTTTACCTCTACTCTACGCCACTGACGACTGTGCTACTGCTGCTAGCTGCCCCTTGAGACTGCGACTGTCTGACTGCTCAGTCACGCGCCCAGCCCACCAACGTACTGCAGAAGACCAAGTTTCGGTAGACAGAGAGGCTTATTGTATGATAGCACGGCCCAATAAATAAGTTGTGAGCAACTACTTAAACAACCATATTGGAGATGCTAATTGGCATTAATTAACACAACTCAAATGGCTCAACTTATGATCCAACTTGCCTCTGATTCCGCATCAATTCGCATTTTTATCTATTGTCGAGTTCAATCTCTAATTGCAGCCCCATGCACTTTTACGGCACTGCTCTCGGCATGATTGCTAGCTGTAAGCTTCCTCCGTAACGTACGGGACGTCGGCTTACGCCACAGCAGCGGTTTCTCAGGGCTAGGTCTAGGAAGTGAAAACCTCCGTCGTCTTCTATTTCGTAGGTAAACTGCATCGCCTCAGGAGCCTGATTGTATTCGGTTGTGTGATCCTCGATATTCCTGGCGGCGGGAAGTAGCATTAAGTTATGATTTACATAACGCTGGGATAGAAAAGGCCACTGTTGGTAGCTTTCCAGCTATTCTGCTCCGACATGCCTATTAAGACGCAGGCAATGAAAGGTCCAAGTGGCAAACCAATTGCAACCTCACCGCGCTGCCGGTATATATCCAGTTGGATAGAAACACCATAGTAACTTTGCACTTGAGTAACAGCTGTTCCAGGGCCGGGGTTGGTACTCCAATGTTGCTTCCAGTCAGTGGCATTGCAGATAAATTTATCGTTTCAAATAGAGGCACGTTCGTGAACAGCGATGTATCGTCTATGAAACTCATAATTTGGTACATGCCATCAACATTTCGCAAGGCATCGAGGAACACAAACCGGTCCCTTAGTGTGTGTACAGCGACACTTCTACGAACAACATCAAAAAGCTGAATCAACTACCAAGCAAGCGTGGGGTAAAGCTAGTTTGTCTTATCCAAAACTGTAAGCGCCTCAGCGCTTTATGGGCACAGGTTCCTGAACAGACTCCGCTTAAAGCACTTAAAATACCCAGCCCATTTTGACGCCAGGGTAGCTTCTTCACCCCCATCCACTCCTGCCACAAACCCTAATGTCCTAAGTTACGCGCTCCGCAAATTCGCCCGTGGTTTCTTCTCGACTGGTGACTTAAGAAAGGTGGCGACTATCCGGTTTTCGTCGCTTTGCCTGACGCCCTATTAAGGACTTTCTGTGGCGCTCGTACCTTAAAGCTTTGCCATTGTATTTTATTATTTCTATTCCCATCATTATAGTACAGTTCATATTAACAAAGAGTAATACAATTTTCTTTGAATGGCGGGCTGTGTTGTTGATCTTGTCTGCTGAGTGCGTCTCATTGTGTTGACACCGCACAGTAATCTTTATTCAAACAGCTAAGAACCACCATATTGCTGGCGCAACGCCACGTACAGCATCTTAACACTAGACTGGGAATCATTGGAATTCAGAAGTCTACCGTGGGTCAGTGACGCTTTTCGCTTAAATTGACTGTGAGCCGAGCAGTGGCGCGTGCTTGTTTGCTAAAGTCCCTCCTACGAGCCCTGTCATGCGCCGTATGCCTAACCATATATTGTCCCTTTTATTCTGGCGCAAAAGTGTCTGTTCTCTCCTCATCATGAATTTGCTCGTTACGCCTGACACCGTCAGTGCGTAACACGACAGACGAATGATGCAGCTCATTGGAATCATGGGAATGTAGAGAGCAAAAAGAATGAACGTTGTCAGCTACGTCATCTCCTAATCATTGTAGGTTGTTTCACGACTGCACTCAAAGTGTTAGGTTGTAGCAGCTGCATAAGGAAGAACACGATCCCTCCAAGTTCAACAAGTATAAACCCAGCAGTCGTTGAAAACTATCCTCAGTATGAGCTTTAACGACGGAAGCAGGTACTAAGTTCCATTCGGTCAGCACCGGTGTTGACACGGGCAAAGCAGCTCGAAGCCAGAGTTGCTTAGCTTTAAAATCGTTTCTAGCAGGGGCACAGGTAGAACATAGCGTTGACCGAAGAAAAACCTTGAAAACCGACTTCCATCACTGCGCCGAACGGGCAGGGCCTAGATCAGATCGCCAAGGCGACGACGATATTCCAGAGTGATATGCATTTGTTGGAGACGAGTGTGAGAGATCCAGCGTCGTAACACAAAATTGCACTTAGAAGCGCTCAGCCAAACGTTTGAATGAAGTAATTTTCAAACGTTGCAACCTAATGAACGGCTGGTAATCTAGATTCGAGGCCCGTGCACATGTAGGAAGAGAACAAAATTTTGAACTTCTTCGGAGTCGATCGTGCGTGCGCCCTTCGGAAAGGCATAGTAGTCTGTTAGTCGCGAGCAAGCCACTTTAAAGAAGCGTGGGTCACTTTTTAGATCAGACTAGTTTGTACCTCCTGTCTTACATCAGTAAGAAAACAACATCCAAAGTGGTAAAAGCCCAATGGCTTAGTGGCGTCATTAGAAAGAACAGAACATTTATCGCGCTTTATGAGCAACTGCCATGCAGCCGTTTAACCGTGCAGCGTGGCAAGGGTAGTTCGGAGCTAGTCAGCAACCTCAGGGCTGATTACCTCCATCCATAAGTACGACTAGTCATCTTTGATCGAGCATCCAGTCTAGAAAATTGAAGAAATATGGTAAAAATAACCAAGTGAACAACTGCCGTCCAAGGACAGATCACTGAGGGACACCACCGCACATAAGGACGGGGACTGAATAAGTCTCAATGACATTAAGCTGCAAAACACGATCTGAAATGTAGTTGTAGATCCACGTGCGAACACAATAGGAAACAGCAATTCCTTAAAGTTTAAACAGAAGCCGCTCATGAGGAAGTTTATTAAACGCCTTGCGGCAATTAGCGGAAGGGAAGTTCAAATGTTTGTTCACCACTAGCGGGTTCGTTCATTTCTCTCCGGCAACAAGCTAATTGGTGGTACATAAACGGGCCTTAGGAAAAGCGTTCTGAGCCAAAACAAGCACACTCTGGTACCCGAGGTGTGAGCTAGGAGCTTTTTCGAACCTCCTATCGAAAACTGCACCGTAGAGTTGTCAAGCCACTGGGCCGATGGTTTGCTGGACCTTGACACGTCTCTGCTTTATATTTGGGCTTACCAATGCCCATCATCCATGCTAAAAATGAGTGCAGTTTCACGGAAGCAGTGAAATACATGCTAAGCAGTGGCTCCGGTGTACTTGGTCACGGCCTTGTAAAATAGAGAGTGCAGGCTACCAGAACCGAGCATGGTGTTCTGATCTAATTAAAAAATAAATAAATAAACTGTTATTCCCCGCTAAGCAAGGCACGCATACACAGGCATGGACATGGTAAGCGTAACACAAGTAGTCCAGGAATGAACCGTAGGATTGTCCTAGGTGTGTCATATATACTGCTACATGAACGTATTTATTTGTGCGGGTAGGCGCGCAGAGCTATGTTGCATTTCTTAGTAAATGTTTGCTGCCTCCGCTTTGAATGATTTCGCTCCGGTCCCAGGCGAATTTGTTCAAGCTTTTTGTGTCATATATTGAATATCTGTCATAAATTCTGTAATTCTCTATAGTTTTTGATTCTGCATTATTTAGTAACAGCTTTGGATCCATTTTGCCGTGCTTTTCTCGTTTTTTCTGCCTACCCTTTTGTCCAGCCTGGTGGTAACTTGCTCGTGTCCATTCAAGTCCATTTTATCTCATTGTTTTCATTGTTATAACGGTTTGGTCTTCTAGTTTGCATAGTCCAATCTAGTTAGTCATTTAGCGTTTTACGACATACCTACCGGGTATAATTTATCCTAACTTATGTACCTGCTCATTACACTGATTTTCTCGTATCGATCGGCAATTAATTTTGAAATGGCGAAGCAGCCTCATTGTGGAATTTGCTGCAAGGTCGAGCTAATGCGATTACATGCAGTCTCTGCAGCGTAAAGCTTCATAGTTCATACTTTGGTCTTACTGGAGAGCAATTTCGTGTAATTCATCGCATTCAGAACGAGTTTTTGAAGACCGTTTGTAAACAGTGCCAAGCTAAACTTGTGCAGTATAGAACCGACACGCCTAAAACGCGGATCGGTACAACGAACTGCTCTAAAATGCCCAACTCGCCTTGTGCTACACCGCAGTCAGGGAGGCAGCCAGCGCCTAGTACAGCATCGCAACCATCACCAAAGCAAGGTACTAAAGTTCCGTCAGGTTTTTCATCAAGGCCTACAATGTTTTCTGTTGACAATAAAGCTTCAATTTGCAATAAGCAAATTGAGGATAGCGAATGGAAAATACAAACACCGAAGAAACCAAGAGCAAAATCTAGCAACCTGAGGCGCCGTAGCCTCATGGTATTTCACGTACCTGAATCCTGTGATTCCAATCCTCAGGTGCGCTATGAACATGACGTCGAGTATTGCAAACATTTATTGATAGTCTACTCAATGTAAATGAGGGAGGGCTCAAAGTACGGCAGATCTCCCGTCTAGGAAAGAGAATGGATGGCGTACGTCGGCCCATGAGGGTGACATTTGTCGAAGAAGCAAGTTCCAAGTTACTATTGTCCCGTCTTAATAGGCTAAAGAACCTAAAGATCCACGTGCGCGCTGACTTAGACCCAGCTGACAGAGCTAGCTAGCCGAAAAACCCCTCGTGGTGCCAGCTGGGTGGTTCCAGTTGAACCCGTTCCAGCTAATAGTTCGGCAGCAGTGTTCCAGGACGTGATGGGTTTTCGCGTGACAAGCGTTTTCTCTATAAAAAGCAACAAATGTCTGCCTTACGACACTGTGACGTGGCGGTCGTGGTTGGCCACAAAATAAAGTCACTGCCCATTGGATATCTGGATAATCTTTTCCAACCCACGGACAACAATCTTCTACTCGTACATTGCTGACGATAGCAAACACTCAAGAATAGAGCAGCACAGTTACAAGCGCAAAATACACAGCTACATAAACGCACACACAATTACATACTTACATTCCCCTGCACAAACAAGCATTGTTATGGCAAACATATCGGAATTTTTGCAAATTCTTGATCACGCATTGTTTTGTCAAAATGATCATGCTTGTAAAGGTGTGCCCCGCCTTGTCGAGAATAAAAGTATTATTTATTTAACCAAAGCGACGCATGAAGGATGGAGAAAATTCTCCGTACTGTAAATTTTCCGGTACTCGCCCGGATTCATCTACGCATCCGGATCATCCTCATCATCATACACGTTAGCTAGAAATGGGAAACACCTCAGCTACTGTGCCGCAATACATAGAAAAGAGGAGAAAGAAAAATGCAACTGGTGCAAGCTAGTTGAGCTCCCGGTAGCGGATGGGCATCGTTCCGGTAAGCTACCAGCCGGCTGCTGTGCACCCAAAAAATTATTATTCAAAATTATATAAGGCTAAATAATGAGATTATGGTTGGAGGGGGAGGCTAAGAGGGATGAGGTAAAACAAAGAAACTCACAGCACGAACGCCACTGAGGTCGGCTCCTAGCCATATCAGCAAGTGTGTCCAACCAAACGTGTTCATCGTCTTTCGGACCGCAACCAGGGAGCCGAGACGCTCCAACCGAGGCCAGCTCCAAAGCGAGGGGCTTCATTCCTCTGGACCAAGTCATAGCTTGGCCACCCCTCCTCTTCTTCCATCCACACTCCCGGCGCGCAAACAATCCACGTCGCGGAAGTCGGTGGGCTGGCATGCGTAACACGTGGCCGAGCCATCGGAGACTGATGCGTGAACTAACGGTGCTATACGGTTCATTTCCTTTTCCTGTGCCATAAACAAGGCGTCGGACACGCTCGTTGCTCAAGCGGTGTTCCCACCAAATGTGAGCTAACTTACGAAGGCACCGGTGGTCACGAATCCGGATCAACATGTTTCTAATGCTTCAGGCGCGCCCAGCGGTTCCTACCGCGGTCTGCGCGTAGCCTTTACTAACGTGTGCAGTCTGATGTATAAGCGCGATGTGCTGTACGACTTTGTAAACTCTCAGCGACCAGACGTATCAAGCGTTGCTGGGACATGGCTAAACTCCGAGCTAACCGCTTAAGAAGTGGAAATCACCGGCTACTCATGCTTCCGCTGTGATAGACCATCAAATGGTCGCGGTGGCTTTCTACTTTACATAAAGTCTTCCTTATGTGGGGGACTAGTGGGCGTTTACCAAAGCGCTGATGGTCTGTGTGAGCAGTTATGGTGTTCGATTCACCTCAGACGCTGCGAGTTGCTCGTAGGCGTGGTATATCGCAGTCCACTGAGCCGCTGTTTGGACTTGTTGCCGCATGTCCGCAACCATATGAGTCATTAGATGTTCCTACTCATGGGCGATTTCAACTTGCCCCGAATACAGTGGCCTAAGCTTGAACTTCTCCCCTGCCACTGTGATGTTGAGAGGAGGTTTACGGGGTTGCTATTTGTTACCGGGGCCACACAGCACATCAACTAACGGACACGCATTACTGCGCGCGTGCCTCCATTGTGCTTAGAGCTGCTGTTGACTAGCTGTGCGCAGCGTGTGCATAACATACAAGTCTTAGAGTCCCTGGGTGCGAGCGACCACTCGGTGTTCATAGGCAGCTTGGAACTACCGCTGCCGTATTCGCCCTCACCAGAGTCAGCCTTCGACTATTGAGAAACGGACTTTAATAGCCTCATTCAAACAGCGACCCAGATGGACTTGTCTTTACCCCCGGATTAATCTATTGAAAACTGTTGGACTATAATTAAAGAAGGAGTGAAATCGCTGTGCGCCCGATTTGTACCTTTCAAAGTTGGGAAAGTTGGGCCCGTCACACCATATTGGTTTGAAAAAGAGTACAACAAACTGGCTGACGGGAACGCAGACTATGGAACAAATTCGGGTTATCTGACTCTGATGAGAACTACAATGCGTACAAGGTACAGCGAAATCACTGCAACAACGCGAAAACAAGAAAACGCATAAGCTGCGAAGAGGAGCTTGCAACCGCCGCAGAAACTGCTCCCAAGAGGATCTTCGCGTACGTGAAGCGGCGCCTGAGGCCTTCAGCCAATGTCGCAGTGTTAGAGGGCCCAGAAGTACAGCCCCTACCCTCGAGGACAGATCGTGCGTCCGCACTGGCGGCGCACCTCTCCTCCGTATTTGCAAGTGACCAGGTGTTTGTAACGAGTTCGAAGAGTACCGCTCCAGCCGAACTTAACAGCCTGGACTGCAAAATTGAGGATGTAGGCAAGCTTATAACAAACCTTTACGGGACGAAGCCTGCGGGGTCGGATGGCATACACCCGCTGATCCTCAAGTCCCTATCGGCCATCATCGCGCCTTCTGTAACTGAACTGTAACTGAACTGGACCGTTACAGGACGACTGGAAATGCTCAGTCGTAAAGCCCATACCGAAAGGTGGTAACCCAAGCAAGGTGTATAACTACCGGCCGATCTGCCTGACTGCTGTTTTAGCAAAGACACTCGAGAAGATCGTAAAGAAGAGCCTACTGTAGCCTATCGAGTGGAAAACCTGTCGCTCGCGCATCACCAACCTGCTGTTGACGAGGCACGAATGGTTACAAGCGCTTAACCAAGGCCAAACGGTCGATGTCATTTATGTTGACTTCAGTAAGGCTTTTGACAAGGTTAACCATGCAGTGCTCCTTGACAAGTTGTGGATGTGGGTGTTGGTTGTTCGCTGCACAAATGGATCCGCAATTTCCTTCTTGCTCGAAATTGAAGGGTGTAGGTGGACAACCACCTAACTGACTGGTATCCATCGAGCAGCCGCGTGCCACAAGGCACTGTACTGGGGCCGATTTTTTCTGATCCATGTAAACGATGTGCCTCAGCTACTCCAATCATCTTGTGCATTGTTCGCAGATGACTTGAAGGTGCGGAAATTAGTCCGCACACTCAATGATTGTTATTTACTTCAACAGGACCTCGACCGCCTCTCGACATGGTCTGCAGAGGTAAACCTTCCAATCAACCCTGCCAACTCGCAATTCATGAGGTTGGGTAAGTGTGAGCGAAGCCAAACGTACACAGAGGCTGGTCAACCGTTGCATCCCTCTCCTTTCGTGCGCGACCTAGGTGTGCTGTCACGCTGCGACCTAAAGTCCATTGACAACACGAATAGGCTGTACCAAAACAGCCTTTAAATGCTCTGGGCCCTCAGGCGCAGCTTCAGCAGTTGGTCCGAAGAGATTTCTACTCGCCTTTTCGTCCCGATAATACGACCGAGGCTAGAGTACGGCTATCCCGCGTATTGTCCCATCACCATGGGCGAGGTAAAAGAGCTTGAACGGGAGTAGCATGTAGCCACCAGGCTGATTCCCAACTTACTAGGTATGCCATATGAAGACCGGCGTAAGAAACTAGGGCTGTACACCCTGGCCTATCGTCGGCTGAGGGTTGAACTCATCATGACGCACCGGATATTGAGTGATTACCGCATCTTGAGACAACTGCTTTATCTGCGCACACCAAGCTGCACGCGAGAACACCGTTATAAACTTACCGTACCGAAGTTGAAGCGGGTCGCTCACCAACTCTGTTTCGAACGCAGTGGTGAATGTCTGGAACGACCTAGCGCAGCACATAGTAGAGGCGAGCACAGTGCCCAAATTTAAGAAGCTCCTAGACAAACACTTTGCAGTGGTAAAATATAGAGAGCGAAACGATAACTAAGAAATACATGTCCAAGAGCAACGAATATTGCAGCTACACAGAGAAAGCTCCACTCGCTGCTTCGAACCAGTATTCAGTATTCAGTATGCGTTTGTGTCTGCAAGTGTCCTCAATGCTAAATGGATGTTGGACGTTCGTAAATTTGCAATGTCTCTACAGATGAGCATTATGCCGCTGGTATACATTGCTTTACCATAACGAAGCGAGGTGCATTGTCTCTAGTTAGTGGTGAGTCACGTCCGTTACTTCAATGTTGTTAACCGGACATTTGCGACGTTGTGTAAGGAGAACGCTTGTCAAGCGAAAACACACAACCTACTGGAACGCTGTCGCTGAACTGCTCGCTGGAGCGGGGTGAACTTGAAACGCCCAGCTGGTACCACTAGGAGGTTGTTTGGCTAGCATGGCTGAGCAGCAGCTACCGTACGGATCTCTACCTGATCCAGCAAAGGTGAATAGGAAAGTGCGAGGTCAGGCTCCGCAGTCACATTTACATAAACAGGTGAATACTGTTAAACTAGCTGGTTCGCTTTCGCAGCGACCTATAGAAATAATCGACTTGTTTATTGATAAGTAAAGATGAATCGCCATTACCATCTTTCTTGCCCAACCTTAGCTAATAACAGAGAAATTTGGGGTGCACTGGACTGTACAGTTACATAAAGCTGGTAACTTTGGCGGTTCTCCAGCTTCGTTATTTTACAACCGTGCCTGAGCGTTTTGTACTTCAGATAGTTGGCCGTCGATTGTGTACACTTAAATCGGTACCATAATTTGCGCCTTTGGTTCATAAACTGCATCACTATTTATCGATCCCAAGAGAACACCTTTTAGGACCTCTTTTAAATGGGAATAGCCTCATGGCTTAGGGACAATGTTTTAGGAAGTAGTTCGATGCGACCTCAAGGACCAAGGGATGAGGAATGGTCCAGTCCAGGTTAGAAGCTGCCTTCTGCATACTCTGCTGATAGGTTCGCTCAATAGTACACTGGAAAGCACTTGAACATTTATGGAATGTGGACGTGCACAATGGAACGAAATAGCACATTGCGCAATCTTATCAATAGGTTAAATTTGTATAAGGCGGAGCATTTAACTCGGCCGTGCAGTTGTCGCTGTACATCGCTTTTACAAGCTCGCTTTGGATACGTTACTTTTCTCAGAATATTTCAACGTAGGTAGTTGTCAAGCAGTTTTCAAAGTAAGCGCTGCGGTCCTCTGCGTAAGCTTTTAGAAAAGTTCTAGATACTGCACACGTAAACCTGATCGAAACCTAGTAAGAGTCTAGCTTGCGAGGCTGGCTTTAAATTACTTCGACAGAAGTTTTTTAATTGTTGTTCCTTTAAACTGCGCGTTTATTTACTTAAGCCTTCTATACAGTGTTTTATATCCAGTCCTATTATCCATCCCCACAAATTGATTTTTATCTCCTTGGTTGACGATATTCTAAAGTGCTGAAAATGTACCGGTCTTGCTGCATAAAGCTTTATTTGACGGCTTGGTTTGCCTTGAATAACCAGTTCAGTGACCTCTGAGTTAGTCAGCTAGGGCACCGGATCAAGAATATGCGGTAAGTGCCCTGCGAATAAACGAGCGGGTGACAAAACATGCTGACACAGCTTACAATGGAGAACGGTCAAAAGCAAAACAGTATCCAAGTAGACAAAAGGAAGACCGTAAAGAAGTTGTTGTCAATCGGTGCCAGGCGCATTTAAGTGTATGACAATTAAGCAGCCATAATACTTGGAGTGTGATTTAATTCTTTCCAAAGAATGGGCTCACGAAACAAAGTGACCTCTATGGGGGCACATAATAGGAAAGGTCTGCGCCCATCATGAACACAACAGCAGGCAGCCTTGAAGCCCCCACTTATATCACCAGTAGCATCAAGTAAATTTGACCTGTGGTCCGCCCTCAAAAAGAATATTAGGCCACCACCGGATCTCACTCTGTGGCAATCAGCTAGGGAGCAGCGATATCCAGAGATGTCCGGTTACCCCCATGGCTCAGAGGAAGTCAACGAGGCTGCGTGATGAGCGGGGCGAGAAGCTGTAACTCGTTAAATATATTCCACAAACTGCGCACATCAGTGGACATCATGCGCAAAACATTCTTTGACCTCATTGTCCGAGTCTTACAAGGCTTATTCACCAGCGATTCCTACGAGTTTGCCGTACCTCAAAAAACCTACGATGTGCTAGTCAGTTTCACCAATTGGCCCTCGGGTTCAGAGTGCATCAAACACAGCGTTCATTTTTTCCATCCTTAGGGGCTAAATATTTCCGGAAAAAGAACAACGCTTAATTTCAACTTGAAGTGAGTCAGTGGATGAGCCCCATTCGTTTTCCTTTTGACGTATCATCCTGAGAGGACGAGAATCTGTAGAACCTTCATCCTTCCTGTTATTACCGAAGACACAACCAAAGCATATACCTGGCTCCTCCTCATTAAACAGCAGTGAAACCAACTGTTTAGGAACACTTCCTCGCCTTGGATCCTTTCAGCTAGCGTGATTTTGGAAGACTCCGGCACTTTCACGACTACAAGTAAGTGATCAACAAGCTTGAAACATCACTGTTTGAATCACAGACTATAAAAGTGTCATCCCATTATCGATACTAGAAATCAACTGAAGAGATTATGAATTTTATAGGTCCATGTTCGAGCATAGCAAGGAAAATGTCGGCAAGAAGCTGTCCTAGAGGAGACCCCATTGCGACTCCGTCGATTTGTCTGTAGCAGATATCCTCAAATAAAAACTGTCTGTTGAAAGTACATCGTAAGACTAATTCCCCCAGGTTCTGCACTGGAATACCCACATTTATGTTCCTTTGGTTTAAGTAATCACAAATGAAATTAACTCTCTCTAACAGCGGAGCGTTCGTAAGAAGTGATTCAATTTCGAAAGGGAGCTGCAATTTACCATTTACTGTAATACATTCTACTTTCACAGTGTGAGTGCATAACTCGCGGCGTACTGGTTCCAGTAGATCTAAGATCCTTTTCGCAACGGAGTAAAAAGCGGAGGTCGACATGTCAAGTATCGATCGTAGAGGAACCTGTGGTTTGTGTACTTTAGGTAGTCCGTAAAGTCGGGGGATATGATTCAACTGGAGTCAACAGTTCCAGTAGTACGCCATCCATCAAGTTCATGCGTCTTGGCTCCTTCAATATTTGCGTGATTTTATGTTCATCTTACACGCAGTGATTTATGATCTTCATGAATTGGTTACAACTGTCCCCAAGAAAGTTGTGTTTCTATCAGTTCCATTTAAGGGTGATATTGCTTTCGATTTGCTAAGTTTCCGCTGCCGTAGCTTGAGCGTTTTCAGCTGCATATCCACACATCATTTCTGAAACTGTGCTGTTTGTTGCCCAACGTCTCAAAGACAGACTCCCGGTCCAGTCCGAATCTTACATTCCATATCACTTTACTTGCATCTGTGGTGCGAAGCACCTCGGACGTACGACTAGGCCTCTGTCTAAACGGATATCAGAGCACCGTCCCACGGCATTACAGAAAGGTATGTCGGTTGCATCAAGAGTTCTATCCTAGAACGTCTAGTCAAAGTGGACAACACCTTAAGGCAACTGATGCTTTCAAAGTGCTTTATGTTGTTCCAAAACGCTACCCCAAGGGGCTTAGGAAACGAATGTTACGGACGGCCCAAACCATTGATATCAGGCTTACACAACAGGAGCTGTGCAAACAGAGAGCGCTTATTCAAGCGCTACTTCTGTTCTAGGGCTAACACACTTCCAAACAGCTTCCAATTCACACGCTGACAACCACCGGGTGATGGGTGCGTCGCCCAATCAGATGAAAAGCACGTCCTATGTCTCGTGAGCAAACGGGTGTGTGTGTATCTATGTCTGCCTACGTATAGTGTGGTATCCACTGCTTGAGTGGATGGATCAATTTATCAATTAGAACAGCTTACTTTCTGCCTCGCTTTGATTCGCTAATCTTTGTCGCGCTTCACCAGCCTATCCCGCTTCAACTTTCTACTTTTCCGATCGTTTTCGGTGAGCGCAAATTACGCTTGATGGAGAAGACCATAGGTCGGCTTGCGAAATACGTGGTCAAGCCAGCGCATGCGGTGTTGGAGATAACGTTCTGGAGACTAGCATTACTCTCTCCAGGCACTCGATCTCGAACCTCTGCATTGTTTACGTGGTGTTGCCACCACACCCGAGCAAGCCTTCGTAGACAGCGATCGCCATAGATTAACAACCGCCTCATGTCTTCCTTACCTATGGGCCGCCTCACAGCCGTGCAAGAGTACTACTCGAACAGAATCGTTGTGCACCCTGCCCTTGAGCTTGCGACTGACATCACGACGACGCCATAGGTGTCGCAGTTTGCTGAATGAAAGGCAGGCCTGTGCAATACGTTATGAGACTCAACCTCCAAAACCGCCGCCAGCCGTGATGCGACGCCCTACATAAGCAAAGCAAGGGACTTGCTCCAGAACATGTCCAGCAATGGTGAGCGTGGGTTCAGGCACTTGCCAATCCTGGAGCAGCGTTTTACAATTTCCCGGATTAAGGTATAATCCGTACTTAGAACCACTCCATCGCTGAACGGTCCAAAGCGCTCTGACCTGTCTGTGGGTCGGTCCCCAGCAAGAAGATATCATCAGCCTAGTCCAAGTCCGTGGCTCTCCCTCCAGGGAGTAGCTAAATGCCGCAATCCCGGACACCATCCAGTGCTGTTTAGAAGGCCTCTTTGATGGCAAAATTGGAGAGAAATTGTGAAACAGGGAAATCTTGGAAAACACAGCTGGTCACAGCAAATGCAGAAGAAAGCTTGCCGTAAGCCCTGACTTTGCTTGTCTTGTGGCAGTAGTTATTTCAGGATGATTACAAACTTATCGGGCACATCTTCCTTCAGTAAACAGTTCCACAACGCAGATCTATCGACGGAATCAAATGCCGCTCGGATGCCCATGAACACTGCGATCCTTGGCCGCCAATGGGTGTGACGGAGTTCTAGAAGTTGGCGGAGCTTGAAGAGTTGCTTGATGCAGCTGCGGTCTGGACAAAGTCCGGCTTGTTCTGCTCGGGAAAGCTCCTCTCTAGTCGCTGGAGGCCTGTGAATTAGGACGGACACGACTTTTACTGCAACAGAGCTCAATGGGGTTCTGCGGTAGGTACAGCACTCATCACAGGAGCCTTCCTTGTGAATCGGAATAATGCCCGATATTCCCTGTCAGTACGGAACCTACCCTTCAGTCCAGACTTTCGTGAACAGCGATAGGGCTTCACTGCCAAGAGCACGTCGGCCAACTTTGAATAAATCCGGTGGTAAGCTGTCGGGACCGGAAACTTTGTGGTGTTTCAAATATTGGATTGCATCTCGGATCTCTGTTTCAGTTGGGGGCCTTTAGAGACTGGCCAAGCAACATACGTTGGAGCTTGGGGTGCTACAGGGTATGTGTTGGGGGTTTGAATTGAAGAGCGAAATGCTCTGCCCAGCGACCCAATCGTCTGTGAAGGTTGGCGATCTTCGTACCGTCTGATTTGCGAAGCATCCGGCTGATAACGGGGAATTGCAGCCGGTGGCGCTGATGCTGCAAAATAGACTGTGGAAGTTGCCAGCTGAAGCAACGGCTTCCATCTTAATAGCTCGGTTGGGCGACCAGGATTTACGAGCAGAGCGATAGCTTGACTTTAATTGTTGCTACTAGACGGCGGTGTTCGTTGTGCTCTGTGCCAGCAGGCACCGTCCGTCAGCCGTCCAGCAACTTTAACAATGTTCCATAGATACTGATTTTGACAGTAGAGCAAGTGAGGTTACAGCTGGACAAAACGGCCTACAGCAAGGCTTTGAAGACTTGACCAACGTTGGTCAACATCCAGAATGAGAGAGAGAGATTTTCACGAAGCCTTTGTTGATAGTCCTTCACCATTGGGTCCTCCAAATTGTAGGTGTTCAGTCAGGTGGGTTATGACCTAGGTGAACCACCGAGACGCATGCAAAAGGTCGCACATACCAGTGCATGAACGGTATCGCTTCAGGTTGACCAAAATGGTCGTCAGTTGCGGATGCTGCCGCGCCACCTGCGACTTATGGCCGGGTAGTCAATCTGTGACCGGTGCTGGGTTGTTAATGTGGGCGCCAAGTGGCGTACTATCTTCTAGGATGACAACAGCTCGTGTAGGAGAGAAAAATCTTATGATCAGCACGCAGATTGAGCAAGAGTGAAAGCACTAGTGTAATTCATCCGTGATTCGCCAGTGGGCGTGATGCTTCCCGGTTACCGAGGCCGAAAAAGTTGGTTGTCTTACGGGACCTCCCCCTAAGCCTTGGATCTGGGGTCTAACCTGCAAAGCAGCAGGGCGATATAAAGGTACCACGACCCCTTGGGAGCCGGTGACCAAACAAGTGGCATATACACCTTTATGAGTGATACGTATTACTCCAGTATTGCCGGATCGCACCGGGACCCTTAGTCCGCGCAAGAAGTGAATAAGCACAGACACCGGATGGGACGTGTCAAAAACTGTAATAGATAGCTTGTAGGTTACACCGGATGAATAAGTCGAAAAGGAACCAATCAGCACAAGGAAAGAAGAGTGGACGAATCAGCTATCGGTCAATCGATCTCTATGTGTTTGTGTTTGCTCAGCAGTTTAGCGCACGACACACATTTAACAATGATCGCAACGGACAAGGGGCCCAACACACTCTGCTTTACAATACCCCTCAGCAAGAGTCAAGGGGCAATTACTTTATTAATAACGATTCATATCCACCACGTCAGTTTTGTTAAACGAACATATGTGGTCTTCTATAGGGAGAAAGCTTGCCCGGCGAAAACACATCACGTCTTAGAACACTGTCGCCCAACCATTCGATGGAACTCGATAAGCCCGAACCACCCAGCTGGCATCACGAGGAGATTGTTCGGCAAGCCAGCCAGGCGTTAGAAATGCCAGTCGTATCTCAAGCGTCTATGCAGTTTAAGAACGCACTGAACGCACATCGTAAGATTTATGGGGACTTGTTTCTCACGCGAGAGGTTGGTCTTGACTCAGCCTGGCTATCTAGTTCGAATAAAATATCTAGTCTACGCGGTCGCTTCATTAAGCTGCACAAGCCGCGCACCAATTGCGTTAAGGCAGATATCCGTCTTCCGCCAGGAGTTGTCGAAAGCTGGAAATCAGTTCCGGCTACTGGATGGTGCGTCTTTCGGAAAGGCTCTGAGTTAGATATAGGAAATTAAACCATTCTCCTAACTGAATCCCCTTTTCCAATCTGCCTCTGCGCCGCCTGCAAGTCCTTATATTATCCATCCTAAACGATCTTCCCCACTTTTGGTTTGTCTTCGTTTATCTTCTTTAGTTCACGTTACCGGCACAGAAAAGATTGCTAATGCCAAATAGGTGTAATAACAGAGTTCAACCTTACTTTTTATAACAGAAATGAGAGTGTTACTAGTGATGCCAAGTGAGCCAATTGCGAGTATGCATATCAACTGTTTCCATCACACAGGGTTTTTGTTTACTCCCAGTTTTTCATTTCAGATAAGCAGTGCGTTCCATGAATCCATGCTCACCTGTGATTGGTCACTTGGCTAAGTGCAAACGTATAAAAGAAGTAAATTTAGCCGTAGTAGCCACCGGATATTGAAAGCCGATTAAGAGCTTTGATTGCTTGATTGCTCTTGGCTTGAAGACGCTGCAGCGGCGCTGACCGAAATTATATTTGTTACGTCTGTGGACAGCTAACTACAGTGTCGCAGTGCAGACCCCTTTCTTCACTATTGTAGTCTGTCTACCTCGCATATTTATGGATGAATTTGGGAGATCATGTTAAGCAGTGGGCCCTACTTATCTACTGACCAGTGGGCAAAGGCAAAATGCCCTTTGCCATTACCATCGTGTATAGGGAGCCGAAGGAGGACAGGACGGATTGCCAGATTGACCGATAGTCTCATTGGATTCTCCAAGCGAAAAAGACAGTCTTCATTAAACTAACTCTAATTCTTCAAACTGTTCCACATGATTAAACCCTACAAACTTCAGTGCATCCAGTGAACATGTCACTGATGATAAGTGCTGATTCCTTGCAAACTCCTGCAAACACAAGCATTGTGTCAGCTTTTCGATCATTTTCAGTTGTGTGTCCATTTGAGCATGCCGTTGGAAAAGTAGCTTTTGAAATTTCTCGGCAGACAAATTCATCACATTTTCAATTGGCTCCATCGCCATTTGTTAGAATCTGCTCACTAGACGCGATTCCGAAATTGACAGTTTACTGCTCCATAAAACTTCTAGCCCAACCGAAGGAAAACTCAGAACGCCATTGGCCTTGACAATA
>OX104065.1:115544724-115582274 GCA_944474145.2 Dicrocoelium dendriticum
CGAGTAAAACGGTCAACGCAAGTCAGTATGAAAGTGAAATTGTTCGATGGAGAAAGCGGTCCGACTATGTCTAAATCGCGCCTCAGGTAGTGAGAATGTTCCGAGGGCAGAGATAATGTGTCTGTGTACTTTGCTGCTCTGGCAGCTGAGACAATGTTTAGCCCATTGAAGGATATCCGAGTGCATACTTGGCCAAATATAACGATCAGTAATCAACTTCACAGGGATCGAATGCTATGATGCATAGTCCATGAAAATGGTCGAAGACGGTTCGCCGAAAAGACCGGGGAACAAACGGTCTTGGTTTACCGGTAGAGACATGGCATTAAATCCTTGTGTCTTAGTTTAAAATAGGTAATTGCAAGAATTTCAATGTGGTATTCGATCGAAGCTGAGGGAATTCAGGGTGGTTGTCCTGGGCGACAAACATTTCCTCAAGATCTGTTGGAGAGGATGGCATTTGATGTATCTGCGCACGTGAAAGTGCATCAGCGACAACTTGATTTGGACCGTCGAGGTAGCAAAATATCGACACAGAATGGTGAGAGCTAATCCAGCTGTCGTGTCTTCCTCGGAGAATAGCGGCACGGAAAGCGTAGACCAAAGGCTTGTGGTCCGTCAGAATTACAAAACGTCGTCCTTCAAAGACGTGACGAAAATGTTTGGCGGCCAAGTACATCGCGAGAAGTTCGAGACGAAAGTACTATATCTCATTTGTGCTGGCTGTAGCTTCCGAGAATCACATTGCCGATTAGTTGTTGTAGTATGACACCGACAGCGGATTGTGAGGCATCAATCTTGAGAACGACAGTAGCTTCCTCGTCGGTGTCCAAGCAGCTCAGGGAAGTTACCTGGCTCAAGTTCTGTTGATGGAACAAAACGCTGTTTTAAACTTCTGGAGTAATGATGACTTCTTGGATTAGCTTGAAATAAATCAGTCAAAGGGCTGAAGAACGGCGGCACAATTGTCAATAAATCTCCCGCAATAATTAACCACGCCAAGGAATCGGCGCAGATTTAACAGATGGAGACAGTGGATAGTCCACGATTGCCTGGGTTTTCTCAGAGATGAGACTAATGCCTTTGCCATCTATTTTGTGACCAAGAAAATCCGACGTTAGATTGAACAAATAGTATTCACCAGGATTAATCGAAGCGTTCTAATACTTGCCTAAGGTAATACAAGTGCTCTTCTGGCGTGGCACTGGCTCTGTAGGTCACGTAGATGTAGACGAAAACAAAGTCTAGGCCACGGTGGACCTGGTCCATGGAGCGTTGAAAGGATCTGTGCCGTATTGTGAGGACCAAAAGGCATACGAATGAATCGTACAAACCCAAAGGTGTGTATACGGCACATTTTAGGCAATGTCTTTAAGTGCCATTGGAATCTGATGGTACCCTCCGCACAAGGTCATATCTTGGAAAAGACGGATTTCCAGGGACAATCCTAATGAAAATTCATGATTTAGGGGATCGGGTATCTTTCGGGGAAGGTAACGGCGTTGAGTGCGCTCTTATCACCGCATGGACGCCAATCACCGGGCCTTTTGGGTACAAGATGAAGCGAGGAAGCCCAACAACTGTTGGATGGGCGAATGATACCGAGGTTGATCATATGATCGGATTCACGTTTAGCCGCTTGGAGCTTGTCAAATGGAAGACGTCTCGGTTTGGCTGACATAGGTGGACCCATCGTGACGATATGATGACGAATCTTGTGTTCTGGCTCTGTAGAGTCGGTATTAGAACGGACCAACACGACGGGAAATGCTGAAGCAATGATGATTACGGCGTACTGTTTGGCATGAGTACGCGAATTCCGACGGAAGTGACTTGGGCGACATGGCAAGGGACAATGAGCGAAGTGCTGTCGTCCCGTAACTTTCTACGACGTAGATCGACTACAAAGTCAGACTTGCTAAGGAAGTCCATGCCAATTATGGGTTTTTGGACATATTCAAAGCTAAAGATAAAAGGAAATTCGCGTCGTAAACCAAAGCTTAGGTGTAACAGCTTCTGTCTGTATGTCGTGCTCTTGGTCTGCTTAGCCGCCTGTAACGTAAGTCCGGCTTGTTGCAGAGCGCTTTTTACCAAAAGTCGTGGTATAACGCTACTTTTTGCACCCGTTTCGATTAAAAAATGAAGTTTAGTCGTGGAGTCGTACACGTACAGAATGCGACCGAGATTTGCCAGCGACAGCCGTCGCCCGTTACTGGCTGGCTTTGGCGTTTCCCCGGTTACGAAATCGGAGTTCCTTTTGGGATAATTGACATAGTCCGGGGTGGACAGTATACGTGCTGCTTTACCTAAGCGATGATGGAAAGTAGAAGTACAACGCTGACGTGAGTGTGTTGTGTTGCGTTGCGAAGCGCGAGTAACTTCTTCGATTCTTTAGTACCTTCACGTCGAATAGCAGACATGCTGAGTTCTAGACGGGAGATTCTATCTTTGATCGTATCAAGCGTAGAGGCTATGGGATGAGCCTGGCTGAGGTGGACTCAGCTACATGATTAAGAGCATTTTTAAAGAAACATTCGTGTTTTTGTGTCCATAGCCTTATGTGAGCTTTTTCCAGAGTGATAATCGTCGCTAAGAATTGATAAAAATCGCTGGAGATTTGCAGGAAGACATTTCTTTCAAAGTTGGCGGAGTTAAGGAGTCGTCGAGTTTCGAAGAAGCAACTAGATAAACGCATGTGTCTAAGACGCTGAGATGGGGAGTGCGATCGCCAAGCTTGAAGAAGGAAAGTAACTGTATGCAGACGAGGTGTCATCAGACACAGCGATGCGTTTAAGGATAGCTGCTTTAGGTTTATTATCCGGCGGCTTATGCAGGCATAGGATCAAGGACATCAATGACTTCAGAGGCAATGGGGACAGTTAAGCGCGAGACGACGTATGAAAACATAGAAAATTGTGAAATGATCGTACGACATCGGAAAGTCACCTCTACCTGAAGAAACCGTACACGTGCATTAGAAATATTAAAGGTAGGAAGCAAGAGTTCGACGGAATTGTCAGTAAAAGCACATGGATTGTAATCAGACAGGACTCAGAAAAAATACATGTTCACAGAAAGTAAGACGAGGTCACCTCGAGGCATCACCCCGATTTGAAATCGTGCGTATCGTTAAGCGGTCCCTCCCGACGACAAGCACGCCGTGGACCTTGAACGGAAAATGTTCTAACATATTGGGAGATGGGTCTCCATGTTTGAAGATGGGAAGACGCCTTGGCCAGTACCACTTTAGTCGATCCAAGATATCTTGCATCAGAGGAAATTTGACAGTAGTCAACTTTCAACGTTTTTCAACTAAAAGTCTCGATCGGTATGGCGAGTGTGGCTAATTTTTTGACATGAAAAATAGGCCTAGGGGTGCTAAGTTTTCCCGGTACACCTGGCTAAATGGTGATGCATTCATAACTGGATTAGAAATAGATGTGTATATGTCGCTTTGTGCTTCAGTATGTACAAAAAGATGGTTAGCTACTAAGACATTATTAGCTCGTGAATTTCGCTTTCAATCATCGCGATTTTAACATATATAAAAAATACAATAATCGGCGACGCGAGATGTGAATACCCCCTTATCCAAGCAAGTACTTATTGCAAGCATAAACTTTACATGCATGTAACAATTATGTTCCCACTTATTTGCTCCATAAATTAGCCGTTTACACTACACTTTTATTTAGCATTTGCCTGCTTTCCATTATGCCGTGAACTTCAACTACGCCTGTAGCCATCACCTAATTTATCATAACCGTTTTCACAATGCAGATACATAGAGCATTATTTTCTATTTCGCCGCACCTTATTGCCAACAAAATTAAGAATATATTCTGCAACCACTCAAACAAACTGGGCTGTTACCAAGGCCAAACGTAGGAAACCCTTTCCTGCCATGACAAAAATTAGCCCTTCCCCCGGCATGGCACGCCAAAAAATCGAGATTACCCGCGTAGCACTCACAGAACATACGTCATTTTGTCAAGGCCAATGGCTTTCTGTGTTTTCCTTCGGTTGGGCTAGAAGTTTCGTGGGCAGTAAACTGTCAATTTCGGAAGCGCGTCTAGTGAGCAGATACATAACAAATGGCGATGGGAGCCAATTGAAAATGTGATGAATTTGTCTGCCGAAGAAATTTCAAAAGCTACTTTTCCAACGGCATGCTCAAATGGACACACAACTGAAAATGATCGAAAAGCTGACACAATGCTTGTGTTTAGCAGGAGTTTGCAAGGAATCAGCACTTATCATCAGTGACATGTTCACTGGATGCACTGAAGTTTGTAGGGTTTAATCATGTGGAACAGTTTGAAGAATTAGAGTTAGTTTAATGAAGACTGTCTTTTTCGCTTGGAGAATCCAATGACACTATCGGTCAATCTGGCAATCCGTCCTGTCCTCCCTTCGGCTCCCTATACACGCTGGTAATGGCAAAGGGCATTTTGCCTTTGCCCACTGGTCAGTAGATAAGTAGGGGCCCCACTGCTTAACATGATCTCCCACATTCATCCATAAATCTGCGAGGTAGACAGACCTACAATATTGAAGAAAGGGGTCTGCACTGCGACACTGTAGTTAGCTGTCCACACGGCGTAAACAAATTTTAATTTCGGTCAGCGCCGCATGCAGCGTCCTTCAAGCCAAGAGCAATCAAGAAATCAAAGCTCTTAATCGGCTTTCAATATCCGGTGGCTTACTACGGCTAAATTCACCTTCTTTTATACCGTTTGCACTTAGCCAAGTGACCAAGCACGGGTGAGCATGGATTCATGGAACGCACTGCTTATCTGAATGAAAAAATGAGAGTAACAAAAACCCTGTGTGATGGAAACAGTTGGTATGCATACTCGCAATTGGCTCACTTGGCATCACTAGTAACACTCTCCTTCCTGTTATAAATAATAAGGTTGAACTCCTGTTATTACACTTTATTCGGCATTAGCAATCTTTTTCTGTGCCGGTAACGTGAACTAAAGAAGATAAACGAAAACAAACCAAAAAGTGGGGGAGATCGTTTAGGATGGATAATATAAGGACTTGCAGGCGGCGCAAGAGGCAGATTGGAAAAGGGGATTCAGATAGGAGAATTGCTTAATTTCTTATATCTAACCTCAGGGCCTTTCCGAAAGACGCACCATCCAGTAGCACGGAACTGGTTTCCAGCTTTCGACAACTCCTGGCGGAAGACGGATATCTGCCTTAACGCAATTGGTGCGCAGCTTGTGCAGCTTAATGGAGCGACCGCGAAGACTAGATACCTTATTCGAAGTAGATAGCCAGGCTGAGTCAAGACCAACCTCTCGCGTGCGAAACAAGTCCCCATAAATCTTACGATTTGCGTTCAGTGCGTTCTTAAACTGCATAGACGCTTGAGATACGACTGGCATTCTAACGCCTGGCTGGCTTGCCAAACAATCTCCTCGTGATGCCAGCTGGGTGGTTCGGGCTTATCGAGTTCCATCGAATGGTTGGGCGGCAGTGTTCTAAGACGTGATGTGTTTTCGCCGGGCAAGCTTTCTCCCTATAGAAGGCCACATATGTTCGTTTAACAAAACTGACGTGGTGGATATGAATCGTTAGTAATAAAGTAATTGCCCCTTGACTCTTGCTGAGGAGTATTGTAAAGCAGAGTGTGTTGGGCCCCTTGTCCGTTGCGATCATTGTTACATGTGTGTCGCCCCGCTAAACCGCCGAGCCGATGGGCAAACACGGGACACATACGGATCGATTGACCGATAGTTGATTCGTTCACTCTTTCTTCCTTGTGCTGATTGGTTCCTTTTCGACTTATTCATCTGTGTGAACCTACAAGCTTAACTACTACGGTTTTTGATACGTCCCCTCCGGTGTGTGTTCTTATTCACTTCTTGCTCGGACTAATGGTCCCAGGTGCGATCCGGCAATACTGGAGTAATACGTATCAATCATAAAGGTGTATATGCCACTTGTTTGGTCACCGGCTCCCAAGGGGTCGTGGTACCTTTATATCGCCCTGCTGCTTTGCAGGTTAGACCCTAGATCCAAGAGGCTTAGGGGAGGTCCCCTAAGCCAACCAAGTTTTTCGGCCTCGGTAACCGGGAAGCATCACGCCCACTGGCGAAATCACGGATGAATTACACCTAGTGCCTTTCACGCTTGCTGTCCACCGGCCAAACAGTCTCTGCTGCTCAATATCCGCTCACAAATGGTTCCACGTTCCGTTCCTTAACTGGCACCCTATGTCTTCCCGATCACAGTCAACAACAGCTCCACCGGTCGCATCTGACAGAGGTCTGATCCAAACGTTTGGTGGTGTTCGTTGCTCGGTGGTCACAACGTTCTCGCACTTCCACCGATGCCCAGCTTTCCTTCGTCTTGGTTCACCACTCGGCCTTGTACTTGCGCCTCGCGCTCCTCTGATGCACATCGGAGGACGAGCACGCCCCGGCCCGCACCCTTGTGACCATTCTCAGTGAAAGCTAATACCTTACCGAAGCCAGTTGCAAGACGCCAGTACTGTCACCACAGCGAACTTACCCGGCAAAACCCTGATGACCAAATATCACTTACGCCCTTTCCGGAGACCCAGGCGCCCCGCTTCTGGTCAAGCTGGTGTTGGGGTTGCACTGAGTGAAAGGGCTGAGGCCGCTTTGTTTGACTGGATCCCAGTTAACAGTCGGCTAGGTGCAGTCAGATTATGAGGTTCAGGTGTTAAGTAAGCGTCGTCTTTGGTTACTCATGCCTTATTTGTCAGCACTGTTTACGTTCTTACAGTCTGCAGCCCGGATGTAGTCAAGGACTGCTTTCACCAACAATTGCGTTCCTCAAAATTGTCTGGCGTTGTCATCCTTGTCGGAGATTAAAAGGCACTAGTGTGTCGCCTGCCACAAAGCAAGCATCCTCATGGGGTAGTTTTGGACCCGGAGCAGTCGATCAGATAAGGGAGACAGGCTACTGACTCTTTGTTCTGCCCATGGCTTGTTACATTTGAGCACCAGTTTTAGGCATTGGTAAAGACGGAGAGCTACATAGCTAGTAGCTTGTCCGATTGCACCTCCGGTAAACTTTCCCTTTTCCACTGAGGTCCCGGGACTTCTTGGAGAATCTGGGATTGGACTGAGGAACAGTTCTGGCCCAAGACGGACGCAACAACCTACATGGACTTACCTGGAGCATGGAAGAACTCCGAAAGGACCGAACTGCAATCACCATAACCCTTGTCCAGTATGGAGAAATGGACATAATCCTCATACTCACCACAAAAATTAATACATCTGTAAAACCTGGACAGCGGAGAAGTTGAACTTTTGCTCACCTGGACATACAACAAGATGAATAATCACCAGGTCCCTCTCCTCCACCGATCTCAAAAATAATGGCGACCCCGATCAAATTACCTGTCCAACTAGCAGAGAAAATTGGAAGCCATTACTCTGCAAAATTCCGAAGGTAAAACCAGTCGTCAAGCGGCTTTGCCAGTTCAACATTAATGTTCAAAATGCTTTACGGCAGTGTTGCAGGACGTGGTGGGTTTTCGCCTGGAAAGCGTTCCCCCTATAAAAAGCCACAAATGTCTGTTTAACAACACTGCGACGTGGCGGATGTGACTCGCCACTGAATAAAGTCACAGCCCACAACTACAAACTGGCAAGTCGACTAGACTCACATATTAACTCTTCCCGACACTGTTTCGACTACACACGATGGAACCCGATGTACAATCTACGGTTCGAACTTAACTGTGATTAGCCTGTGAGTTAATTCTTTCCGAGCTTATGCGTTTACTAAGGGACTGAAAACTTCCTAGTATTCTTTCGAACACTACAAGAGCATTGCCTCCACCTAAACTTTCCATCATTGCAAAGAGTGATATCCTAATAGTTTCTTTTTACGTAGGTGATTGGAAGAACTTTTGATTTCTGTATGATCAGAACTGGCAGTTGGAGCCTGGTTACATACAGAGAACCTCTTTGTATTATTAACGAACGTCAGATGCAGGGTTGCTTCTAATCTGGTGGGTAAATTTATGATGTTACCTAACCCCAGTGGTGAGAAAAGTGGTATCAAATCTGTTGAAATTTCCGGCGAAGATACATACAGAACGGTCAATGTGTTTTATTACGGCCGCCGTAACTTCGTCGTAAAAGTTTTTTGCTTCAAGTTCAGGACAAGTGAGAAATGGGTACTGGTCTGATGATTCCCTGTATGATTGTGCAAATTATTCTAAATCTTCTAAACTTCGAGTTTCCTAATGTAATAGGGAATTAAGCAGTTTGCTTCTCTGAACGTTGTTCCCGTTTGTTTGAAAAAATGACCTTCGCCTTTGGCGCGCGACTCGACTGTAAACGACTCCCCGTCCACGCACTCGACGTTAAACTACATTCCCCCTAGCTAGCTTTCCTCTGGTGCCTTATTTTTAGTCTTATCAAGCTCTTCTCCCGTTCAGCAAACCTTTTCTCTAACTTATTTTCGTGTTCTCCCGTACGCTCACGGTTGGTCGTTTAGTCTCGTACCGGATATATAGCGCACGACGGACGCGCCATAGATATATAGATGTTTGCCAATAACCTTTCCAGAGCATGAGCATGGGCTTCTTCGTAGCTAATTGCCAGTAACTTCGGCGCGCCACGAACGAAAAGCATTCTTCTTCTACTCTCCGTATGGTAGTCGTTTGAATTACTTTTGTCTCGCAGACGATCGCTCTATGGAGCATCCGGGCAAATGCGTAGTATACTCTCTTCAGTCCGCGGGTGGTAGACCGACAAAAGTACGTTCCGACATCATCGTTGGATCCAAATATTACTTGCACAAACCGCGACTCACCGTAGTGCTTCGAGCTCGGATGCCTAGTGATGCGAAATAAATTAGTCAGCCTGGCATGAACTCCGATACTATCACACAAAAATTCATCGCTTAAAGCATCCTGCTGTTTACCCCTTAAGGATTTAGCCTTGGACGCATGAATGTTGGTGTTTATGTGTCAGGGCACCGTTGTTCCGCCTGATCTTCGGTGATGTGGTAGGCACGGTTATCGAGGGTTTTAGTGGCTTCGCTGAAGGTTTCATCTGGTTCTTGACCTGTATTGTGGCTGTATAGGGTGAGCCTAGTGAATTCACACATTGCTTATATAAAAATGATAAATATTTTACCACCTGCACGTCGTAAAGGCGCTTTGCTGCCATGCGACCACGTGGTGCTCAAGATATCAGGTACTACGTGTCTGTGAGAACACCTAGTTCTTTTACGTGATTTCAGCGTAGCAATTAAGAGAGACGGATGAGGCGCAAACTGTGCTATTTTCGAGTCGAGCGGATGAGTTATCGCAATAAAAGGATGTGCAGTTTCGGCGACTAGACTGTCGTACTACTGTGCTAATGCTGGTACACTTTTTACGAGTGATATTGTCATACACTAATGACAGGAACAAAGTGCGCACGGCGCGCTATTGTCCCTTTATTTCTGTGCAACAGACGCTGATGCACCTCGGATGGTAAAGTCCATTGCAATAGAAACTTCTCAATCCTACTGTTACTATGTTGGTACATGTTTGACTTGTACAAAATACTTCATTTCCAGTTACCGAGGTGGCGGCTATGATGGCTGAATAACCGTTGCCTGTTTCGTGGGTACGTATCGCTTCACCGCCGACTAGCGATTAGTTGCCGATCATTGGATCAAGGTCAGGTAACTGGCTCATCCTGCTTTGCGGGTTGCCTTCCAGCGTCATAGGATAGCGGGCAAGGTGTCTGGTTTAGACAAATGTCGTGCTTGACCAACCGGTTGATCGCACAGGCTGAAAGCTGGGGCGGCGTAAATTGACGGTTGTTTCACTGAAAGGGTTCACACTGAGAACTATTTTGCTTCGTAGCTGTAACACATAGTGGTGGAATGCAAAGAATGATGGCTTGACCGAAAGCTAAGAGACTCATTTATGGAAACATACCAAACTCTTGGATGGGAGATTGAAACTGCGCAAAATTTCGCAGTTGAATAACGACGAAAAATTACACAAATTTGTGAATTTGGAAGAAACAACCTCTGCGGGAGTCATTGCTGCCAAAATGTTTTCAGTAGATGCAGCTCCTCAAACCGAGACGAAAACGTATAAATCCAGAGACTGAGACACCATGTCATATAGGAAATGTGAGAAAACTCGGAACAGGATATGGTGCGATCACATCGTTTTTTAAACGGGACTCCCCTGACGAGGCACGACTCATTAGCTTCAAGGAAATCATACAATCTGCAAGCTAGCAGACCAACGGGGCCACTAGTAACCATATAGATGGTCTATTTTGTTAATGAAATACTTTTTTGTATACGTTTATTCGTCGACACGGGAACTTAAGTGAGCCTCGTCCTTGTCAGCCCAAATGACGCACATTTAAGGCCTATGTACAACTTGCTTTCAGCTAACGTTTCGCCGATAGATTCATATGGACAGCAAATAGCAAACCCAGACTTAAGACATCTTTTCGATTTTCGCTGTCATTTTACGGTTGCGTCCGCACTGTTTTTAGTAATCAGTATTGACTTTCTCCGCCATCTTGCAGTTATTGTTGATGCGGGTCGTCACGTGCTTCTAGGGGGCCGTGATAAACTAGTGAATAGTGGTCTACCTTCTGTTGCCTTGCTAATCATAAATGTTTACTCGTCCTTACTTATTAATGACTTGTCTGCTTTTGTCATGGTCCTCAACTCTGGAGGTAGTTAGAACCAGCAGAATAACTATTCAGTGTCAGTAATAATTGTTTAACTAAAATATTATTGACCCCTTACAATGCTTATCATTCTCCTAACATTACTACGTATACGGTTACTAACATTAGTCGATTTCAACTTAATTTGGTGCTGGAGATTATCCTCCAGAATCCCAAACTAGTCAGTGCACTCTGTCAAGCCAATTACGACTACAATGCGAATAAAAGTGTGGTAAATTACATGGCCCCCTTCCAAAGCGAACTTGAGTTTACTGGGTTTTCCAAGGATAATACTGAACTGTTTGTAGTTCGACTGAAGTAGTATTATCACCAAAATGATTGGGGATAAAATGAAACCGGGTTACCAGTGTTGGCTGCAGAATTTATACAATAATGTACCAACCACCTTATGTGTAGACAAATAAAAGCACTTACTGTAGTCATCCATATTCCCAAGCAGAACACTGGACCTTATATGTGGTCACCCGATCCAACGCACATTCAGTAAACGCTCCTCAGCACAAGCATCCTAAGACTTCCGCTACTAATAGCGTTACCGCTCCCCTATTTGCTTATGTAATTTGTTGGAAATCAGTAATACCTCATAGAGATCGTGCGGTAAACCTAAACCAGCAGCACCTTAGGAACATACTCTATTCATACAGTTGAACTGTAAAGCGCTCATAGCTTCTTATTTAAGACCACTAACATCGGTGTTGTAGTGCTACCGTATCGCTCTAAGGATTGGTTCCTTTGAGCCGACAAGAAAAGGGACGGCCAATATGTAATGTCGGTTGATGGTGCACGTCGAAATACTTCAGTCGGTTCTACAATAGAGCCAATCAAAACTCAGGGATTTTGTTCAAAGCGTGCAATTGACCTGAATTCAGCGTAATGCATTCAATTTTGTGGGAAACATGCTGTTATTAGGCAGCGACGGCGCCACTGCCACCACCGATCACGAAAAAGCATGTCTACTGAGTGTGCAGTATGCCGGAACTTTTGTTCAGGATGAGCAGTTGCCGCATCTTGACCTAGCAATGAGAGTCCCCCAGGACTCCTGTTTAACACACGTCACAATTTCGGAGGCAAAAGTTCTCCATCTTCTTCAGGCTCTAAATCCTGCTAAATCCGCTGGGATGGATGACATTCACCCTAAGCTTCTGTACGAACTAGCAAGCGAGCTATGTGGCCCAGTGACGCGTTTGTTTCAATTGTCGCTTCGTGGCTGCTCCTTTCCTAAGGACTGGAAGGATGCTATCGTTTGCCCGATTTTTAAAAAGGGCGACAAGCATCTTCTTGCCAATTATAGACCAGTAAGTTTGACAAGCGTACTGGTCAAGGTATTGGAGAAGTTGGTCAGTGATGTGCTTGAAGACCACCTGCGGGAGTATGGTCTGCTCAGTCCACTGCAACACGGCTTTCGCAAGGGTCATTCCTGTATGACTAATTTTCTAGTTGCACGCGAATGTTGGGCGGATGCTTTGGATCGGAGTCATGCAGTAGATGTCGTGTTTATTGACTTCTCCAAGGCGTTCGACACTGTATCACATTCTCGCCTTTCCTTGAAACTTCGGTCCTATGGAAAATCCGGGGGTGTACTAAAATGGATCACCACGTTTCTGGAAGGGAGAGAGATGTGTGTTCGTGTCGGGTCTAGTCTGTCTTTCCGACAGTCAGTCCTCAGTGGGGTCCCTCAGGGTTCGGTGCTTGGCCCGTTGTTATTTTCCTTGTATGTCAACGAGCTGCACGAACTGTTGGAGGTACCATCTCTCATGTTTGCAGATGACCTAAAGTTTTGGCACATAGTGTCTGACTTCGATGGACCCCAGACTCTGCAACGGGCCCTCGATAAACTTTGGGACTGGGCTGCTCTGTGGCAGTTACCCATAAACTATGCAAAGTGTTCCATCTTACGAGTAGGGCCAAATAGCCCCCAAACGCGTTATTTGCTTGGCGGTAATGAACTCCACCATGTTACCCAATTGGTAGACCTAGGGGTCACATTGCTTCAGAACTTAAATCCAGTGAGAACTGGAGGAAAGCTACGTGTAAGGGTTTCAGAATGTTGTGGACGATCCGCAGGGCATTCGGGACCATCACGCGCGCTATGTTTGTTAGGTTATTCTCAGCGTTTGTCAGGCCACACTTGGAATACTGTATCCAGGCTTGTTCACCTTGCTTAGTCAGGGACAGGATGTCAGTGGAGTGTTGAGAGTTGGAACCAAACTGGTCCATGGACTGCGGAACCATTCTTACCCAGAAAGGCTACTTGCGCTGGGAATGTTCTCGATGCACTATCGTCAACATCGAGGCGACCTAGTCTTGACCTATCGTATACTTACCGGTAAAATCGGACCCGATCTATCCGGGCTTTTCCAACCGGCTCGACTTCCATCGCTCCGAGGTCACTCGCTGAAGCTACACAAACCTCGATCGGATGGAGTCCGGGCGGACTTTCGTTTATCACGCCGAGTGGTGGATTCCTGGAATGCACTGCCCGAAAACGTGGTATTGGCACCAACAGTGAAAGAGTTCGAACACCGACTCGACGCTCTTGGCCTTCAATTTTTAACATTCCCCTTCACGTCCTAGTTTATGCGTTTTATTGAATTATTAAATCTATTAAGTTTTTTTCTTTCTTGACGCTCTTATTACTTTCGTACTTCTCTTTCTTATTTCACGTGACCGGTGCGGCGGGGACTGCCAGTGCAGGTCGCGTGGGTATTAATTGGTTGACCGTGGTGTGATTCGCGCGCGCTGATCTGACTCTTCTGGATTCCAGTTATCGTGGACGAATAATACCCTGGATCAACGACGCGTCACGGAAGGAACATTCACGGGGATTTATCCTACTGTTCCAGTCCCACTTGAACATGAACTTGAACTTGACAAACAGTAAATTGAAATGTCACTAAGAGCAAGCCCCTACTTCTGCCGCCAGGGTACCATGTGTTCCTATTTTGTCATCAATTAATTTCCATAAACTTACCGTATGTTTTTCATCCTTAGTATTGATTTCTCTTGGCAAGTTGATCTATTTTCCGACGCTAATCAGCTCAGGGTGATTGAAGTGCAGTTACCGCCACTTGCATGCATGGCTTAAGCATCTACGAAGGCCGTCACTCTGAGTTACCTCCAACGGCGAGCAACTATCACTTTTGGCGCTATGTAGCTGGGTATTGTATCTTAACAAATGCATCTTTCAGTAGAAAAAACAACAGATTACAACTGAAAACATGCAGTCAACAGTTTTGTTCAGCAACACCATCCTGTTCCCTCCTTGGCTGTGCAAACATCATGTAGCAAATGATAAAACTCTGTAAACTTACCAACCTCCTCACTGCATCTGAACTTTCAGCGTTCATAGAACTCGAAAGTGTGCTAACAAATATTGAAGTTATGGCACGTTATTTGTTTTCGCTATTACTTCTCTCCATCGTATCAGATAAATCAGCTGCGGCAGTCTTGCAGCAGTGCGTCGAGGATGCTGGACCATCATTATATTTCGCTTCCTAACAAATGTAGGTAGCTGAGAATTGGTGTGAATCTATTGAATTCTTCTGGTAGTATACCTCGATCTGCGTCCCTTTCACTCAAAAACATGTATTTCACTAATTTACTGATAAGTGCTCCTTAGGATAATAACAAGCTTTTATTATGTCGTATATGTACCGTCTAAGGTGCGGCGAGCTTAAAATTCGCTGCCTATTGTCATTTGAGTCTCTTTTGTCATTATTTAGCATGACATTAATCAGATGACATGATTTTTGTCTAATATATGGATCCAGGCGCACATTGAACTCTCTAATCTAGTTACTTTGTGTGGGAGTCTTCAATCTACAACCGTTTACAACGTTTTGCAAGGTTATGCGATGCCTGTGAATGCCCAAAACTACCGTCGCACTGTTTTATACACTACTTTGTCTACCGCATTCATGTTGCCTTGTTTCTTCAAGCTGCTCACTCGAATATTTGTACGGTATCACTGTAAGTAAGAAGCAACTAACGCCGCTCACATCATCTATCTAATGTTTGCAGATGCAAAAAGAACCTGCTGAATAACCTCTAGCAGCCTAACACAAACTGTAACGTATCGATGCTGGCTTCACAGACCGAATTCTTCTGCATAAATTATATGTACACCTGGTCGAAGGATGTACTAATGTGTGTCCGTCTCACATTTGCCAATGTATTATATCAACTGGTTCTTATTTTGTGGCTAAAGACATGCCTGGGGTTGTTAATGGCTTGTTATAAGCCGCGTTTAGACTTAGATGGTACAGACCGGTCTTACATATTTTTACTGATCTTAATAGATGCTAAAAGTACTGGTAATGCTTGTATAACCTCTGACTTGCTTTCCGAAGTACATCCAGTTTGTGTCAACTGAGTGGTTCAGAAACATCCCTTTTCAAAAAGTGGTTCAGTGTAGTGTTCCAGGACCTGGTGGGCAAACGTTCTATTTATAAAAAGCCACAACTATTGGTTTAAAAACTTTTCGACGTGACGGATGATACACATTACAAAATAAAGTCACCGACCTTTGCTTCATCTTTGTGGAGCAGTGTACTCCAGCAAGCGTTTAAAATCGCGGAATGGTTGGTACCTCAGTTTGGTGTCCGACTCTTAATGGGCAGAATTCCATGAATTCGCCCCGCTGCTTGTAGCGGTCTGGAGATTCCCCGGTTTGCCTGTGTAAAATTCTAACTAAAATTATTTCATTGTACACTTAGGCAACCGATGTGGTTTGTTGAACTGATTGCTGAGTTCGAATGCTTGACTTGCTCATCGCCATTTGTTGCTTGGCGCTCGTTTCGGTTGCAACTCGCGACTGCCCTGTGTGCTGTGCGTTCTCCGTTCCCCTAGCTAGAGCGTCCACGGTGTCGTTCTTTTATAGCTAGATAATAGGGAATCTTTTACTGTACCAATAAAAGTTTCCCTGCAACTCGATCCGTCTTCTCGAATCGCTCTCTGGGCTCCCGGTATAGGCGACCCTCTAAATTGGTGACCCCGAATCCGGAACAATCTCAACGCCGGATATTTGGGACTTTTCTCCGGTAAGCCCGTTCCATTTATTTTTCACTTTTTGCGGTTTATTTTTGCATACGGTAGCCTATTTTTTGCGTCATTTTTTAAGCCATGGATTCTGTAGAACCTAAGGTAGAGTCTCTGCTTAGCGTTGTATCTCTCTCTGTGCCACCTTTTTGGGACATGAATCATCTTCTGTGGTTCGCTCTTCTTGAGGCTGAGTTTTATAACCACAGAATCACTTCCAAATATGCGAAGTACAGTTAGCTCCTGTCCTATCTCCTCAAGGAGATATCAATGCAAGTTCGTGACGTTATCCTTTCTCAGACCGAAAACCGCTATGAGGCTCTCAAGGATGCCACGATTAAGCGTGTTATGCCCTCTGAGAAAGTTCGCCTGCAGCAGCTTTTCAGGGATTTGCAGCTGGGCGACAAACTGCCCTCAACCCTGCTACGGGAGATGCAGCAACTCCTTGGTTCCTCAACCATGGACGAGACTTTACTTCGTGTACTATGACTACAACGGCTACCAGAAAACACGCAAGCGATTCTCGCTACAGTGAGCTCCGTTTCGCTCACTCAACTAGCAGATTTAGCGGATCGAGTTATTGAGCGATCACAGCCACAAGCCGACGCCAGCAAAATCAATGCCGTCGCGTCCCAGGGAACTTCTATCACTGGCTTACAGTCAACCATAGAAGACCTGCAAACACAAGCTGCGACACTTAGTCGCCAGGTTCAAAAGCGTACTACGAACCGTCGTCGTCATAGCAGCTCAACATCGCCCTGCAAACGTTCTAAGTCTAGCAACAGGCAAGCTAGCTGTTGGTATCATCAGCGCTTTGGTACCGCAGCTCGTAAATGTGTCAAACCTTGCAACTTCGCCGAGAAGCAGGGAAACTTCTCGGCCGGTCCGTAACGGCGACGGACGCGACCGGCCAACACCAAAGTCGCCTCATCCGCGTTAGGGATTTAACTTCCAGCACCGAGTTTCTAGTCGACACAGGAGCCGAAGTTAGCGTTATACCCCGTAGCCCAGATGAGGTCATCTCACCATCGCCGACCAAGCTGCGTGCCGCTAATGGCACACCAATCGCAACTTTCGGCGAAAAGCTGCTGACGCTCAATTTAGGCCTCCGGCGAACCTTTCGCTGGCCTTTCATAATCGCTGCCGTGCCTCTCGCCATCATAGGCATAGACTTTCTTCAACGCTTCGACCTCATCGTCGACGCAAAAAGGAAGAAGCTTATCGACTCTAGGACACAGCTCAGTGTTATCGGGACTAGCGCAAACGTGACTGCTATCACTCACATTCGTGTCCTACCTCAAGCTTCACAACCTTTTATAGAACATTTCAGCAAGCATCCTAAACTCGTTCGCGTCCTGAACGACTTGCCTCCTGTGACGTCAAACGTCATGCATCACATCTGCACTAAGGGCCCACCTGTTTCGGCCCGCCCTCGCCGACTAGCCCCGGACAAGCTCAAAGCTGCTAAAGCGGAATTCGAGCAAATGCTCGAACTGGGAATCATCCGCCCGTCCAAAAGTCCGTGGGCATCACCATTACACTTGGCACCGAAGAAATCCGGTGACTGGCGCCCCTATGATGACTACGGGGCACATAACAAAGTTAGCGTCCCGGATAAATACCCCATTCCGCACATGCACGACTTGACCTCAGCTCTAGCTGGCAAGTCTATCTTTAGCAAAGTCGACTTAGTTCGCGCCTACCATCAGATACGTGTCGCGCCAGACGACATTGCTAAAACCGAAGTCATCACGCCATTCGGCTTTTTCGAGTACCTCAGAATGCCTTTCGGCCTCAGCAACGCTGCCCAAACTTTTCAGCGTTTCATTCATGAGGTAATGCGAGGAGTCGAAGGCGTTTATCCCTATCTAGATGACATTCTTATCGCGAGCTGTTCTGACGAAGAGCATCTTCATCACCTCGACGCTCTGTTTCAACGCTTAACACAGCATGGGGTTACCGTCAACCCCGATAAATGCGAGCTTGGCCAAATCTCCATCGACTTTCTTGGCCACCGCATTTCCGCCTCTGGTATTGAAGCTCTGCCAGACAAAATCCAGGCACTGAAGGACTATCCTGTTCCCAGTTCCTTCAAACAGTTACGCCGATTTCTTGGCCTGGTTAACTATTATAGACGCTTTATCCCTAACTGCGCGAGCATTGTTCAACCAATGACTGACTTGCTCCGCGGTAAACAGCGGTCTTTTCATTTTTACAGACGACGTTAGACGGTCTTTCGAGAAGCTCAAAGTCGCTATCGCCAAAATAGCGCTTCTCGCCCATCCAGACACGTCTGCACCACTTTCCCTGACGACTGACGCATCCGACACTGCCGTCGGTGCGGTTCTTCGACAACTCATTGACCATCGATGGATACCTCTAGGTTTTTTCTCGAAACGTTTACAACCTGCCGAATCGCGTTACAGCACCTTCGGTAGGGAACTGTTAGCTATCTACCTAGGTATCAGATATTTTCGTCACTATCTCGAAGGGCGACATTTTACAGTCTTCACTGACCACAAGCCATTGATCTGCGCAATCAATGGCGCAACAAACAAGTATTCTCCGCAGGAGACTATACACCTAGACTACGTTTCTCAATTTACGACAGACATACGACATGTCTCAGGTGCTCACAATCCGGTCGCGGACGCGCTTTCACGTATTCAGCAGATCAGCTTATCGCCTGGCACCAACATTGACCTAGCCGCTATGGCTGCTGCCCAACAAGCTGATCCCGACATCGACAAGCTACGACGCAACACTACTGAGACGATCACCATTGATCGACTCAAGCCAGCATTCCTCGACAAGTCTGACTCTTGGGTACAACAAGCACCTTCACAGCCAGCGCCATCACAGCTCGCACCGCAACTCAGACGAGTCAGTGCGCTCCAGCAGAACCGACAACCTCAACCGACAGCACTCCTACTCGCCCTACTAACAATCGACGCGGTAGGTAGCTCAAGCCTCCAGTTCGATTTTCGGACTTGGTTAGCACCCACGATTTCACATAGAACGTGCCTTTGAAATTTTCTGCTACCAAACGTTTTTGAAAATCCACAAAAAAAGACCAAAACGTTTTGAAACTACCAAAAAAGAGCAAAACCTTTTGAAAACCCATAAACAGCTTTGCACGTTTTCCGCTTTGCACTCTTTTATGTATGGCTATGCATTTATGCTGCGTTTTCATTTTGCTTTCCATATACACCGTCGGTTGGTTGCCCTCGGTTTCACCTTCCGCTGGATCTCCGCACGTCAACTGGAAGTGGAACAATCTTCCTGCTCAACTGCCTACGTGAACTTTACTAACTGTCCCCTCCACAAACAGTTCTTTTTACCGTTTCGACACCGTAAGGAGGACACGGGTGGCAGCCCGCTAGGGTCCGATTGCATGGTTCTCCCCCAGCAGCTGCATCAGGTTTCACAACCTGGTCTCGCAGAAGGCAGGCCCGCGACGGACAGTCCTCAAGTAGATCGAAGGACCGCTTACACAGTCCCTTCTGGGAGAGGGCTATGTAGCAGTCTGGAGATTCCCCGGTTTGTCTGTGTAAAATTCTAACTAAAATTATTTCATTGTACACTTAGGCAACCGATGTGGTTTGTTGAACTGATTGCTGAGTTCGAATGCTTGACTTGCTCATCGCCATTTGTTGCTTGGCGCTCGTTTCGGTTGCAACTCGCGACTGCCCTGTGTGCTGTGCGTTCTCCGTTCCCCTAGCTAGAGCGTCCACGGTGTCGTTCTTTTATAGCTAGATAATAGGGAATCTTTTACTGTACCAATAAAAGTTTCCCTGCAACTCGATCCGTCTTCTCGAATCGCTCTCTGGGCTCCCGGTATAGGCGACCCTCTAAATGCTTTGAGGGTAGTCCGTTCAGCTAAAGGCTCGGGTGAAGTCGCTTAAGGCAACTCCGTACTACTGTTTTGGCAACCGGGTAGCATCATACCCATTGACAAAACAATGGGTCGTTCATTTGCCATATCGCGTTCAACTGCCTTTGCTGCCCCTTTTCCCACACATTCATACACCATCTGTTCATTTATTTTACTAAGCACTGCTATCTGGTTGGGGTCCAAAAGAAGATGAACACCTTCATCTAGATACACTTGCTGACATGGCCAGGAGCCGGCCTCAGTGGCGTTCCTGCTGTGAGCTTCTTTGTTCCGCCCCATCCCATTAGTCTCCCCCTCCCAGCACGACCTCGTTTCGTAGCGGAATATACTTTTACATAATAATTACTTTTGCGATACGTTGCGAACAAAGCAGAAGTCATGTATTAAATTGCGCACTTGATCGTCAGCCCTCGGTAGCTCAGTGGTAGAGCAGCGGACCGGTAATCCGTATGTCCGCGGTTAGATTCCCCGTCGAGGCAGATTATTGTGCAGCGTTTAATCGTGGCTTCTATTTTCTACGAAAATTTACCCTACTTACAAAGCCACCAGTAATTATTTTGTTGCCTAGTAGCCAGCTGGTAGCTTTCAGGAACTATGCCCATTCGTTGATAGTAGCTCAGATAGTATGAAACTGTTGCATTTATTTTTTTGCTTTTATGAATTGCGGCACAGTATCTGTGCTTTACACCTCTAGCTAACGTGTATATTGATGATGATGATGAGGCACTGTTATCCGTCACCAGCCGATTTCTGTTTCCATGATGCTACCCCCGCTAGTGTCGACGACGAGAATTTAGATCGCTTAGCAGCCCTCCTTCGGCCTGGATCCTAGTTCCGTTTGACACACATGAATGTACGTACACGCATGCAGATCAGACAGCGGATTTGTCTTGCTTGTAGCTTGGGATACCGCTCCAGCGATGTTCGCAGTGACGTTCTGTAGTCTGTTTGTACTCTACGGGTACTGTGTTTGAGTTGAGATCTCCCACCGATCAGGAAGCTATATTTCACCTATGTATACCTGTTGACACAAAAGCAGCTGCGGCAGTTCTAAATGACTTTGGTGTAACGCTAAATAGCAAGGGTAAAGTCATCCTGCTGGGCTGTTTCTCAGATTAACTGTTGACTATGTGTAGTTCGAGGTTAGAGATCATGCAAGATCATCGAACTTCGTGAGAAGAGACACAACGTGCCTGTGATCTGTGTGTGCACAAAATGAATGCATTTGTAACTCATTCAAAGACGATTATTATCATGCACGTCACTAGTTTTTGAGAACACTTTGCAAATCCAATGTTGTTTTCCTTGTTGCAAATATTAATGCAGGGGTATATTGTCATTTATTATGTGAAAGTCACTTCAGGTGGTCATTATGCGCCAAATAAAAGTCGCCCGGATAATAGACAGACTTCTCACACTGTGTGCATACAATCATCTCATATTCTCGATCACCAGCTACAGACATTCAGGGAGACGTTTTGCTACTTGCTGCCCCAATTCTGCGACTCAGCTTGATAATCTAATTGATCTCAGGTTGATAATATTGCAATCAGTTTTATCTGATAAATTAGTATAATGGATTTCAGTTAAATTCGACTCACATTTATTGGCCCAAAAAATGCTCTTGTCTGTGAGAACACCTGCAAGAGTTTCGGAATGTCCCTGAAAACCAGACACTGTAAGTTAGGTACGAATAAACTATCTACTTCCGCGGTTCAACAAACTACTAATCGTCCTTGCCGATGCATTCAGCTGCAACCTTACCGCAAGATAGTGTTTAACACTAGACATTCATTCAGCAGACCATGATATTTTCTTTAGAGTACCACTTTGGGCTTAATATGCGCAATACGAATGCCTGAATCCCTGCGCGTTTAGTGGATCTATTCGACCGCCGCAGGAATATTATAGTGGAGTCTATTCATAATACAGTGGACCATTCTGTCATTCGGCAGCTCAAACAAATCCCACAATGCTCGCAAAGTTAAGCGATCAAAGCTTGCTCTGGAACTAAAGGTCGCTTTCTTCTTTCCATAGTCGCAAGCCCTTCCAGCTAAATTGCTCCATTGGATACAGGAAGCTTGCTGTCAGTAAGCCTATTTGCTAAGCGATCGGCTCGCTGATTCCTAGCCTACTCACGTGCTTGGATCGATGGGCCGAACACTTTATTTTTAGTTCAGTTGGTTTTGCCGCCCACCTGTGTATGACGCAAATTCAGGTACCGCCCTGGGCCGTCATAATTGCTCTCCTTAGCAAAACGGGAATATGTTCTGCGAATCGACACTTGGAGTAGTTCATGTATGCCAGCTCAGATGAATTTCCTCCGGAAGGGTTTATGTATGGCAACACGATTATTATCAGCTAGTTAACCTCATTGTTCTCTATGATCTAAGATGAAGAAAAGGTGTCATTTTCCTGGAAAGGATCAGTTATTGTCCTGATTTTTAAGAGGGATGTCTGCACTTGCCGCACCAATCGCTAGAAGACTAGTCTCACTGCGGCAGTCTTGAAGCTACTGGCATCCATTTTATTTCCTAAGTTATCTTTTTTCTAGTATCGTAGTATCAGGTAGAACAGGCTGACTCCCGTCTTATCCCTGGGTGTGTGAATCAAATATCCACGCTTCGCCAAATGGTTTAACAGCGTAAGCTCTATCAGAGACCAAAAAATACTACCTTGTCAGACATCCTTGAAGCGATTGACTTAGTTTATCGACTTGCGCTATATTTTGCTTGCTAATTGACAGTGTCCTAAAACCTTCACCGCCATCATTGGCACCATACGACTCCGGCAGAGTGCAGAGCGCAAAACTATGACAAGCTTATTTTGTCCTTTGCTGTCGCCAGCGGGGTGCGACATGGTCGTCAATTTCTCGACTGAAGACGTCTTGTCGAAAGCGCTAAAGAGTTACCAACCTTTTGTCTGCAGCTGCTACCGGGTAAGTAAGCAACAGACTTAGAGTATGCAGCGTACATTGCTCTTTATTGTGCCCACTAGAAGAGCATGCAACCTAAACTACACTATCTGTCTCTTGAGGCATCTACGTACAGAATACGTTTTGACTCCTCAGAGTGTAAAGTGTTGCACCAAGACTGGCACCCACCACTTTTGCGTTTACTCTTGAAGATACACAGCTTGAACACTTTGGTATCTTTGTCTACCTAAACAGCTGCGAGACTACCCGTGGTACTAGTGAAAAGAATGTTTCTCTCCGCATCGCCAACATTTAGTTTTCGTTTGTCAGTCTGAAGTCGTTGTGGCGTCGTCCTGATGTATGTTTTTGGAGAAGGGTCGAAGTTACAAAACAAACGTTCGGGCGGTGTTGTCAATTAGAAGAGAGTCGTGGCTGCTTTGCGTGGGTACCATGCGCCGCTTCTCAGTCTTTGATAATAGATGTTTTGATAAACTTGCTTACTTGAGACAACAATAGAGCGACTGCAACGGTGAAATAAGGCGTAATGTCTTAGACAATGCGAGTATTACTTCCTAAACGCAGGTTTTGCTGCACCAATTAAGATGGTTCGGCCAAGTACTGCGTATGTCAGCTAAGCATGTGCTACATTGTGCCATGTGCACTTATACGCGATTCAGGTGTAAGGCACCACACAGGGTTTGGCCGTCCACCTGCCTGCAGCATATGAACTCTTTGACTTCGCTTTTTGCTATCGTTAAATTCACACGTACGTCTAATTAAGGAACAGGAAAAAAGCTCGCATACAACTTTAAACATTCCAATATACAACGGGCAACCAAAACCAGTAAAGCAATTGTGTACATATTTCTTTAGATCCGAATGCCTAATGTACAACAATTAACAAACAAAAAAGAAAGTAACCGTTTAAAACTAATAACTATATGTTCCGTTTTGCTTTCGCTAGAATAGTTGAAATGTGTGTGGCGGTCTAAAAGTTTACCCGGTTTGTTTGTGTATACTGTGTAAAACAATAACTAAAATTATTATCTCATTAAAAACTTAGAGTTCGTTTACAGATTAATGAAATATATGTTGACTTTGTTTGTCGGACCAAACGCATACTTGACATTTACATATGGCACCACGGTTAGATTCAGCACGCCACTTAACCTCGCGGTCTCTGACATCTTTTCCATGCTAGCGGCCCCTCGTTTGGTGTTGTACTGTTAACCAATATACGGGAGCAGTGCACACTACAATACCCTTGCTTTCAGTTGTTCCCGTGCTTTCTCTTCAATCATTCGGATCGGTAATCACCACTATACCGTCAGATACTTCGAGTAAGTTAAGCTGAGCCCATCAATCCCGCTACATTTGTGTTTCCTACCTTCAGCTAGTGTGAAACACTGATGAAGCAGTGAACATACCTTTCATCTTCTATTGGTTTCTAACGTTTTGTTTGGATCTTTGTCCACTCATTCATCTGTTGCTATATATATATATATGTATAGCTGGCGGCATCCGATTTCGGATTTGCCTGTCACTGTGGCCAGTCACAGGACGCCTGCGCTTGTGCTGCACCACTCACACACCTCATATTCAGTGTAAACCCGAAGGAATAAGACCGGATGGCATTTGAATGGGAGCCAGGTTTCATCAACGGAGCCGGCACACATTCCTTCACATTCAAACATAAGCATGCTGCATTTGGGGAGCAATCGCATACATGGCAATGGTTGGGCCGTAGTCCGCTCCACACTGAGCGCATGGAACCACTCTTTGATCATAACACGGCCACAAGGATCGTATAACCCGTTTCCCCCAGCGACAACCAACTGTCTCCTAGAACCAGTATGGACGAGGTAGTGGGTAATAGACAGGTAGGCACCTTGTCAACATGCACATCAAGCGCAGCCACACCGGGGATATCAAGCAACAGCCAATCACTTGAAACGACGAGACCAAATAATAATAAATCAACTAATGCATACAGATACGGTGACATATCTCTTCACTAAATGTGTGTATAAAATACGATTACGAAAGAATCCGCGATAAGTGCAAGAAGTCAGAAAAGATATTTTAAGGAAATGACACAAACGCGAAACATTAGCTTTAGCAACGTGTGCAAGTTTATAGAAGATAGTCCAGGTAAACAATAATATGTAAAAGAAAATCGTTAGGACGAAATTGAAAACCCACCAACTGTAATAAATGGACTTAGCATGCAAGCACGTGGTTAGTAAATAAAATGCAGCGTACCTACAAACGGTGCGCCGGTTCTGTCTACCTTCTTTGCAGGACTCGTCGTCGATTCGGTGGTGGTTCCGAGTGACCGCGCTCATGGCTCACTAAGCCTGCCTAACTCAGGCACAGGCAACCGCATGTGTTACAGCACCATGCGCTCGATGTCGTTGGAGTAAAAGCTATCGGCGCCTGCCGATTCCGCAATTGCCGCTTCTTCTCTGCATGCATGAGGTCTTTCTCCCGCACTTCGGCACGTGTCTTCATGATCAGATCACGCTATGCAAGCCGATCAACCGCCTTCGGTTCCCATGACCTGCAATCAAGAGTAGAACATGAGAAGCTCACTTTGATCATGTCCTGGTAACGTAACTTTGGTTTCCCCACATGCCGATTCCCAATACTCAGCTGACCATATAATAGTTGTTTCGGTATAAGCGCCGAATCCATATGGATCACATAACCGAGCCACCTCAGGTGTCTCAGCAAAGGTACGCAGTCCACTGCATACATTCCACTTCGACGCAACACTCTCGTGTCCACAATTCTGTCACCCCCTCCGATGCGCAGAATCCGCCGCAAACACTGTTGATGGAACAGCTTGAGATATCAAACAGCCCACCAGTATCTGGTCTACGTTTCACTGCGGTATAGAAGCACGGACAGCACTATGGATTTGTACACCATCAGCTTCGTGCCAATGGTAAGCTTGTTGTTGTTGCACACACGGTACTCTGGCTCCCAGTATGCCGCCGCTGCCTTCGAGACGCGGATACGCAGCTCACATTGTAACTGCTGGTCAGTCGACATCATACTCCCAACGTAGCAGAAGCGGGAGGTGATTTCTAATGCTTCAGAACTAATGCTGATTCGCGACAATATTGAAGATTGCATATCTGGTGAACGCTAAGAGAGACAGACCGTTTTGCTTGTGTTGATGGTGAGCCCGAATTTGGCCGCTGTCGAAGCCAGAGCACTAGTCATGTGCTGCAACTCATCCGCGCTGTGTGCAAACAACGCACAGTCGTCAGCAAAAGCAACATACGGATAGTTGTTTCACAGGCTAGATTTTGCGCACTGAAATGACGGATGTTCAGCAACCCACCACAAATACAGGGCTCCACACGAACAACGTAAGCACGGGCGGCATCAACAGCACAACATATCATTGTATTAAGATATATATTAAACAAACCAGGAGCTAAGACACAATCTCGCTTCACACCAGAGACTACTGCAAAGTCATCCGAGGTCTCTCCACTCAGCGGCACCCTCACTCGCATACCACTTTGCAGACATTCAATTAAACTAACAAACTTACGCGGACAACCAAACTTACCCAACATCAGCCACAATGCGTCGCGCTTTACCTTGTCAAATGCCTTGGTGGAATCAACAAAAAACCGAGTACGACGGCTGATGTCGTTCTTTGCACTTCTCCTGCAACTAACAAGCCGCAAACACCATACCTATAGTGCTGCGACTCGAAAGGAATCCACACTGCGCTTCCGCCACTTTAGGTTCCACAATCTGACTGACGAGGCGGTTGAGCAGTATTCAGGCAATCACCTTGCCCACACAACTCAGCAAGTTGATACCGCGATAATTCGTGCAATTTTGCTTTCTCTCTTTGCTCTTGTTCAGTGGTAGCACTAGGACATCTTTTGGTTTAGGAGGCAACTCCGCCTCAACATATACGCGTTGCATCAAGTGGTGCAGCGTGGTCATCAACGCAGGTCTGCCGTGTTTCAATACTTCAGGAGGGATCCCGTCGGCACGGGCACACTTGCCGTTTTCCAGCTGAGCAAGTGCTGTCTGCATCTCATCCAGTGTCGGCGTGCCTTCCAGACTCCACTTCATATTGTGCTGCTTCTGGCCGTCCAATAAAAGCCAATAAATAAAGCCAATAAATCTGTTCAAGAGACAGTCAAATTCTTTCCGCCAGGTCTGCATTATGTCTGCAGTCTGTGTACAGGCAGCGCCTAATCTACCACCGATCAGCGTCCTCAGCGGCTCTTACCTCGGTCCATACACCGCCTTCAAGGAGCCAAAGAATTCCTTGGGTTGGCGGCGTTTGGCGTGGCATTCCATCTGCTTCGCCTTCTCTGTCCACCATGCATTTTTAATGCAACGGAGCTTGCGAGTCAGTCGCCGTCGTTTTCTGAGAAACTAACTTTTCTTCCCCAAGTCACTGGGGTCTGCCACTTATGCAGCAAAGGATGCATTCCTCTCACACACCAATACGCCAATCGCGCCATTGTTCTCATCAAACCACTCAGGCCGCTTACAGTTTGCGCGCCCGATGGTCTCCTCGACAACAGCGGTCACCTCGTTGCCAATGTAGTGCCACAGTTCATCCACTGTGAATATTCCTTCCACATCGCGCAGTCGTTTAGCCATTGCCTTCTCCAGGTCAATACTTTGCTTCACAGTACCGAGGAAGAGAATGCTACATTTACGTTGATTCACGGCGGGAGTGCGATACATGGATTTACGAAAATATATAAAGTTTGGTCGGCACCAATTTATGATCAGTGCCGCACCCAGCTCCACGCAGTACACGTGTCATGCGCACTTCACGCATATCATGCTGATCTATTATGACATAGTCGAGCAGGTGATCGTGACCACTCTGTAGGTGCATCCAAGTTGATATATCACGCGCACTCAACGCAAACCGTATGTTCGTGATCGTCAGGTCATGAGTAGTACACGGTGTGAGCAGCCTGTCACCGTCCACATTTGCTGAACCAATGCCAGGTGGACCGATAACATCTGTCCACACCGATGCACCAGGCCCAACGTGCGCGTTGAAATCACCCAGTAGAAATAGTCGGTCACTCCTAGGCACAGACCGTATCACGGAGGATGGCTGCGTGTAGAGTTGAGCACACGTGTTATCAGGATAACGTGCTTATAAAAGTAGCAAACTTACCTCTTCCGAGTCATAGGCGAGCAGTCATCAGTCGTGTGTCGATGCCTGCTGCTTCACTCACGGGTAGGCCATGGAGCCGATCGGATATTGCAAATCCGACCCCATGAACCCATGGCGTTGAGGGGTCTTTGTCCTCCCAAGTAGAATTTGTAGCCAGCACCTGCTTCATGCAAGTTACACTGCTCAGCGAGCCGGGTTTCACTGAGCGCCACAATATCGATGTGGTAGCGCGCGAGTTCCATCGCGACGAGTGCAGTGCGTCGCTCGGGGCGCTCACCCGAGTTCCGGTCCAGTATTGTGTGTACGTTCCAGCACCCGATGCTGCGTGCTTTGCGCGCAGGCATACGATTGCATTGGTAGACAATCGCACGCGATGTGGTGGTTGTGTTTCGGAGTTGTGCTTACAAATTACACTCGGAGCATTCGGCTCAATAGGCTGACCCATAAAGCAGTGGGTGATTTGGAGGTTTGCTTGTGGGACTCCGCCCAGAGTGTTTGGTACAATATCCTGCCTCACAAGACAGTGGGTTGTTCGGAGATTTGCTTGAGGGACTCCTCCCGGAGCGTTTGGCTCAATAGCCTGACTCACAAGGCAGTGGGGAGCAGATTCAGCTTAGAAATGTGCTTGCAGAGACAGATTTGGATCTGTTTGACGGCCGTCACAGGCAGCCTTGGAGGTGCTGGAAGGACTCGTATAGGTTTTGCGACCATAGTAGGATATAACTGCGACCACGGCCAGACGCATTTGGGTTTTGTCGGGTTTGCACTAAGTTGACCAGGGGCTGCCTGGCTTGAGGCGGGCAGTAGCAAACCATTGAATACCCGGAGGTGCCCTCTCACCGTCATAGATAATTCGTGGCGCTCGTGCTCTAGGCCAATCAAGCTGTGAGCTTATAACCCGTAGACCTGTTGTCTGCCATGGCTAGGTTTTACCGGAAGAGAGCCTTCGACCACTTGTTAACCTCTGAAAATCAAGGAATGTGATATTGGCGTGACACCCACAGCGGACAGCAGAACGATTCGGTTCCTCAGCCAAAGGCTTTGAGTACATGTACATCCGAAAGTCAGCGGGTCAAGCATATGATCAGTTCACTGACTCATGCGGTTTGGTGTCCTGGATCTTAGTACGGAGAAGAGCGTAACCCAACTCCTACCCAGCGGTCGCCACGAGGAGGCGTCTAGGACATGAGCCCATGGCACAACAGGATCTGCAGTGGTAAACCATCTGTAAGGATCTAGCCACCACGAGCCTCAGCACACCATAGTCTCTCCCGCCATATATATGTATACATAACCAATGATCTAACTAGGTGTATCTAAAACAATTGCGTCGCAAAAAGCTCAGCTAAATCATGTGGTTTACTAGGTAACAGTGCTAGCTCATTACTCCACATAAACTAAAAATGCCAAACAGAGCATAGAATCTGAGAGCACGGGTAAAAGATAGGCTGCAGTTTTTAGGTGCAACTTTGATGGATTAAAAAACTGGCGTTAACAGTAAGGCAGTGCGCAATGTTGACGATTTGCTACTGCGCAACAGTCACTAGTTGCGCGTGAGCTAACTATATCGAGAAGGTCGCCCGGTCTCCCACGTTGACACGCTTTGTCGGGCTCTGGATTACAAGGCGAGTTTGTGCCCGTTAAAGCTACAGGAAGGTTACTATTATGGTTGTAAACAGAAGCATTTTAATAACGCAATATCGCAAAACACGACAATGATTGCTAAGTGGAATTGTTAATGTCGCCAGAATAACCATTACTTAGTTCTTTATAAAGGACTGTACGCTAAAGCAGTGGGTTATACCGGTTATCTGTCCTTAAGTAGCCGCTTTGCATGTTTCTGATAGTTCCACAAGTGGCCGTATTTGTTATACAAACGTTAGGCCTTTCTTGCATTGGTTATAGTTCTTAATTTGTTACTATGTATAGTACATTCAACCTTTGTTTACTCTAAGTTTATACCGTGCCAAAATGTGCCGTCACCTGGTTTATACTTTCTCGCTGTACCTATTTTGCCTCGCTTTATCGAGAAATATAACACCTATTATTATTTATCTTTGTTACTATTGTAAGTGAAGCAAATATCTAACGTAATGTTATTTTTTCAGCGTTACGTTATAACGTGTATGTAATCGATTTCCCCTGATCATAATCTAAGTAGGCTTCAAGTGTACAGTAGTGTCATTAAACTTAATCACAGTTCTGTATATATAAGCGCCTCAAATACAGACGCGGGCCAGTGAGTATCGATCCCGTGAACATTTTAATTATTGAAAAGCACCGAATTACCAATTTTTTTATATCCCGCCGTGTAAACTCAAACGTATTTAAGCTACTGCTAGTAACCAACTAAAATATTGCAAAATCAGCTGCTGTCTTTAAAAAATGGATGCTAAGTTGCTGCTGCAGCAATATATCACAGTTAGTCAACACTGTAATGTCGTGCTATACACGAAAGTGAAGGAATAATATGGTATCGCAGACTTGCATTCAGTAAAGACACATAGAGGTCGAAAATTGTGCCTTATTATTTGGAAATGTTAAAATGTCTAAACTTCATCGCAAATTAGCATTTTCGTCGTTACAGAAGTAAAACATGATGTACCAATCTAGAGCAGATGTAATGACTACATGATAAAGACTCAACCAACAGTGAAGCGCATTCAAAGTAGTAAATCGGATTTTTGATTTGTTTTCAGTACTTTACAAATTTACATATGGACGAACAGAGTCAAAGCACTCTATTCGTTTCACTATAGTTAGTTAGGTCTTGGTTGAGTCTTAGCGCGCTGTACTGATCGCCATCCGTGCGGGAAGGACAGTGGTGCCAGCTACATCTGGGCAGGGGCGAACACACACAAGCACGTAAGGCAGGATGTTTGGTCTTGTCGATAGAGTCTGTCACCGCCTGTGATCAATAGTACTGAGGTTAACAGTCAGTTCACGGTCGCAGCAAGATTATTTGCGCTAGGTTTCACTTTTTTTGCCTGCCGGATGGTATTTCTCTTCTTTTGCCGCCTTCAGTCCGCCATTAATCCCGTTACGAAATGTGTCGCGACAAATGCGGGCTTATGATAGTTATAGCGCCTCAGTCGTATGCTATATATCAGATTCATAGCCAAACCGCCAACCACAAGCGAGCGGTAGAACACACGAAAAGAAAATAGCAAAGGTTTATAGAGAGGTCACTAAAGTAGCTAAAGCTAAAAATGGAACAACTAAGGAGAATTAGCTAGCGCAGCTGTAAACGGGTCTTGAGTGCAAGGTCGGGAGAGAGTAGAAGGTGGCGTCCGTTTGGTCGCAGGGCAAATATATATCGCATGTTTGGTTCAAACAAACGAAAGCAATATTCAAAAAATCAATCCGTTTTAGTACCTAATAGAAAGTGGGTATAATGTTAGAATAAGTTACAAAGTTCAACTGGAGAATCCTCAAATCAAAACACATCGCCCGATAAGGCTAAAGGCAATAAACTTGATGACAGGTATAGGAAGGTCAAAAATTAAATGGTCAGAACGTTTGCCAATTACTACTGCCTATTATTAAAGCCAAATTTCAACGAGTAAGTTGTTGCATTAATACAGCATACTTGGCTATTTGTGCAATTTTACTGTATGAAATATAACAAGCATATGGTACTAGTACAGGTGCTTCAACGTAGCAAGATATTGACAAGAATACACGGAAATTACAGAAATGATGAAAAACACGGTATAAACTGGATATCCTATACTGCTTGTGCCGCTACTTAGAGATGACATATAGCCTTCTTATTCGCCATTTAGTAAGGGTTAAAACTATGCAAGCATATTAGGGTTATAACCAAAATTGCATAGAGTTAATCAGCTCCTGATCATTGCAAGCAGGCACAGATCGATGCGCAAAGCAGCGGAAATAAAAACTGCACAGGTGCCATTCTCCGTGAATAAGAAGAAGCATTTAACCATCACCAGTAGCTAAGCAATAAGCGTGCTGAACTTGGAAACTCGTATACTATTCAAAAATCTTCAATGTTTAAACACTATTATAAACAAACAAGATAGTTAACATGCAGGCGAATGCCTGATTACTTTATTGCATGCATAAATACATTTTAAGATTCTCAAAAATTTATATGCCATTACTTTTAAATATGTGATAACTGCTCGCGTTTTTAATTGCTGTCTCGGTTGCTGTGGTGACGCATTTTTATCTAGGTTGAAGTAGGAGTTTGCTGACTATAAGATTCGACAGAAGCCGCCATTCGTTGCATTTATGCTCATCAATGTCTTATCCCGTTGCTTTGTCACACCTGCAAAGCAACCGTGGTAACTCGAATCTATGTATTATACATGGTGCTCGGATCCCAGCAATAAATTGTTAAACTTCTGCCATGTTACATCGTAGCTCATCTCCTCATGGCTGCAAAGGGCTCAGTCATCAATGGAAGGCTGTACGATGTTGCTAGGATTTGTCGGGCGGAGCCTCAGATACTAGTAGGCAAGCAATGACAAGTAAGATGTGTCAAATAAGAGACGAACCGTTTGATTGCACTATGAGGAAAATGTGATGCTTGATTGCGTTCCGTGGTGCAAATGATACATAGCAACGGTGTAACCTAACGTTGTCAAGGGGAGAATTACGCAATAGATAAAGTGTGGAGGAGATTGGTTAGCGTAATGTATTATGATGCAATGTAAAGGGTTAAGGATAAGAGTACATATGTATGAGGTTTGTTTTATTATTGCGGTGGCCGTAGTTGTCGTTGCTGTTACTGCTATGCTTGTGGATGACGGAGCGCTGTTCAAGTTTGATCAGGACCTTGCCGTAAGATCCCGAGGCAGAACCACCGAAAGCTACGCTTACTCGTTCTGCGCAAACCCGTGAAACCCGTGAAGCTTTTGGCTACGGGGCGGTATGACAGCATTGAATACATGGAGGAGCATTTGGAAACTTTTCAGATTGAAACCGCGACTCGCTTTTTCCGAGTGACATCCGCGTCCGCGGTGGTATTCCAGCATGGAAGGGGAAAGCAGTTGCCCGATGCTAGTGGCTACGGCGTCATCCTGTACCGTTGCGCGTATTGTAAACGTTCCGGATCTCATGGCAAGAGGTGAGTTCATAGTTATCCATTAGGTTAACTAATGCATGTAGATACAAATCGTACAAATGCAACGCGCTGTTCTCGTTGGCTATGAAGGAGGGTAGGTATATCGTCAGAAGTTACTGCATGATCCATAGTCATGATTTCCACCTGGTTAACCCCTGGTTGTACGCACGAAACCGTCGGCTCTCACCGCGAGGAGAGATGGAAGTGCTGCGGTGGATGGACAGTTTCCACAGCATACCGGATTTGAGGCAGTTCATTCATCGCGAATACGGCAAGTGTGTAACGCGCATGGACCTCAGCAATTTGCGCATTTCATCAAAGTAGGATGTCATGTGAGGTTGCGGATGGGTCATCCATATTGGAACGTCACGGGGTTTGCCGGCTGATGTAGGAGGGAACCAGATTCGATACGTGTTCTTTTCTCCATCTGTTATCCGTGGCATCGTGAAACGGTATGGCGAGGTTTTAGTATGCGATGCTACACACCAGTTAAATTATGGGGATACGTATTGCGGCATTGCGTATTCGTGGACGTCACTGGTCTAGGGATCGCTGTTTTCTAAGCCCTTTTACAGGATGAGACGTCCTACAGCTATGGTCAAGTGGTTGCGGTCATTCGGGAAATGGTGCCAAGCAGCAGACATTGCCGTACTGTGGTGATGGATAAATGTGCAGCTCAGGTGAGGGCGTTTCATCGTTTCCATCCAAACGCAAATATTGTGTGAAATGTGAAACGTGACCTGACTTGTTGGTGCGGTCGCTTCCGTGGGATATCAGATGCTCGACGAAAACAGTTACATGCATGGTTGCATAACCTGACCTACACTCGTGATGTTTGCCTGTCTGAAAAGTTATTAAACGCGGTGCGGTTGGGTAATGCCGAATGCTACCGTTATTTGTGCGGAACATAGCTCCAATACGCGGACTCTTGGGCGGCTCACAGACAGAGAGATGTCGTGATTTTCGGATGCCAAACGACAAACAGGGTAGAGAATGAAAAAAACATCTGAAGGAGTACTTGTCTGAGAGATCCTCCTTGCTGACTCTTCACCTGCATCCTTGATCGCGTCAGCAGTCGCGTGCATGAATGGAGCAGCATCACAGGTAGACGTAACATGAGTGAGGATTCCATTGAACCGTAGGTGTCTTCTGTGGCTTCGGTTTACAAAACGCTCAGGGATCTCGCAGGGCATGTATTCTTAGCCCGTTTCCGTGCATCCTCGGTTTTCGGTTGTCGGTTTGATGGGCTGTAGTGGTTGGTTTCCTGTCCTCGGTCCAAGGTTCGTCGCTCTTACATCACCCGTGGAAGCGATTGTGATTGCGGGTTCAGTCGGCAAGGAGGCCACCATGTGCTCACATTTTTACGTCGCTTTCCTTCACGGACATTCGGCGGATGACATACTGCATGATAGTCGGTTGATTGTGCCCCGGAAAACTCCCGAAGGTAGCTCAGACGGTGTGCCGAAGGACAGCGTGTTGGAGATCTGAGATCGTCAGCCCGCAGATAGCAATATAGTTGTCAGCCTTACTTTGAAACTGCGAAAACCCAAGAAGTGTTGTCGGACATTAGCACTCAGTTATGCAGCTACTGATCGGATAACTTCTCCGCCGCATTGAAGACGTTGATATTGCCTGGGTCGTTGATGTCCAATGAAGGAAGTTTTCAATTGTATGGTCGCACGTCGAAGTAGCCTGTGCCCCTTTCCCTGAATACGGAGGCGAACGTAGGGATGTTATGTGGTTTACCAACGCAGGGAAGCTCATATGATGTCCCAGCGGTCGCGGCAGCCACAGCGTCCGGAGGCGAGGTTTCGAAGCCCGCGCAAGTCACTGAGGTGACTTATATCCGACCGATGAGTTCAACACAACCAACGGTTCCCCCACATCCGCAACAGGGTCTAGGAAGCGCAAACCGCCACTGATATGCTGCGTGACGGAGGTCAGCCATAGTAAAATTGCTCTTAGGGACGAAGATTTTCGGCAGCTTCCCACTACCACATCTTCCTCCTATCGGGTGCCCGTTAAACGGAAGCGGCTTACTCAGGGAGGCGTTTCCGATTACATCTGTGGTGTTTTGTCAGAGGGTGGATGATATCCAAAGTCATGGTGACGCCGTGGAAGGGGTTATGTGTGATGTCTGCTCGCATTGGTACCATGCAACCTGTGTTTGCTGCGCCGGTGATACGGCTTTCGTGTGCTTCTCTTGCTCGTCGCAGTGCGTGCGCAACTTCGGGAAACGTCTTCGGATGACATGTCCTCCAGGTATGCCTCTTTTACACGCACACCCCTTATGCCTCGTCTGGTTGTTGCAGTCTGGATTGCACGTTTCTTTGATGCGAATTAGGGTAGCTGACAGGTGAACAACATGCAACTCCGCAGTGTCGTCCACTTCCCAGTCAACACCCTCACAGCGGCAGCTGGGCCTCACTGATCGGCGCGGATGGGTTTCTATTGCGGTTCATAAAGGATGTTTCAGGTCCGCATCGTCATTTGGAATCACAACCATGGCGTAATGCAGTCCACGGCACTGCTAACATTCCACCTCAAGGTAAGATTCCTTCTCCGCTCGCAATCAATCATCCTGCATTGTAATAGCAAATCCGACTCCATCGGTTTGCGAGGTATCCCGTTAACAGCCGTCCGGTATTTTCCCAGTTGGCGTACCGCATGTTCATGATTGATGAGCAACCGTATGTGTACCCGCCAACGGTGGATGGTGAGTTGCCTCTCATTTCGTTGATGATGACATGTCTATTCGACATATGCAATGGGTAAGGGATGTGAGGAAGTTATTCACAGCTATCGGTTGTTCCACTAACATGCCATGATTGCTACGCTTCTTGCGGGACCATCTTTGCTAACCTACGTCTCACATTCCTAGGATTGGAGCTTTTACGTGGTATTACGCAGGGCCATTCTTACCCATACTTGCGCATGGAACCGCAATGACCGCACAGTGTCGCAGTCCATTTCTTACCTTGAAACGCGTTCCAAAAGGCTAGCCCTGCCCTCCCAGGTTTTGGATCATGATAACACGTAAGGTTGCATATCGCAATCATTCATCCTTCAGCAGAGACGGATAAAAGGCACGCCTGCTGCAGCTTGCAGGTATCTCACCCAGCGTCCGCAGTGCAGCAAAAGGCGCGCATATTTTTCACCTACTTACGCCGACCATCCCAACATGCTTTACGTGCTGCATGATGACAACAGGTAAGTACGTTTACCGCACTCGCTTATCCACCAACAGATATCGTAGCCGCGGGCACTTCCAGGCGTTGTCGCACCCTCAGCAACTGTCCGTGGTAACATGGCAACCTCCGCTTTACAATGGCAAGTGAATGAAAAATTCAATACCCTAAATTCCCAGCACTTGTAACCTCGGAAATGATGTGGAACACGCTGGCGCGTCCTCCAGATAGTAAGTCGCTATAGCAGGTCCATATGCGATTTCTCATGGCTCCCCAATATCCTTGTCTTCGTGAACGACCAATCGGCCCTTTTCAGGACCACGCTCCGTCCTATTGCCTTGCATGTCTACTGCGCAATCACCATATTCACGCCCGACGACGTGCAGCCGTTGGAGCACTGGGACATAAGTGCAGTGGGTGGGTCCGTAATCGTCCACAGATTAAAATAGGGGCAAAAACTTGTACTGCTAGCATGCAGTGCTCCTTACTCCCGGTCCTTTTTCCCCATTCCATACGTGATGCATTTATCCTTATGCGTCTTTCCATTGCGGATACCATGGGAGGCGATTCCACGGGAATTTATCGGTACCGCTATTCACCCTTCTTAATGCCGCGTCTTTCAATTACAGGTACCTTGTGGGGCTGATCCACGGAAAAGTACCGCCACGGACGTGAAGGGTGCACCAACCATTTCTCAGTGTTCTCGCTTCGTGGGTAACGTGCCATTAACCAGCTCACCCACGATTTCGGGAATATTTGTGGATGGTTTAAACCACATATGCGATCAGTGCAACAACTTCTCGTGGTGCGGTTTAAGAAACCGTTGCATTTGGCCGTCGCGAAGCATTACGGCACCGTATATCTATGATGCAGTGAGGCTTGCGGTGCACCCATGGCACAGTAGCATTCCCATTTACCAGAGTGCGGCCATCAACGTCAAGGAAACATCCGGCAATACCACAGGTTAGTAAGCACTTGTGAAAATGGCATTCGTACTTGTCGCTGACTTTGTCTGTCCATGCACCGTTTACGTTTACCACGGTTATAACTTAACAGCCCTAAGTTTACTTCTACCGGCTCCTATCAGCATAGATTTGCCTCTGTATTGTACGCCTTGTTCCCGTGACCATAGCTCTGCGTAACCGTTACATGTGGGGTGTGCAGAGAACGTAAGCAGAATCAGCGCAGCGTTTATGGGTACCCTGCATACGATTTACTTACCGTGTGCTTGCATGCTAAGTCGCTTTATTTCAGGTGGCAGGTATTCAATTTTGTCCTAATGCTTCTCATTCTCAAATAACTGTCCACCTGTACGCTTTTCTATACATCTGCACAACACCTTAACCCAATTGTAGTTAATTTCGGCAACATTTTGGTGTTTGCGTTATTTCCGCAAAAGTAATTTACACTTGATGTGAATGTTGATCATGCGAATACCTCTCTATTACCCGCTACCTCCTCTATACTGGTGCTAGGAGACAGTTGGTGGTGTTAGGATCAAAGAGTGGTTTCATGCACTCAGTGTGGAGGGGACTAAGG
>OX104065.1:115582774-115597829 GCA_944474145.2 Dicrocoelium dendriticum
ACGTTGATTCACGGCGGGAGTGCGATACATGGATTTACGAAAATATATAAAGTTTGGTCGGCACCAATTTATGATCAGTGCCGCACCCAGCTCCACGCAGTACACGTGTCATGCGCAGTTCACGCATATCATGCTGATCTATTATGACATAGTCGAGCAGGTGATCGTGACCACTCTGTAGGTGCATCCAAGTTGATATATCACGCGCACTCAACGCAAACCGTATATTCGTGATCGTCAGGTCATGAGTAGTACACGGTGTGAGCAGCCTGTCACCGTCCACATTTGCTGAACCAATGCCAGGTGGACCGATAACATCTGTCCACACCGATGCACCAGGCCCAACGTGCGCGTTGAAATCACCCAGTAGAAATAGTCGGTCACTCCTAGGCACAGACCGTATCATGGAGGATGGCTGCGTGTAGAGTTGAGCACACGTGTTATCAGGATACCGTGCTTATAAAAGTAGCAAACTTACCTCTTCCGAGTCATAGGCGAGCAGTCATCAGTCGTGTGTCAATGCCTGCTGCTTCACTCACGGGTAGGCCATGGAGCCGATCGGATATTGCAAATCCGACCTCATGAACCCATGGCGTTGGGGGGTCTTTGTCCTTCCAAGTAGAATTTGTAGCCAGCACCTGCTTCATGCAAGTTACATTGCTCAGCGAGCCGGGTTTCACTGAGCGCCACAATATCGATGTGGTAGCGCGCGAGTTCCATCGCGACGAGTGCAGTGCGTCGCTCGGGGCGCTCACCCGAGTTCCGGTCCAGTATTGTGTGTACGTTCCAGCACCCGATGCTGCGTGCTTTGTGCGCAGGCATACGATTGCATTGGTAGACAATCGCACGCGATGTGGTGGTTGTGTTTCGGAGTTGTGCTTACAAATTACACTCGGAGCATTCGGCTCAATAGGCTGACCCATAAAGCAGTGGGTGATTTGGAGGTTTGCTTGTGGGACTCCGCCCAGAGTGTTTGGTACAATATCCTGCCTCACAAGACAGTGGGTTGTTCGGAGATTTGTAAGTGAAGCAAATATCTAACGTAATGTTATTTTTTCAGCGTTACGTTATAACGTGTATGTAATCGATTTCCACTGATCATAATCTAAGTAGGCTTCAAGTGTACAGTAGTGTCATTAAACTTAATCACAGTCTCGTATTCTGTATATATAAGCGCCTCAAATACAGACACGGGCCAGTGAGTATCGATCCCGTGAACATTTTAATTGTTGAAAAGCACAGAATTACCAATTTTTTATAGCCCGCCGTGTAAACTCAAACGTATTTAAGCTACTGCTAGTAACCAACTACAATATTGCAAAATCAGCTGCTGTCTTTAAAAAATGGATGCTAAGTTGCTGCTGCAGCAATATATCACAGTTAATCAACACTGTAATGTCGTGCTATACACGAAAGTGAAGGAATAATATGGTATCGCAGACTTGCATTCAGTAAAGACACATAGAGGTCGAAAATTGTGCCTTATTATTTGGAAATGTTAAAATGTCTAAACTTCATCGCAATTTAGCATTTTCGTCGTTACAGAAGTAAAACATGATGTACCAATCTAGAGCAGATGTAATGACTACATGATAAAGACTCAACCAACAGTGAAGCGCATTCAAAGTAGTAAATCGAATTTTTGATTTGTTTTCATTACTTTACAAATTTACATATGGACGAACAGAGTCAAAGCGCTCTATTCAATTCACTATAGTTAGTTAGGTCTTGGTTGAGTCTTAGCGCGCTGTACTGCTCGTCAACCATGCGGGAAGGACAGTGGTGCCAGCTACATCTGGGCAGGGGCGAACACACACAAGCACGTAAGGCAGGATGTTTGGTCTTGTCGATAGAATGTGTCACCGCCTGTGATCAATAGTACTGAGGTTAACAGTCAGTTCCCGGTCGCAGCAAGATTATTCGCGCTAGGTTTTACTTGTTTTGCCTGCCGGATGGTATTTCTCTTCTTTTGCCGCCTTCAGTCCGCCATTAATCCCGTTACGAAATGTGTCGCGACAAATGCGGGCTTATAATAGTTATAGCGCCTCAGTCGTGTGCTATATATCAGATTCACAGCCAAACCGCCAACCACAAGCGAGCGGTAGAACACACGAAAACAAAATAGCAAAGGTTTATAGAGAGGTCACTAAAGTAGCTAAAGCTAAAAAGGGAACAACTTAGGAGAACTAGCTAGCGCAGCTGTAAACGGGTCTTGAGTGCAAGGTCGGGAGAGAGTAGCAGGTGGCGTCCGTTTGGTCGCAGGGCAAATACATATCGCATGTGTGGTTCAAACAAATGAAAGCAATATTCAAAAAATCAATCTGTTTTAGTACCTAATAGAAAGTGAGTATAATGTTAGAATAAGTTACAAAGTCTAACTGGAGAATCCTCAAATCAAAACACATCGCCCGCTAAGGCTAAAGGCAATAAACTTGATGACAGGTATAGGAAGGTCAAAAATTAAATGGTCAGAAAGTTTGCCAATTACTACTGCCTATTATTAAAGCCAAATCTCAACGAGTAAGCTGTTGCATTAATACAGTATAATTGGCTATTTGTGCAATTTTACTGTATGAAATATAACAAGCATTTGGTACTAGTACAGGTGCTTCAACTTAGCAAGATATTGACAAGAATACACGGAAATTACAAAAATAATGAAAAACACGGTATAAACTGGATATCTTATACTGCTTGTTCCACTACTTAGAGATGACATATAGCCTTCTTATTCGCCATTAAGTAAGGGTTAAAACTATGCAAGCATGTTAGGGTTATAACCAAAATTGCATAATCAGCTCCTGATCATTGCAAGCAGGCACAGATCGATGCGAAAAGCAGCAGAAATAAAAACTGCACAGGTGCCCTTCTCTGTGAATGAGAAGAAGCCTTTAACCATCACCAGTAGCTAAGCAATAAGCGTGCAGAACTTGGAAACTCGTATACTATTCAAAAATCTTCAATGTATAAAAACTATTATAAACAAACAAAAAAGTTAACTTGCAGGCGAATGCCTGATTACTTTATTGCATGCATAAATACATTTTAAGATCTCAAAAATTTCTATGCCATCACTTTTAAATATGTGATCACTGCTCGCGTTTTTAATTGCTGTCTCGGTTGTTGTGGAGACACATTTTTATCTAGGTTGAAGTAGGAGTTTTCTGACTATAAGATTCAACAGAAACCGCCATTCGTTGCATTTGTGCTCATCAATGTCTTATCCCGTTGCTTTGTCACACCTGCATAGCAACCGTGGTAACTCGAATCTATGTATTATACCTGGTTCTCGGATCCCAGCGACAAATTGTTAAACTTCTGCCATGTTACATCGTAGCTCATCTCCTCATGGCTGCAAAGGGCTCAGTCATCAATGGAAGGCTGTATGATGTTGCTAGGATTTGTCGGGCGGAGCCTCAGATACTAGTCAGTAAGCAATGACAAGTAAGATGTGTCAAATAAGAGACGAACCGTTTGATTGCACTATGAGGAAAATGTGATGCTTGATTGCGTTCCGTGGCACAAATGATACATAGCAACGGTGTAACCTAACGTTGTCAAGGGAAGAATTACGCAATAGCTAGAAAGTGTGGAGGAGATTGGTTAGCGTAATGCATTATGATGCAATGTAAAGGGCTAAGGATAAGAGTGCCTATGTATGAGGTTTGTTTTATTATTGCGGTGGCCGTAGTTGTCGTTGCTGTTACTGCTATGCTTGTGGATGACGGAGAGCTGTTCAAGTTTTTGGCTACGGGGAGGTATGACAGCATTGAATACATGAAGGAGCATTTGGAAACTTTTCAGATTGAAACCGCGACTCGCTTTTTCCGAGTGACATCCGTGTCCGCGGTGGTATTCAAGCATGGAAGGGGAAAGCAGTTACCCGATGCTAGTGGCTACGGCGTCATCCTGTACCGCTGCGTGTATTGTAAACGTTCCGGATCTCATGGCAAGAGGTGAGTTCATAGTTATCCATTACGTTAACTAATGCATGTAGATCCAAATCGTACAAATCCAACGCGCGGTTTTCGTTGGCTATGAAGGAGGGTAGGTATATCGTCAGAAGTTACTGCATGATCCATAGTCAGGATTTCCACCTGGTTAACCCCTGGTTGTACGCACGAAACCGTCGGCTCTCACCGCGACGAGAGATGGAAGTGTTGCGGTGGATGGACAGTTTCCACAGCATACCGGATTTGAGGCAGTTCATTCATCGCGAATACGGCAAGTGTGTAAGGCGCATGGACCTCAGCAATTTGCGCATTTCATCAAAGTAGGATGTCATGTGAGGTTGCGCATGGGTCATTCATATTGGAACGTCACGGGATTTGCCGGCTGATGTAGGAGGGGAACCAGATTCGGTACGTGTTCTTTTCTCCATCTGTTATCCGTGGCATCGTGAAACGGTATGGCGAGGTTTTAGTATGCGATGCTACACACCAGTTAAATTATGGGGATACGTATTGCGGCATTGCGTGTTCATAGACGTCACTGGTCTAGGGATCTCTATTTTCTAAGCCCCTTTACAGGATGAGACGTCCTACAGCTATGGTCAAGTGGTTGCGGTCATTCGGGAAATGGTGCCAAGCAGCAGACATTGCCGTACTGTGGTGATGGATAAATGTGCAGCTCAGGTGAGGGCGTTTCATCGTTTCCATCCAAACGCAAATATTGTGTGAAATGTGAAACGTGACCTGACTTGATGTTGCGGTCGCTTACGTGGGATATCAGATGCTCGACGAAAACAGTTACACGCATATTTGCATAACCTGACCTACACTCGTGATGTTTGCCTGTCTGAAAGGTTATTAAACGCGGTGCGGTTGGGTAATGCCGAATGCTACTGTTATTTGTGCGGAACATGGCTCCAATACGCGGACTCTTGGAAGGCTCACAGACAGAAAGGTGTCCGGCTTTTCGGATGCCATATGACAAACAAAGTAGAGAATAAGAGCACGCATCTGAAGAAGTATTTGTTTGAGAGATCCTCCTTGCTGACTCTTCACCTGCATCCTTGATCGCGTCAGCAGTCACGTGCATGAATGGAGCAGCATCACAGGCAGGCGTAACATCAGCGCGGATTCCATTGAACCGGAGGTGTGTTCTGTGGCTTCGGTTTACAAAGAGCTCAAAGATCTCGCGGGGCTTGTATTCTTAGCCCGTTTCCGTGCATTCTCGGTTTTCGATTGTCGGTTTGATGGGCTGTAGTGGTTGGTTTCCTGTCCTCGGTCCAAGGTTCGCCGCTTTTACATCACCCGTGGAAGCGATTGTGATTGCGGGTTCAGTCGGCAAGGAGGCCACCGTGTGCTCACATTTTTACGTCGCTTGCCTTCACGGACATTCGGCGGATGACATACTGCCTGGTTGTCGGTGGATTGTGCCCCGGCAAACTCCCGAAGGTAGTTTAGACGGTGTGCCGAAGGACAGCGTGTTGGAGATCTGAGATCGTCAGACCGCCGATAGCAATATAGTTGTCAGCCGTACTTTGAAACTGCGACAACCCAAGAAGTGTTGTCGGACATTAGCACTCAGTTATGCAGCTACTGATCGGATAACTTCTCCGCCGCATTGAAGACGTTGATATTGCCTGGGTCGTTGTTGTCCAAGGAAGGAAGTTTTCAGTTGTATGGTCGCACGTCGAAGTAGCCTGTACCCCTTTCCCTGAATATGGAGGCGAACGTAGGGATGTTATGTGGTTTACCAACGCAGGGAAGCTAATATGATGTCCCAGCGGTCGCGGTAGCCACAGCGTCCGGAGGCGAGGTTTCGAAGCCCGCGCAAGTCACTGAGGTGAATTATATCCGACCGATGAGTTCAACACAACCAACGGTTCCCCCACATCCGCAACAGGGTCTAGGAAGCGCAAACCGCCACTGAGATGCTGCGTGCCGGAGGTCAGCCATAGTAAAATTGCTCTTAGAGACAAAGCTTTTCGGCAGCTTCCCACTACCACATCTTCCTCCTATCGGGTGCCCGTTAAACGGAAGCGGCTTACTAAGAGAGGCGTTTCCGATTACATCTGTGGTGTTTTGTCAGAGGGTGGATGATATCCAAAGTCATGGTGACGCCGTGGAAGGGGTTATGTGTGATGTCTGCTCGCATTGGTACCATGCAACCTGTGTTTGCTGCGCCGGTGGTACGGCTTTCGTGTGCTTCTCTTGCTCGTCGTAGTGCGTGCGCAACTTCGGGAAACGTCTTCGGATGACATGTCCTCCAGGTATGCCTCTTTTGCACGCACACCCCTTATGCCTCGTCTGGTTGTTGCAGCCTGGATTGCACGTTTCTTTGATGCGAATTAGGGTAGCTGACAGGTGAACAACATGCAACTCCGCAGTGTCTTCCACTTCCCAGTCAACACCCTCACAGCGGCAGCTGGGCCTCACTGTTCGGCGCGGATGGGTTTCTATTGCGGTTCATAAAGGATGTTTCAGGTCCGCATCGTCATTGGAATCACAACCATGGCGTAATGCAGTCCACGGCACTGCTGACATTCCACCTCAAGGTAAGATTTCTTCTCCGCTTGCAATCAATCATCCTGCATTGTAATAGAAAACCCGACTCCATCGGTTTGCGAGGTATCCCGTTAACAGCCGTCCGGTATTTCCCAGTTGGAGTACCGCATGTTCAAGATGGATGAGCAACCGTATGTGTACCCGCCAACGGTGGATGGTGAGTTGCCTCTCATTTCGTTGATGATGACATGTCTATTCGACATATGCAATGGGTAAGGGATGTGAGGAAGATATTCACAGCTATCGGTTGTTCCACTGACATGCCATGATTGCTATGCTTCTTGCGGGACCATCTTTGCTTACCTATGTATCACATTCCTAGGATTGGCGCTTTTACGTGGTACTACGCGGGGCCCTTCTTACCCATACTTGCGCATGGAACCGCAATGACCGCACAGTGTCGCAGTCCATTTCTTACCCTGAAACGCATTCCAAAATGCTAGCCATGCCCTCCCAGATTTTGGATCATGATAACACGTAAGGTTGCATATCGCAATCACTCATCCTTCAACAGAGACGGATAACAGGCACACCTGCTGCAGCTTGCAGGTATCTCACCCAGCGTCCGCAGTGCAGCAAAAGGCGCGCATATTTTTCACCTACATACGCCGACCATCCCAACATGCTTTACGTGCTGCATGATGACAACAGGTAAGTACGTTTACCGCAATCGCTTATCCACCAACAGATATCGTAGCCGCGGGCACTTCCAGGCGTTGTCGCACCCTCAGCAACTGTCCGTGGTAACATGGCAACCTCCGCTTTACAGTGGCAAGTGAATGAAAGATTCTATACCCCAAATTCCCAGCACGTGTCACCTCGGAAATGATGTGGAACAAGCTGGCGCGTCCTCCAGATAGTAAGTCGCTATAGCAGGTCCATATGCGATTTCTCATGGCTCCCCAATATCCTTGTCTTCGTGAACGACCAATCGGCCCTTTTCAGGACCACGCTCCGTCCTATTGCCTCACATGTCCACTGCGCAATCACCATATTTACACCCGACGACGTGCAGCCGCTGGAGCACTGGGACATAAGTGCAGTGGGTGGGTCCGTAATCGTCCACAGATGAAAATAGGGGCAAAAACTTGTACGGCTAGCATGCAGTGCTCCATACTCCTGGTCCTTTTTCCCCATTCCATACATCATGCATTTATCCTTATGCGTCCTTCCATTGCGGATACCATGGGAGGCGATTCCACGGGAATTTATCGGCACCGCTATTCACCCTTCTTAATGCCGCGTCTTTCCATTACAGGTACCTTGTGGGGCTGATCCACTGAAAAGTACCGCCACGGACGTGATGGATGCACCAACCATTTCTCAGTGTTCTCGCTTCGTGGGTAACGTGCCATTAACCAGCTCACCCACGATTTTGGGAATATTTGTGGATGGTTTAAACCGCATATGCGATCAGTGCAACAACTTCTCGTGGTGCGGTTTAAGAAACCGTTGCATTTGGCCGTCGCGAAGCATTACAACACCGTATATCTATGATGCAGTGAGGCTTGCGGTGCACCCATGGCGCAGTATCATTCCCATTTACCAGAGTGCGGCCATCAACGTCAAGGAAACATCCGGCAATACCACAGGTTAGTAAGCACTTGTGAACATGGCACTCGTACTTGTCGCTGACTTTGTCTGGCCATGCACCATTTACGTGTACCACCGTTATACCTTAACAGCCATAAGTTTACTTCTACCGGCTCCTCTCAGCATAGGTTTGCCTCTGTATTGCACGCCTTGTTCCCGTGACCATATCTCTGCGTAACCGTTACATGTGGGGTGTGCAGAGAACGTAAGCAGAATCAGCGCAGCGTTTTTGGGTACCCTGCATAAGATTTACTTACCGTGTGCTTGCACGCTAAGTCGCTTTATTTCAGGTGGCAGGTTTTCCATTTTGTCCTAATGCTTCTCATTCTCAAATAACTGTCCACCTGTACGCTTTTCTATACATCTGCACAACACCTTAACCTAATTGTAGTTAATTTCGGCAACATTTTGGAGTTTGCGTTATTTCCGCAAAAGTAATTTATACTTGATGTGAATGTTGATAATGCGAATACCTCTCTATTACCCACTACCTCCTCTATACTGGCGCTAGGAGACAGTTGGTGGTGTTAGGATCAAAGAGTGGTTTCATGCACTCAGTGTGGAGGGGACTAAGGTCCGGCCACCGCCTTTTGTGAACGCTGGCTAGCCGAACAACCTCCTCGTGGTGCCAGCTGGGTGGTTCGGGTTTAACCCGTTCCAGCAAATAGTTCGGCGGCAGTGTTCCAGGACGTGGTGGGTTTTCGCCTGGCAAGCGTTCTCCCTATAAAAAGCCACAAATGTCTGCTTATCAACACTGTGACGTGGCGGATGTGACTCGCCACAAATAAAGTCACTGGCCCGTGAATATCCGGAAAGTGTTATCCAACCCAAGGACATCAATCGCTTATGCTCACATTCCTGACGATAACAAACAGTCAAAAATGGTGCGGCACATTCAAAGACGCAAACTACATTCATACACAATTACATACGTATATACACCCATACACTTACATACACTGTTAGGCCAAACATGTACTGTTGTACATTTTTGATCACACTATGTTAGCCAAGCATGATCATGCCTGTAAAGGTGTGTCTCGCAAGGTCGAGAATAAAAGTTTATTTATTTATTTATTTAAATACGGCGTGTTTGTGTTTGCCTGCGAAGGAGTGTGGGCCGGCTACGTCGATGAACCGTGGCTCCCATCCACTTGCCTCGCGGTCTTTGTACTTAGCCTATCGCCGCTGAACAATTCGCTTTCACTGCTGCTCACTAGCTGTGCTGCGTGTACCCCTGGTCCGGCAATATTGGTAACACTCCACGTAACCTTCGCTGCTGCTATCTACTCCGTTGCACCTCCGGTAGGTGTATCGGCTGTCCACATGTGGCTTTTATAATTGCTGTGAATGTTTGCCACGAATGTAGGTGATACCACACTATCGCTCAGCCTCCAGGAACTTTTGCCCCGGCCAATGTACACCGTTCCGCATACGGTCAGTGTATCCGCTCTTATAGTTACTTCCTTTTAGGGTTGTTGTTTATCCGCGCTGCTTATATGTCAGGCGGTAGTAAAGGGGAGCGAAAGGTAACCAAAAAATTTCAATGATGGCCTCCTTTTCGTAGATATAGCACAAGTCCGCCGCAATCCGCTGTCCTGATTATCGCCCTTGGACACCCTGTGAGGTACGTGCATTAGTCATCTCCTGCCATGCCACCGGATACGGTCTTCCTTCGCTTTCAACTTTCGTCTACATTTTACAATCCTTGCAGAGCGGACCAACGGCCCTTTTCAGGTCTACCCTGCGACAATTTGCCTTGCAGTCCCACATCCCATAGGCATCCCATTCCGCTTTCATACACACAGCTATACAATAATAGAAAATGCCAGTTACTCCTATTCTGTTACACATTATGAAAACCTTCCACTGTACCCTATCAACCAGACACATATCGGTGCACTTGACAGCGCAGTTATACCTTTTTCGTTTCCGCAGATTTATCAAATTGCCTTTGCTACAAGTTTTCCTTCGAAGTCTTATCGGTAAACTTCACACTTCTTCATTACGTATATACACTGATTAGTAATACTCCCGGTATCTAGCTTACCTTAAAAAGTTCCAGTTAATGCCTTTCATGTGGATTATTTGTGTAAAAAATATGCCTTGCAGATTTATCAACCTTTCACCCAACGCAATGGTAATCAAATATCTTTATTTTAGTTCGTCAGTTTCATTCTAACCGCGTTCCACTTTTAATTAATTCCCTAGACCAAGTTAATACTATACTTATTGAACGCGTTTTCTACGCATTCGCATCTGTTGATTTCCCGCCAGATTATCAGCCTTCCTTCTTTCAGCATCTTCGCCTCAGTAAAAAGGTGATGATTAACATCACGTGTAATACGATTAAACGGTTCCAAATAATTTATGCTAGCTACCAATATAAATCAGAAAGGAAATTATTAACCCCCAAAAACAGAAGTACCGGATGGCACCAAAGAAATTCAAATTTAACCGTCATGGTGCATTCCAACGGTCCCCTTAGAAACTTGTGTTCTCTTCGAAAATCTTCAACGTTTAATCACTATTATAAACAAACAAAAAAGTTAACTTGCAGGCGAATGCCTGATTACTTTATTGCATGCATTAATACACTTTAACTTTTTCAAAAATTTCTGCGCCATCCATTTTAAATATGTGACCACTGCGCGCGTTTTTAACTGCTGTCTCGGTTGCTGTGGAGACACATTTTTATCTTATTAGAAGAATGTTTCTGACTCCAAGGTTCAACAGCAACGGGCATTCGTTGCATTTGTGCTCATCAATGTCTAATCCCGTTGCTTTGTCACACCTGCATAGAAACCGTGGTAACTCGAATCTATGTATTATACCTGGTTCTCGGATCCCATCGATAAATTGTTAAACTTCTGCCATGTTACATCGTAGCTCATCTCCTCATGGCTGCAAGGGGCTCAGTCATCAATGGAAGGCTGTACGATGTTGCTAGGATTTGTCGGGCGGAGCCCCAGATACTAGTCGGTAAGTAATGACAAGTAAGATATGTCAAATAAATAAATAAATAAATAAATAAATAGTTTATTCTCGTCATTACGAGGCACACCATCAAGGGCGTGATCATGGTTGTACAGACGTGTATGGTTGTCAATTGCACAAATTGGTACAGTTTGACAATTAGCAAAGGAATTTATCCGCGTGTTGCCATGTAAAAGTATGTTTAACTGGGTATTTGGAAGGTGTTATTTTGTGTGGTTAGGTAAACGTGGCTGTGTGTGTTTTTGTTCGTTGTGTTCGCCATCAAAGGGGGCGTCAATGGAACGCTTTGAAGCGAATGACGTACGTGATATGTGAATGATCCTCCGGAAAAGGGAATAGCCAGTGACTTCATTTAGTGGCGAGTCACATCCGCCACGTCACAGTGTTGTTAAACGGAAATCTTGGGTTTTTTACAGGGAGAACGCTTGCTAGGCGAAATCCCACCACATCCCAGAACACTGCAGCCGAACGATTTGCTGGAACGGGATTTACCCGAACCACCGAGCTGGCTCAACGAGTGAGGTTGTTCGGCTATCCAGCCAGTATAGAAGTCAGAGCCGCATGAACCCAAATATATTTTGCAGGACTGGAAAACTGGGAAGCGAATCAGCCAGAGCTGGAAACGTACGGCAAGGACTCTCCCCAAAACGGTTTGTGTCCACGGATGTGCAGCCGGTAAAACAAATGAACGTTCCGAAGGTTAAAACCACCGCAAAATCAAACGTTGCAACACACGAAAGGAGCGTGTCTTCCGGTACACTACAAGGGACGCTCCTAGAAGGCGAAAGGACGGAAGCCTTCGATGGAGCTATTAGTGGGGGAAATCGGAAGGTGATGGATGGGGCGAATAGTTTCATGGGTTTGAGTTGGGTCTTCCGAAACTGGGCGTGTAGCAGAGTGTGCTGGGTCCAGGCTTTTGTTAGTTATTATTTATGGTGATCGTGCGGACCAGAGTGCATCATCGGTGTGCCTCGGGGCAGGCTAGACGGACTGCAGAAAAGCTGGTTATTCCAGTAAGAAGGCCGACAGGACCTTACCCTTTGCGCAGACCCGATGGTGCGCTTGGGCGTTGACACTTCCCCCACCGTCAGATTTAGGCCTCGGTCCTCAGCGTCTTCGTCCCACGAAGTAATCCGGCGTCCTGCTCGACAACGCCTAGGCGACGTTTGGGGACCAATCCGTTCGTGGGCATCTGCGGCCGTGGGCGACTGTCTGTTCCTTGGGTGAGTAAGGGGCCTTGGGTCGGCTGGCGAGTCACTCGGGGCAGCGTTGGGCGCTTTGGCGAGTCACTCGAGGATTACCTGGGCAGTTCCGGCGGTTAAGATTCTGGAAAGTAGAATTCAGAGCGGTGGGCAAGGGTCGGGAAAGTGACGACGCCAGAGAGGGAACATGGCATGCATGATAAAAGCAAATACGCTTTTAGGGTTTTCATAATGTTTTGGGTTCTTTTTGTCAATTTTGCGAAATTTTTGTGCACAAGACGCACGATAACCACCAAAGACGAAAATGGCTTCTTACTGGAAATATCAAATGTTTACAAAATCTGGAAAAACAGGCAGGACGTTTGGACCTGCTCTACCGCGTCGAGCGATTGCCTGAAGTTGAGGTGGGATAGTTTGAGGGTCAAGGGTACGGAGGGCTTCTGGCTATCCAGTGCTCGGGAAGGATACGGCAGGTACGGGTGCTTGTGGAATGCAACAGGATGGGTTGCAATTGCTTCGTCAATGAAAGCCACATTGAGGTGGTCGATGGACACCGCTGTGCGGTGATCATTTTGGTCTAAAATGTAAAATGATTCAGAGTCCGTTGCAGAATGCTGAAATAGCCAGTGTAGGGAGGCTGGAGAGGGCGCCGCACGGCGTCGGTGCGGAGGAAGACGTGAGTGCAGGTAGAGAGTCCGCTGTGCATCTGTAGTCTAGTCACGGGGCGGAGTCGGGCGTAGTGAACGCATAGGTTAGCTAGGAGGAGGCAAGGTTAAGCGGAGGCATACCCAACGATGTGTGTGGTGTAAACGCTTCTCACTGGCAACTTTAGTGTTGTGCAGGTAAACCAGCTCTGCTGGTGCACACTGATAAGTCAGCTTTGATGCTGCTGCGAATACCTAAAAGTACGAGCGATACATTTTCGTTCCAGCTGAGGTCGGATGAGGCAACAGAGCGGGGCTTTAAGCTGTCTATGTGGAAGCGTTCAACTAAACCCCTTGCAGCTAGTGATACGATTGTGGTATGAATGCGGACGATAGCCTAATGGTTGCAGAAATGTATCGAAATGTGAAGAGTCGAAAGGCGTTCTTCGGCCGTTGTAATGGTGGAGGGGCATCCGTAATGCGAGACCACCGGTCCAAGAAGGTCTGGATAAACAGTCGCAGCTGTGCGGGCTGGTACGGGAATGGCTTCTGGCATCTGGTGAAGCGGTCGACACATGTAAGATTGTATACGAATTCCGCGTGACGGAGGTAAGGGGCCTACCAGGTCTAAGTGTACAGCGAGAACCGAGAGTCCTGGGGCAGGAAATGAACCAAGAGAGACTGCGGGTGTGACGATGTATCTTAGAGCGCTGGCATTGAAGGCCGGCGCGAAACTATGCACGAACATCTTTGTTTACGCGTGGCCAAACGAACGTTCGGACACCAGTTTTCAAAGATGCACGCGATACTGGGATGTGATGGTGAGTGCAGATGCGTCAAAAGACCTGTGCGTCTGAGGGAGACGGGCACGAGGGGTCTGGGACAACCTGTGGAAGTGTCACTAGAGGATGGTTCCTTCCGTGGTGTGGAGAGGAACAGATTGCACATGCAGCGACGTGGACTGCAGAGTGCGCTGTATTTCTTACGTCTTGAGCCTGAGCCGCTGCCATGGCGGCAAGGTCGGACGGTAGGCAAAGACTGGAGAGTGAGGTTGACGTGTGAGAGAGCGTCGGCGACGGGATTGTCGAAACCTGAGACCTGGCTTATGTCAACAGTGAACTGCGTGACAAAGTCTAGGTGTGCTTATTTACCCGTGGTGAGTATTTATCGGAGGCAGAGTTGAAGGCGAAAGCTGGCGGGGTATAATGTTCAGTGGAGACCATGAAAGTTCGGTTTTTCGTAGTGTGTGGCCGGAAAAGAGAATCTCTAGTTAAATGGCGAACCAGTTCCTCGGTCAAGCGAGCTGTTAGCGGGATTTCCGCTCAGCTGGCAGGCACTAGTAGAAGCGCCCAAGGGCTTGTCCATTTGCCTCACCCAACGGGATGTTGGAAGGACGGCCCCTAGCACGACACCCGCCTGAAAAAATCCGTCGTAATAGAAAGGGTTGCAAGCCGATTCCCGAAATGAGCGAGGAGGGCTAGGTATGGCAGATAGCCGTCCTTGAGCTCGACGTTAGGCTGCCTGTGGTAGTTGTCAGGAAACAGCGAAACCTACGATCATTTCCGACAGAGTTAGGTCCGGTTTTTTTTGAGAGGCAGGCGTGAGCTATGCTCGCCGCAGCTCGAAAGGAAGCGTCGGTAGTTACTATGGACCGAACCACAATAATCGACGCAGCTGCTGTAAACGAAACACACACGGAACTCGGGAAGTCCTTGCTAGAACAGAATCTTATTCAGGAAGGACTTCGAATACCAGACGAAGTACAACAAATGTGCTAAAGGAATACAACCGTAAGATTAACCGAGTTCCCCCGTAGTCAGGTTTATTGTGGAACAACCTGGTATGGGCTCAAGCGCGGGAAGATAAGGTCGAAGGTTGCTCGGAAGTTGCCTTTATGGTTCCAAATAAATTGGCTAGCCGAACAACCTCCTCGTGGTGCCAGCTGGGTGGTTCGGGTTTATCCCGTTCCAGCAAATGGTTCGGCGGCAGTGTTTCAGTGCTTGGTGGGTTTTCTGCTGGCAAGCATTCTCTATATAAAAAGCAACCAATGTCCGCTTAACAACACTGTGACGTAGCGGATGTGACTCGACACCAAATAAAGTCACTG
>OX104065.1:115598329-115642714 GCA_944474145.2 Dicrocoelium dendriticum
CAATAATGCGACAATAAAGCAAACGCAGCACCTGAAATAAAGAGACCCAGCATGCAATCAAGCGGTTAGTAAATCGAATGCAACGTACCTACAAACGGTGCGTCGGTTCTGCTTACGTTCTCTGCAGGACCAGTCGTCGCTTCGATGCTAGATCCGAGTGGCCTCGCTCGTGGCTCACTACATCTGCCTGTCTCGGACGCTCACGACCGCATGTGCTGCAGCACCATGCGCTCGATGTCGATGGAGAACAACCCATCGGCGCCTGCAGCTTCCGCACTTTCTGACAATCAGATCTATAGTTATAAGCATGCCGCCTGCAGCGCTGCGTGGACATTGTACGAGAAATTAAGATAGTTCAAACCACGGTCACTGGCAGGTGGTACTAAGGGGGAGATAGGGGCATCATCATCATCATCATTATACACGTTAGCTGCAGGTGGAAAACACCTCAGCTATTGTGCCGCAATACAAAAGACAAGAAAAAGAATACAAACAGTGGCACGCCGGCTGAGTCCCCAGTAACGGGTGGACAGCGTTCCGAAGACCTAACAGCTGGCCATCGTGTCGTAAAAAGGGAGTTCTATTATGCCTAAAGAGTGAGACCGTGATTAAAGGGGATGCTAAGCAGGAGGAAGATGGACAAAGAAACTCACAACACAAACGCCATTGGGGTCGGCTCCAAGCCATATTAGCAAGTGTGTCAAAACAAACGTGTTCACCGTCCTTAGGACCCCAGCCAGGCAGTCGGGATGCACCAACCGACGCCAACTTCGAGGCGAGGGTTTTCACCTCTCTCGACCAAGTCATCGCTTGGCCTCCCCTCCTCCTCTTCCAACCGCACCCCCAACGCGCAAACAATGCAGGTCGCGGAAGTCAGTGTGCTGGCATGCGCAACACGTGGCCCAACCATCGGAGCCTGATGCGTGATATAATGGTGCTGAGCGGTTCACTCGCTCTTCCTGCACCAAATACGCGACGTCGAACACGCTCATTGCTCACGCGGTGTTCCCACCAGACATGAGCTAAGCTGCGAAGGCAGCGATGATCGAATATGACGAGCCTTTATATGTCTGTCCATCTGATGGGCCAGGTTTCACAACCATATAGGAGAGTTGAACGGACGGCTGCGTTATAAACTCTGCCCTTCAGGGCGAGAGTAATGTCACGTCTGCGCCACAGGTGGCGGAGATTAACAAAAGCACCTCGAGCTTTTGCTATACGGTTCGTAACCTTATCTTCAATCCCATGGATGCTAATATAGCTGCCTAGGTACTTGAACTCCTAAGCGACTTCTAGCAGATCACCACCAAGCGTTAGCGCAGGAGTGGGTTCTTGACAATATTGGAGAAGTACTTAGCATTTCGATGGAGCAAAGCATAGCCCAAAACGATTGACAGCCATTGCTAATCGGTCCAGTGCTGCTTGGCATGTTTGAGAGCTGTCACAGATTAGGACAATATCGTCTGCATACTCTAAGTCAAGAAGTCGCCCACCAGGAAGTAGCTCCACACCTTCTGGGATGGAAATTGCACGTGACTTTTTCAAATTTGCATAAACTTTATATAATCCGACCTCCCTTTATAGTAATGGAACTTTCTCCAAAATTCATCGGTTTATATTGTGTACTATACGGTACTTCCTGACCGCACAGAGTAGGACTATGTAGTTGTACCGACAATGACATGGAGACGTAAATTATAACAAAGAACAGCTTATTCTCAACATCTCGGACAGGCAATTTCAATGCACAGCTGGAAAAGCTACTGGTAGTCCTGGGAATAATAATATCTTTTTCGTGTACGTCGGTGGTCCTGTAATGGGAACAAATCATTATGTACAATTATAAACATACTCTTAGATGAGTACTATAGGGACTCCGATGTGTCTCTTGAATTTTGTGAATCTGTACTTTCCCATTGGCTATAAATTTTCTGGCTCACAATGGAAGAGTTATTTGGGCGATTTTCTTGCTTTGGCACGAGTCATACTGATTTCTAGTGAATGAAACTTGCACAAGGCCTGGTACTATCTTGTAGGATATTCCATAGATAGCTATGTTGGTTCTTCATGCAATCGGTGTACAACTCTTGATGAGAAATTCCCAAGTTAAATATGGTTTGAATTATAGTGTAGACAGACCAGTGTAAGGATACTGGTGCACAAATTTGAGCAGGATTATCAACTTAAGTTTCAGCAGTCTTCACCAAAATGACGCGAGTTGTGTCTGATGGCAACACTCCTGATAGTACAAGAAAGTCGTTTGCACAGAATGTGGCTATCAACCGAGTCGAACGCACTCATAAAGTCGAGGAACACAGCTCTTGTCGGTCTGCCATTTGTAGGACGCTGTACTAGTACTAACCTCAGAGTGGATACATGGTCTCTACAGCACCGTTCTGAAGGGAAACCTGCTTATTCTTCCTTAGTCCAGGGTTCCCGTACCGCAGTGAGGCGATAAACGCGAATTGAGGCCAGCACTTTTGTCATCACCGGCGTTTGGGCAATGCCCTTGTGGTTAGCGAAGTTATAGAGACTGCCATTCCTGTATAGTGCCACTGTAACCGATTCACCCCAGTTAGCTGGGATGGTCTCTTCCTTCCAAACCTGGTCGAGCAAGGAGGTCAGGGCTTTGCAGAAGACCTCCCCACCACCCTTATATACTGGGGGCGCGAGGGAATCCAGCAGCACGAAAACATTTATGGTCTGCGATCGTACTTCAGACTTCAGACTTCGACGGACCCTCTAAACTAATTGGCCATGGCTCAGCCTGCATCACATGGGTGGGATGACGTCCAGGAGCAGGGGCTAACTGAATAGCTCTCGATAGTGTTGCGCCCAACAAGTCATTCGGCGCTCCTTATTATGAAACAGGGCACCCGAGCTGTTTCTGATTGTCCCGCTGACGTCTTGTTTCTTGGGACCCGCGGTGCTGATCAGTTGGAAGAGCTTGAGATAATTGTCTACTGCCCCCGCTTCCTCCACTTCTTGGGCACAAATGGTCCACCAGGCTTTATTTCCAAGTGACAACCAGTATAACAAAATCGGTCAATTCTTATGATGGCATGCCGTAGGCAACAAGTGCGTAAAAGTAAGCCAAAGAAGGGAACTACATGTGATCCTTGAGCTAAGCTTCGTGCACAGGATCAGGTATGCCTTTGAATGTCCTTCCTCCCGTAGTGATGTCATAAGGCCTTTTACATCAGAAAAATATTTAATTCCTCATGAAGGATGGGTATTGGTCGAATGTATACTTCTGCCAACGCTAGTTCCAGTTATGTCCGTGTCAAGCATTGGTATTTTATCATACTGGTCACCCTTACTTCCTTACAATTTTTCGGCTGACAGTGAAATATGTCCTAAAAGTGAGGCCGACTCAGTATCGGTTGTCAAGTCCTCTTGCTACACATAAATTTTGATAGGTTTAAATTGACACTCAAAAAAATATTCTCCGTTACGCCAGAGACAAAAGTAATGGATCGTTCGGAGTAGCCATGCTTTTGCAAATAGACTCTGTCTATGTATTTCCGTTTGATTGCCAATGACAACCGCATACTGGATCGTGTACACATTTCCACTCATTTGTGAGGGCTGGAACTTAATCCCTGACAAACTGACCTCCACCCTCCTCCAATGTTCCATTGACAAACACTTCTTTAGTGATAACGCTGAGGTTCATGTTGCATACATGATGCATCTTCACCGCAGTTGGGCAACATAGGCTTACACTTAAAATGGATTTTCTTAGCTGAGCTAAAAAAGATTTTTTGGTTATTCTGCTTCACGCGCTGTGTTAATTTGTGTGTTTATTTTCCCTCAAATGCAGTGTTGCTTGCTCAATATCCCCGGTGTGGCTGCGCTTGATATGAATGTTGTCAAGGTGCCTACCAGTTGTTAAACCGGCAACTCGATTATACTAGTTGGTCGTCGTGGTCGTGCTAGGCTTAAAGAGGTGTTCCAAACATGCAGTATGCATCGGGCTACGGCCGAGCCACCACATTGTGTACGTCTGGCACACATGATTCCCTAAAGAGATAGACGGGAATTTTGCTGTTGTGCATGTTAAGGGAGTGTGGGCTGGCTCCGCTGACGAAACGTGGCTCACATCCACATGCCTCCCGGTCTTATTCCTTCTAGTTTACACTGGATATAGGGTGTGTGGATGAAGCTGTGGGTGGTTCAGCGCAAGCCACCTATGGTGCCTCTTTAGGCGCAGGCGTCCTGTGGCTGTTCTAAGGAGGCCTCAGTGACAGGCAGATGCGGAACCGATTGCCACCAACCCGTAATCAACGGCATCGGCCGGTGGCCGAAGGGGTGAAGCGTCTGTCTTTTGACCTAAAGGTCACCCAATTGAAATTGGGCAGAAGCGGAAAACCTTGCAACATCCTTTGTCCGCACGCGACTGTTCCTGGTTTGCGAAGCAGCGAAGTACCTGGTAAGGCAAACCAGTGTACTGCTGACACGGTCATAGATGATCATCTGCCATCACGTTTTGGTCCATCTGGAATGTCGAGCAACGTAACTGGTTGTCTGGTTTAGTTTTTCTCATAGAAACCACAGGCTGACGTTTGTTATATGACTAAGCAATTGACTAATCACCCAGGCTTATAACATAAGCTGTCCTATCCATCCATTTGTTTATATGTTTGTTTGTTTGTTTATTGTAGTGGTTGTCAACCACGTGGGCTCAGTGAACAGATCTAATTTGTTGTAAGGGAGTTATTTACCTCTGACTATCTTTTAAAATCACGTATTGTAATGCTGCGTGTCGTGTCTATGTGAACACGAGGCCGAATATCCTCCAGGAGTTATTCGGTTTCCAACATGTACCGCACAAGACATACAGCCTCCGGTAGGTGCTCACTGACTGAACGTGCGCTTTAGGCGCACGTATGCCTTGGCAGAGTGAAATTCGGATGCTGATTGCAACGAAAAGCAATAATAATCACCCTGAGAACAAAATACTCAGAAGTGCAAAACTATCCGGATCTAACGCGTGTTATACTAAACTGCAACTGACGGAGAGGAGGGCAATACCATCATAGAGCGGTTTGGCGCATTTTTCACGGGGAAATCGAAAGTGAACGGGTTGCAGACTAATTAAGACAAATGGTGGGTTTGGATAGTATGAAGACAAAGACAATTCAGTGTCGCAAAACACTGTGGGCGTGAATGTTTCAATTTCACTACTCCCTGCATGTACACCACAGCAATGCAATACATTTAGCTCCTGCTATGCAGACGCGACAAACATCGTTGTACATTGTACTTGAGATGATTGGTGATAGCCACAGATTTATGGTCCATGCACTCATAGATCTCTCAACCAGAACTCTTCTCAATGAGATGCTCCATATCGTAGATTATCATCAGCATTCCCATACTCTGTCCTTAGGAGTGTACCAATAGTGAAATCGAATTTATTGCTAAAATACGTGGTAGCAGTGTAAGCGGCTTTCTCCTTATGTTTTCAACTCCAGATCACCCGTTTGCGAGTCAGTCTCTGAAGCGCATCATTCAGCTCCCAAATTTCGGCAACAAATGGATTGACTAGCAAACCGTGAAGTTCAACTGACAGATGGCATTCGTATTTGAATTGACGGAAATTTTAGAAGAAAGCAACATAAACTTCTCGGGCAGACTGTATTACTTGGCCCTGAACGGCGACAAAAACACAATTGGCCATTATCTTTCGGTTCACTGTACCCTTGAAGTTGGCCACACGCATACTTTTTGGTAGCCCAGACGTCTCTTCGTCAGCTCCATCTTTACTGAATGCACAAAAACGGAAATACAAAAAGCAATTAATTGATTTATGAGATTAGACAGCAGATGGTCAGGGATGGTCTTATGATCTCTTTGTGGTAATAGGCTTAGGAATTTATCATCGCAGGCTGTTCGTACGATGCAATAATGCTTGGTTAGAATAACCTGGCTCCAATTGTGTTTTGCATCAGCCATGCACTTTTTTCAAAGCTAAAACATTGTTGACGATTCAGCTATTTGGAAATTGGTGCTCGTAAGAAACAAGATCCCACGTGCGTGAATGAAATGTTTTGAACAAATTATAACCCACCTCACTTTACGTATAGACCAGTTAGCGACGATGATTAACTAAAAGCTGTATCATATATATTGTGTGAGCCATGATTGCAAGCTAACAACAGCTGGAGGTATGGGCGAAAAGATTTCCGCATCTAAAACAAATCGTGCGATAACTAAACTGCTAGATGTCGGTTGGATCGGCTACTGAGTTGTCCACTGCGATACATGCCACTTTTGCGAGTGAGCAAATATAAATCAGGAAGGAGATTATATGTGGCAGAGTTGATCATGAACAAAGCTCAATAAACGACGGTACGAGGAGAGGAGCATCAAAAGTACTTCTGATTTCTGCTGGTTATTATATGCTTTCATGTTAGCGGTCAACAGCTGTTTGTCGGAAGAAAAGTTACCACCTTTAATATGTACCTAATAAGGATCGTGGTAACTAGACTCTTCCGGATAGCCTCCACACATCCGTAGAAGCGCTGGATGACGGTTTAATTTCAATAGTTGGTCGCTGCTTGAATGGCTTGTGTGCTAGCACGACTGGGGGCGGCCCTGAAATGAACTCACGGCTCTAGGGGAGGGGGCAGTTGAGTTTTTTTACACTTTCATAAACAGAGTGAATGCCAAGAATGAGGCATTTAACATCTCAGGCAGCAATCCGTTATAATCGCCGTCAGTAATGGATCAAGCATCACTTATGACTAATTAGCTTATACCGCTGGCTTTAGCTGTGAGGTGATATGTTCAGGTCCAGCAGTATCCTGTGCCTATGCGCTGCTAACCAACCCCAATAAGACAAAACAACCGGAGTTGTGACGTCTGTCTAGCTACGACGAACCTAATCAAAGAGTATAAAAGTTCGCCGTTTTTCCTGAAACCGCAAGAAAACAAGCGATATGAGGCGCGTAGTACCCGCACATATTACTAGTGTTTCAACGGGAACTGAGGTGACCTACACAATGTCGAGTGACCCTCCAGAAATCAAGGAGACTGGGTTGCGACCATGAACTCAATTAGTAAGATTACGCTTGCATATTTATAGAGTATATACACTATTTGCAACAGTCCGCTTCGGTGGCTCATCCTCGCTATTTGCATTCGGTCTTTGGCTCCATTTCCACTGATTTATGATTGCTCGCAACGTGCATTCTGTCTAAATTACCTCGACTTTCTTGGTGGATCGTACGCTTGACTCGGTGACTCACTCGTCCATCAGATCACACACTTCTTCCCTCGGTCCAATAACACAACAAAGCTCGGCTCGATTTCGCACCAATACGCTCCTCACGGGTACACACTTCTTCGACTATGCTTTTAGAACCCGCTGGCGCCTGATTGGTCACCTGCACATTCAGTGAATGTTTGATGACTATACTTGCAGAGATCGACGCGGGCTTGCGCCGACCAATTGCTGCTCGGCTGACTACTCTGCTTCCCATGACGTGCTCACTTTCTATCTGGCCGGATTGCATCTCTCTGCTACCCTGTGAAACGCCGGCTGACTTTCAATTGACCAACTGCTTACCGGTACCGTAACATTTCCACTCACCAACAGTTGCAGTCCCTATCACATCGTGTTCTTGTTCGCTTTTTAGAATGGCGTTGCAATGTGTTCCGTAAAGCTTTCCATTGCATGCGCACTTAATGTCTTGGGCTTGAATAGCAGGACTCCTTTCCGGTTGTCGCTGCCGATCCTCGCTTTGCGGTGTCCACTCATGACGCGCTCTTCACAATTGCACCCGATTCCGTCGAATGATGTTACCCCCAACCTTGACTTCACATCTCCTTTCTCCCTTCCTGCCTTCGATCACTCGCTTCCGTAGGCATCCTTCGCATTCCGGTACTGGCTGCGAATATCGCTCTTCTCCCGTAGACAGTGGTGGGATGCTTTTGAGCCGTGATCATATTACTTATTTTGCCTTAGCATTCTGTTCCGTGGTCGGTCGTGAAGAACATCGGTCGGCGCTATGTCGGGCTGCAGTAGAGTTGTAGCGAACGGCGTGGGCGTTTTTATTCGGCGACTGAATAGACGTTGTGCTGGACTCGCTCCGATGTCTGTAAATGGCGTGTTCCTTCGATCCAGTAGCATTATGTGGGGATCTTACTAGTTCACTTTGGCTTTTGTAAGCACGTTCCTTGCCTCCTTCACTGCGGACTCAGCCTTTTCGTTTCCTTGGCTATAATATGGGCTGGTTAGTCAGTGACGAAAATCCCACCTCTTGCCGAAAGCAGGAAGCTCTGCACTATCAACTTGCGGCCCGTGGTCGGAAATCACCACCACAGTTATTCCATGCTGAGCGAAGTGGCACCGCAACTTGTTCACCACGTCTTGCATGCTAGTCATCGTATGAGCATGGATCTCGAAGTAGTCAGTAAAGTTATCTACCACAATCAAGTAGTTCCTTTCCTCATGAGCAAATATGTCCAGTGTAACCATCTGCCTGAATCTGCTAGAAAGTTTACGAAGCACCATCGGTTCTTATGGCTGGCGTTCTTCGTGTGTTCTACAGAGCACACATTTGTAGACGTAGTCAGGTATTTGACTGGCTATTCCGGGCCAGAACAACAGTTCGCTAGCTTTGGCCACGCAGTTGTTGGTTCATAAATTTGTACAATTGATCAGCTCTAGCATCGAATGTTGCAAACCCTTTGGAACTACAATCCCATTGCCTCTGAATATCGATCCATCTAGGGTGATGAGTTCGTCGCGAAAAAGTAAGAATGGAGTAAGCTCCTTAGGCAGCCTTTTCTTCTCTTGGGTACATCCATTCATCATCGTGTGCTTCCGTAGCTTGCACAACTCGTCCTCCTCCATGCACTGTTGGAGTTGCTGCAAGCGTTCCTCAGTGATGGCGATCACCTGTTTCGCATGGGCAAAGTCTGGGTCTTCTTCCTTTCCCGGTATGTCTCACAGGTTTGCTCTTGACAGTTCTTCTGCAATGTGCATCAGGGATCCTGGCCGGTAACCAAACTCTAGATCATTCTTCTTCAGGCACATAAGCATCTTTTGCAGACGGCGTGGAATAACATGAAGCGGCTTACTGGCGATCGATACCAGGGGCATGTGGTCGGTAAAGGCGATGGATTTGTGGCCAAATGTATTGTCATTGAAACGCTCCAAGGCGTAAAGCAATGCGAGCATTTCTTTTTCTATTTATGCGTAATGATGTTCCACCTCTGTGAGCGTCCGGCTGCGAAAGTCGATAGACTTACTGTTCTGCATGGGTACCATTCCGATACCATTCTTGTTGCTACGAACAGCACGTTTTATCGCATATACAATTAAAAGCTCTCTATTTTTCTTAGGAATTCAGCGAGTCATGTGAGGAAGACTCATTTGCTGGCCTTCCTTGCGCTCCTGCTGCGGTGGGATGGGACCGTGAAACGCCGAACAACCGTCGCAAATTGGATGATGAACTTGCCTCGTACAAGCAAAAGCTGGCATTGTGCCAAGATGGGCAGCAACGCCAAGCAAACTTAGTACAGCGTCTGCAGGCCAAAGTGAGTGTCGGAGGGTTCTTGGTGTTGGTTGTTCACATGACCGGTTTCGTTTTCGGTCTGGCTCGTCATGTCGAGTTAGCTGGTCTGGATTTGACACATGAGAAGTAGTGTTTGACGGCTGATGCACTGGCCCCTAGGCAATTGAGATCTATGAAGTGTTCCACTGATACGTTTTCGTTAAATATGATGCTTTTACGCATTTCGTTACTTTCCTCATTTTGCTGAGGCATGGCCTTCTACTGGATAAAATGTGATGACTCTTAAATACACGCGAAGAAACGGCCTTGTGGTCAAAATACATTCATTGTTCTACTTCGACAGTTAGACATGTGTGAAGGTATAATCACATATAGTACCTGTAGTATTTGCTTAACCGAAGACAGGTATGTGGTTAGCAGAAATCCAGTTGAACTCTTGATATTGGTGAACTCGCCACAGAAGTCCTGGTAGGGCCTCCAACATTTCCACGCGAAACCTGGTACACGTTGGTCATGTGCAGTATAACTCAAACTTTTGACCTCCTTCATGAAAGACATCGCAATCGAATTCTAGGATATGGCTGATCGTTTAAATTACCATAACTAGGTCAAAATCTAGGATGCAAGGCCACAGGCCCCTTGACTTAGTACCTCTATCAATAACCCGCCTATGTATCCTGAGTAACTTCAAATGCTGCATAAAAATATTGTATAGCTCTTCATTTTCAAGAGGGCAATATTAAACGGTTAACATAAGAAATCCAAATAAAGTTCCGTTCCACCAAAATTCATCCCCTTGATGCCACGTAGCCAAAATCGCATTTCTGGATCGCCTCACTTTGGAACTTACAATCAGATGTGATAGGTTTAATATCGACGCCTTTGATTATCATATGAACGCGAGTCCCAGGCCCCCTATATGTCTAATAACAAACAGAGCACTTTTGTGGCTGTGTTTCGTCCCTGCTAGTTCCACACGGTCGAATCGTTTTTTGCTTCTCGGTGTACTGGGCAGACCACATTGACAACATCGTAGCACAAATAGACGGCGCACAGCACATCTCAATAAATTGGGAACCACTTATTTGAAACTACACCGCACTCCATAGAAACAAACGAACTTCGGATTCAGCTTTCATCTGATACAGCTGATCGTTTTGGATGTTAATGCTCCAATGATTCATGATGAGGCCAAAGCGCCGCGCCTGTTACCTGTCTTGGTTGGAGTAACGGTGGAATTCATCAACCAACCTTTCACATGACCAACATTGAGTCTCATTCTATAAACTGTGGTTTCTTTCCAGATTGTGATTGGAAATTACTTTCTAAACAACAACCAAACGAAGTGAACTTAATTAATACTTGAGTGCCGTTATTTTTTTACTCAAAGCACAAATGCTTATGCATGAAATTGCACGTGATGTTACACAGTTAAGTTTATTCCGTTCAAATCCGTTTCCTGATACAGATGCTTCAGTACAAAGAGAAATGCAGAACTTTGGAGATGAAGCTACAATTGTCTGAGGCAGAAAACCGGAACCGAAAGGTATACGATGTCACACTTCATTACTCTTTGGGGTATTACATCACACTGTCAAATCTAGTTAGACTACGAATGGATTACAGTTAGTTTACTTAGCACCGCTCTATGGCATGCAAAATGGTCGATAGAAAATTGAGTGGATCAGTTGAGTGGGTTTGCTGTCCGTGTAACGTCAACCGTGTGCCTAGGTTAGCGCAGTGTAATAGGTTGCATAATGTTTGTTCCAGACAGAGGGCACCCATCTGGAAAATCTCCCGAAAGGCTTGAATCGAGGATCATCCTATTTCTATGTGGCATTGAAGGCCACTGGACCACTGCGGATGATGTCAGACAACATGGCCAAGTAACTAGAGGTGATTTGCTACAATCCATCAAGCAATCTCATGCGCGCTTTCGGTTTGAGATAGACATGACTGACACTCAGCTAAATCGGTGGGTGCACCGAGCAGTCAGTCACTCGATAAACTAGCTAGCTTGGACGAGTACTGCGCCTCAGCTGGTGATGGGTAAACGGGATGTGGATCAATTTTAGGCCGTATTCGTCACAACCACAATCGGATTAACGGCTGCTGCACATATACAGCGAAGCAATTTCCGGTCATTTAGTCTTTTCGAGTACACCTTTCATCCGAATTCAGGACACTGCTTGATAGACTGACAGGGTCCCCAATGACGATGCCAATTTGCCCGACCCAATTCAAATGAAATATGACACCGTATTTGATGCCAGCACAAAGTTATTCCACTGACGTTTCCCGCGAGTTGTTTGGTGTCCGGTAAAGTTATTTATTTTGGTGACCATTTACTTAGATAACCGTTAAACGGTTTCTTCTCGATGTCGTTTTTGTTATTCGTAAAAAGCAAGTTTCGGTACAACCTGCTTGATACGAAGGATCCGCAACCCATATAAAACGTTTGCAATTCCGTTTCAGCCAGGAGAGCTCAAGCCTAGTTATTTCCTTTCCCGGGTTCTTCTATTATAGATAGTTGTATTTGGGAGTGTAAACTGTGATATAGTGGTTCACATTTGACACCTTGGTTACTAACTCACCGAGCTTTGCGATCAGCGCTTAACACGGTGGTTAGAAGTTTCTTGCTGAGTACCTGCCGTGTATATGGATTGTTACACGCAATCCCAATTGCGATCGTAGTTTGCTATGCAGTAAGCCTCGGATAGGTTGCTCACTCGGCCTACCTTCGTAGTGGAGAGCTTGTGTGCTGTTTTCTTCCTCATAGATTTCACTCTTCAGGTAGACTCAGACTAAGTTAGAAGTAGCTAAATACTGATGGATTTATCCCTCGGCCATTAAGCTTCGATTAGCTGAAGCGTCCAAAATCTCGCTGAAGCCGGGCATAGGACACGGTGTTTGGAGACATCATTAACAAGCCATGCTTTCAACCTGGAATGCGTTTCATAATTCAGGCACTCTAGGAGAGATACTACAACGCCTGTGTCATCGTATCTGAAACGGATTCTGTTATTCAGGTTACCTGCCTGGTTGTTGGCACAGAGAAGAGAGCCGAAAGTTTTGGAAATCTCAAACGTAGAAAGTCTTTCTTTGATTATATTATCTTAACAACACCAGAAACTGCGGTGTTCTAAACGGAACTAAACGTCAACCTAAACGTCTTTGGTTGCTTTATTGATTAGGATTATTTCAAGACCCAGTGACTAATGAATACACTGTAAAACCGTATAATAATAATGATGATTATAACAATAGGTATATTTCACATCGGGTGAGAAACTGTGACCGTGTTTGGCACAGATCATATTTTACAGAATGTATCATGCTCATGCATGAATGAAAACAGTTGTGTCAGTTGCATTGTTTTTGTTGTTTCAAGGGCATGTATTTACTCACACGTGTGTTTCAACGCAATGTGCACTAGTTGGAATAGTGGGTGGTAACAGCACTAAGGGTGTGTCACACTGCGTGCAAATTTTTTTGTTTCACTCAGTAGTTGTTGTCTGGCCCCTCTTGGAGCAAATCAGCAAGTGATCCCTCCCAAGAGAACAGGGTCATAATCGTGTTCAAGTCTAGATAATTGGCGAGATTAACGCGAAAACCGTTGCTCTCCCACACGATCTGATTGTGACTGGGAGCTTATTCCGCAGGACAGCAAATCTGATTAGGAAAAGTTGGACCGTAGATTTAATATGCACCTGGGTACACTCAGGGTAAACTCCTTAGTGCGTAGCTCCCTTGTCGAACTACGTTGCAGTACTAGGGAGGGCAAAGAGTAGTAAGCGTTTTGATGAATCATATTGTACAGAAGCATCAGATTATGTCGCAATCTTCGTAGCCAAAGCAGATCGGGCTGGAATTGTTGGAAGCGCTTCCGATAGTCCCTGGTAGATGGTTTGCCTAGCCCAGTTTTGGTAAATGACCTATGTGGACTTTCCAAATATACTCTGTCAGATTTCCTCATACAGCCACACATGATACTTCAGTACTCCAAAATGGGGAGCGTGAGTATTTTGAACAGTTACACTCTGGCTGGGGTTTTGTGGATCCTATACAGTGGTGGCTCTGGCCAGCTGGTATTCAGCTGGTTCTGAAAAGTTGTAAGTGCAAGAATAGCTGATTCCGAGGTCGCGGGTAGACTGCTGTATACAAATGTATTCGTCGTTGAGTGTGATCAATCCCTCGGTTATCGAACAACCGCGTTATATTATGCTAGATTTTTTCGCCGTGAACCTCATCATCCAAGTGGCGCACCATTTCTCAAGGGAGTGGAGGTCTTCCCGTTCGAGCAGTTATGTATTTTGTAGTTCAGCTGGTTGGAATTTGTGGACTATCTTTATGTCATCTGCAATTATGAAAAGCATGCCATGTCTAATAACCTCACTGATGTCGTTGATGTAGAGCAGGAACAATAACGGAGTAAGCACACTCCCTTGGACAACATTAGTGATCAGACGTGGTGTAGTGTGGTCGGCTATGGAAACCACTTGAGAACGACCGCTCAGTTATGGTTATATTGCCAGCTTAGGAGTGGATGCTGGATTCTAAGGATGCACTCTTATCAGCAGCCGTTTGTGGGGCACTCGATCGAATGCCTTTTCTATGTCCAGGAACAAAACTATGCGTATCTCTGGTCTACAGAATACGAAACATGGTTTAGAAAATGAATTGACAGGTTATGCACAATGGTGTGTCCAAGAAACCGTGCTAGGAGCTGTCGATTAGTTCCAGCGAATTGAGGAATTTCACCACACCATTCATAGCCAGTTTCTCTAATATCCTGGCTAATAAAGGAGTGTTATGGATTGGCCGGTAATTGTTAATTTTATACTACTCGTGAATAGCAGGAATTTTTAGATCTAATCGTTTAAAGGTATTCATCGCATTAGTTCACAAGCTACATAGCACAGACTAGTCCGGGAAAGCACCAGACGTGTTGTTAATTCCCTGTTTGGAAACACCCTTGTGAAGGGGGATGATGCGCGATGTTTTCTATTGGTCTGGAAAGTAGTTTGATTCCAACGAAAGTGTAAACATGTTCAGTAATAGTAACGGCATGTCAGGCACTCGCAGTTTTATGATGACAGATGGGATACCATCGGAATCCAGATGATAAGACTGTTTGCTGTAAATCAGCACATGTTGGATAGTGCTGATAGAAACTACAATTTTACAAAAGGCGTTGGTTATTTGCACCTCAATGCACGCACTTAACGTGGTCGTCTTCAGGCTTTGGAGGTAGTCAGAAATGAGCTAACCGCTTCGTAGATGTCAGCTGGATCATGAGGGGGCTGTCCGTTTGCATCAACCTGTCCATCGATCAAGGGTGAGTGGTAATTAGTTCTGCGACACAGAATTATAATAAGTTCGTTCGTTTTACATGTGGTTCGTATAGCAATTTTTCATCGTGTATCCGCTTCGTCAACTGTATGTGCTTGACTCTGCCAATGATGTTGTGCGGCTGTAAAAGCAAGGCGAAATTTCCCGTCTTTCTGTATTCAGTCTTCCCTGTTCCCGGCTGACTGAACGCACGATTGCGTCTTTTTGGGCACTTGTGACCCCCCCTTGTTTTGTGAAGTAAGGACAGCAATGGCCTGATGGACCCGATGGTAGAAATAGTCCACGGCAGTGCACACATAGTTAGAGAGGAAGAATGCGTCCCAATCGGATGATCAGATAAATTGTTGGAATTGCTTGCAGTTCAAGCTATATGTTGCATATTGCACAATAAAGGCGTATTTGGTGGTCAATTTAACGCAGAAAGTGAATCGTGACATCTTGTATTCGCAAACCGGAGTATGTTTAATACCGCTGTTTGTGTATTTGTAACGTCCCAAGTGAATATCAGGTCGAGTATACTGGTCGCTCTTTTTGGTTCAGTATCCCACTGTATCCACCCACCAATTCTGAGAGGAAAAGAAAGTTATAGGTGGAAAACTTCAAAAGTTTTCTGTTTAACTAGAAGATAATGGTATGGATATAGGCGTGTGGTGTCTCAGGATATAATAATTGCGAACTGTAATATCAATGCTACTCGGGTACTCTCAGTCATACACTTAACGTGTCATGACAACATTAGTTGTGACGTTTACTCTACACACAACGCATCGTCCTCTTCTGAACCGCATAGATAACTAAGTTTTGAATCTTCCGTCGGATACCATTCTATTGTGTATGTGTACTTTAAATCAGTGCTCATTGTGTACACTATAGCGGTCACTGTTAATCTAAGGTGATACAACAGGATGCCTCCAACCTGGCAGGTGAGTTGCACCAGCGAGTGGTGTGTGCTGATATTAATCCGCGGTTTTCAGATTGCCAGAGATCAGGGACAGCACCCTACTGAGCGGATTGCGCAATTTGTATGAGTTTACTCATTAGCCTATTGTATTGCTCACATTACCCTCCTACCAGCATTCGAGGTTCGACGCAACGTATTAGCGGGTGTGTTCAACGCATTTATCGGGTCTGGCTACCATAGTTCCATAGGTGTTACCAGCCTGCTGGGGGAGTATCAAACGTACAGTGAGACAAGTTAGCAGATAACAACTACCCGGGAGTGTGTTTCATGACGCAACCTACTGGGACACATCAGAATATGTGCCCTAAATAGAAGTGGCTTGAGTTTTATTCCATCTGCTGTCCTGTGAGTCCTAGAGGCTTTCGGAATTTCTTGCCACAAATGATGTGTTAACACTGCGGGAAGATGCAGGAGAATTTTATGGTACCACACACACATTTCAAATCTATTAAAAACTAAATGGAATGATGTCAAAATTTATGGACCGTACTCTGCTTACTCAAGAGTCATCGTGCGCGGAAATCAACACGCACTAAGCTAGCTAGTACAGCTAGAAAGTCAGTAAGCTAAAACTGTTAGTCAGTAGTACTACTGAAATCTCATAAACAATCAATATTTTATCACTCCATTGTTTTGTTGCGTTTCGCACAGACCTAGCGTGTCAGTTGAGGTTGCAACAAGCTTCCAACTCACTCTAGTTCTCGCTTTGGCAATTCTTTGCCTAACCACCCTACCGGCCTGCTGAACACAGGTATTTCACTCGTCATAATATCTTGTTCTATTGTCCCATTAGTTATGATAGCACATTAAAAATAATCCGACATCTTGAGTACAGATAATATCCTGCACAACACCCGTTGTGCAGTGGGATAACGTAATCACTTCTACGAGTCAATGAGACCATGGTGCTAGGTATTCACGGCATGACACTCAATCCAATGATAGAAAATGCACTGTTTTCGGGCGAGCAAAACCAGATATCCACCCGCTTCCATTGCATTGATAAACGTTCAATTTAATGTGAATCGCGGTCTACCTTGAGAATGCGCCTCTCAATACATTCACACAACAAGTACGTCAAATGACATGTTTATCAGAAAATGAACAATGATCTATCACGGCTAAAACAGTAGTTGCTTGAAAGTCCCGAGGATGGCTGTGGTGAAGACTAAAACAAAGAGAGATATGCGAAGCATCAATTTAAGCGTCTACCGATTTAGACTCATTGCTGTATAACAAAGGTGCGAATGCGTATTCAATGTGCTCAAGAAAACAATAAGGGAGTAGTTTTGGTTAAGGAAATTTGTTATAAAAAGCGAAATAATAACGATAATTCAAGTACAAATTATTCGGGTCCGTGTGATACACAGAGCCGGTATGAAGGCATGATAAAGATATTCCACAAAAACAGCGTAGCTAATGAAATGCTAGAAACTAATGGAACCATCCAAGTGTCTTTTTGATGACATCCAAAGCAGGAGGACACAACTAAGCTTGGTAGCATACCAGAGTTGGCAAAAAACGAGGATTAAAGTAATTCCTTGTAACAGAAAGTACCCAAAAGCACATCATTAAAGCAGTAAGAAGAAATAACTTGCTATATGTTAACATTTCGATTGCTCACATCAGTCACTACGCAATACAGGCAAAACCAAATGTGCAAACAATAGGCCGCACATTTAGTAACATAGATAACCAGATAAAATTGATGTGAATGAAGTACTCAGTCCACCAATTGCCAAAAGCGTCGGGTTCCTGTTGTGCAATAGCGCGTTGAATGAACCGATTTGGTTCACCTGGTGACGAGTCGTCATGAGGTGTTTGGTAATAGACAAGAAAGGGTTCCGGTTCATTCTTTGGTCCCCTCCACCTTGGTGAGACAGCAACTGCCTTAGCCACAATGGGAAGCGTTCCGCCATCTTTTGAGCCAGCCGGCGACCAGTCTTGTCGATATAAATGTCAGCGCAACTGCAAGTGAACTGGTAGATGATGTTAGAGGCCGAACTGATTGGAGAGCTACTCGGACGGCTGTGGAGAGAAATCTTTCGTGTAGTGTGGATAAGTCGTATTTGGGCGGTAGAGTAGGTGTGCATTAAAGTGGACCTGAGCTTGTGACCAACTTCAGTTGCCACATGATCCTCCTTGAACGGTAAGAACAAATAAACATCCTTCTTCTTCGCTGTTTGTACTGTCAGCTTCTCCTTGGGGGTGTTCTATGGGTCTGAGTGAATTTCCCCGGATACCCATTGGATAGCAGCGTCCGGTATAGAAACACTTCTTCAGTCTTGAGCAATTCCGGACTGCAAATCCGCCTGGTCCTGTGGAAGAGAGTTTTACGAGGCTGCGCTTGTATGCGACTGGGGCGAAGCTGGAAATATGTAAGCATTGTCCCCTCCGGGTCGCTTTTCTGTACACAGTGAGCTGCAATGTGCAATCGCTCCTTCTCTTGATGAGAACGTCCAGAAACGGTAGTCTGTCCTCTTGTTCCCTCTCCTACGACACAGAAAGGTTAAGGTGAATTGAGTTCAGGAGGGCAGAAAGACGATCAAAATGTTCAGCATTTGTGAAGACGAGAATATCATCTACATAGCGCTTGTAAAGCTTGGCTTCACCTTTGCAGGCAGCAACTTTTCTTTCAATCATACCTTAGGAGAGACGTGCCAGAACTGGTCCCAAAGGACTACGCATGGCGACACCGTCGATCTGTTTGTAAGCCGTCCCTCCAAACTCGTTTCGTACATTCTCAGTGCACAAAAATATCAAGTCTCGCAGGTACTCCAGAGGAAGGCACACATAGAGATTTCGATTCAAAAGAAATTGGCATATGTCGTCGACCGTTTCACATAGGGGCACATTAGTGAAAATCGATCCTTCGTCTAAGGAATACATGAGCTCCGTGTCGAGCCTTGTTTGTAAAAGTATATTCGCCGCAGTATGGGAACCCGCCTGGTCTATCATCAAGCACCTAATGACGACTCATCACCAGGTGAACCCAATCGATTCATGCAATGTGCTATTGTGCAACAGTAAACCGAGGTTTTTGGCAATTGGTGAGGCGCCACTGATAAGGTTGTATTGTCCCGTGCTCTGTGCCCAGAAACAACCGAGGCAATCAATTAAATTGCTTTGGACCTGATTACTTCATTCACATCAATTTTATCTGCTTAACTTTGTTACTTAGTGTGGACCGTCTTTAATGCCTGTTTCGATCTGCCTATATTGCGTAGCGACTGACGAAAGCAATTGGAATGTTAACATATGGCAACCTATTTCTTCTTACTGCGCTAATGAAGTGGTTGAAGGGGAATTTTGTTTCATGTTTCTTGAAAGAAGACTCCCCCGCTGACGTTATGAAGTCCTTGGACCGATTGTTGTTCTTGCGCTGCAGGATCACGTTGGAACGCATACGGGTTAAATGTTATCATGAATGTAGCCAGTCAGGTCGATTTCCATCTCGATTTGTTAAAACTCTGTCGAAAAATAAGCTGCGCGCTAACAGTGTGGATCTAGCCAGGATTGCGTCTTCACATATCCATGCTTGCATTGAACGAGAACGTAAGTTCTTGGAGACATAAAAGCGATTCGCGGTTGTTTTGAATGGCTTGTCACTTGTTTAACGTTTCATCTTTGAGGTATTTTCTGCAGAAACTTTCCAGCGTACTCGGACAAAGATACTGCGCAGTCTTCAAGCTACCCTTGTTGTGGTGGATTAAAGGTAGATACTACTGCGCCGGGTATAAGTAGTGTGGTGGTGCAAGATGACACACCAACAGGGAGTCCTGCCGACTTCCCCAAAGTTGAAGATGACATCAGGATTACAGTTCCATGCGCACGAGGAGTGAACACAGAGGCAAGCACCAGTTGGGGAACACTCCATGGAGATCACGCAGATGAGCAGACGCCTCCAAGCTATGAACGAACACACCTAGTGTAAGCCACTTTAGCAATAAACAATTACCGCCTGCCCCTTGGGTTCTAACATTGTGAGAACCGCCAAGATTCCTTTCCCACCGAGGGCCAGAAGTCTGTGTGCAATCTGTCAACAGCACGGTCTACGCGAGAACAGTTGCAAGTTCGTTCACTGGGATTGAAATACCGAATGCCGCCGAAGACGGTGGAGATCTGCACACCGGTTAATTTTGATTATCTGTACGATCAACTCAGCGAACTTTCGCCGAAATCAACGGATGATAAAGGATGGTTTCGGACAAAATTCGTGGATATCCCAAACCAGTTCGTGAACGCGCCTAGTAGTCAGAGATGTTGCTTGAAGTAGGAAAACTATGTTGCAATCAAGAGGCTGCAGAAAATGAAGGACGTAATTTTCCTGCAACCGGACAAAGGCACGGGTGCGGTAATACTAGACAAAACTGATTACACCACAAAAATGGAGTCCATTCTCGGAGATGGACGCAAGTTTCCTATTGAAAAGACGCTGGACAACAATAGCTTGGTAAAGAAACAAATTACAAGGCATCTACAAATTATTTTGCTTCATGGTTATATCTCCGATTCACAATATCGGCAGCTACAACACACAGGGAGGAAAAAACGAAGAATGAGGGGTGCGCGGAAACTGCACGGCGGAAATTCCATACGTCCAATAAGGTGTATGAATAACTCACCATACCAAAATTAGCCCGGTGGTTGGCAAAGTTCTTAGAACCAGCGCGTAAGCTCTCGAGCAGGTGTTGATTGAACTACACCTTTGAATTGGCGAATATAATGTAACAAACAAGGCTCGACACGGAGCTCATGTATTCCTTAGACGAAGGATCGATTTTCACTAATGTGCCCCTATGTGAAACGGTCGACGACATATGCCAATTTCTTTTGAATCGAAATCTCTAGGTGTGCCTTCCTCTGGAGTACCTGCGAGACTTGATATTGTTGTGCACTGAGAATGTACGAAACGAGTTTGGAGGGACGGCTTACAAACAGATCGACGGTGTCGCCATGCGTAGTCCTTTGGGACCAGTTCTGGCACGTCTCTCCTAAGGTATGATTGAAAGAAAAGTTGCTGCCTGCAAAGGTGAAGCCAAGCTTTACAAGCGCTATGTAGATGATATTCTCGTCTTCACAAATGCTGAACATTTTGATCCTCTTTCTGCCCTCCTGAACTCAATTCACCTTAACCTTTCTGTGTCGTAGGAGAGGGAACAAGAGGACAGATTACCGTTTCTGGACGTTCTCATCAAGAGAAGGAGCGATTGCACATTGCAGCTCACTGTGTACAGAAAAGCGACCCGGAGGGGACAATGCTTACATATTTCCAGCTTCGCCCCAGTCGCATACAAGCGTAGCCTCGTAAAACTCTCTTCCACAGGACCAGGCGGATTTGCAGTCCGGAATTGCTCAAGACTGAAGAAGTGTTTCTATACCGGACGCTGCTATCCAATGGGTATCCGGGGAAATTCACTCAGACCCATAGGACACCCCCAAGGAGAAGCTGACAGTACAAACAGCGAAGAAGAAGGATGTTTATTTGTTCTTACCGTTCAAGGAGGATCATGTGGCAACTGAAGTTGGTCACAAGCACAGGTCCACTTTAATGCACACCTACTCTACCGCCCAAATACGACTTATCCACACTACACGAAAGATTTCTCTCCACAGCCGTCCGAGTAGCTCGCCAATCAGTTCGGCCTCTAACATCATCTACCAGTTCACTTGCAGTTGCGCTGACATTTATATCGACAAGACTGGTCGCCGGCTGGCTCAAAAGATGGCGGAACGCTTCCCATTGTGGCTAAGGCAGTTGCTGTCTCACCAAGGTGGAGGGGACCAAAGAATGAACCGGAACCCTTTCTTGTCTATTACCAAACACCTCATGACGACTCGTCACCAGGTGAACCAAATCGGTTCATTCAACGCGCTATTGCACAACAGGAACCCGACGCTTTTGGCAATTGGTGAGGCGCTACTGATAAGTTTGAATTGTCCCGTGCTCTGTGACAGAAACAACCGAGGCAATCAATTAGCTTGCCTTGGGCGTGATTACGTCATACAATTCATTTGTTTGTTTCTCAGTACGGACCGCATTTAATGCGCATTTGGTTTATCCTGTTTTGCGTAGCGACTGACGTAAACAATCGAAATGTTAACATATCGCAACTTATTTCTTTTTACTGCTTTTTTAAATTATTTTTTTATATTCTAGGCGACTCTACTTCCATTTGTAGTCATTTGCTTTTTAGCCTATTGTTTTGGCTAAGTTCTAAGAAATGGCGGTATGCTTGATTTGGGTCACACAATATTTCATACACCGATTACAGCAAATATCCCTGACTCATTACTTTGAATTGAGTTCACCGTGTGGCCGTCGTTAGCGTCTGCTGGATAGTGCAAGTAACTGGAACCTCTGTTGTTAGGCGTGTTTTCGTGAATCCTTTATGTTCTTCGTTACCTTGCGTTCTGATCTTTAACACCTTTATGTCTCCCCTCAACCAGGGTTATCAGGCTCGGATAGCCATCGCAATGAGGCTGGACCTTACCGTGGTGCGATGGTTTGTGTGCCTCAGCGATCCATTGAGCTATGCTGGGTGGTGCTTTTGCACCTTCAGGTCACTCATACCAGATTGGTCAATGGTTAGAGGCCAGACAAACTCAGCCTCCTGGTCCTCCAGGTTGGGGGTTGGAATGAGGGTGGCACCTTATTCCTTAAAACGGACTCCTTGTAGCCCAACGCCAAACCCGCTGCCTTGTGATAAGGTTTTTGAACCAAAGGCTTTGGTTGAGAACCCTAATCGTTCTCCTGTCTAGGCCTGGGCAACCTCACAGTATCCTGCCCACGCAATACCATGAATCTTACCTCAAACAAATTGCTGATGCTCTGGCCACCGCAGAGGATAATCAACGGTGCCCTATCTGCTGCATCGAGCAGGGTGGATGGGGTTTGGATGCTACTGCTCAAGCCTTCCCGTCTTCTTATTCCCCATCTTACGCTTTTTCACTCTTACCGTCCCCTTCCAACTTCACTTATATCCCCCAGTTTTCAACCCCCCGATTCTTGGCCCTCCCCCAACATGCTTTGTCAGGCATTTATCTTCTAATTTCAACTCACATGTGAACGCGGAGCGTCACTCCTCTCCTGTCGACAAGCCCATGTCCAACCAAGCGGTCCATTCCAGTTCATCGGCTTCCATTTGGAGCCCTCGATCCTCCTTCAGATTGGCATACCTTAATGTACGCACACTACTACAAATCGGTCAACAGGCAGCACTTGCCCGAACATTGGAGACCCTCTCGATCGATATCTGCTGCTTATCAGAGACCCGCCTGCAAGACTCGAGCTCTGTGCTCAATCTGCGATCCCCTTCAGGTGACGCAAACAGTACTTTCTCATTGCGCCTATCCGGTGACGACGCAGCTTCGAGCAACGGCCAAGCTGGTGTTGGCGTTGCCCTGAGTCCCCGGGATGAAGCTGCTCTGGTTGATTGGATTCCAATCAGTAGCCGGATGTGTGCGGTCCGATTGGCTGACTCCTACAAAGCTTCGAAGTCGCGCGGGATTACTAGGTGCCTATTCATCATCGCTGCCTACGCGCCCACAAACTGTAGCGGTGATTCGGGGAAAGACGACTTCTACCGCCAACTGACTCAGCTCCTTCGCCACAGAAGAAGCACGGACTCTGCTGTGCTGGCGGGGGATATGAACGCACCAGTTGGAAAGTTGTCCACCGATGAAATGCATCTGGGCGGTCAGCACGGTGTAAGCTCACGTAGTGATAACGGTGAGCGGTTACTTCATTTGTGTGAAGATTCTCGCTTATTTCTTGCGAGCACTAATTTCCGACACAACACCCGACAGAAGGTGACTTGGCGCCCACCAGCCTCGAACCAGCCTTGCACGCAGATCGATCACATTGCTATTAGTTACCGCTGGAGAGGCTGCATCCAGAATTGTCGCTCGATTTGGAGCACATGTGTGAACACCGATCATGCACTTGTATGTGTTGACATGCGGATGCGCTTTGGCGGACGCCCACGACGACGCTGTGAGCGCATTGACAACAGCGAACTGACAAAGCCAGCTGTTCTGAATGCGTATCGAAGTACGCTGACATGCGAGTTGAGTAATCGCTCACTGGAGACAATTGATGATCACTGGTCACATGTTCGCCAGACCTTACTAGCAGCAGGCAAATTTCATTTGGTATGTATAATAGCCAACATGGACATTGTGTCTCTTCTCGGTCTCTGGAACTTATCGACGCTCGCCGGCATATTCCGACTCGAAGCGAACACAATGAAACTCGCAAAGAGCTCCGGGCAAAAGTCCGCGCTAGCCTGAAGAGACCGCGAATCTTGGTGGTCTCATCGTGCATCAGAGATGAAAGTGGCCGCTGCCCTTGGCAACCATAGTAAGTTATTCCGTCTGATACGGGAAACCGGCAGCAGGAGACCTGGTGTTAGTGAAACAATTTGTGATGTGAGTGGACAGCCTATCCACAATTTGTCAAAACGTTTGGAGCGTTGGGCTGAGCATTTTGAAAAGCAATTTAATCGGCTAGAATTGTTCGATTCGCCGGTCACTGATCGCCCTACTCGGTGGGCTGTCCCTTTGGATCCACCCTCTCGCTCAGAAGTCGAACGTGAGATCGGACTGTTGAAGTTGAACAAAGCCGCGGGACCAGATGATCTTCCTCCAGCCCTCTTCAAATTCGGAGGCTCTGCTCTTGCTGATGCTTTACATGAATTACTAGTGAAACTGTGGGAGCAGGAGACTGTCCCAACCGACTGGAGCCGCTCCGTTATTGTTCCCATCTTCAAAGGCGGCTCGCGCTCGGAATGCGGCAACCATGGAGGAATCAGTCTGATTTCCATCGCCTCCAAATTACTCGCCTCCATAATTCTTCACAGACTGACTGGCGCGCGTGAAAGCCAGATTCGTGAAGAGCAAGCCGGGTTTCGTCGTGGTCGTGGCTGCATCGACCACATTTTCACCTTGTGTCAGTTGTTGGAGCACCGTCACACATATTGGCGGCCCACCGTAGTCGTGTTCCTCGACATCAAAGGTGCCTTCGATTCGGTTGATCGATGTGCCCTTTGGAATTGTTTACTCAGGAAGGGTGTGCCCAAGAAATATGTAAATATTATCCAAGCATTATATGCGCGTAGCACGGGCAGAGTGAGGGCTTACGGCAAGCTGTCGCCACCCTTCAATATCTCCAGCGGTGTGAGACAAGGATGCCCGCTGTCACCTTTCCTCTTCAACTTCGCTATTGACGAAGTCATGGAGTTTGCATTCACAGGACATGACTTGGAAGGTGTGGAGCTACTCCCAGGAGAACGACTTCTTGACTTAGAGTATGCAGATGACATTGCCCTCATCTGTGACAGCTCCCAGACGTGCCAAGCCGCGCTGGACAGATTAGCACTGGCTGTCAGCCGCTTCGGGCTTTGCTTTGCACCATCGAAGTGCAAAGCGTTCCTCCAAGATTGACAGGAATCGCCTCCTGCGCTGACCCTTGGTGGGGATCAGCTAGAAGTCGTTCAGAAATTCAATTACCTGGGAAGTTGTATCAGCGCAATTGGGATCGAAGACGAGATCACGAACCGTATAGCGAAAGCTCGAAGTGCTTTTGCTAACCTTCGCCACCTATGGCGGCGGCGCGACATCACTCTCGCCCTGAAGGGTAGAGTGTACAATGCATCGGTACGTTCGACCCTACTATACGGTTGCGAAACCTGGCCCCTAAGATCGGCGGACATGAAGAGGCTAGTTACGTTCGACCATCGGTGCCTTCGCAGTTTGGCTCACATCTGGTGGGAACACCGCGTGAGTAACGAGCGTGTTCGACGCCTTGTTTACGGCCCAGGAAAAGGATCTGAACCGCTCAGCACCGTTATTTCCCGCACCAGGCTCCGATGGCTCGGCCACGTGTTACGCATGCCGGCCCACCGACTCCCTCGACGTGCGTTGTTTGCTCACCAGGGATGTGGGTGGAAGAAGAGGAGAGGTGGCCAAGCGATGACTTGGTCCAGGGGAATGAAGTCCCTCACTTCGGAGCTAGCCTCGGTTGGAGCGTCACGGCTCCCTGGTTGGGGTCCAAAAGACGGTGAACACGTTTGGCTGGATACACTTGCTGACATGGCATGGAGCCGACCTCAGTGGCGTTTGTGCTGTGAGTTTCTTTGTCCCTCCCCATCCCTTTTAGCCTCCCCCTCCATCTACGATCTCATTTTCTAGGGTAAAACATAACAAATATTTTTTAATTTATTTTTGCCTAGTAGCTGGCTGGAAGCTTACCGGAACGATGCGTATCCGTTGCTGGTAGCTCAGCTGGCATGCAACTGTTGTATCTATTTTTCCTTTGTGTATTGTATTATATGTATGTATGTATTTCCTTCATGTATTGCGGCACAATAGCGGAGGTGTTTTCCCACCTCTAGCTCAGGTGTACAATGATGATGATGATGAGGCCCGGATAGTGTATTCTACCTCCTGGCTCACGTATGATTTTTGCTTCATCGGGTAGACTGATGGACTTAGTCTCCCGAATGTCTCCTCAGCAAACCGGCGTGCTGGTTGCTTCTTTTCATAACCGAAACGCATTATCCCCTAACCTTTCGTTCTCATTTAGACGAACCTCTGGAAACAACTACCTTTATCGATTGAACTAATCTCATTCTGATGTAGTTAACACAAGGTTTACCTTGGACGCCGTAGTACAGGTGGTCGCAGTATCGTTTTTACTGTTTGTGGGTAACACAAGAATCTCCTGCTTTACCATTCCGCTTGCAGTGGAGCTCAGCTACTACTTGAGTTAGCGTCGAACGCTGCGTACCGAATGTATAGAGGTTGTCACTTTCACGACTGACGTGACCACTCACTGTGGCCCGCATCCAAGTGCATCAATCAACCAGCGTTAAAATTTGAATTGTTTACTTACGATGCATAGATATGCATAATCAAATTGACATTGGAATAGCACATTTATACTGTTGTTTACATCATCTGTTTAGGTCGAGATGGAAGAGAATGCGGCTGAGTACGAATCAGCGATAGCTCGTTTGGATGAAGAAAGACAACGGTAATGTGCAATTTTCCATTTCCATAACTATATCACAGTAACAGAACCCCACCTAAGTAGGGAAAAATTAAGTTTCAACACAAGACAGCAACGGTCTTAAGAGTTCCGTACTACCGAATAGTCGCCGAGCGTTCTTTTGGTTTGCATGATCGCTTGCGTTGAATCTCCCACACTTGCATTTTGGCTTCACAGTTCATTCTCCAACCAGTGTTTTTCACCTCGCTACCTTGATAAGACCAGTTCACTACTGTAATGCGCTAACTCACTTTAAAGAATCCGGCGCCCAACATTGCTTTCTCCCGAATGCACATTACCTTGCTTTACATTGCACTTATTTGTCCTGAAGTTCACTGCCGTCTTGAGCTCTGGTTTGGCTGGTTTCACTTTTTTGCTTTGTCATTGGTTGTCATTGTGGAACACCCATGTCACGTTTAGTGAAGTATTCGCCTACAATACCCTCACACTCATTCCTTTACCCAGTCTGCTTGGAAATCGTCGAAGCGTCATTAATCTCCTTTGGTCTCATCTTTCCAGAGGAGAAACTTTGGCAAGTGTGAACACAGTGCTTCGTGAGCAACTAGACCAAGTTACGCAGACAAATCAATCACTTACAACGGAGAACCAGCGAATTCGGGAAGAGGCAGGACGCTTCCGCAATTTGTTAGAAAGACGTGAAGAGGAATGGCGAAACGAAGAGGCCGTTTTCAACGAATATTTCACCATGGAACACAATCGTCTTCTCACACTCTGGCGAGCAGCGGTATCCTGCCGAAGGCAGTTTGTGGAAATCAAAGGGCATATGGAACACGAATTATGTTCCGCACGAGCAGACATTGCGGGAGTGGCCCGTGTTTGTCAGACTGCGTGCGACAACTTTGCGGCTAATCTGCGCTCCGTGGAATCGCAAAATCAGGTTTGTCTAGTTCACTGGGTCAGTTTGCTCTATATAGGGAGAATGGCTTTTTGCAACGGCTTGATTATTGTACGGAGCCTCGCACCAGAACGGCCACAGTGTGGGTGGTTAAGTGCATCAACAATTCTGTCATATTGTGTTTGATCCGACGCAGTGTCGCATACACTATCTAGCCGGTCAACGGTTGTATTTAGAGCTTTTGAAACTTGCATCCCAGTACACGTTTCTAAGTTGCAACGTCATCTGGCTCGGTCGACAGATGTAGACTTTCAGATGCAGCGGTCATAAGGCACACCGGAAAAATCATGTTTGCTTGAGTCCATTAACTGGGCTGGAATGTAAGTTGATATCTATGTTATTCACCGAATCATCGCCGCTGGAATACAGCGGCAAACAAGCACATCTGGTGTCAAATGGGGCTTAAGCGGCCTCACTGATAGTTGATCGGACAGTAGAGCTGACACACATTGGTTGGTCCAAGTACCACCTAGTTACCAGTAACCTACGGAACAGCAAGTCGTCGTATAAGGCACAACAATGAGTTCTTCACCGCCCGCTTTACACTAAAGAATTCATAACACACGGAGTAGCTACACTATCAAATTAATGGCATTATTACAGGACATGGAGAGAGGAGCGAATTGTAGTCAAAGGTATAATCGGAGCTAGTGATAACCCCAATGGAATTGCTACAACCTTAGTATTCGCTTAGTTGCCGACGGCCCAAAACGGATTGGCAGAATATCTTGTGACATTCTTATCGAAAGATGTGCAAATGCCATGACGGCTGATTATGCTAATGGGTGATTTTCTGATTCACCCTCAAGTACCTCCATTCCATTCCCTGCGTCATCGATATCCATGTCACATTTGTCCATACTCAACCCTGGCAGACAAGCATATCTGACTATCGAATTACAGTAATGCTACTCTTGTTCATTTGGCATTGTTTATGTGAGGTCTGTATGTGATGGAAAACCGCAAACGGTTACATGCTGCATTAGATAAGTAAGGTTAAGTTCACGCGCAGTTAGCCGACAACGATAGCCGTCTATGAACTGTGCCGACCGTAATCCACCCAAAAGTGCCAGTAAAACCTTTTGGTGTGCCCTTTGAATCAAATCAGTTGCGGGAATGTCTGAAACAGTCATCGAGGTCTGCGCTCCTACAAGCCTTAGGGCTGCAATTATCTAATGGGTTCTGAATAGCAAATGTATACTGTTTTATAACTTAAGAAAAGCTATTATTTGACAGGTTCCGTAGGATGACAGGAGTGAGGATCATAAAAAAGACGGTTTAAAAAAGGACTAAGAAAAATGGAAAATTCGGGTTCATGGTGACCCACCCTCACCGCTACGTAACCGAGAGGGCTGGTTAGCACACTATTTGGTTGGCGTTACTTTGTCTTTCGATTAAGACGGATTATGTCACATAATTAATTTGCGGACGAAAATAACGTGAGAAAGAAGGGTGTTCCATATTCTGGATACCCGAACGGAGAACATGTTTTGTCGACAATCAAGTCGGCTGTGGTGAATGGTCAGTTTGAGCTGGTGCTTGGGGGTTGCCAGTATCTGGTGCACCTCGCAGGTGCCGATATTCACACTCGTACAAACCTAAGGTTTGCAATTTGCGTTGATAGAAAGTGAAATAGTCCTCTAACTATTTGAGTTGAGCGCAGCAGCATCGTGTTTTGCACCAATGTTGCCAGGCTTCGGTAGCGTACTCTGCGCAAGCCTCACGTGCGCGTTCAGCATTTGCGCAAAGTTTGAGGAGTCAAACTTCCCAAGCACCTTTCGCAAGAGTCCAAGGTGCTGACAAAATCTCCTCGATATCACTTCATCCTGTTTCGAGCAGCTAAATTTCTCTTCTACGCTTAACCCGAGGTCGCTTTCCTGCGTAGCAAGTTGCAGCTGCTGCTCTCCCCCTTTCAATATATATGAGTACAGTACTATGAGGTACCCATTGGAACAATAGAACAATGATTTCATACAGGTCCGGTGGGATGGTTATGTGAAAATGCAAAATATAAAAAAATTGATAGCACAATGGGGTTCGCACTAGTGAAATATACGTAGGGAAAACTGTAAATCCCATGTAAATCAATAAGGAATGAGAGCAAAATGAGCGTTGGTAAAAATCGTGTCTCCGCATGGTGCACAAATATTGGAGGTGAGAGAGTGGAACGAAATCTGGGAGTACCAGTGAAATCTCTTTCAGACCCATGGGTACTGGGTCATGTAAGATGGTGCATCGAAATAAGCACAAGGTCGACTCGGGCTTTGAACTTTCTCAGCCTGGGAGCACATATGTCAGATTTCGGCAGGTCATTGCACGTATGGCAAACGTGTACGGAAAAGGAATTCCGACGGCATTCCAACCAATTACGTTTCTCTGCCAGTTTGAGATGGTGAGATGGTGATCTCTCAAATCACTGTTGTGACTGAGCTCCAGCAAGTAGCGGCACGTGTGGTTGAGATCTCTAAAGCTTGGTAAGTTCAAATGAGGTCCTCGCGCTGTCGGTGATACCGTTCGCAGAAGACTCCGAGCAACTGAAGCCTCCGTTCATACGGCAAATTATGCAGACATTTAACATTCTTGGTTGCCCAGTGTTGTGGTATCTTCAAGGCGGTGAGCTCATTCCTCATCCATGGCTGACAGACCTGTATTGCGTAGTCCACATGTGGCCGTATGTATGAGCCGTGAAGTTGCAGAAATATCAAAGGGTCGAATAGTCCGAATGGAGGCTTCAAGAGACCGGCCTGTTGGATGCCCGTGCTTGACACCGCTTCAGCCTGATTCGAACATCCCAGATCGACCTGGAAAAAATACTCCCAGATCCTGCTCGCCAAAAGACATTTGAAGCTCCTGGTTGCCGAGTTTGTAGGAGTACACCAACTTGTGCCATAAGTGCAGAACTCTATATTTATCCATATTGAATCGAAGTAAATTCTGGATTGACTACGCCTATACCCTATCCAGGTCAGCTTTTGGTACTGTGATATCATCTGATCGCCCACCATACCTCCATATCATCGGCATAAAACAGTCAGTTCGAGCTTATGAGGTTTGCGATATTGTTAACATAGACCAAAAATTTCGCGGTTCAGGTACTGATCCCTATGCTACTCCGCATTAAACTTGGATGGGATATAACGGCGATTCGCGCACACGCTCCTCCAAGCATCAGTATCGAAGGAAGCTTCCGATCCACTCTAGGAGAGGATCACTAATACGAAACGGCGGTATGTTGAAGAGCAGAATATTATAGTCTAACCAGTCAAACGTCTTTGAAAAGTCGAGAAAGATTACATTAAATCCTGCGCCAGTGTCTACTTCTGTGGTCCATCTGGGTCATGCTAATAGAAGATACGAAGTGCGCGATCGATTTCGTCGGAAGTCATGCTGTTCCGATGCTAGGTAGTTAAATTCTTCCTAGTAGGACGTTTGCGCATCAGAAATAATAGCTTCCTTGACTGGTAGTGAGATTATGGAGCGGTAGTTGACTGGATTGCAACAACAACTTCCCTTGTGAATAAGATTACTCATCGCATGTTTCCACAAGTCGGGCACGTACTTTCCGTCAAAAATGTTGCAAGAACCAAGCTTAAGGCTAAGCTAAATGCTGTCCTACCGCCGCTAGCGATTTCGTTTGTATATTATCAACTCCAGGAGAGTTGTTGTTAAGCATAATCAACAGCTTTTTAATACAGCTTCTTCTGTGAAGGATATGTGAGTGACCTTTTGCGGGTGAAACAATCCTTGTCATAGGGTCGTGACCGACGATGGAACTGAAAGCTTGCAGCATATTCTGGGCGCAGGGTCTTATCGTCTCCTTCGGTGTTCGTGTTGGTCCGTCCGCTGTATGAAGCGGCGAATTTCCCCATTTCATTTCATTTAGACTGTTAACGTGTTGATGGAAAGCTTGTGAGTTGAGGCCATACGCACTACCAACTTCCGATGTTTCGCCATTCTATCCTCATGAACAGGCTGAGTACAGTGGTTACGTTGGGTCGCACAAGCCGTCCAGTTCACTGTGCTCGGGGAGAGTTTGTAGATATGCAGGCTGAGTTTTGCACCCGCTAGAAACCTGCGGGTCCTGCTTCGTAGCAACAAGATCACGTTTCTCGGACGGAAGGCCTTAGCGGCTGACATTTCGGCAATCAGAGATTTAAAATGGCTGATGAAGTGTTCCCATGCACTAGCTGGTACCTCGTCCGTCAGAAAGGTCCAGTTGACTGTCTCACTTGATGCAGGCATAGACTTCCTTCATATACGGAGGACCATGATTACTGTAAACTAATCGTCAAGTTGCAACTGCCGCATGATCCATTCCATACTCATATTTCGTACGCAGAGGTTTCACACTGCGATTCAAAGAGATTGGCTGGGCCTTTAAGTCGGCCGTTGCCTTGTTCGCCAAACATCCTTTTTACGCTAATGTATCTATCACAGTATTGCACGATTACGCAGACAGATGTTTCCTTCAATCAACTTCCAAGGTCACTGAGACTCTTTATACCATGGAACTTTGAACATACACGGGAGATATCACGCAGGATCCGCCATCTGTCTTTGGACATAAACTTCTACGTCACTTGAAACGAATGCTGCAGAAACAGTTTATGAAACCTTCTCCGTTTTCAATGGATATAAATCCCGAAGCCTTAGTCCAGCTTTTTGGAACAGTTGCCCGATCGATCAATGACAGTGCATCATCCTTTTTCTACCCATTGTAAACTTCAACATTTTAGTGGTAACCCATCGATAAATTTATACTTGATAATATTAACGCTACAAAAGCACCATCTTGGGTACATAAAGCATATACTAAGTTGATTTGACTTAATACTCGGTAAGCGGCCTTATAAAGCAGGGCGGAATCTTCAGCCACCACATGGCAGATGTCCTCTTATCCCTGGTAATTAATTTATAGGAGATGAAGCGGAGTAGCGCCTCATGGACATCAACTTGTTGCCTTGATTACAATGGCGCTGCCAGAAGCGCTTACCATAGCTGTTGGGTATCCGTTGACCAACAGTTATTCAGAGCTTATGTTATTGACTTTCACCCCTTTCTAGATACGGCGTGGTGGATGCCCAATCCTACAGTTAGGCGCTCCAGATGTATTATGTACATAGCTAGCACCTAGCCGATTTCGTTTCATCCCCGGTTATGCGTTGTATGCAACATAGTTGAGTGCGAAATGGCGGCCGGCCATTAACTTGGGCGAAATCCCCATCTGTTTGGTGGACGCTAACAAACAATATACAAGGATTGCTGCAGGAACCATTTTCACTGTTGCGCCTTAGTACGGAGCCATTTCAGGTTAAAATTTCCTCTACATCAGCTTCATTGTTTGACACTGCATACTTGGTATTGGAGACCACACCACTCAGGAATTACTGAGTAGTCAGTATGCAGTTAACCATTTTGCGACTATGTTTAGGCATCCACCGTCTGATCCCTATGGGATTCCATCTAGATCAGGGGTGTCCAAATTACGGTCCGCGAGCCAAATGCGGCTCGCGTTAACATCTCAACTGACCCGCCGCATCATCATGAAATAATAAGTAAGACTTAACTTTTTCCTATAGGTGTACTTTTTTCTTATTATCCTAATGTCAGACTGAACATGGCCCGACATATCTTTACCACACAAAATGTGACCCTCCTTGCAAAAGTTTGAATACCCCTGATCTAGGCCGAAGTGGGTATGATGCACACGCGGCTACCTCGAGTCTTGTCCGTGCACCACAGCTGAGCTATTTGGGGCCGAATGTTGGAATTCCCTTGTTCGATGGTACGAAACCCAAGACTATGGTGGATTTTAAACTTGGTCTACTGGCTTAAACAATGCTTAGACACGGGCAGAAATAAGTGGTATAGTTCTGAGGGTGAAGCGTTTTCCAGTGACACAGGATTTTTCGGTTTACTTCAAGCCAGCAGTCCGCATTGTGCTAATCCACCGTACCCATACAAAATTTGTGCACGCACCTACCGGAAAAGCAAAAATAGCAGAAGCTGTAATATCGTTTGTAATTTTATGGTACCAGACTCCGACAACTGGGTTTCACAATTCCACACATCATGAGCTTCGGCAGATGTTACAGTTAGTGAATAGGCACCACTGCTACTGCGTCATGGTGTTCAAGATGTTCAGTAACTATTTGTGTGAGCCAAACATGCAGTATTGTTTCCCTTTGTTCCAGATAAACTTGGAAAGGCAAAAAGGTGAAAACAAAAAGCTTTCACACCAATTGGAAGAACTACGTCAGGAGACAGACACCGCACGACAACAACTCGATACCGATCTCCGATCTGCCACCAAGAGGCTGAATGACGCCAACAACGAACTAATTGAGGTCAAGCGCCTTCTAGTGGACAAGGAGAAGACAATTGCCAGTTTGCAACGATTACGAACCGGTCAGAGTCACACTGGACGAAAAGGTGAGCAACGGTGTCCAGTATTTAATACCACACATCACTACGCACTTTTACTTTAGCCTATCTGGGCCGGTCACAATTTAAATGGTAGCCAGCCAGCATTTAATGCTTCGAGCTAGATATTGGGAGAAATTAGATAGAATCGATGGAAGCCAATAACGTTAACAACATATACTCCATAGAACAAAGTGATCCCTTGGTAGCGACCAAGGTTGGACCACTCTCCGACCTTTGAAATGGCATATTGGATAAATGCGCAATCGGTGTCTGTTTCACTCTTAACAAACGGGCCGAATCATGTGAACACTGGCCCTTCAAAAATAGTTTGTTTATCGTATACAGCTTCGTATAATGAATGAGCAATGTATAAAGTTGTGCATGTACTTATTGGATTGCCTCTAAGCCGTAGATCTCATTCTAAGGTCAAAACCCTTTGCGGATTTTGAAAAGCTTGGCTTCCTATGCTATCCACATGTAGGCCTCACGGCGGCTGTCTCACCGGGTGGTACAAAACTAAAAGCCTGACTGAATAGGTATGTTTCCAGAAAAGCAGCCACATTTGTGTGTTATTCATACCTATCTAGCTGAAATTAAATGTATAACAGTCGTATGTTCATGGTCTGCCACTGTTATCTTCCGCCCTTCGAGATCGCGCATTGTATTTCGTCCGGTGCAACCACTGAACAAGGATCCACTGGGAGAATCTGCCCAACTTTCGCAGACCAATCGACAAAGCACTGGTACAGGGCACACTCGTTTAAAGAGCCTGTGACATTGATGTGTCGGCACGTAAAACAGCCCAGCTAATTCATTATTGCCACTCTCAATCAGCAGGGTTGGGTTAGTCTGGAAAAGCAACAGAAGCCGGACTTGTGTTTCCCTCGAGATGGTTTCGGTACCTCCGCGGTTAGGACGAAAAGTGGCTCTGGCTCGATGAAGGTTTACCTTAGAGTCACGTTCAGTGCGAAGTTAGAAACTTCTTTGTGCAAAAGCAGAGAAAAGTACAAAAAAGACGCGCGTTGGACACGGGATTTCACTCGGGGTCACCGCAAGTGCTATCTTCCGCACCTAGTAAACCAGGATCGCATTCTCTCTGTCTGCGCACCGACTCCTCGGTCCATAGCGCTAAGGAGCCCAAACCTGCCTTGTAATCCTAGGGCGTGGATTCGAGACTGTGTAGGGGACCGGAATATCATCGTGTTATCCTTAGCCAACCTACGACTGGTAATGTTTGCCTGACAGCGGAGCGTTGCTACTGCGTTTCCGGCGTTCCGCTGCTACTCTCACACTTTTGTTTTTCCCTTGCCCTATCGGTTTCGCCGCGGCTGGGTGCGCAATGTCTGAGAAACGCGGCTTGCATTCATTTTGCTTACCCTATTCCACACCGTTGCTTAACGATCCGTCGTTCATCCTCCAGCCGTCAACCCCTTGAACTAACCGTGCGGTGATCAGGAAACACCTGCCAAACTCAGCCTGAATGATTGCTGTCTGTCCCTTTTAGATGTATCTACGTGGTAGGTGCGTTGTCGTCCCATGCTTTTTGCACAGTGCTCATGCCGTTGCATGCCGTTATGGGGTATCAGGTGAATACAAGTGTATTAGCGGATTGAACCTAATGTTTGCGTTTTGGGAGGGGGTTCGGCAGCAAGCAAAGTGATTTTCATCTTGAGTGCTTACCTTGCGAAGTCCAGGTTGCTTCTGTACTGAACAGATATAGTTTGGGTTTGTTTCAGTTAGTTTTTCTAGTCCTTTGAATAGTATCATAGTTTAGTTCTGGGTTTTTATTTGACCTAGTAGCTCTAGCTCTTACCCAATGTCCCAAAGGAATTTGTTGCTCATAATAAAATTTGTTCGAGCCATTCTTCATTCTTCTTCCAGCCATTCATTCATTCTTCATTCCAGCCATTCTTCATATATAACTGGCAAGCCAGTAATTATCAGATTGGGCATTGGCACTGCCAACTACACAACGCTTTAGGTAGAGAAGCATAAGATATGTTGCAAACTTCCGCTTGTAGCAACACAAGACAGTGACTCTAGAATGCACAGAATCGCCTGCAGAAATGTGTATAATGGATCACATTTCTAGTGTACCAGTTCCATCTCGATATTCTTCCCACTGTCAGTATCAATAAACTGAGTAACCAGCAGTTCGCAACTAAGCATACGCGGATGAATTCCGGTTAACAGCAACGAAGTTAACTTAGAACCGATAATAGTGCGGAACCAAGTATAATACTATGAACCGCTGAAATTACTAATTCGGTGGCGAAACTCTTGTGTTCGAGTTTACGCACTAGCCTTACATATCAGCGTCTGAAGGACTAACTTGAGCTGCTAGCGTGTACAGATTTATTCTGGTCTGAGATTTAAACTGTGGTTTTAGTGATACCCAAACCCGATATTACGAATTCACCCACTAGGGGTCACGTTTGGCTGCAAGCAAATAACGCATTTATTAGTAAGTCTAGCTCAAGTAAACACCGTGTTTCTGTAACTGATCTAGGAGCTTGCTTCGGATTGTATCTCCATCATGTATAGTCGAGGGAGCTACTATTAACGGCGCCATAGTCGACTGCGAAGACAGTGTGCTTTTGAAGTTATTTTTGCCGGGGGTTTGCATACTCATCACTAAAAGATTCAGACACCTTTATCTTCAAAGCATAATCATTTCCATAAAACTATCATGTCAAGCAAAGATGTAAGCCTCCGACTATTTACTGTCAGAGGTCATGCAAATTCCGAATCGTGCGTACCCTGTGATCAATTTTGTGCCAGAGATTTGGCAAGCCTGCCCTTTAACTTAGCATACATTATGTTTACTTTTTGCTTTCTTTATTTCGTATTGAAATAAAAACAGTCCGTAGAGCGGTCAAGATTGCTAAACTTCTGTCAATAGGAGTTATATTGGTTTCCTGAGAGCTCAAATTCCCACGGCTCACAACCGCCTCGTTCCTGTTACTGGAATCGGTACAGCTAGACAAGATTGGTTTGTCTTACCAATATCACAGGCCTTACTGGATGTGAAGCATGATAATGTGGCCATAGGTGGTTGTCATCGTTTTGCAAATGATAAAAACGCTTGGCGAAATGGCTGGATGGAAAATGTGCTATTTTCTTTGTTCAAGGAGCAGCTTACTCATTGGAAGGTGGCACCAGTATTAACCTGGGAAACGCTGCTTGAGTTAGGTATTGTGATTTTAACATTAATGATATGCAATCTTCCTTTTCCAATTGCACAATTGACGGAAATCTACGTTCGTTTTTCATTATGTCTGACCCCAGACTGGTCACAATCATAGTTAATAAAACAAAGCGTCTGGTTAACGAATTCCGCGCGTTGTAACTGTCTGAGAACGTGGAGAGTTTTAGTGTGATTCTATCCCAACACTGCACTCCATAATGCGTTTCGTCCTTATCTGAAATTATCAGGTACAGACAGTTTGCTTTGGGAGTGTAACTCAGCACCTAGTGTTTGCAGAAGGCCGTAGCACATGAGATGAAATAATAGTACCACCGACTGATCGTCTTACCACATTTATCCCTGAGATGAAATAGGGTTAAGTGTTCTTGATTTTTCACTTAAAATATAATACCTGAACAGACAGAATTGAAATGCAACTTTAATCAAGTTCTGTTGCAAATTCCCGCTACTTCCTTGACCACTTGCTGAGTTGCTTTACCCAAGAGAGAATACCGGCATCTCCTCAGTATCACTCCAAATGTCGATCATAGTGAGCTAATGAAATAATCATTGTTCTCAACATCAGACACAGTAGATATTTCGGATCCAAATGACCGAGCACTGGTGGAGGAAATGCAATCTCTCTATCAGGCGTTGAGAGAAATATCGCAATCGGTGCTAAATGAAGATTCGTATCCAATGTCTGTACCCGAGGAATGCTGCAACCGCTCTCGGTCCCGATCACCACGATATGCCTCCGGTCCGGGACTTCATGCAGCCGGGAACCGGATTTCACGAGCCGGCGCCTATGGACGTACAGGGTCCCCACCACCGCCTGTGAATGCCAATGGGACGTGTTATTGGGGTGACTCCGCACTTAGTGCAGTACAAGCGGCCTTCACCAAACGAGGAATTCAGGTAGGACGATGAAATTTCCTTGGTACAATTATTTGGCATTGCTAGGTAGTAAAGTTACCTCTGCCATACATACTCCTATCTAAACAAAAACTTCATTTTCTTATGGTTGCTACTATGGTTGTTGTTTTTGCTTTGCCAAATGTCGGCAGAATAGTAACTCTACGAGCTGGTGGAAACACCCACTATCGACTAGTTTTGAAAGGATGAAAAACCCATTCGGTGCACTCCAAAGTGTTATTGCCTAGTAAAACAGTCTAGCTGTGATCAATTGCGCTTCCGTCATTCAATCAGCTTTCACTAATTTACAAACTATCCTATCATTAAAAAAATTTGTGATACATCACCACTGGACACTAGATTGAGACTTACACCATCCTGTGCGTGTCTTGAACAACGGTTTATATTTCGAACGCAAAGCATTATAAAATCTTGATCACTCATTTCTTATATATTCGTTTATTATGAGATGAGTGTTTTCTTTGACGCCAGCTTGGTGTAACATTTCATGCAAGGTTCAAGGTGACTGGCACAATACAACTTGCTTGTTGGTGTTCCGATAAAACGCGCATGCATGTCTTCCTATCCTTATCGCAGTTTGTAGATGAGGTGTCAGATATATTGGCATTCATCTAGAGAGCTTATGCTTGGGATGGACCTATCCATGCTACCTCATTTGTTGTATCAGTACAACGCCGCTTTTGCTTTCGCGTTTGTGATCTATACCAACGTTCTCTTTGCAGTGAACTACCATTCCCCTGTTTTAGTTGTCCGATCTCAGCTCGAAGTTGTCAGCCATGACCAGCCAATATGAATCATTGAAAGCACAATTAGAGGATGGTGAGAACGAACGGCGAAGGCTGGAGCAGGAAGTGTCGCGTATACGAAATGAGGTTGACTGTCGTACAAAGGAGAAAGAAGACTCACTTAGAGATTTCGAGCGTTGTAAAGCGTCACTTCAATCAGCCAACCATGACAAGACTGAACTGGAAAAAGCACGTTCCACGTTAAAAGAACAAGTGAAAAACTTGCAGACTGAGTTGGAGAGATCACAGAATGCGTGCAATGACTTGAAGAATGCCCGTGAACGGATGAATGAAGATCTAATGAACATGAACCGCAATATGGAAAAAAGCACGCGAGAGGTGGAACGGTGTCAACGATGTATTGAGGCTTTGGAAGAGAAGTTATCCGCCGCAAGGGAGGAGGGTACAATCTTGCGTGAGTCACTGCAGTGTGCTAGACTGGAAGCGGAGATAAAGGCCACGGAGCGAGCTGATTTGCAAGAAGCGCTGTCGAAGAGTAATGCGAGAAAAGTTGAGCTTGAGGCAGAACTTGGAAGCTTGCAGATGGAAGAGAACGCACTGAAAGAACGTTTGTCGAGACAGCAGGTGAGTTCTGTTGTAGCTATTTTCATTTTCGGAGAACCCCTTCTCTGTGTTCACTACTCTTCTGCATATGCCGTCCGGACCTAATGTGGTTATGTTTTGCTAGCTGACCACAGTGTATAATAAACGTTTTTATATTATTATACAGGTTGTCAGAATGCTACACTAGTAACCCGGTGCGGTTGGATTTCTCATGTAGCAGGAACTAACATAACGCTCGTTAAGAATTTTCCAGACAGCTAATAACTGCTTGGATAGCAAATTTGGAAACTTTAAATGCAAGCGCTAACTCCGTGTGTTATTGCGGTTCAGTTAGTGCATACTATTCCTGAATCTCCAGTTTTGTGATCCAAACCGTAGGAGAGGCGTTTGTGCTAGATTCAGATGCAGATGGGACTGGAACGATGGGAAAATCCTTTGAGTGTTCCTACTTGAGTGGACCGTTGAGCCAGGAAATGATAAGGTGCTAGGAGGTCTTGATGGATCTAAAACGAAAAACCCAAATCACACCCTGATCAACCAATTATTGCCCACGTTCCTTGCACTTGCAGTCCCCGCTGTGTAGATCACGTGAAGTAAAAGAGACGTATAAAGAAAATGGAAGAGAAAGAGAAAGGAAACTCATTTAAATGAAAGATAACATTAAGAAGTGAGGAGAATGACAGAATATAAACTCAAGGTTGGAAGATGGATTTGGTCAGGAAAAGGGAAAGCTTTCGTGTTGCCACCCAAAGGCGTCTAACTGACGCTCGAAACCTTTAACTGTAGGTTCACTGACTACAATTTCTGGAAGCGAATTCCAGCGCTAGATAACTGTACGCGATAACCGAGTTTCCGCCTTGATCCGAGGGGAACGCAGCTTGTGTAGCTCCAAGGGGTGACCACGAAGACAAGGCAATGCAGCCGGGCTAGCCAGCTCAAGTCCGGTCCAACCTTCCCCGTTACAACACGGTAAGTAAGGAGTAGGTCTCCTCGAAGCCGTCGGTAGTGCATTGAACACATACCCAAGCAAACTAGACTCTCGGGGTACGATTGCCCCCTAACCTCTCGACCAATTTAGTACCTACTCTCAAAACCCTCTCGAGCTTCGATTTGTTCCGAACAAGACAGGGCGAGCAAGCCTGGACGCAGATGGGGCCGAGCGTAAGCTGAGAACAACTTCTCAAATATGTCGGCAGTTAAGACCCCGAAAGAACGGCGTATTAACCACAACATTCGAAAACCCCCTACTTGTGGCTTTCTTCCAGTTGTCAACAGAATGCAAAGAAGGGGAATGCACGACGCCTAGGTCTATCTAGTTAGAGACAAGGGGGAGTTCGACTCCACCGAGCACGTAAAACGAAAGTAGGAAAGTTGCTCCTATTCGAAGGACGGAACACAGCCTGATTACTGGGCGGTAGCCACAAAGTAGGCCAATCCAAGTGTCTGTCGAGGGCATGCTGAATGGCCTCAGAACCCCCAGGGACATTTACAACATTCCATTGCTTGAGATCATCAGCAAACAATAGCGATGATACCCCAAGCTTCCTAGCGAGATCGTTTACATTGATGGAGAACAGCATCGGTCCAAGGACCGATCCCTGTGGGACACTGCTAAAGACCGCTTGCCTACAGGTTAAGCTGCGACCCACACGTACACATTGCTCTCTTCCATGCAAGAATGTAGATACTTAATGAAGGACACGGAAAGATACGCTGCAGGAGCTCAGCTTTTGTGATAACCTCGAGTGGGGTACCTTATCGAAAAGTCGACGAAAAGCACACCACTACGTCGGCATTGTCCACTGCCACGGCCCAATCTTCACGAGCAACCAACAAATTCGTCAGTCACGAAAACCCCTTTCTGGAATCCGTGTTGTACACTACTGAGCAGACTAAATCTATTCAGGTGACCTTCCAACGAATCTCTCACCAGCTTTTCAAGCAGTTTAACCACGACGCTAGTCAGACTGACCGGCCTGAAATTGGCTGACAGACTCCTGTCGCCTTCGTTGAAGATAGGACAGATGGCAGACTCCATCCATTCAGAATGTAATATATAGCTGTAAAATGACCTTTGAAACACCATCGTCAGAGGTCCACTTAGTTCCACCGCCAACACATGCAGAAACTTCGGATGAATTGAATCAGGCTCAGCTGTTTAGAAGGGTACAGTTCTTGCAGCAACCTAAGGACTTGCGTTTCCACCACAATAGATTTAACTAACTAAGAACCCGCAGAGACGCTGGGGACAAGTTCAGCGCTAGTCAACGCGACCTTACGTACAATAGCCCCATGCATACTGCTCACCAAGTACACGAGTCTTGTCCGAGTCCGCATACGCATGAGTTCCATCGGCCCGCATCAAAGTTGGAACTACCGAATTTGAACCAAAGCGCATGTTAACATAAGGAAAGAACATCGGATTTGCCGAAACTCTATAAACCAACCGCTTTTTATACAACAGCCGAGCTTTCCTCAAGTGTTGTTCACATCTATTTCTAGCCTCGCGATACTTATTATAGGTGCTAGGTGATGAAGCCGCATGGTAGGTCCTCCAGCACCTAGAACGCTTCTAGAGCATGTACTTGCCAGGGATGTCTATCCACGGTAACCGTGCTCGTGTCTCTTTTCTCGTCGCGTGCGGGATGTAGGGAGTAGACATTTCCGTGAGATAAGACGTACATTTATCCCAGGCCGCGTGAACCGTATCTGCCACCGAGATTTCGCAACAAAACCCAGAAGCTTTGATACGCATTGCCTGAAATGCCATATGCTTGGATATGGCTCAACGATGCTCTGGTAACGTCTAGTCAGAGCACACCTGAACGATAAACAAACATGATCACTAGAGCCTAAGGAAGAGCTGTAAGTGATGTTGCCTAGGAAGTTTAGTGAGCTGATAAAAACTAGATGAAAAATAGACGGTACTTGGGCATCCATGTACCTCGCAGGGAGGTCCACGAACTGATGCAATGGTACTAGTTGCATAAGCTCAAGGAGAACTGCACCGAAAGTACCTTCCGCCGTGTTGCAAGAAAGATTTGCCCAGCAAACTTCCGCTAGAACCAAGTCACCCAGTATCAAACACCTGTTTGCTGATTGGGAGCGAATAAATCAAGCACCTCTTTGGACGCACTCCCAGAGCTTCTATACACAATTGCAACTTTAAGTTGAGCCGGGAACGTGCTTATCACTACCCACAGAGCTTCGACAGTTTTATCTACCAACTGAAACATGTAGGTACGCTAAACGTCAAGTCCACAGCTAACGTAAAGGGCAAGCCCCCGCCTAGTCGGTCAACGAAGCGATCACATCTAACTAGTGCGTAGCCAGATAGATGTAGTTCACCGTCTCTAATGCCCTGAGACAGCCACGTTTCAGTGAATACGAGTATACCGGGATGAGTCCCATCTACAAACAGACCTATCTCGCACATCTTATTCTTTAGGCTGCACACATTGCTTAGAACTATCTGAAGGTATTCGTATTGTCTAGCCGTGCGTAATGCGCTACCCGGACTGACACTGATAGGGCGGGAAAGGACCATCCACTGATCACCCGAAAGCCCACCTACCGGAGACTTTGTTCACCGTCCGCTCGCCTGGTTTTGAGGTCCTTGACGGTCGTTTTTAGCTTCAGGCTATCCGCTGGCTGGAGATCTGGTTGAACGCTAAAATTAGTACCCTTCAGTTTCAAAGTAAAAAGCAACAGCGCGTTGCGTTTCTCCGGAGTGGATAGGACCACACAAAGTAAGCGAGGTCGTGGGTTTATTGTGTTAATTGGGACGTTACCCAATCAAGTCAGTTTCCTGACAGTTACACAGGGAAACCCAGGCGGATGAAGCTTCATTGCGCCCATTTGAAGCCACTGTAGTTCGTCCAACGTATGTTCAGTACGAAGTGCTGCAGTGGATTCCAATACATTACAGAATATCTCCCTGCTATCAACAAAAGCATCACCTCGACGGGGTGTATTTACTCCACGAGATTTCGCATTTACATGAACAGCAGCCGGCTTAGCCGCAAGCAATGAGACTGGGCGCACCTTGCCAGACGACGCTGAAGCAACTGTAGCCTACGTCTTATGCTCCAGCTTGTTTGACTCATCATTCGTGACGCTTTTCGAACTTGCCTGAAGAGTACGGCAGTTCTGTTCCGATATTTTTTCGTCCTACAGACGAAGCAACCCGTTGCTCAACGTCGATACCCGCCTCCACGACCTGCACCCTCGGAGGATAAGGTGAAGTGTTTGGAGTAGGCACATCCGCAGTTTGATTAGCACGCGATGGAGACATCTGGTGTTTTGCATCCCTTTTCTGCCCATGCTTATGTGAAGCGGAGGGAATTTCATCAACTGCTGGTGTTTCTTGTTTAGGCGCTTGTATCTTGAGCAATTTCTCGCCTCCCGGTTTTGTGGCGAAGGGTTTGCGGAATTTTATTTTCCTCTTTCTCTTCTTTTTTCTGGCGCAAGAGCCCGTGATTCGCTTTCCATTTGGGCAGTGTCAACAATGTTGTCCGAGGCAACTGAGTCAGCTATCTCTATGTGAACTGGAGCGTTTAGTAGGATGAACAACCCATCAACAGATGGACTGTCAGCAGGTAAACAGTCCGCTACGGTGTCCTTATTCGCAATACTCAAGGATTTCATAATCGAACCCACTTTCGTTATAAGCGAGGCAAGA
>OX104065.1:115643214-115669327 GCA_944474145.2 Dicrocoelium dendriticum
GAAATTCAGCCAGAAAATCGCAAACACATTGGATATGCGTATCTGCTTTATTCTTTTGCAGATGAATTATCAGGATCAAATGCAGACTGGAAGTTTCCGGTGAGCGAGAAAGCAAGTGGCAGTTGCTTCACCTCCAACAACACTTTGGACCCCGATTGCGTACGAATGGCTCTGCAGGAGTTCGTGCAACGTTACACTAATGTGAAGCGCGATCTGGAAGATGCCAAAGCCGAAGTGACTTCGCTTCAATCCAGACTTAAGGAACAAACTGAACAAACAGAGCTGTGGTCAAAACGCCTTCATCAGGTTCAACAGGCCCTTTGTGACGCGGAAGCAGGTGGGTCGGTTTTCATTATGAAGGATTGCACAAATGAAGTGAAACATTCCCATGTTCCCATTAAGCTCAATGGCATAAAGCATTGCCACAAACTTGAGGCTGTAAACCAAAGCCGCGGGTGCATACTGTAGCCAAGTTGCCTATCAGTTACGGCCTTGTCGAAAAGTAACAAAATCCAAATACACTCCTTTAGAACTGTTCTAACTAGAGGATGTTGCCAAACTGTGTTTTCATTATCACAAATACTAGACACCCTCATGTCATCTGAAAGATATAAGGGCCCATGATTTTCTGAATACTGAATACTGAGAATAGAGAGCTAGAAGATAAAAAAAACTGTGCTGCCCCAGCTTAGGTGGACCGGACACATGGGCGGAAACACGTTGCTGATTCCTGCGCGGCGGCAGTACATTGCAGCTGCACTATATCTTATCCGGGTACGATACGCTCCCTACACCTTTAGTCCGCAAAGTGGGCGTTGAAGAATCTTACATCTTGACATCGATTTCTCCTCGACTAGCGTCTCTGGCAATTTGTTCTAATAGTTCACCACTCGACGCTCGAAGCATAGAGAGTGAGCGTTGTGCTTTAAATTCGGTACCTCTAGTTTGCACCGGTGTCCGCGTGTGTCGCTTGATGCGCGAACGTGCAGCAGCGGCTGCAACATAGGGAAGTGGGTCAGTTGGAGTATCCGGTGCGTCATAATGAGATCAACTAGAAGGCAGCGATGTGACAGGGTATAAAGCCCTAGTCTCCAACCTCGGTCCTCGTACGACATACGCCGTAAACTGGGGATGAGCCGCGTAGCTACGTGCTGGACCCGTTCCAGCCTTCGTACCTCACCTATTGTGATCGGGCAGTATGTTCCATTTGTTGTCGATTTGAAAGGGATCATAAGTTAAAAAAGTCGCATTGTAATATTTGGCGGCCGCCATTAGTTTGGAGCTAAATATTGCAAAATCTCAGGCATTGCATCCAACAAATTCCGCAGCTGGGTGCGGTGCTAAGAACACGCTACTCCTCGCTCAAAGACAGTGTCCTTTCTTTGCGCGTATTCGCTTTTTAAACCTACTTCCCGTGTCTGCCCTCAACTGTGTTTCACTGAAGGTTTACGTAAGCTCAAATACCATTGAGTTTCGAAGTATTGCCCTTCGAAAGATTTAGCACAGAAGGATCTAGCCGGATAACCTCTGAGCAAGCAAAAATCTCACTGAACGGATATCTCAACATTTGGAGTATCGGAAAAAGTACACATAATTTGGATTACTGGGATAGTGCAGGGCGTGGCCCTTTCATTCGGGGAATATATGTTCACATCAACAGTACACGTTCGCAACCGCGTTTAGTCACGATGAACCTCATTCAGGCCATTTTAGTCCCCGCGGAACAGCTATGGCGTGGTGAGAGTGGAATCGGGAGTTCAGTGAAATCTCTTTTTAGAACAATTCATTGATGAGGGGAAGCAACATTTAAGTAGCCGTGAGGACCACTCACATTTGGTTTGTATGATTTGAGATGGCGTTCCTTGAAGAACTCACGCAATGGTAAAGTAGGCTACGACACTGAGGCGCTGGTCCCATGAATTTAACATCATCGGCTTGGTAACGATCACCTTGTTAAATCAAAGGGGAAGCATGTTGTGATATTGTTGACGAAATAGAGGGTTCCTTGTGATCAGCGCTGAACCCATCCGATCTGTGAGCACCTAGGCATCTAAAAACCTAAAATTTTATTGTCATTTGCAGTTGACAGGGTCTGTCATGGAATGGGATGCAGTCCAGAGTGGATGGAGTATCTCACAGCTAGTAAGGATGGACTCTCACTGGAGCATTTAATTATCGTAACCACTGCCAGCATAACTCTTGAGATGACAGATAGCACCACACGTATCATTTAGTGTATTGTCGCGTTCCTCTTGCATACCTGCTATACCTTTCTTAAAACAATCTGCCCAATGCCCTCTTTTTAACCACATCATACACTCACAAACCGCAACAGATAAGAAAGGCGTGGATGGAAGGTTGTCCAGCACGCAAACCGCACTGATGTTGCAAGAAGAGGCGTTGCGGAAGAACGAACGAGATCGAAAGCTACTCACGGAAAAAATCAGCCAGTTGGAAAGACAACTGACATCATCGGAAGCAGAACGACAGGAAGAACAGGTAGGTGACCCAAAGGAAGGAAACAGCTAGAGTTTAACCACCATCCTTGTATTGATGATGGGTGGCTTCAGCAATGGGTTGGGTGCACGAGTACATTGCATATGCTCAGTGCGCTTGGTTAGGCGGATCTATGGCAGCTTTGGGTTTGAGATAAAAAGGCTGAGTGGTGTGTGGTAAGTCGATGAACACTTGCATCGCACATACTCAGGCTGGCAGAGGTGTCATAGTTGCTCCGTGGGTTGTAGTGATGCAAGACTTTTCCGTCATTGTTTGATCCCCATGGCACTTGCTGATGAGAGTAACACTACACTAGAATCATATGCCATTGGAAATCCTCTGCTAAACTGTTTCGACTCATACCTAACCGGTCGAACCCAGATAGTTAGAATAGGTTACCAATACTCTACGACAAAGCGAATAAACAGAGGCGTCTTCCAGGGAAGTGTTCTGGGACCAATACCTTTTCCAATCTACTTAAACAACATATACGATCCGATCAAACACGGAAGCCCATTCCTATTTGCCGATGACGTCACATTGGTCTACTTATTTCATTCAGATCAAGCACAAATGTGTTACTGATGAGTAGTGAGGATGTTGGCATAATTCAGCTAATTCGTCATTACCACTCACAATCAGCAGGCTTAGGGTAGTCTGGAAAAGCACCACACGCCGGCGTTTCGACCTTCTGGGTCTCGTCACTGGTTCGCCTCCCAGCGGACTCCTGTCGTTTTCCGCTGGGAGGCGCACCAGTGACGAGACCCAGTAGGTTGAAACGCCGACGTGTGGTGCTTTTCCAGACTAGCCTAAGCCTACTGATTGAGTGGCAGTGATGAATTAGCTGAATTATACCAACATCCTCACTACTCATCAGTAACACATTTGTGCTTGATCTGAATGAAATAAGTAGACCAATGTGACGTCATCGGCAAATAGGAATGGGCTTCCGTGTTTGATCGGATCGTATATGTTGTTTAAGTAGATTGGAAAAGGTATTGGTCCCAGAACACTTCCCTGGAAGACGCCTCTGTTTATTCGCTTTGTCGTAGAGTATTGGTAACCTATTCTAACTATCTGGGTTCGACCGGTTAGGTATGAGTCGAAACAGTTTAGCAGAGGATTTCCAATGGCATATGATTCTAGTGTAGTGTTACTCTCATCAGCAAGTGCCATGGGGATCAAACAATGACGGAAAAGTCTTGCATCACTACAACTCACGGAGCAACTATGACACATCTGCCAGCCTGAGTATGTGCGATGCAAGTGTTCATCGACTTACCACACACCACTCAGCCTTTTTATCTCAAACCCAAAGCTGCCATAGATCCGCCTAACCAAGCGCACTGAGCATATGCAATGTACTCGTGCACCCAACCCATTGCTGAAGCCACCCATCATCAATACAAGGATGGTGGTTAAACTCTAGCTATTTCCTTCCTTTGGGTCACCTACCTGTTCTTCCTGTCGTTCTGCTTCCGATGATGTCAGTTGTCTTTCCAACTGGCTGATTTTTTCCGTGAGTAGCTTTCGATCTCGTTCGTTCTTCCGTAACGCCTCTTCTTGCAACATCAGTGCGGTTTGCGTGCTGGACAACCTTCCATCCACGCCTTTCTTATCTGTTGCGGTTTGTGAGTGTATGATGTGGTTAAAAAGAGGGCATTGGGCAGATTGTTTTAAGAAACGTATATCAGGTATGCAAGAGGAACGCGACGATACACTAAATGATACGTGTGGTGCTATCTGTCATCTCAAGAGTTATGCTGGCAGTGGTTACGATAATTAAATGCTCCAGTGAGAGTCCATCCTTACTAGCTGTGAGATACTCCATCCACTCTGGACTGCATCCCATTCCATGACAGACCCTGTCAACTGCAAATGACAATAAAATTTTAGGTTTTTAGATGCCTAGGTGCTCACAGATCGGATGGGTTCAGCGCTGATCACAAGGAACCCTCTATTTCGTCAACAATATCACAACATGCTTCCCCTTTGATTTAACAAGATGATCGTTACCAAGCCGATGATGTTAAATTCATGGGACCAGCGCCTCAGTGTCGTAGCCTACTTTACCATTGCATGAGTTCTTCAAGGAACGCCATCTCAAATCATACAAATCAAATGTGAGTGGTCCTCACGGCTACTTAAATGTTGCTTCCCCTCATCAATGAATTGTTCTAAAAAGAGATTTCACTGAACTCCCGATTCCACTCTCACCACGCCATAGCTGTTCCGCGGGGACTAAAATGGCCTGAATGAGGTTCATCGTGACTAAACGCGGTTGCGAACGTGTACTGTTGATGTGAACATATATTCCCCGAATGAAAGGGCCACGCCCTGCACTATCCCAGTAATCCAAATTATGTGTACTTTTTCCGATACTCCAAATGTTGAGATATCCGTTCAGTGAGATTTTTGCTTGCTCAGAGGTTATCCGGCTAGATCCTTCTGTGTTAAATCTTTCGAAGGGCAATACTTCGAAACTCAATGGTATTTGAGCTTACGTAAACCTTCAGTGAAACACAGTTGAGGGCAGACACGGGAAGTAGGTTTAAAAAGCGAATACGCGCAAAGAAAGGACACTGTCTTTGAGCGAGGGGTAGCGTGTTCTTTGCACCGCACCCAGCTGCGGAATTTGTTGGATGCAATGCCTGAGATTTTGCAATATTTAGCTCCAAACTAATGGCGGCCGCCAAATATTACAATGCGACTTTTTTAACTTATGATCCCTTTCAAATCGACAACAAATGGAACATACTGCCCGATCACAATAGGTGAGGTACGAAGGCTGGAACGGGTCCAGCACGTAGCTACGCGGCTCATCCCCAGTTTACGGCGTATGTCGTACGAGGACCGAGGTTGGAGACTAGGGCTTTATACCCTGTCACATCGCTGCCTTCTAGTTGATCTCATTATGACGCACCGGATACTCCAACTGACCCACTTCCCTATGTTGCAGCCGCTGCTGCACGTTCGCGCATCAAGCGGCACACGCGGACACCGGTGCAAACTAGAGGTACCGAATTTAATGCACAACGCTCACTCTCTATGCTTCGAGCGTCGAGTGGTGAACTATTGGAACAAATTGCCAGAGACGCTAGTCGAGGAGAAATCGATGTCAAGATGTAAGATTCTTCAACGCCCACTTTGCGGACTAAAGGTGTAGGGAGCGTATCGTACCCGGATAAGATATAGTGCAGCTGCAATGTGCTGCCGCCGCGCAGGAATCAGCAACGTGTTTCCGCCCATGTGTCCGGTCCACCTAAGCTGGGGCAGCACAGTTTTTTTATCTTCTAGCTCTCTATTCTCAGTATTCAGTATTCAGAAAATCATGGGCCCTTATATCTTTCCGATGACATGAGGGTGTCTAGTATTTGTGATAATGAAAACACAGTTTGGCAACATCCTCTAGTTAGAACAGTTCTAAAGGAGTGTATTTGGATTTTGTTACTTTTCGACAAGGCCGTAACTGATAGGCAACTTGGCTACAGTATGCACCCGCGGCTTTGGTTTACAGCCTCAAGTTTGTGGCAATGCTTTATGCCATTGAGCTTAATGGGAACATGGGAAAGTTTCACTTCATTTGTGCAATCCTTCATAATGAAAACCGACCCACCTGCTTCCGCGTCACAAAGGGCCTGTTGAACCTGATGAAGGCGTTTTGACCACAGCTCTGTTTGTTCAGTTTGTTCCTTAAGTCTGGATTGAAGCGAAGTCACTTCGGCTTTGGCATCTTCCAGATCGCGCTTCACATTAGTGTAACGTTGCACGAACTCCTGCAGAGCCATTCGTACGCAATCGGGGTCCAAAGTGTTGTTGGAGGTGAAGCAACTGCCACTTGCTTTCTCGCTCACCGGAAACTTCCAGTCTGCATTTGATCCTGATAATTCATCTGCAAAAGAATAAAGCAGATACGCATATCCAATGTGTTTGCGATTTTCTGGCTGAATTTCTATGACCAGAATCTTTCTACCATTCAGCATATACAACAATAAGCAAGCACTGAGGTGTTTTGTATTACACCGTCCGTTCTGGTTTGTCTCGCGTGAACAGCGTTGCATTTCTTGTACCCTATGCGGATCGTGGGTACTAGACAAAGCCATGTGCTTATCAAAACACTTCCTGATTCTTGTTGATTATTCAACTAGAGTTTGCCGGGAAAGCCAATAATCCTAGACATTGTTTACAGCTTAATGTTTTTAATAAGACAAATGTCTTCAGCATACTACCCGGTATAATATATCCTTGGTGTCACATAACGTTCGGTAGAACTACTGATTTCCACACAAAGAACATGTCCTCCGTGATCTAATCGGCAGCACGTTTTGTAGTGCTGATCGTGTCTAGGTAGTCTATGAAATTACTTCAAAAGGTATATGAGATCTCCACGTTGCATAACTTAGGGTATTCTGATTTTTACATGAAACTCTGCACAAACTAGCTGGGGAGCGGTAGCGCTTCTTTATTTCATTCTGTTGTCGACCATGCAATCGAAACAATCGAGGGAGATCCTGTGTTTGCTGCTTTCTTGGTACGGGAAGTTCTATCGGATAAACAACTGCTATTCTGCATAGACGAAGAAGATCAAGCACATCTCATTTGTTGGCTTCGCTGAATACTGCTGCTGACCTCCCTGAAGGCACACATGTCGGCTTCCCATCAACAGTATGCGAAATACTGCTACATCAATCAGCAAACGGTATGCCGTTCTTAACCTTATCCAAGTTACCACAGTTAGCCATCTTTCAATTTACACACGAAGATCATTGTGCCAACTCTGGTATTCAAGGTACCGAAGACGCTATCCTTGTGGCCTCCAAATAGTAATATATCAACGTATAGGAGGACAACAATCCACTAGTCAAAGAGGGCAGACACAGGGCTTCGATGCGGCAGGTTCTGCTGTATGTGTTGAATCTAAAACCATTATACGCTGAGCACCCTAAGCAACTGGTCATCTGTGTCTACGAATAGTTAGTTCTTCCCAGTTACAGCATCTAGCTGGTGACGAATATTTCTATCAATTTCCTCCTAACAACAAGACAAGACCACTGTGCTCTGCCCAGGATGCCCCGAAGATATGTAGTTAGATGACACTGATCACGTTCGCAGGAGCCACCTATCCCATTTTAGGCTACTTGCCGGGACTGAGTATGCGTGAAGCAGGCGCTGTGTTGAAACCGTACAAAGTTAGAGTAGGGGAAAAGGAAGCAACCGATTTGACGATTTAAACGCACTTGTGCGTACTGGCCTCCTCTGTGAGGGTAGCTGGCGGCATTCCTCAGGTACATAGACACTTCCTTTGAATACCGGATGCGTCGTTAGATCCTTGTTCATACTTTCATGATATTATGGTTAATTATAAGATTTCAAGGTGTTTAAATTTAATTGCTCTATTAATGACACAAGGCTCACGCATATTGAAGATAGTACGCCACAAAAAGAGTAGGAAATCGTGCCCAATTTGAAATCTTTGGAGGCGACTTCGATATGATAAGAAACGGACTGCTGTGCAGTTTAACAGGAGTTATATTTCCTAGCTTGCTAGAGAGAATAGTGTTTCATTGAGGAAAAGAATAAATTTTATGACGGGGTAGATGTCACTTTCCATGCAATTGTTAGAAACTTGCTAACAAATATTGATTGAATGATTTGTTCGCACGTGTTTGTGACACTAGTGTTTGGAAAACAAAGCAGCTGTCACCAAAAACTCGAAGATTAATGACGCGTCAACACTAGACAGAAAGTCGTGTTATGTGTGTAATGAGGATGTATCTGTTATGGTTGCGTAACGCTTGATAAGCTTGTCACTGGGACGGTTGGAGCACGTCTACGGTAACGGCTTGGAACGCTATCAAATCGAACAGATTTGCGCCGGCCTGATGCCCTTAGCTTAGCCCGGGGTGAGACGGAAATTGTGTGAGCGTGAGAATCATCCTAACCGCACGTATTACGGTAGACGCGCGCTAGTGACTTAGATGCGAACGCTGCCCGCTAACAACGCACACAAAATCACGTGACCGACCGACTCCCAACTAAGGTGAAGAGGAAGCAAGACAGGTGGTCCTCTGAAGGCTCTTCTACGATCAACAAAGGGCGAATCACAGCCAATGCAATGGGTCATTAAGTTAGGGAAATATGCTACCAGGACGGGGTGTTGGTTTGCAAAAGAACATCGTCAACAGGTACGCAGTTGGGCCGCGTCTCGGAGTGGCTGAACACTGCTACGTTATGGGGAGGAATTGGGCCCAGCATTCTACAGCCATTATGCAGGAATTTCTGGCGCGTTTTTGCGGGGATATTTGACGGGCCCGCAACAATATCTACCAGCTTAAAGCCCATACTGTGGTTGGTCAATATCATATTGCCTTGACACATACATTCTGTCCTACGCAAAACACTTAACCATCTATGCACGCCAATAATAGAGCATCTTTGGAGCAAAAACGCATCGTTTTGAAGTTTGGTCCAGCCCACAAGTCAGGAATTAAAGCTGTGGATTCTATCTAATTCCTTGGTTTTTTTAATTTTCAACTATCGAGTTACGTGATAAAAACCACTGTTTCGACTAGATCGCAGACGATGAGCCCCTAGGCTTAAAATTGTATTTAACGGGTACCGTTTCCTTTGGGCGGCAGCATTATCAACTCCTCTGTTGAAGGACACCACTGTTCCATAACCCTATTTTCTACGCTTATATCTGCCAAAAATATCACATAATTGCTGGAAACTGCCAAAGCATGGAACTCATGAGCATGTCCAATTAACCATTCAAGTCGGCTTGTGAAACTTCTTAAAAATGCGTTCAGCCACATTTCGTATAAGTATTTTTAGGAGGGGTCTGTCCAGACCGATTTCAATCGATTTGCTTACAATATTTATGTTGACATTGCTTAAACCTGATCTGCGTAAAATATCAAGTAAACGCAACCACTGCGACTAGTCGCAGAACTTACACAACCCTTCAAACCCTTCCAGGAGCCAAAACCATTTTACTACCAATGAAAATATTCACTTAATTTATCTGTGCGCTTGGTGCGCGCGCGTCAGAGACACCAAGCACCCCACACCCCCAGTCCATCCCACTGTGAGTCAGACATGCTAACAAAATCAAAAGTGGGGGATTTCGGTGTGGCTGTCTCTCATCCCTGAACTCCACGACCGATGGTTTCGTCTTAGTTTAGACTCATAAGGTAAAGGTAGCCGAGCTGGGAGTGGGACTCGGCACACAGTTCTTGTCGGCTCTCACCACAATCACTTGGCCATTGAGCTCCGCGAGCAGTACTTGACACGTCAGTTAGTAGTTGATTTTCAAAACCTGAAAAACAAAATCACCAGTGATCATAGTGCTGTAATGAAGTTCGGGCAATCTATATGTTTTAGAGTTTCAGGAAGGCTCGACCAATATTAGTGTGTCGGTGGATAACCATTCCATAGTACTGCGTGTATCAGGAGTCGCTTTTGCGCCGTTAATATCTTCGGAGTTGAGGTGGTTTTCAGTGAGCAAAGGGAAACAAAGTAACTGGAAACTGGACGGGGCAACTTTGGACAACCTTACCTTCTAGGCTGGACTCCACACGATTCGTCCCACTTTTGGATCGAAATTTTACAGGACACGGCTAACAACCGGCAGTAGTTAGAGGTTCGCTGTCGTCTACCAACCGAGCTGCGTTAGAAGTGTGTCCGACGCTCGTTTAGTTGTTTAGACTGACTGAATACGGAGTTGGGCATTGGAATCCGCAAAGGAGCTGTTTCACTGTAACTACCTTACCTCCGCATGATGGCAAGCTGTTTGTGGCCGTGTGTTATTGACAAGACGTAGGCGCCTTGACTTTGAATATTTGTATACGATATTTCAGAGGTAGACTAGGTTCTCTTCTCCATTCTCTATTTTCTTGCATTTATTGGGAAATTTTGCTTACATTACAGTGAAGCATCATCACAAACTACTGGTATGCCGCTGTCGCTGCTGCTGCCGCCGCCGCTGCTGTTGGTGGTGATGTAAAATGCGTTACATCTTGTGTTAAACGCTCAAAGCTTCCTTCCGGCGTTCCTGACGCTTTTTGACATATTTTGGGAGTTATTTTGCGCAGTTTATGATAATGCTAATATCATTATGTTACCACTTTGGTAGGAGTTAGCAGAAGTTCACCCACCAAACATAGTATCTTCAATGAACGGTGTCACATGATGCCGACGTCGTATTACCCGATTCCAACATTCTATTCTATGCACCGGGATATTGCATTGTCAGCATCCGCTGCCCGTGACTTTGTGAACTTAATTATTTAGCAATGCCCAGTAAACCAGCGTGCTGCAGAACATTTCCCGAGATTGTTTTTAATCACGACTTCTGGGAACCAAGGATTCACAATTTGTACTGCAAGGATTGGATAACGAGTATCCAGAGACTAGCAAACCAAATTTACCTGGCTTTTTACACTGTTGCTGAGTGATAGCGGGATTTTTAGGAGCATAACCAGACTTTTCCGGAGATTGAGCATCCAATCGTCGTTGTCTACTGACGGGATGTTGGTCCTGCCGGTATCCAATCAGCCGACGGAGTGAGGTGTGAATCGCAGCAAGCTTGTGATCCAACTCCTTTCGAGCCTGCTCACTCGCTTGCAATCGGGCTTCTAGACAAGAGATTTTCTCTTCCGCTCCGCACAAAGTGGTGCGCAGTTCAGATGCATTCGCACTGACTTGATCTAGTCCGTTCTGCAGTTGATTACGTGCCTCGATCAAGCGGCGTTGCTCACAGCTTGCATGCTCGATGGCCTGTTTAATCTCCTTTTCCCGGCTTGCTGACGTTTCTTTAAGTTCACTTATACGTCGCTCAGCACTGTGAAGCTCCTTTTGGAGCAGCGATCTGGAAACAAATCAAGGGCCGAAATTTAATTTTTGTGGTTCACATATTCACAATCATAATACCATTGGGGGTTAACTTAGTGACAAGCAACTCAACGATTCGTTCAGGTTTGTATTGTTGTTCGCAGCATCCTGGCTGCATCTGAAGTTAGGAACATTTGTTTGAACAGTTAGATATGCTCAATATGTGTTTGTTTGGCCATTACTTCTGTTCATTGAACCAGAGGCACAGTAACCTAAATCATTCGATTTCCTACGCTTATGTATATGCCACCGAAATACCGATAAATTAGATTCGGCTGAAATTACGTTTTCCCCTTTAGCCCTAGCATTGAACCGAAACTGACATCTTTGCCTGCTGTCCGGCTGTTGAGACCACTTAAACTGGTTCATTAGGGTGACAATGCATTTTTACTCTCTCCCTTCCCGGAACTGAATTCGGGACATTACATTTCCGCTGCCTTTTTGTCTGCTTGTATGAAGTTCGTGCTGCTGGCGATGTGGGCTTCAGCCGGCTATCAGCACGATCTTCTGACTCTGAAGTCAATTAGTTGAGCTACGACTTAACTTACTGATGCAAAGCATGCTTCGTGATTCTGTCATGTGGAAATGCTATCAATCACTCAGCGGAGTAACTGCTTACAGAAACGGGCTTTTCCGAGTCAGCTAAAAATACCACTAGCTAGTTTATACCGCTGATATCCATGATGGGTTACGAAATGTGAACAGGGTTTACAGAATTTGGCGTGTACCTTGGACACAACTTACAGTTCACTTCATTCCAAGTTACCGGAGAAGAATCTTGATGAATTTGCTTCTCAGATTAACCAATGATTCATTGACCAATTGGATCCCACAAAAATCACACACTAACATACTGGTCAATTGGTCTCACACTAATCCCTTCTTAACCCCGCGTCTTGTGTGCTGTTAGCAAATTGACACCTTTAACTTTATGTTTGAGTAACGTGGAAACACCACAGCTAACTGTTAGTTTAGTGCTATTATTGATGCTTGTGAAAATGACTCCTGCGAAGTTCATGTGGTCTGCGGCTGCGAGACTCTCACACCGATAGTAGAGTTGTAAAAATCGTTTTATTGACCGGCTTGGACTCTAGTGAGTTTGGCTTTGTCAAATGCACTCTGCCAATACTTAATCAATGACTCCAGTATACATGATTACCATAAGCAGAAATACCAAAATTGCTTGACTCGGGTGGATCGCGGTATGCGGTCAAATTTCTTTGAGTTGGTAGCGCTTCGGGACGCTATACCTTTATGTTTACAAACGTTCTTTTCACCACTTGCAACCAGAAAGCCATCCGCCTGACATTTATTAACAAATCTGTTTCCTCACCCTTACTACCAGAAATGTGAACGTTAGTAATATCCTTTTCTTACTGGCTATCCAAACGACAGAGTGGATTGCTTTCGGATTCTGAACATTTGTTGAACCAATGATGGATCATAGTCGTTATCCCACTGGCGCTACTTCCCATTGCGAAGGTTTGCAATGTAGCATCCAGTGCCCACCGAAGTGAAACTCTGATCCTAGTATTATAATGGTTTGGCTGCGGAAAACTGTGAAAATGCATTCATCCGCTGTATAACGCCCATTCCATCTTGACTTGATTTGTTTATTTACATTGAATAAAAATGCACTGCGTCAATACAGTGTTGCCTGTCTGCCTGAAGAACCCGTGTATATGCTGATCGTGAAGTCGCAAATGTCCGCATTACATCAGCTCTCCCCAAGGTAAGGCAACCATCCTCAAAGCAGTTCACTTGTCATTTGAGCTCACCACTTTTAGACTGCAAACTAATGATATTAAACCCGACATGCCTGCGTAGTGTAAAATTACCATAGGCGCAAATACTCTGCATCTCATTCTTTTGTTGGGCATGTCTGTGATCAGTATTAACCTTAGTGATGAATTTCCAAGATCGATCATCGGGTGGTCAAATGCTGCCTAAGAGTACGCATGGCCGATTTACGACACCAAGTGCATTGACGTTTGTTCAATTTCGTCAACTGGAACTTGTTCAAGGACCTCTTTCATTTGATGAATTGGGAAACATTCTTTCTCTCTTCATGTCCTCAACAAGAAACGGACGCGTGACGTGCGTGCTCCTGGTTCATTTGAATTATTCCTTTCTATCCTCTCTCTATCTGCTCGCAGCGTTGTCACTGTACGCTCATTCGAACCGGATTTACCAACCATACACAGTGATCCATCACACGTGGAATTATCTTCTACGATTAGAGTCCGTGTCATCACTAAGCGTTTTTACTGTCATCCGTGATTAAGCGCAAGCTGATAACTCAATCACATTGAGCCGATTGCATTTCTGTGTGACACCACTCCATAAAGATTTCATGAGGCAGTCCGAAAAGCCTAAGCTTATTCCAATGCGTCGTTTCTGAACGCAGGGGTGAAAGAATATGTTATCCCTCAACCTGGGTTCAACGATGTGTTCAGATTGAGTTAGCAGGTTCCAGTCACTCGCCTTTCCTTGTGACCTTGTCAGCCAGTGCGTCTGCATAACCCATCACACGGACCGCGCGACCACGTCGACCGCTCGTGTGAGCTTGCAACCACTACGCTCGTCTGACCGATGTGCGCCGCTCTCAAAGATGGAAAAGTACAGAAGGCTAACCAACCCACTGGGTCAGGTAACGACAGCACGTTGAATGACAGAAATGTGAATCCGAAAAGGCTCCAATCAAAAGGCGTTTGCGGATTAGGATGGTGTCATCGATTAGTTGAAGTCGGTTTGGCTTGCTCGCACTCTTTGGAATGGTATCATCCGAAATGTGCAAACAAGTCCCAACAACAGGTACGAGAGCAAACTAGCTCACAAGATTCGCTTTGATTCTGTACTGCTTGCTCGACCATCCCACTCGGTAAGTCATTGATTATCCTAGTTCAGAAGTGCGTCCGGTTAACCGCAGAAACCGAGTAGAGCATAAGCGATAAGATTACTTTAATGGAAGCGAGTATGCGCCAGGGAGGCGTAGCGGCCTCTAATAAACGGAATGATGTACAATCCGCTTTCCCTGAACCGCAATCACTTACGTCCCCATCTCCGTTGTCCTCTCCAACTTTGGTAGAACGCCGAGCGAAAACTAACCATACCTACGCGAGTCGAACAGTACTCCTGGCAACGAAAATCAGGCACCACTAGCAACGTCTGATTAAGCAAATTTCACTAGACCTGACATCTAGCATTAACAAAGATGAAGCGACCGAACACTAACCCTCGGTACCTGTAGCTCAAAAGTCTTCGGTCGAGCCAAAGCACCCGGAAGTTCAGTCACTATACAGAGATAGATGCAAAGGTAAGTCGGGAGGCCACCGTTGCGGCCTCTTCTGCTGTAAACACCGTTGCCGCGAATAGAGACACAAACAACAAACAATCAACACTCGTCAGCAGGTCAGGACAAATGAGTACCATACCTAGTAGATCAACGGAAAAGGGATCCAACAATAGTGCCCCGACTGTTGTATGCTCAAATGTCCCTTAATCTACCGTCATCACATTGGGGAATAAGTTATCGGAACACCAAGACCAATGGAAATTTTGCGTGCTGATGAGTGTCAAAACCAAGCCCATAAACTTATTACGAGTCACTCGTCATCCGAACTCGTCACACTACGGCCAAACCAGACTAATCCGAGTAACATTAGAATCCCCACCGACTTATAAAACGTTTTGCTCTTTGCAAGCGCGTTAACACCCGGATCCGGTGGGATACGGATCTAGCTTGATGTCCCTTGGAGCGCGCAACAATCCAAAAGAAGCACAGAAGGGGGACACAGCAAACAAGACCGCCTAAACACTATCATTATATATGACGTGTCGGCACACCTGTCTAAGGATGTTCAAAAGACCGGAAAACACGATTTAAAACAGCGGCCATTCATACGTGAAACACTTTTTTGGATAATATTGTGACGCTTTCGCTCGCCAGGATACCTCTCTCGTCAAATAATAGAGGATGCGGCCCTCGAATTCTAAAACTTGTGGTTTAGCCAGTGCAACAAGCAACGGATGTTTTGGATCGATGGCGAAGAAATCGGAAAATTCTTCCTTCTGAATTTCGGCCAAAGGTCGCAGAAGCTTTGCAAAGTTCAATTATCAAAGCACCTGAAGCAGAAAACCTACCAACGATGACACAGGAGTTTAACTTGACCGCTGCTTTAGTTGACTCTGATGTAGACCTAAAAGATGATTAAGACGCAAGTTAGCTGAAGTAACTTCTAGACGAGGCATCATTATCCTAGAAAATACGAGTAACTGCCGACCTCACATCGGTCGGCATTCTCCTACATTTGAGCCCTTTAGCCCTCTATGAACTCTTAGAGACCCAGAGACTGGCCTGCCCGTATACGAATGCTAAGGATCCTTTTAATAAACTTGCCGAACTGAAAGATTGCCCAGCTTCCGGGTCATATGATGTCATTGGTATCACCGAGACATGGTTGCACACGGGAATGACGGACGCTGAACTTGCGCTACCGGTCATGTCAGTGATCTGGAGCGATAACCTCACAAAAGGAGGAGGGTTAATCCTGTATTATCAAAGCGACTTACAGTGCGAAGCCCTAGAGGATTCATACTCGCAATTTTCTAACTTTCCTTGGTGCAGGTTGCAGTTGAAATGGAAGGGATGTTTACCTTATTGTCTTCGTTTACCGACCCCTAACTCTACACCCGAAACCGACGCCACCTAGCGGCTGCTTTAAGATGCAGTTTACAGCAAAAGTACACTCACATACTTATCATGGGTGATTTAAACGTACATTGTTTAGAAACTCCTGCCACGATCGGAGAACAATTCAAAGCCGATCTACAGGAGTTGTAACCCCTGTTCCTCTTTACATTTCACTTTGCCCACTAAGGTCAGAAGAGATAACAGGCCATCTGTGCTGGCTCTTGTGCTTAACCAAAGAGGAGCATATGATTGAGGTGTTGGTTCTAGACTGCCCGTTGTGTCGCATTGATCACGCAGCGATCAGTTTCAACTTCGTCTGGTATGCGGAATATTGGAATAAGAGGGATGAGACTGTGCGAACCATCACAAGCTACGATCGATTAGCCTAGCTCGTCAACGCTACAACTTGGTCGTTCCTTGCCAAAGAACCCCTGGAAGTCGCCTGGCTCGAGTTCGTCAACAAATTCAGTCAGCAGACTACAGAGGCTTCAGAGATAAGCGTTTTCAATAAGTGTACATCCGTTTTTCGTTAGGAACAGAATTCAAAATTGATGACAGTACGCAAAGCAGCATGGAGAGTGCACAGAGAAACTCCAGCACCAGAAAGTTGGGACAACTACATAGCCCAACGTAACCACTGACTAAACTGCTAAGCGAAGACGAAGCCGTATAGCAAAAGAAGATCACGAAACCCCTTAGTGCTAACCAAAAACTGCTGTACCAACACGTCAATAGCCTACGAAAGGTGAATGAAGGATATTCCTCCACTCAGGACGGCCGATGGCCCAACGAAAACGGTAGTGGAAGCAGCAAACGTGCTGCGGATGAACTATGCCCCCACGTTTTAGTGGGTCTTGCCACCAAGCGATCTTCCAACCTTTGTCGTCTCTCCGCCAAGATTAAACCACATCACTTTTACCGCGGAGGCTGTATTGCAATATCTGACGTCTCTACGCAAACACAGGTCGCCGGGTGTCGATACCATTCGTCCAGAGGCACTGGAAGCAGCAAACCAACGGTCAGGATATTTAGCTAAGTTTTCCAGCGCTGCTTAGACCAGAACCAAGTTCCAGCTGTGTGGAAGCTCGGATTAACAACCACGATTCACAAAAGTTGAAGCAGAACTAATCCCTCCAACTACCGCCCAGTATCCCTACTTCCTATACTTTCCAAATTCATGGAATCCATAGCTGCCGATGCACTGGTGTGTTGCCTAGAAAAGTGTAACATCATCACACCTGAGCAGCACGGATCCGCCAAGAGCAGTCGTGCACAATGAATTTACCAATCGTACGCAATAGTTGGACCGAATCAGTTGACGCTCGAGAAGGTGTTGATGTGATTTACCTGGATTTTTCTAAGGCTTTTGATCGTCCAGACCATCGGATACTTGTCTTCAAGCTCCAGCATTACGAGACCAATGACCCACTTTTAAGCCGGATTGCCAACTTGCTACTTCAACGTAATTAGTGGCCAGAGTTCGGAACTCTTTATCGGACCCCATACAAGTCGAGTGTGTTGTTCCACAACGCTCAGCCCTCGGGACGGACGCGTGCGATAGGGGGTTACGATAGGCGCGCTAGTGACTTAGACGCGAACGCTGGCCAGCTAACGAAGCACACAAAATCTCTTGACCCGACCGACTCCCAAGTAAGACGAAGAGGAAAAAAGACAGGCGGTCCTCTGAAAGCTCTTTTACGACCAACCAAGGGCGAATCACAGTCAATGATATGGGTCATTAAGTTAATGAAAATTGCTACCACGACGAGGTGGTAGTCTGTAAAAGACCATCGTCAAAAGGTGCGCAGTTGAGTTGCGTCTCGGAGTGGCTGAAGGCTACTGCGTTGTGGGGAGGAATTGGGCCTCGCTTTCCACAGCCATTTTGCCGGGGTTTCTGGCCCGTTTTTGGGGGAATATTTGACGGGCCCGCAACAACTTCCTGATGTTTGCTAACGATATCAAGATTTGGCTCAGGATCCAGGCGAACGCCGACCAGCATCTGCTTCAGAGAGACATAGATGCGGTATATTCATGGTCAACACAGAATTTATGGCATTTCAAAGTGTATACATGCAAGGTGCTTTCCATCCGACATCAGAGCGGCTACTCATACCGGCTCAGAACGTAAGTACTGAGACAATCAACGGTCGAGCGTGCCTTTTGTGTCCTGGTACAAGATGACTTGGGTTGCTCCAGTCAATACGAAAAGGCCTTGAAGACTGGAAATCAACACCTCGGGCTGTTGCGACAGGTGTTTGGACAAACAAACAGCTTCATGTTTCGACAAATGCTCAGCGCGTATGTTCGCCTCCGTGTCGAATATGCAATTCAAGTCTGGCATCCATGACTGAAACACGACCTTAATGCACTGGCGCAGCCACGACGTCGGGCATCTAAGAACGTAATTGGAATGCGCAATATTTCATAGAAGGAGAGGCTGCAACGATTGGGGCTGTTCAGTGGAAGCTATCGCAGACTACGAGGCGACCTGCTTATGGCATACTTGATTCTGCGAGACCCACATCATGCGTGCCGCCCTTTACTGCGACTCAGCACCAATACAACACGGAGGGGCCACTAACAGAAACTCACGGAATAATATAGCCATCTGGAGTACCGCAGACTTTTCCATTCGTGGCTGTCACCCGTGAAATGCTCTCCCAGAATCGGTCGTTACACAAACGTGTGTTCACTCTCATTCTAGCCACATTCATGTGCCATATCTAGTGCACTCCATCTTTCGTATCTAGCTTGTGTGCATCGTCTTGTGTCACTACATTGCGGTTTTTGCGCTATTCCAGAAAATTCACAATCAAGGAACTTTCCTGATCACTACCACAGAAATATTTGTGGTCTCAAATGAAATCCAACTACACGTTTTATCTGAGGAATCAGCAACTACAGCTGTGCACCGTTCATCAAAATAGCTCTCGTGCACTTTGTATCCGTAGCACTCAGTCGCTCTGTTTGCCAGGTAAACGCTCTAACCGCTTAAACCTGCACCGCCTTGGTCAGACGCACAGAACATGACGACCGTGAAAATGCAGGCACTTCAGCGCACACGCAACAGGCAGGAAACCATAAATACTTGGGCCTCTCTGGGAATACCATCGACCGAGGCAATGAATTGTGTCGACCAATCGAAAGCCCGTGTTATCGCATGCAGATCGAGAGTAGTTTGTGGCCTTCCTTCATGCCATAAAAATGTACGGATCGGAATCCAGTATAGCAGTTGCCAAGGCAACTTCCATCTCAAATGTTCCAGACTCACAGTGAACCAGTTGAAGCTACACAATAGTAAACCAAATTCACTGTGGTTCTGTTCACTATGTATAGTCATCCCGCTGGTAAAGATTGTACATTAACTATCGCAGAAATACGAAAGACTGGTGGAAATGTTTGAACAAATGAGGAGCACCAACAGCGATTCATTTAAAGAAGGCGTGTCAGAGAGTAAATCCCTGTCATTCCCATCTAATACCATATTAAAACTGAGGAGGAAGACTAGGCAGCGAACTAAAAATGCACCATCTTTGGCATTTAACGCCAATACCACCAGTTGCTCAAATGTGCCTGAAACAACCACCGCCAGCCCGATCGCAATATGCACGGTCAGGGCCTTATTTATCCTCCAAATGATTTCGAAAATTCCGAGGGCCTTTGACACTAGTGGTGCTTGAAACTTGGTTGCTGCCAAAGGCAACCGGAAGCCTAGATCTTCGGCCACTCCCACTGGACCCATAGTAAATGAAGAAGAATAAGCTGTCCAAAAAACAGTCTCCATCGACTGTATACAGACTATCTGATCGCTTGACCTCAACCAGAGTTGCACGTAGTATACCAGCGGTAATCTGCACCAATGTTCCAGAATCGACGTCAGATTCCCTAAAAGGAAAACAACTCGATGACTTGAACCAGTGGAACTCCATATGTGACACTATAGGTGTTGTAACTAAGCCCGTGAATTTGACACGCGTTACCCGTCACCCAAACCCACAACACTACGGTGAACCAGGACTTCCCCGAGTTGTGCAGACTCCTGCTAATGAAGCAGAAGCCTTCCTGTTATCGACAGCTCGCATCCGGAATGGGTCATGTTCCATCCGCCTGTCGGATATTCTGTGAAGCGAGCAAAGACAGGGGAAGCACTGCTTGGACGAAAACCGGAAGGAATTCGTGGGCAGGAGCATCCTTGTACCCAATGTTCCCGAGGCTGGAAGTCACAATGAGCGTGAAGCGACCACTCACGACCAGGAACAATGGTGGTACATTCGCGAGACCCTCTCCATCGAAAACGCCTTAGCTTAATCGATCTGGAGACTGCGTTGATCGCCAAACTACAAGGGATGTGGCCGAGGATTGTGAAAGTCTTCTTTCAATCTCGACAAACGTCCGCAGTGGTAGTGGAGGGATCGTATGCGGGCCGCAGCAGCCTTCCTTTCGAGCACTGGTTCAAAGCAGCATTTGCTAAGCAAATACACGAGAGCAGTCACTTAGTCAGACCACTTACCGACAAGAGTTCGGATAATTTCAAGCAACTAACCAAGGAAACTGGCAAACACACCCCATCTATTACATTCAAAGAGAGAAGCAAAGTAGCAGTGGTAGAATCCATGTATCGGACGCAGATGAGTTAGTCATTCCCCTACTCAAAACGATTAGTTGCCGACCTTTCAACAATCAGTACAACATTTTATCCAAAACACCAATCCCAAGCTTCATGGCTAAAAACAGGGAAACTCGCCTGCATGTACACCAATAAACGAGGTCTCCTCAACAAGCTGGCCAAACTCCGGCCACGACAAGCGTCACATGCCTGGGACATATTCGTTACGGAAACCTGACTACACTCAGAAATTACCGATGCCGAGGTCGCGATAAATGGTATGTCGCTTATCCGAAACGATCTACCTAGCAATATTATTCTACCGCAACGACCTGCAGTGCGAACCGGTGGCCGACCCGGAAACGCTGATCATAGACTCACTGATAACTTCTGCGACTGAGATGTAACGACGCTTGCATTTTGTCTGTTGTTTATTATCCCACAAAGTCCACCCAAGAGATGGACTCCCGCCTGGCATTATCCTTGGGATGGGTCTTACGAGGGCGATACAGTCAAGTTCTCATCTCAGGCGACTTCAATGTTCACGATTCAGAACTTCCGGCTGCTCCCAATGAAAAGTACAAGGCAGACCACCAAGAGCTAATTGCAAGCATTCCGCTCTTTAGCCATGTGAGTTCGCCCACCAGATTCAGACCCGGAAATAAGTCATCTATGCTTGACTAAGTGCTCACGAACGAAGAGCTCAGGATCGCGATACCAAAGATGGGGAGCCCTCTGGGGCAGAGTGATCAGGTAACAATACATTGCGATTTCGTGTGTTATGCGGAGTATCCACACACTGTTGTTTCGAACAATCATCCACTATGACATACTGGCAGAACTTGTGGGAGAGGCCAGCTGGGAGTTTCCTAGCGACTGTTCCATTGGCAGTGCTTTGTTGAATCTTACTGGCAAGTTCACTGACCTCAATGAATCTGCATCTGTCAACAAGCCTCCTCGTTCTGCAAGGCCACAATCATACATTCGGAGTAGAACCCGAAAACACCTGACAGTAAGAGATGTTGCGTGGCATGTGTATAGGGTGAACCCTAGCTTTGACAACTGGATTAACTATGTTGTGCATCATAATCACTGTACCACACTTGTGCGAGAGGACAAATTAGTACACCAGCGGAGTCTAACGGAAAAGTTTTGTGTTAACAAAAAGCTTCTGTACGCACATGTAAGCAGCCTTCGGAATGTGAAACGTAGTGTTTTCCCCCACTAACAGCAACAAATGGATGTGCCCAAACCGCCAAGAATACAATCAACGTTCTAAGGCTACAATGTGCACCAAGTTTCCGACGTACTATTAGCGTTTGTAACATACATCTCCCATTCTCCAAGATGATACTAAGTACACGCGTCACGTTTAGTTCAGCAAAGATTTTGAGGAAACAGCTGTCGTTGCGCACCCATAGTTCCAACGGAGTTCACAATCTTCCCCCGAAAGTGCTGCAGTTGGCAGCTAGAAGGATAGCTGAACCATTAGCGAGGTTTTTCCAAATACGTCTGGAAGAACAGCAGGTCCCTAGCATGGGGAAACAAGGCATCATTACCCCGATTTTTGAAAGTGGTAGCCATTCAGAGCCCGCCAACTATCGCCCAGTGATTCTTCTCCCGGTGCTCTCAAATGTGATGGGATCGATCATAGCTGAGGCTGTACTGAGCTACTTCGAAGGTTCTAACATCATAGTGCAGGAGCAACACGGATTGCGTTAGCATCGGTCACGTACTACCAACCTACTGCTTCCCGGTGGCAGTTGGACCGAGATAGCCGACTGTGGGACCGGCATTGATGTCATCTACCTAGACTAGTCCAAAGCCTTCGCTGCTTAGATCACCGCATTCTTCAAAAGCTGCAAGCATACGGAGTTGGAAACCCTGTTCTTGGATGGATCGGAAACATTCTCTTTCAGCGTCGCTTTCAGGTTCACGTTCGAGATTTATTTTTGATCCAATTGGTGTAGACTGCGGTGTTCCACAAGGGTCGGTGTTGAGGCTGCGGTTACTTTTGTTCTTAACTAAGGACTTTGCAAGTATCAGCAAGTCATATTTCCTGCTTTTATCGAGGGCAGCAAGATATGGCGGGCAAGCCGACTGTCAGGAAGATCACGAAATTTTACAACGAGACTTAAACTGCGCTTTCGAATAGTTAAAGGTAAATCTACTTCCGTTTAATTCGGACAAGGGCGAAACTGTGCTTGTCTACCACAAACCCACGCATACGTATGAGCTTAGAGACGACATGCTGAAATCAGCCTCACAAGTGTGAGACCTAGGGGTGGTAATTCAAGACAACCTCAGCTTTTCGCCGCAGTCCTCGAAGGCCTCCAAAACAGCGAACCAACAAGTTGGTCTGTTACGGAGGGTTTTCGAGGGGTTTGATCCCTTTATCTTTCCCCAAATGCTTAATGCGTATGTGAGGCCCCATGTAGAGTACTGGTTCCAAGCTTGGCCACCCTGGTTAGAACGCGACCTGGTTGCACTGCAGAGCGCACAGCGACGGGCAACGAAAATATGGCGGGTTTGTCCTACCTGCAATACCATAGGCGACTGAGAGCCCTGGGGAATGTACAGCCGAAGATATCGCCGTCTACGGGGTGACCTCATCCTGGTGTTCCAGCTTTTGAAAATCTTCAGTCACGCTTGCCGCCGCCACCTGAAGCTTAGCTACAACACAGCATTGAGGGTCATAAATTGAAACTTGCCACCCAATACAGTCGGCTTGTTTGTCGCCGGAATTATTGTTCCCTTCGAGTTTGTCAACCGCCGGACGTTCTTTCGACTTTTTTCATTTCAGCGCCCAAGCTATCCATTTTTTTAAAAACGACTCGACAATGCTTTACATCATTTACATTACTTGATTTGATTTCTGTTCATTGAGCGCCGACAAGACGCAAACAAACATTATGCTCACCAACCCCACGAAATTGGGGTAGACGGATATGCTTATGTAATAATGTGGATAATATGGTGAGTCCACAGATGTGTTCTTCACTTTTTTGTAATTTCATCGAACTAACGTTATTCCAACAAATCATCCCACGGGACTTGTCAAGCCTTGGATTTTTATGCGTATTTTACCACTGTTCCATTGTCTCTATCCTACATCTGGAGTTTACCATGGATTTACTTGATGTTAACTGTGGGTGCCGTGAATCTAAGCGAATTGCAGACTAGAGCGGAGCAAACGATAAGTCCTTATTTTCATTTTTAAAATACTAACGGTTTTACTACTACTATTATTATTATTATTATTATTATTATTGTTATTATTATTATTTCGATATCCACACCAACTATCCAACAGGACTTGTAAAGCAATGCTTCTTAACCCGTATAAATTCATTGTTCATTGTCATCGATTCAGCGGAGCCGCTAAAACATGCCCGCGAAACTAGACATACATCTAACCACAACATAGTTAAGGCACTAAGCAAGCTTCATAAGATACGGCGGAATATCAGGTTAACTGCTGCCTTTGCGTTATTGTTCCAGCAGTACAAGTTCACCGAAGAACTGAGGCATCAACATGATTGAACTCTCATCCTAAAAGGGTATAAAGCTCTGAACGGTCCTAAGAAAACAAGTGAACTATCTAAGCGATTCCGTGCCCGTGGTCCGCGTAGCAGCAACGTTTTTAATTTTATCACCACGTCTGCTGGAACATACTTCAATGCACCAGGTGATACTTGCCAAGCTTTCAATGCTTATTTTGCCGAATCAATGGTTAATGAATTATCAGACAACAGCATTTATTACGCCTCACAACGGTGATAGTCCATACAAGGGTGGAATCCACTATAGCGAAAATCGCTGCTCAACTCTCTCACGCTCCTAGACTTGCCCAGAGCCTGATGGCATCCATCCCTGTTTAACAAAAAGCAGTGATAGTGGCTTGCCTCTGCTTTTGCTCAACATCTTTACCCTATATTTCAACAACGAAGTATATTTTACTCAATAGAAGAGTTCTGTCGTTATCACGCAACTCAAAAATGGAGCCGCTCACGAGATTAAAAGATTTTGTTCCATCAATCATACACCCGTCGTATCTGGGATAATGGAGAGAATGGTGATAAATTGGTTATCTTATTGAACAAAGTCAACCTCATCAGCATTTCGCAGATGGCTGTATCCAAGATCCATCCTACGTAATATGCCAGACGGACTGCTTAAACTACACAACGGCTGCCATAGACAATGAAAGCTATGTGGTAATCTTCTTCCCAGATGTGCAGAATGCCTTTGATAGAGTACCTCATCGAAGGTTACTCAACAAATTGAAGGGTATAGGCATTGGAGAGCCGATGTTTTCTTGACTGTCTTCATATGTAATTGACAGACAACAGGTGGCACGCATCAGCAACCATTTCTCTAAGCCGAAATCAGTCACTAGTGGAGTAAATCAAGGAAGTGTTCTTGGTCCACTACTTTTTCTCATAGATGTTAAAGACGTATTACATAGAATAAGACATGGTGCTGATATTCTATTCGCTGATAACATTAAGGTTGTGTACTCACAGGAACATGCAAATACCCAGGTAGCCGTACGTCTCATTCAGGATAACCCTAGCTGCACTTCAGTCCTGGTGCCAACTGTAGCAGATGTCACTTGCTGTGGACAAGTATACTATTTTGTCACACAACTGCCAAATACCGCCGGACAGTCTATTACTTCAAGGTACATCCATCTCACAACGTTGGGACAGTTCACGACTTGGGCGTGCTATATTTGTTTACTTTAAAATTTTCGAAACATTTTGACTTCAAGTTTCGTAGGTCATGAAGACCATCGGATGCATCTAATTTTTATCTCACGGGATCTCGAAACTGACTTTACAAAAGATTTATATATTGCTTTGTATGGAATACTGCTCATTTGTTCAATAGAATTTGCGAAACTCTGACCAGTATGTTCATGAAAAAGTTCATGAACAAGCTAAGTCGAGATTTTTCAAGGATGACATACAGAAAGCATTGTGTTAAGCTTGGATTTGACCCAGTCTGACTTCGGAGAATAATGCTGAACCTGTGTTTGCTTCACAAAATCGTAAACCATCAAATGTATAGTTTTGATGACGGCGTTCATGTCTTTAAACAACAGCGACCCAATACACACTAAAGAGTTAAAGGTCACAATTCCAAAAGTTGCTTCGAGAATCAGAGAACTTTTTTCTAGTCCACTACTTAAAGACTTGGAACAAACTTCCAAGTGATCTCAGAACGTTCTGTACACTGCTAATTTTTAAGCTTGCGATTAGTAGGCAGTTAAATGTACAAAACGCAGTTGATCTGCTCGGGACATCATAACCCCTGCATAACGCAGTCGAGAACGGTATCGATGGCGCCTGACTAAATTACGAACAACACACAGGTAACTCTTGGATCACAGCCCCTTTCATTTTATTTCATTTTGCTTCCCG
>OX104065.1:115669422-115756493 GCA_944474145.2 Dicrocoelium dendriticum
CACACAGACTGTGAGCCGAGAAACGGAACATCGAAGTAAACCTTCTTCGCTTTTGTAACACTCAAGGCCGTAAAATGTTTGGGTTTGGGGATGCTGGGATTTTTATCAATCTGCTGGCAGATTGATCTTCTCCATACATTCTTTAGCCTACCTGTCAAAGTTCTTCAATTAGTAAGATTTTCTTTCCGTTTCATCTGGTGAACGTAGTGGCATCCGTCACAGCTTCCTAAGGGGAGGCTAGTGGCCTGAGCACTTTCATAACCTTTTGGGTTATGTTACATTCCGGTAGCACTAATCCTAACATTCGTGGCCTTTTGCTGTCGTCCAGCCTAGGTAGACAAGCAATATGAGCGTCATTCCATTCTTTATTATGTTTCGTAGAAGCTCAAGACTGTTGTTCGCTGTTTCATCCCAACTCTACTGAGAACCACCATCGTTTTGCTGCTACTGCTTTGAAAGTGAGTTGTCTCACGTAAGTTCTGGAAATGTTTCTGGGGAGATCAGCGGTAAAATCTTTGCAAATACTAAACAAACGAAGATGAGCTCCTGACGTTCGAACCAACCATGTTTCTTCGAAGTGTCTGCGGAACTCCTTCAGCTCTTGGGTCAACTCAGCCTTCGCCTTCTCTTGCTCTTCTCGCCTGGTCTCAAATTCACGCTTGGAATGATCCAGCTCCCTTTCCAGTGACTTCACTTGATTATGGGCAAACATGAGTCGCTCGTTAATTGTGACACGCTCATTTTCGCAAGCCGATAAAAGAGCTTGTTTTTCAGCCTCGTTGGCCAGAATAGCTTCATCTCGCTCTCGTTGAATGTTCAAAATCTGTGATAAGGATATATGAAAATAGGCGTATGTCATCTGGACAGCATTCCAATGAATCAAAAGCACACATAAACAGCGTTTCGGTCAGTGTGAAGAACAAAGTGTGTGTGCTTAGATATGTAAATTAGTTATGGTAGAAATGCAAAGATATGTCCGGTAGTGTAAATGAACCAATCTTGTTTCAGTTTTCAAGTTCAAGCTCAGTTGGGACCGGAACGAGAACAAAGCTTTTAGGACCGGTTCTTTTGAACAATGAACGATGACCAATAATTCATCACGGACAAAATGACAATTGCTTGACTAGTACCGTATAATGGCTGGGGTGAAAACTCCAATAACACACATATGTTCGTTGTCTGGTTAATCTACTGTCGAGTAAATGCGCCGCTGAATTTCAGTAGTGTCAACGGAGAACCGACTACAAATAACAAGACCACCTGGGCGCTGTAGTACTCCGAAAGAAAATTGATAAGAAAAGTTCACCTTCATGTACCGCCTCCTTAGGTCTGTGTGACATATAAATCCGGTTGCATGATCATTATATACCAAAGTTGCACAGCTTAGGAAACGTAGGGATGGTGGTCAAGATCAGCATCCAATCCTTTTTTGGAAATGTTCAAGGTGTGGGAGAAGACAGCTGTGTTTGAGACAGAGTTCCAGGATTGCCAAACACGAAGAGAAAAATAATTCCGTCGGCATTCTAGACAGCTAAATAAGGTTCAAGCAGTCACCTCCGAGGATTATGTTCTAGCTGACTTTCAGCAAGTGAGCGTCATTCGGTATCGTCGGCACGTAGCTTAGAGGTAACGAGCTTGTCTCGTAATCTTACAGCGCGGATTCGAATGTGCATAGGGGTGGGCGTCCTCACGGTATGCTCAGCACGGGTGCGACTGCTGGTGGCTGCGCAACAGCAAAACGCCGTTACGGCATACAGCTGACACATTAGTATTATTTGCAATAATATGAGATCGCCGCGAAGCCTTCGGTAGCGTCCGTTGAAAACTCTCAGTGGCTTCTTCCTTTGCTTGTAGGACAAATTACGTACATCCCTGGCGTTCTTTGTGATCCTGCATTGTGGCGTCTTTAGCATCTCTCGGTCGCGCTTCAGATTAGATTGCGTATTAAATGGGATAGCGTGGTATAAACGTCAATCTTGGATTTCGACTGTCCAAGTCGGAACGGACGAGCTCTTTCAACCGTTGGTTCCCACGCGCAGAGTAGCCATGACGATTCGTATTGGAACGGCTTGTGAACTTAGCCAGCAGACGTGAACTGGTAGCTGTGAAGATAGACGGAACGCGCAAACACCGCACAACTGTTCCTAGACCCACAGAAAGAAGGCTGACCAATAGTGAGAGTGCATTTACTAACTGAACCAAGGCAACCGTGCTTTCTACACCTTCAGATTTATTGTTCACTAAAACAGTACTAAACAGTACTAAACTATAAGTAAAGGCGTACGTTGGTTGCCACAGGAGTTGCAATGCGACGGTCCTATCTCAGAGCACAGCTGGGGCAGGGTCGATGCTGTTAAGTCATTGGACATATCCCAGTTTTTTAGTGTGCTCGGTAGCTAAGGCACTGACATGAACATAGGTCAAGAGGCAGACTGCTGACTTCAGGAGAGTCCGGGAGATAAGATGGTGGGACTGCAACGAGTTCAGTGGAAATTGTGCGGGATATGATGTCCGCGTTCGCCCTGATGCCAACTCCGTTGTGATCTGCGCAGATAAGTGGACCCTTGGTGGCAGTTTCTGTAGGAGGAGCACCGCTTTCAACAGAGTAGCTTAGATCTACGCATAGCGACCGTATTGTTTGGGTCCGATAGTATACTGATGCTAGTGAACCGTGAGTTGACAGGGCTGTGCCAGCCCTGCACGTAAGAATTGCGCATCCTTGGGAAAATAATTAGATCAAAATTCCCGAATAGCCTCCGCGGTTGGCTGACGTGCTGGTTGCTTCGATTCACAGCTGACTCAGACTGTTCGGAACACAAGGTCGCTTTGTATCAGCACAACAAGCTCGCGTTCCTAGGAAGCAGTTTGCAATATGTGTGACTCAAGCCAATGCAAAACGAAACGATGGAATAATAGGGATAAAAAAAGCCAAAGCTTGACAAGTCCCACTGGATGGTTGCGGGACTAACGATAGTACAAGAAAAGTACACAAAAGTGAAATCAATATAAAAAGTAACCACTCCTAGTTAAACAAATAAATAAAATAGTATATTCCTCCGTGATTCGAGGTGCAGTCCAACTATGTGGTTTCAAATGTTATGGGCGTAGCTTCTAGTGAACGGAAGTCATAACCTTCGGAGGCTAGCCACAGTCAGCTGCTAAGGTAGTAACCAGTGTGGTAGTGGAAGTTAGGTCGTGCTATACCCCAGTTAACTTGCAAATTGTGTGGCCTCGTCGACTTCTCCCATGGCTTAGTGGCTTAGACTGATAGCTAGTTGGCGTCTGCCACTAGTGGTCATGGGTTCGACCCCCGTAAGGGGACTGAGGGAATGCGCACCACTGACAAGCTTCAATAGGGCGAAAAGCGTCTGGTGCTTTTCCGGACGTTGTGCTATGTAGCTTGTGAGCAGCTAGGAAGAAAACCTTACAAGTATAATTAAAATAATCATCCTACTCATTAGTAATATAAAATATAGCCCCTCCTAGTTTCAACTGCTTTGGAGGTAGCGTCTAGCGAGGGGTATTCATTACCTTCGGAGGCTAGCCACTGTCATCTGCTAAGATAGTAACCTGCGTGGCAGTAGAAGATAGGTCGTGCTCTATCCCAGTTCTCTTGTAAATTGTCTAGCCCAGCCGACCTACCCGATGGCTCAGTGGCTTAAGTGCTGGTTAGTTGGCATCTACCGTTAGTGGTCGTGGGTTCGATCTCCAGTAGGAGACCAAGAGAAGGCGTACCACTGATGAGCCCCAGTAGGGCGAAACCCGTTTCATGCTTTTCAGGACTAGGCTGTGCTATGTAGCTTGGGAGCAGCTGGGACGAAAACATTACAGTAACACTTAAAATATCCCTCCTACAAATTAGACAAAATGAATCTATGGACTCACCACATTATCAACGTCCATGCACAGGTATATTCGTATACAACGAATTTTGGTGGTTTGTGAGCATAATGATTGCCTGCGTCATGTCGTCACTCAATGAACGGAAATCAGACCAAGTATTGCAGCTAGCGTAAAGCAACGATCAGTCAGTTTATGAATTGGCTATCTTAGGCGTATTAATGAAAATATTCGTAAGAGCGATCCACGGTTGACAACTAAGAAATTAATTCCGGCGGCACTTCAGCCCACTGTATTACCTGGACAGTTTCATCCGTTGACCCTACAATTCTGTGTTACGGCTAAGTTCAAGATCCACTTTGGCTTACCCAGCCGGGTCTTACCTTGAGCTATGACAAAAACATTGATTCCTCTGTGTTTCGCTCGGTTTTCTTTTTATGAGAGCTGTAACATCTTTAGATTCCCACGGTGTTTGGTGGTTTTTTCACTATTCGTAGACTGATGCATATATGATTGGCGGCATCCGGTTCCGGATGTGCATGTCACTGTGGCCAGCCACAGGAAGTCTGTGCCTACACAGCGACCATGGGTGGCTTGCGCTGCACCACACACAACTCCATCCACACCCCATATCCAGTGTAAATCCGAAGGAAAAAGACCGGGAGGCAAGCGGATGGGAGGCACGTTTCATCAGCGGAGCAGGCCCACACTCATTCACAGGCAAACACAAGCACATTGTATTGGGGAATCAATCGCACACAAGACGGTAGCTGATCCTTAGTCCGCTCCACACTGAGTGCATGGAACCACTGTTCGAGCCTAGTACGGCCACAAGGAGGGTGCATCCGGTCCCCTCCAGCAACGACCAACTGTTTCCGAGAGCCAGCATAGACGAGTTAATGGTTAATAGACAGGTAGACCCCTTGTCAACATGCGCATCGAGCGCAGCCACACTAGGGATATCAAGCAACTGCCAATCACTTGAAACGACGATATCAGATAAGATTAATCCAATAATGCATACAGCTACGGTGACATAAGTCTTCACTAAATGAGCATATGAAAGAAAATGGTTGTCCCCAAATCCGTAAAAGGTTCAAGACGTCGGAAAATATATTTTAAGAAAATGCCACGTACGCGCAAATATTATCGAGGTTAATTACAGTTAGCTTAAGCGACGTGTTCAAGTTTATAGAAGATAGTTCAGGTAGACATTAATACGAGATAAAAAGCATTCGAACAATATAACAAACCCACCAGTTGAAATACAGTTATCAAGCATGCAAGCAAACGGTTAGTAAATCGAATGCAGCGTACATACAAACGCTACGCCGGTTCTGTCTGTATTCTCAGCTGGGCCATCGTTGTTTTGGTGGTGGTCCCGGAATGCTTCGCTCATGGTTCACTAGGATTACCTGACTAAGGCACTGGCGACCGCATGTGCTACAGCATCATGCGCTCGATGTCGATGTAGTACAACGAATCGGCGCCTGTCCCTTCCGCAATTGCCGCTACTTCTCTGCAGGCAAGAGGGCTTGCTCGTGCACTTCGGCAACTGCCTTCGTGGTCAGAGCGCGCCATGCTGCATCGGTCGTCACGCATTGGCCTTAACAAAAGGCTCGCCTTTTCTGCACATACTCTTCCCATCCCCGTTTCACCTAACCCACAACTTCCTCCAATCCAGGACATCACCTCCCATACGGTTGCCCACGAATGCAATCGTATCCCCGCGCGCAAAGCGCTCAACATCGGGGGCACGAACGTGCGCACACTACTGCACCGGGCTCGAATGAGCGCCGTGAGCGACACATTGCACTGGTAGCCAAGGAACTGGCGCGCCGCAACATCGATATTGCGGCGCTCAGGCAGACCCGACTCGCTGTGCAAGATAATAGCATAAATATGGTGCAAGCTATACGTATTACTTGGTGAGAAACTCCACCACAGCACCACGAGAACATGGGGCCCGATTTGCACTGTCCGGTCGCCTAAATGGTCAGCTGGTGGGTGAACCAACAGGCATCAGCACGCGACTGATGACTGCTCGCCTACGACTCGAAAGTGCTAAGTTTGCCACTTTTATCGGGACGGAGGGTATGACCATATGTTCTCCTGATGACACGCGTGGTCAATTCTGCACTCACTTATCCTCGGTGATATGATTTGTGCCGAGCAGCGACCAACTATTTCTGCTGGGTGATTTCAACGCGCGCGTTAGACGTGAGGCATCGATATAGACAGATATCATCGGTCCTCATGGCATTAGTTCAGCGAACGCTAACGGTGACGGGCTGCTCTCACTGTGTGCCGCTTACGGCCTGACGATCACGAACTCGGTTTGCGCTGAGTGCGAATGATATAGCAACTTGGACGCACCCACGGAGTGGTCACGCTCACCTGCTCGACTGTCATCGTACGTCAGCGTGATATGCGTGAAGTGCGCATGACACGTGTATTGCGTGGAGCTGAGTGTGGCACTGATCACAAATTGGTGCGGACCAAACCGGATATATATTTTCTGCAATCCACTTATAGCATTCCTGCCATGAACAGGCATAACTTTACCTCTCCATCGGTACTGTGGGGAAACGTATTATGTTGGCGAAGGAGATGGCTTCACGCCTGCGTGATGTGAAATGTATAGCCACAATGGGCGACCTGTGGCAACACATTTGCGATCAGGTGACAGCTGCTTCCGGGAGACGATCGGGACTGCAAACTGTAAGCGGCCTGATTGGTTTGATTGGAAAATTGCGAAGATTGGCGCATTGGCGTCGGAGAAAAATGCAGCATTTGCTGCACATTTGTCGGACCCCAGTAACTTGGGGAAGAAGAGAAAGTTTGGGCGGATTCGACGACGACTGACTCGAGAGCTCCGTCGCATTAGAAATGCATGGTGCACGAAGAAGGCGAAGTAGATGGAGGCTACTCAGAACGCCGCCAACACAAGGAGTACTTCAACTCCTTGTAAGTGGTGTATGGACCGAGGTTGGAGCCGCTGAGGACGCTAATCGATGGTAGCTTAGGCGCTGTCTGCACAGAGACTGCAGACATAATGCAGATCTAGCGAAACCACTTTGATCGTCTCTTGGACAACCGTTCGGAGTTTGACTAGCTTACACTGAATGGTCTGAAGCAGCACTAGGTGAAGATGAGTCTGGCAGACACGCCGACACTGGATGAGACGAAGAGAGCACATATTCAGCTGCGAAACGGCAAGTGTGCCGGTGCCGACGGGATCCCGCGTGAAGTATTGAAACACGGCGGAACCGCGTTGGCGACTGCACTGCACCACTTGGTGCAACGTGTGTGGATTGAGGTGGAGGTGCCTTATTTGCTGAAGGATGCTCGAGCTACCACTGTACAAGGGCAAAGGAAGCAAGTAATACTGCATGAATTATCGTGGCATGAACTTGTTGAGTTGTGTGGGCAAGGTGATTGCCCGTAACCTTCTCAACCGCATCATCAGTCAGGTTGTGGAACCGAACTTGGCAGGAGAGCAGTGTGGATTCCGTTCGGGTCGTTGCACCATGCATCCCGTATTTGCAGCTAGTCAGTTGCAATGGGAGTTCAGAGAACAACAGTAACCGTCGTACTCACTGTTTGTTGATTTTACCAAAGCATTTGATACCATGAACCGCAAGGCATTGTGGTTGATGTTTGGTAAGTTTGGTTGTCCGAGTAAGTTTGTAATTTTAATTGAATGTCTGTACAGTGGTACGCGGCGTGGGTGCAGCGGAGTGGTTAGACCTCGGATGACTTTGCAGTTGTCTCCGGTGTGAAGCAACGTTGTGTCTTAGCTCTTGTCCTGTTTTATATTCATCTTCATGCAATGATGTATTGTGCTTTTGATACCGCTTGTGCTTACGGTGTTCGTGTAAAGCACCGTATTGATGGTGGGTTGCTGAACCTCCGTCATTTCGGTGCGAGATTCCTAGTCTGTGAGACCACTATCCGTATGTTGCTGTTTGCTGACGACTGTGCGTTGTTCGCACACAGCGCGGATGAGTTGCAGCACATGACTAGTACTCTGGCTTTGACAGAGGCCAAATTCGGGCTCACTATCAACACAAGCAAAACGGTCTATCTCAGGCTTCACCGGAAGTGCACTCTGCAATGGCGTCGCGAATCAGCATCGATGATGAAGAGTTGGAAACAATCTCCCGCTTCTGCTACCTTGGGAGTGGGATGTCGAATGACCAGGAGCTACATAGTGAGCTTCGTATCCGCGTATCGAAGGCAGCGGCGGCATTCGGGAAGCTTGAGTACCAAATGTGGAACAACCACCACCTTGCAGTCAGCAGGAAGTTGATAGTCTACTAATCCATGGTGATGTCCATTCTTCTATACGGCAGTGAAACGTGGAAAATGTACCGGCTAGATGTGAGATATCTCGAGCAGATCCCTCAATTGTGTTTGCGATGGATTCTGCTCATCTGTTGATGCGACAGAGTTGAGGACACGGAAGTGTTGCGCCGAATTTAACTGTATTCAGTGGACTGCATACTATTGCTGAGACACTTGAGGTGGCTCGGTCGTGTGTGGTGTATGGATTCGACGCGGATACCGAAGCAGCTATTATACGGTCAACTGAGTTTTGGGAAGCCTCATGTGTGGAAAACGAATCTTCCTTACCAGGGCATGGTCAAAGTAAGCCTCCCACGTTCTAATCTTGATTGCAGGTCATTGGAATCGAAGGCGGTTGATCAGCGTGCATGGCGCGATCTAATCACGAAAGCAGTTGCTGAGGTGCAGGAGAAATCCCTCATGCATGCAGAGAAGAAGCGGCAAGTGCGGAAGCGGCAAGCACCGATGAATTGTACTCCATCGACATCGAGTGCATTGTGTGTAGAACATGCGGTCGCGAGCGCCTTAGTCAGGCAGGCCTAGTGAGCCATGAGAGAGGTCACTCGGGACCACTGCAGAAGCGACGACGGGTCCCGCAGTGAACTAGGCAGCAACGGCTCAGCTTTTGTAGGCACGCTGAATTCGATTTACTAACCGCGTGCTTGCATGCTAAGTCTATTAATTTCAGGTGGTGGGTTTTCGGTTCTCTCCTAATGCCTTTCTTTCTCATATAAATGTCTAGTGGGCCATGCGCTGTGCCTTTTGGGGCCACTTCAGAAGCGACGATGTGTCCTGCAGAGAATTACGACGAGCGGGCGTAGCGTTTGTAGGCACGCTGAATTCCATTTAATAACCGCGTGCTTGCATGCTAAGTCTCTTTATTTCAGGTGGTGGGTTTACAATTTTTACCTTAATGCTTTTCTTTCGCATATAAATATCCCCTGTACTCTATTCCAGTAACTTGCACATATCGCTTCAGCCAATTGTATTCGATTTCCATAAAATTTTTGTGCTCGTGGCATTCCGTGAACTATACTTCCTGACCTCGTGCACTTAGCTAGGATTTGTTTATAAACAACTTATTACATAGGCTATTTACTTAAGGTTTATGTCACCGTTTCCTTATGCATCAATCGTGTTTTTCTCCTTTTCTTTCTCTCTTTCTATCTCAAGTGTTTGGCTGTGGTTTGATATCCCCGGTGTGGCTGCGCTTGATGTGCATGTTGACAAGGTGCCTACCTGTCTATTACCCACTAAATCGTCCATACTGGCTCCAGGAGACAGTTGGTCGTTGCTGGGGGGACGGGGTGCACGGTCCTTGTGGCCGTGCTATGCTCGAAGTGTGGTTGCATGCACTCAGTGTTGAGCGGACTACGGTCCAGCCACCTCCTTGTGTGCGCTTGATTTCCCATTTACATCGTGCATGTGTTTGTCTGTGAATGAGTGTGGGCCGGCTCCGTTGATGAAACGTGGCTCCCATTCACATGCCTCCCGGTCTAATTTCAACGTGTTTACACTTGATATGGGGTGTGTGGATGGAGCTGTGGGTGGTGCAGCGCAAACCATCCATGGTCCCTCTGCATTCGCAGACGTCCTGTGGCTGCTCACTGTGACAGGCAACTCCGAAACTTGGTGCCGCTAACCATGTGTGTTTATATGTACCATAACAACTGTTGTACGGTCCGCTCAGTATTGATATGCGGCATCTGGGGAAACCAAAATTACCTTACCATTACATGATCATTTTGAACCTCTCACTTTCTAAGCTTTATTGCAGGTCATGGGAATTGAAGTGGAATGTAGGCAATGGGTTACATACTTTTGCTGAAACAACTTTGGTGGTTGATATGTAGCTGACAGTCAAGCTGAGCTGACTGACTTGCTAGCCTGTTGACATATAGCATACGAAGTCTCCGTTGATGATTTCCTCCGAGTTGCATGCAAATGTTGTCACAGGCTAGTGCGTAATCTGAATCGAGGTAGGTAGACCAAACTGATCTGATATTTTGTGCTGCCAAGCCACTTGTAACTGATTGCAATATGGTCTATTTTGAACCAAGCCTGCGCCGGTGAAGGTGGATGTCAGATAGCAGATCGTCTCATCGAGTGCCTGAAGTTTGTAGTTGCGAGAAATAGACTGTTTTTTCGCAAAAATTGAGAAGCCTGGTTCCGTTATCCGAACGACTCTCGTTCAGTGCATGCTGACCCCCAGGTGATATTCACTTGTTAACAGTCGACCTACACGTACCTTTAAGTCTGCGGCGAACACCTTCGACTTGACGTCTTTACATAATAGCTGTTGAAGCTGATGGTAAAAATGTTCGTGTTCAGTCCAGTGCTACAATCACTTGGCAAGTAAGCAGAAATTACCGACAGGATTCGCCTTCCAGCGCGGATGTCTGTTAATCTTACATGAGCCTTGGAAGCGAACTGCGCATAGTCGGCTGTTAACTGTGAACCAATCAATGTGTGCAGCCTCGGCTTTGTTACTTAACGCCACGTCAATACAGGCCAAGCCAGCGAATGCAGCTTCTGCGTCTCAAAATAAACGTTAATGGTATGTGGCTCCCTGGCTGGTCAAAGATTTTAACTTGAGCACAATACTTGGGTCCTGCAATCGCTTTTCGGGAACGCAGCATATATCAATGGCTAGGAAATTCATATTACACGCAGGCCCAGTCTGTTGCCCGATCTGCATAACTGTTCGGACAATGAAGGTTACCTGCCGGAACGAAGATCGTTGTCTAAGAATAGCCTTAGGCAAGACATCACGGGCAGCAGTGTAATTACTAGCGGGACCAAACTCGAGGGAAACGGTGATTAGTAACAGAAAAATGATTGGCGTGTGATAAAGATCGAAAGGTTTAAGCAGCGATGGATGCAGGGTGGAGAGAATGCAAAAGCGCCATGTAATCCATGGTTTTTGCAGTGGGCGCGGTACTACCTGGCTTCCCAAGGTCGAGATAAGAAACACAACCCCGAGCCTTTGGCTCATTAACCTACCCGCAAGGCAGCGGGAAAATTCAGCATATCGCTCCCTTTAGCAGCCAAAGACCGATTTCTCGGTTCATATGCCTTTCGATTGGGAAGATTGCAAACAAGACCCAATCTTCCCCAGCGTGACAGCATTCGGCAACCGGAATACAATACTCCACCGGATTGAAGCAAGGGACAGTGAATTTATTTGGTTGCGAGTCACGTGCGCCACATAGAGGTGTTTTTGAACGGACACGTAAGGCTTTTTATAGGGAGAATGCTTGCCAGGCGAAAACGCACCACGTCCTGGAACAATACCACCGAACTATTCGCTGGAACGGGTATATTTTGAACCACCCAGTTGGCACCACGAGGAGGTTGTTCGTCACGCCAGCCACCGAGGGCTGAGACCATTTTTCAATTGCCAGTCGGGGAAGAAGCTGGGTGCTCCTCCCGTAAGGATTCATAGAGAGATGACAGCGAACCAAGGCATGATCAAAGTCGACGCAGGTATCCAGAACGTGAGTCAATCCAGGATGGAACCACGCCACATGAAACTAATTCCAATGTGGTCAGTTTGGGTCAATTCCTAGGCAACCACAGGAAACTCTAGAGTGGCACTTCGGCGCCCACCTGGTTCTATAAGCTATGGTACCAAGGAACAACTGGTGCTCCGCACACAGTTGCAACAGACGTTCGCCGTTGTCCGCCACCTTCGTAGTTAAACTCATACTTACCACCTAGCTGAGCTGCTAATGAGCTCATACGCTCCACTTATGTGTTCGTCTACCTTGCAAGTGTTGTTCTATGATATATGAACTAATAACAGTGCGTAGTAACTCGTTCAGTTAGTAATGGAATGCGCCCTTGACAGCATCGGCACTGCAGTCGGTGGGAGCATCAGCGCAAATATCAAACAAGCACTGTTTTCTACTACTTGGTCTATGTCCTCAAAGGGGTTGCTCAGCAACGGATGTTCACCCTAATCCAATCAACGAACGATAGTTCAGCTTTGGGGTTGAGACTGACACCTACCCCAGCTTGACTCGTGAGTGCTGCAACGGCGTCGCCGGATGAGGGCAACCAATAACGAGAGGATAAGCCGGTTGCAGTTGATTCAAAATTCCATTAGGGCCATTGATCCTAGTTTCGGACACACAGCACATGTCAATACGTAGTGAACTCAGCCTGCGTGCGAGTGCAGCCTGTTGACATATCTGTCTTATAGTGGGAACGTTGAACGCCGTCAGGGAAACGGGAGAGTTGGATCCTACAAGGGCGGTTGTCGATAGGCCTCCGTTTGTGTTGCGGTAAGATGGCGGCATATGGTTCTACTCCAGTGGCACTTTGGTTGCTGTAAGTTATACGGTGAATTATGGAAGGAAGATTAGCAATGAGGGTCGTGATGGGAGTAATTGAAGCAGGTGGAAAAGAAAGAAGGGAGTTGCTAGCATTATCCTATTTACGCTTATCCGCCCCGCTGTATGCATGAGATAAGGCGACCCTTGATAATCTGCGCGACTGCCGCTGCAGGATGTAGTTAGATTTTGGGGAAAGTGTCATGGTTGTATGTGGGTTAAGATACTTCCATTGCAAGTGGACCTTGACAGGAGGACGATTAGGGTCTTTTACCAAAGCCTTTGGTTCAAAAACCTGTCCGCGAGACAGCAGGGTGGCAATGATTTAATTTTACTGAAATGGACGCCACTCCATTTCAAACCCCAAGCGTGGAGGACCAGGAGGCTGATTTTGTCTGATCTCTAACCAATTACCAACCCGGTAGAATTAGTTGGAAATGGAACTGGAGTCACCACCCAGTATTGGTCACTGGATCAAGCGGGTACGCGAACCATCGCACCACTTTAAGGTCGAAACTCGATGGGGCAGGAAGATGACATGGTTAGACTCAGAGAGGCAATGTTGGTTTCCAGCCTTGTCTCTGACCTAACTGCCTTGACGATCGAGGATCTACGGTGTTAATTACCAGCGACCCGTTACTACATCAAATATGCAACAGGGGTTAGCTAAGATCAAAGAAGGCCCTCGTAAATTCATTCTTATTACGCAATTCTGGATGAACTGCCAGCGATAGATGGTTGCCCTGTGCGTAGTCTGGTGTTTATAGCTCCACGTTAGTTGTTAAACAAAATACTTTCTTGTGCACATAAGGGACACCCGTGTTTCGTTCGGACCAAAAACCGGGCGAAACACTACTTTTGATTGCCGCAAATGGCATCTATCATTGAGTCATTTTTGATGAACTGGAATGCTTGTCCCTTAGCGGATAAAACTTCTTTACCAGTCTAATCCCTAATACAGCCTACTACTTCTTACTCGATGACGTCCTGGGTTAAGATCGCCGTTGATATTATAAGTCCTTTTGTCAGCGCTGTTACGAATAAGAGAACTCTACTTGTAGCTACATGTTTTACGTTATGTGACCTGAACTCCACCTGTGTAACGCTGCCTTAACTACTTTTTCAGTCGTTTCAGACTACCGGAAGAAGTAGTCACAGGCAGGGGAGCACAGTTTTGTAGCCACAGCTTCGCACTTTTGCTCTAGTGCCATAACAATTCGGAACTGTACCTTACAATTCTGCGGAAAATGACATGTTCGAGCGACTAGAATGCTATACAGACCATCTAATTTGGAAGGCCTGAAAGACAAAATGCTATCTAAACTGCTGTATCTTCTTAAGGAACTTGCGATCACAGGGCTACCGAAAGGACGTCTGCGGAATTGATGTTAGGAAGGCACTTACGCGCTAACTAACTGCCACACATAACCTGCCACCTGCGGGACGTGCAGAAATTTCAAGTCGCATAGCACTTTAACAAAATTCCTACGTCAGATCGTCAATTCCACTGAAACTTGGAGCATACTTTTGCATTAAGAAACAGGCCTCGCCTGAAGGCCTCCCAGTTTATCCGCGTCTTTGCAACACATGGGGACTAGGCCCAGGGATCTGCCGATTTGAAAACGGCCTGAATACTAACGCATGTCTGTTACACACCGCCCATTACCAGTTACCGCATCGCGGCTACCACGAACTCAGCTTCGCCGATCCACCAGACCTTCGAAGGATGTCGATTAATACCAGCCCGTGTGACGTGGCTCTTCTAAAGTGGGAGTTGTTGTTATGGCTAATTCATCACGATGTTCATACTCGTATTTCATTGGCTGGCTAAAACTCTGACTCTCATCTCATTGGTTGTGTAAAATCCGTGCAGTTAAAATTGATTATTTTAAGTTTTGAGTTTGTTACGCTCTGATTGAATACGGCTGCATATCTCGCTTTTCCTGTTGCCTTCGTGATGCTACAGGGTGGACAAAGACACCCAAACCACAAACGCCATTGGGATCGGCTCTTCGCCGGGTCAGCAAGTTTGTGCAACCAAAAGTGTTCATCGTTCTTTGGACCTCGACGCCAACTTCGAAACGATGGTTTTCATTTCTCTCGTCCAGTTCATCGCTCGGCCTCCCCTCCTCCTCTTCGAACCGCATCACCGGCTCGCAAACAATATACGTCGCGGTAGTCGGTGTGCTGACATTCGTAACATATGGCCTAGCCATCGGAGTCTGGTGCTTGAAATAATGGTACTGAGCAGCTCAATCGCTCTTCTGAACACATTCATTGCTAGCGCGGTGTTCCCACCATAACTCAGCTAATCTGCAGTCTTGATCAAACATGAGTAGTCTGTTTATGTCTGTCCATCTGATGAGCTAGGTGTCGCAACCATTCACTAGGTTTGAACGGACGGTTGTATTATAAACTCTGCCTTTCCTTGCTAGAGTGATGTCGCGTCGCTGCCATAAGTGGCGATGATTGGCATAGGCACCTCCAGCTTTTGCCATACGGTTTTTACTCTCATCTACGATCCCACAGGCGCTAACATAGTACTGTAATTCCTGCGCGACTTCTAGCTGGTCTGCACCAGCCTCACACTGCCTCACACTGCTGGAGATGTTGAAGGGCGTCGACATTTTGTCATAAACTCTCACTCTGCCCGAACTTTGCGCGTACAACGCTCTGATAATATTTATTTATTTATCGGGCGCACGTTTCCAGAGCAGACTGTCCCAAAGGGCACATCAATCCACCGAATCAGAGATACCTTTTATGTCAAGAAACACAACAACGATGCATCAACAATGAACATGGCCCTGCTCCAACAATTGAGGTAGCGTGAAAATGTGGTCAATGCTGCCCCGACCTCGACGAATTCCGTTTTGTTGCTCAAGAATCTGGCTTTAACGAGTGCCAGTCAGTCTGTGGAGAACGATAGACCTAAGCAATTTAGGGACATCAGACTGATCCCTCTGTGACTGCCGCATTCAGAGCGGAAGCCTCCCTTAACTATTGGGACTACAGCGGAGCCGCTCAAACATGTCGAAACATGTTGCTGCTCCCAAAGTTTCACTAGTTGCTCGTGTAAGTCATTTACAAGAGCAGGTCCCCTGAATCTGAAGAGGGCTGGGGAATTATATCTGCTTCTGTGGTCTAATACAATTTCAACAGTCTGATCCCACGTTCGACTTCCGCACGAAGGCGCGGATCAAAAGTGAAAGCCCACGGAGAAGAGCACTCCATGCCAGAAAAAGAGAGTCATAACTCAGATTAGTTGCCTTGCATAGTGTTTGCCCCAACGCTACAAGCATTTTGGCAGGCTGTGGATCGGCTGTGCACTCTCGTTACGTATGGTTTTGCTAACCAGACTTCTCCTGCTGCCTGTTCCTCGTATCAAACGGAATAACTAGCGGCAGTGGATATTTACATTTCCGACGCACGGTCTCTCTACAGGGTAGGAAGCGGTTTTGACCTAAGAATTTCGCGAGTCTCATTGTGTTCGCTTCCACCCAGAACATGTCGGCGAGCATCTATAAGCTTCATAGACTGCGTAGAGATTCAATATCCATGTTAGCAACCTGATTTGTCACACGAAGACGCCAGCTGATAGCAACATTTGACGCACATGCAATCTGTGATCTTCAAAAGTGTTCATTGGGGTTTTACTCAGGTCGAATGTCGGCATCATCATTTCATCCTTATAAATATCAGCTAGAGGTGGGACAACACTTCCGCTTTTGTGCCAAAATACATGAAGTGATACATACATGGCTGGCGGCATCCGGTTTAGGATTTGCCTGTCACTGTGGCCAGCCACAGGACGCCTGTGCCTACAGAGAGACAATGGGTGGCTTGCGCTGCACCGCCCACAGCTCCGACCCCATACACTATATCCTGTGTAAACCCGAAGGAATAAGACCGGGAGGCATGCGGACGGGAACCAATTTGCATCAACGGAGCCGGCCCACACTCATTCACAGGCAAACACAAGCACATTCTATTTGGAAATCAAGCGCACACAAGGCGGTGGCTGGACCGTAGTCCGCTCCATACTGAGTGCATGGAACCACTCTTTGATCCTAACAAGGCCACAAGGACCGCGCACCTCCTCCCCTCCATCAACGACCAACTGTCTACTGGAGCCAGTATGGATGAGGTAGTGGGTAATAGACATTTAGGCACCTTGCCAACATGCACATCAAGCGCATCCACACCGGGGATATCAAACAACAGCCAAACACTTGAGAGAGGAGAGAAAAAAAGAGAAAAACTCGATTAATGCATAAGGAAACGGTGACATAAACCTTAATTAAATAGCATACGTAATAAGTTGTTTATAAACGAATCCTAGATAAGTGCACAAAGTCAGAAAGTATAGTTCACGGAATGCCACGAACAAAAAATGTTATGGAAATCGAATACAATTGGCTTAGGCGATGTGTGCAAGTTAATGGAATAGAGTACATGGAGATATTTATATGAGAAAGAGAAGCATTAAGGTAAAAACTGTAAACCCACCACCTGAAATAAAGAGACTTAGCATGCAAGCACGCGGTTAGTAAATGGAATTTAGCGTGCCTACAATCGCTGCGCCGGCACGTCCTAATTCTCTGCAGCACACATCGTCGCTTCTGTAGTGGCCCCAAAGGGCCTAGCTCATGCCCCACTAACACAGACATTTATATGAGAAAGTAAGGCATTAGGACAGAACCGAAAACCCACCACCTGAAATTAATAGACTTAGCATGCAAGCACGCGGTTAGTAAATCGAATTCAGCGTGCCTACAAAAGCTGCGCCGGTGCTGCCTAGTTCACTGCGGGACCCGTCGTCGCTTCTGCAGTGGTCCCGAGTGACCGCTCTCATGGCTCACTAAGCCTGCCTGTCTAAGGCACTCGCGACCACATGTTCTACAGCACCATGCGCTCGATGTCGATGGAGTGCAATTCATTGGTACTTGCCGCCTCCGCCCTTGCCGCTTCTTCTTAGCATGCATGAGGGCTTTCTCCCGCACATCAGCAACTGCTTTCGTGATTAGATCGCGCCATGCACGCCGATCAACCGCCTTCGATTCCCATGATCTGCAATCAAGATTAGAACGTGTGAGGCTCACTCTAATCATGTCCTGGAAACGTAACTTTGGTTTCCCTGCATGAAGCTTCCCTATATTCAGCCGACCGTATAAAAGTTGTTTCGGTATTCGCGTCGAATCCATACGGCTCACACGACCGAGCCATCTCAGGTGTCGCAGTAAAAGTATGCCGTCCACGGCATACATCCCACTTCGGCGCAACACTTCCGTGTCTTGCAACTCTGGCGCCCCAGCCGATCCGCAAAATTCGTCGCACACACTGCTGATGGAACCGCTCGAGATGTCGCACATCCCGACAGTATATCGTCCACGTTTCACTGCCGTATAGAAGAATGGACAGTGCCATGTATTTGTACACCATCAGCTTTGTGCCAATGGTAAGCTGATGGTTGTTCCACACTCGGTACTCGAGCTTCCCGAACGCCGCTGCCGCCTTCGACACGCGAATACGCAACTCAACGTGTAGCTGCTGATTAGTCGAAATCACTCTACCTAAGTAGCTGAAACGGGAGGTGGTATCCAATAAATCAGCACCAACGCTGCTGTGCGGCAATATTGAAGATTGCACCTCCGGTGAAGGCTGATATAGACAGACAGTTGTGCTTGTGTTGATGGTGAGCCCGAATTTGGCCGTTGTCGAAGCCAGAGCACTAGTCATGTGCTGCAAGTCATCCGCGCTGTGTGAAAACAACGCACAGTCGTCAGCAAACTGCAACATACGGATAGTTGTCTTACAGACTAGAGTTCTCGCACCGAAACGACGGATGTTCAGCAACCCACCATCAATACGGTGCTCCACACGAACACCGTAAGCACAAGCCGCATCAAAAGCACAAGAAAACATTGCCTGGAGACATATAGTAAACAGGGCAGGAGCTAAGACACAGCCTTGCTTCACGCCAGAGACAACTGTAAAGTCATCCGAGGTCTCTCCACTCAGCCGCACCCTCGCTCGCATACCACTGTGCAGACATTCAATTAAACTTACAAACTAACGCGGGCAACCAAACTTACCCAACACCAGCCACAATGCCTCTCGGTTCACCGTATCAAATGCCTTGGTGAAATCAACAAAAAGCGAGTACAATGGCTGGTGTCGTTCTCTGCACTTCTCTTGCAACTGACGAGCCGCAAACACCATATCTATAGTGCTGCGACCCGAACGGAATCCACATTGCTCTTCCGCCACGTTTGGTTCCACAACCTGACTGACGAGGCGATTGAGCAGGATTCGGGCAATCACCTTGCCCACACAACTCAGCAAGTTGATGCCACGATAATTCGTGCAACATTGCTTGCTACCTTTGCCCTTTTACAGTGGTAGCACAAAGGCATCCTTCAGCTCGGCAGGCACCTCCTCCTAAATCCACACGCGTTGCACCAAGTGGTGCAGCGCAGTCAACAACGCGGGTCCATCGTGTTTCAATACTTCAGGTGGGATTTCGTCACCCCCGGCACATTTGCCGTTTCGCAGCTGAGCAAGTGCTCTCTGCGTCTCATCCAGTGTCGGCGTATCCGCCAGATCCGCCTTCACATCGGGTTGCTTCAGGCCATTCAATGTATGCCAGTCGATCTTTGAACCATTGTTCAAGAGACAGTCAAAGTGTTTCCGCCAGACCTGCATTATGTCTGCAGTCTGGGTGTAGGTAGCGCATGAATTACCATCGATTAGCGTCCTCAGCGACTCCAATCTCGGTCCATACACAGCCTTCAAGGAGTCAAAGAATTCCTTGAGTTGACGGCGTTCGGCGTAGCATTCCATCAGCTTCGCCTTCTCCGTCCACCGTGCATTTTTAATGCGACGGAGATCTCGGGTCAGTCGCCGTCGAAGTTTGCGAAACTGACTCCTCTTCCCCAAGTCACTGGGGTCCGCCGCATGTGCAGCAAACGCTGCATTCTGCTCCGACACCAATGCGCCAATCGTCACATTGTTGTCATCAAACCAATCAAGCCGTTTACAGTTTGCGCGCCCAATGGTCTCCTCGGCAGCAGCTGTCACCTGATCGCGATTGTGGTGCCACTGGTCGCCCACTGTGGCTATGCAGTCCACATCACCACACAGGCGTGCAGCCATCGCCTTCTCCAACTTAGTACGTTTCGCCACAGTACCGAGGGAGAGAATGTTAAATTTACGCCGATTCACGACGGCAGTGCAATACATTGATTTACGAAAATATATGTACAGTTTAGTCCGAACCAATTTGTGATCAGTGCCGCACTCAGCTCCACGCAGTACACGTGTCATGCGCACTTCACGCATATCACGCTGACGTACGATGACATAGTCGAGCAGGTGAGCGTGACCACTCCGTGGGTGCGTCCAAGTTGCTATATCACCCGCACTCAGTGCAAACCGAGTGTTCGTGATCGTCAGGCCGTGAGTGGCACACAGTGAGAGCAGCCTGTCACCGCTCGCATTCGTTGAACCAACGCCATGCGCACCGATAACATCTGTCCACGCGGATGCATCAAGCCCAACGCGCGCGTTGAAAGCACCCAGCAGAAATAGTCGGTCGCTCCTCGGCACAGACCGTATCACGGAGGATAGCTCAGTGTAGAACTGATCACGCGTGTCATCAGGATAACACATGGTCGGACCGTACGTGCTTATGAAAGTACCAAACTTACCTCTTCCGAGTCGCAGGCGAACAGTCATCAGCCGCGCGCTGATGCCCGTTGGTTCACCCACCATCTGGCCATTCAGGCGGTCGGATATTGCAAATCCGACCCCATGTTCACGTGGTGCTGAGGCGGCGTTCCCCACCCAGTAGGTTGTGTAGCCAGCACCTGCTTCATGTAACTTACCTTGCTCAGCAAGCCGAGTTTCACTGAGCGCCGCAATATCGATGTGGTAGCGCGCCAGCTCCATTGCGACCAGTGCAGTGGGTTGCTCCGGACGCTCGCTGGAGTTCCGGTCCAGTAGTGTGCGCAAGTTCCCGCACCCGATGCTGAGTGCTTTGCGCGCAGGCATACGATTGCATTGGTGTGCAATCGCACGCGAGGTGGTCGTTGTGCTTCGGAGGTTTGCTTGATGGACTCCATCCGGAGCCTTTGGCTCAATAGCCTGACCCACAAGGCAGTGGGTGGTTTGGAGGTTTGCTTAAGGGACTCCACCCCGAGACTTTGTCTTAATAGCCTGACCCACAATGCAGTGGGTGATTCGGAGGTTTGCTTGATGGACTCCTCCCGGAGCCTTTGGCACAAAGCTTGATCCACAAGGCAGTGGAGAGCAGATCTAGCTCGGGAATGTGATTGAAGAGACGGATTGGGATCTGCTTGACGGTCCTCACGCGCAGCCTTTGAGGTTCTGGAAAAATTATCATATGTTTATCGACCGTATTTGGATACGCACTTGCGACCACGGCCACACGCACGTGGGTTTTTGGCAAGTTTGCACCAATTTGACCAGGGGCTGCCTGGCTTGAGGCGGGCACTAGCAATCCATTGAACACACTGAGGTGTCCTCCCACCGTCAGAGACAATGCGTGGCCCTCGTGCTCTACGCCAATCCAGCTGTGAGATTATAACCCGCAAACCTGTTGTCTCCAATGGCTAGGTTTTATGGGAAGTGGGCCATCGACCACTTACTAACCTCCGAATAGGATGGACTAGCATATTGCCAGGGCGCCCACACCTGACAGGAGAACGACTCGGGTCCTCAGCCAAAGCCTTCTATTAAATGAGCACCCGAAAGGCAACGGGTCTAGCACATGGTCAGTTAGCCGACTCATGCGGATTGGTGTCCTGGATCTTACCAGTGAGAAGGGCTAAACTCAAATTCCACCCAGCGGTCGCCACGTGGAGGCGCCTAGGACATGAGAATATGGCGCAGCAGTAGCAGCAGTGGGTAGACCATCTGGCAGGATTTAGCCACCACCAGTCTCAGCTCACCATATGCTCTCCCGCCAGGGATACATACATACATACATAAATGTAATATATTACACAAAGGATAAATAGATACTACAGTTGCATGCCAACTGAGCTACCATCAACGGATAGGCCACGATCCGGTAAGCTTCCAGCTAGTCACTAGGCAAAAGGAAAAAGAAATGTATTATGTTTTACCCTACGAAATGAGGTGGTTGATGGAGGGGAGGCTAAAAGTGATGGGGAGGGACAAAGAAACTCACAGCAGGAACGTCACTGAGGTCGGCTCCTTGCCATGTCAGCAAGTGTATCCAGCCAAACGTGTTCACCGTCTTTTGGACCCCAACCATGTAGCAGTGAAGCTCCAATCGAGGCTAGCTCCGAAGTGAGGGACTTCATTCCTCCGGACCAAGTCATCGCTTGGCCACCTCTACTCTTCTTCCACCCACATCCCCGGTGAGCAAACAACGCACGTCGCGGGAGTCGGTGGGCTGGCATGCGTAACACGTGGCCGAGCCATCGGAGCTTGGTGCGAAAAATAACGGTGCTAAGCGGTTCAGATCTTTTTCCTGGGCCGTAAACAATGCGTCGAAAAAGGTCATTACTCACGCTGTGTTCCCACCATATGTGAGCCAAACTGCTAAGGCACCGATGATCGAACGTAGCTAGCCTCTTCATGTCCGCCGATCTTAGGGGCCAGGTTTCGCAACCGTACAATAGGGTCGAACGCACCGCTGCATTGTACACTCTACCCTTCAGGGCGAGAGTAATGTCGCGCCGCCGCCATAGGTGGCGAAGGTTAGCAAAAGCACTCCGAGCTTTCACTATACGGTTCGTGATCTCGGCTTCGATACCAAAGACGTTGAAGCAACTTCCCAGGTAATTGAATTTCTGAACGACTTCTAGCTGATCCCCAACAAGGGTCAGCGCAGGAGGCGATCCCTGCCAATCTTGGAGGAACCCTTTGCACTTCGACGGTGCAAAGCAGAGCCCGAAGCGGCTGAGAGCCAGTGCTAATCTGTCCAGCGCGGCTTGGCAAGTCTGGTAGCTGTCACAGATGAGGGCAATGTCGTCTGCATACTCCAAGTCAAGAAGTCGTTCTACTGGGAGTAGGTCCACACCTTCCAAATCATGTCCTGTAAACGCAAACTCCATGACTTCGTCAATAGCGAAGTTGAAGAGGAACGGTGACAGCGGGCATCCTCGTCTCACACTACTGGAGATATTAAAGGGTGGCGAGAACTTGCCGTAAGCCATAACTCTGCCCATGCTACGCGCATATAACGCTTAGATAATATTTACATATTTCTGGGGCACACCTTTACTGAGTAGACAATTCCAAAGGGCACATCGATCAACTGATACGAAGGCACATTTGATGTCGAGGAACACGACAACGGTGGGTTGCCAATATGTGTGGCGGTGCTCCAACAACTGACGCAAGGTGAAGATGTGGTCGATGCAGCCACGACCCCCGACGAAACCCGGCTTGCTCCTCACGAATCTGGATTGCACGAGCGCCAGTCAGTCTGTGAAGAATTATGAAGGCGAGTAATTTGGAGGTGATGGAGATCAGACTGATTCTTCTATGGTTGTCGCATTCCGAGCGCGAGCCGCCTTTGAAGATGGGAACAATAACGGAGCGGCTCCAGTTGGCTGGGACAGCCTCCTGCTCCCACAGTTTCATTAGTAATTCATGCAAAGCATCAACAAGAGCAGAGCCTCCGAATTTGATGAGGGTTGGAGGAAGATCATCTGGTCCCGCGGCTTTATCCAACTTCAACAGTCCGATCTCACGTTCCACTTCCGAACGAGAGGTTGGATCCAAAGGGACAGCCCACGGAGCAGGGCGATTAGTTACCGGCGAATCGCACAATTCTAGCCGATTAAATTGCTTTTCAAATGCTCAGCTTAACGCTCCAAACGATTTGACAAACTGTGGATAGGCTGTCCACTCTCAACACAGATGGTTTCACTAGCACTAGGTCTCCTGCTGCCTGTTTCCCGTAACAGACGGAATAACTTACGATGGTTGCCAAGGGCAGTGGCCACCTCCATCTCTGACGCACGATGCGACCACCATGATTCTAGGTCTCTCTTCAGGCTAGCGCGGAATTTTGCCCGGAGCTCTTTGCGAGTTTCATTGTTCTCGCTTCCAGCCGGGATATGCCGGCGAGCGTCGATAAGTTCCAGAGGCCGAGAAGGGACCCGCTGTCCATGTTGGCTTTTAGACATACCACATGAGGATTTGCAAGCTGCTAGTAAGGTCCGGCGAACATGTGACCAGTGACCATCAATTGTCTCCAGTGAGCGATTACTTAACTCGCATGTCGGCATACTTTGATACCCATTCAGAACACCTGGCTTAGTCAGTTGGCTGGTGTCCATGCGGTCATAACGACGTTGCGATCGTCCGCAGAGACGCACCCAATGGTTGGCACATACAAGAACGTGATCAGGGTCCGCGCACCCGCTCCAAATCGAGCGACAGCTTTGGACGCCGCATCTCCAGCGTTAACTGATAGCGATGTGATCGATTTTCGTCCATGGATGATGCGAGGCTGGTGGGCGCCAAGTCAGTATTCTGCGGGGCCGTGTCGAAAGTTAGTGCTCGCGAGAAAGATGAGCACCCTGACACAGATGTAGCAACCGCTCACCTTTACCATTAAGGGAGCCAACACCATGTATCCCACCAAGATAAAACTCATCAGAGGACAATTTCCTGACGTGAACATTTAGATCACCGGCACGTACCACAGTATCGGCACTTTTTCTGTAACGCAGCAGATCGTTAAGTTGATGATAGAAATCATCTTTCATCGAATCAGTGCTGCAGTTTGTGGAGGCGTAGGCCGCCATGACAAACAAGCACCGTTTGTCCCTACGTAAATTCGAAGCCTAGAACGAGCCAGCTATTCTAACGGCGCACCTCCAGCCTCTGACTGGGACCCAATCGGTCAGGGCATCTTCATACCAGGGGCCCAACACAGTGCCAACGCCAGCATGACAGACAGACGCAATGAGAATGTGCCGCCATTGTCGCATGTGAGAGATCGCAGGGTAAACACGAAGCTCGAAACTTGCAGGCGAGTTTCCGATCAGTATCAATATCCATCGATAGGATCCCTAGTGTTCGGACAAGTACTGCCTGTTGGCCAGTTGATAGCAAAGTGCGCACGTTGAGGCATGCAAGTTTGAACGAGGGTCGAGGACTCCAAAGGGGAGCGAATAAACTGACATTGTCCGCTTGCTTGAACGTGGACTTGTCGGCTGGATTGGAGCTAAGCCGTGCCATTGGGTGAGTTGCCACTGGAAGAAAAGCGACTACCGAAGCAAGATAAGGAATGACCATGATTTGGGGGCTTGAAACAGGGTGATAAAAGAGAACTTGGGGCGGGACGCTAATTTTGAAAATGCACAAGAGTGAGGATAAGAATGCTGGAAAGTCTGAACAGTAGCATTTAAACCACTATCCACTTTGCTCGATGCCGCAGATAACGCGCTGTCGATTATCCTCTGCGTCGGCCAGAGCGCCAAGGAACCGTGTGAAAGAAAAGTTCATAGAATTGTATTATGCAGGCAGGGTATTGCCAGGCTGCCTAGACCTTGACAAGCGAATGATTATGATTCATAACCGAAGTCTTTGTTTCAAAAACCTTACCGCGAGGCAGCGAGATTTTGGCACTGGGCTAAAAGAGTCGGTTTTATGAGTATAATAACAACTTCACTCAAACTTTCGACCTGGCGTGCCAGGAGACTGAGTTCGCCTGACCTATACCTATTAACAATTCTGGTATGAGTAGCTCTGAAGGTGCACAAAGAATCCCCTTGCATAGCTCAGTGGACCACTAAGGCAGACAAACCATCGCCACCATGTTGAGGTCCAGTGTCTGCGATTAACGGTTGTAAACTTCAAATAGATTTCTTCCGCTAACTGTATTGTCCATTTTATGGTCTGATATCCTTATTTTCAGTCTCTTCCATTAATTCTACATGTTTGGTTTTAAAAGTTGCATTATTTAATCTCTACACACTAACATGCTGATTTATATTTGACTCTTTATTGCCGAAGTAGCTGGGTTTCGCCAATATCGCGGTTGCGTCAATCGCACCCTTACGATCCGCCAGATGCTTGAACACCGTCAGATGTCCCGTCGAGCAACCATAGTTGTATTCTATATCCTTCGAACTGCGTTTGACCTTTGACAGAGTGGTGCTTTGGGACTGCTTACTAATGATGTGTATATCTGAGAAGTACATCAGCGTTCTCCGTACAATTTAATGTCAAACTTCAGGCCGCTTGCTAGTATACGGAAACCTTTTGCCCCCTTCAGTATCATTAGTGGTGTTAATGTTAACCAGCCTCTCTCTTCATGTTCAACTTCGCCACGAGGGCGATCCTTGAAACTACCCGGTAAAACTTTCAGTCCCCTGGCTTCGAACTGCTCCCGGGTGACCTACATCGAAACTTTTAGTATGCACACGATATCGCTGTAATTTGTGTGTCCTTCCGTTTCGCCCAGCATATGCTGCTTGGACTAGGGATGTCCACCTCCCAATTTTGTTAAACTTTGCCCCTTCCAAACGTAAGTTCTTATTACAGGACTCTTCAAATACATTTTCTCTCAATCTTTCGGGTTATTCACCTTAAACGGTCGACAAATTAACTTAACTTGCTCGTTTCAGTACTGGCGTTTTGACAGGTAAGACCTCGTTGCATTTCTCGCAGGCTAGATTAGCTTTTGCTAACCTCCATCAGCTATGACGTTGTAATGACCTCAGCCTTACTCTCGATGGATTAGTTTACAATGCTGCGGTCCCATTAGTTCTGCTGTATATCTGCTAGCCTTGGCTGGTTTGCAAAAGTGATGTTTAGTGGCTATCTGTCTTCGATCACAGCTGCCTGCAAAGCATTGCTGGTTTTCAATAGCAACATCACATCCGTGCTGAGGTCCGTCTGAGAGATTACAAATCTGACAAACTCCGCCGATTGATTGCCAGCATCTTTCTACTGCGGAGGCTACGCTGACTTGGGCATGTGCTTCGCTTGCATGCCCAGCCGCTATCACGACGTGTTTTATTTGCGAGCGCAGGTGTGGGAGGGTAGCGATGACAAGGAGGACAATGTGTGTCCAATACGTTGAGGCGCAAACGTCGAATCTGGCAGTTACTGGCCTTTCTCCACCCCAAGGATGGGAACCAAATGATCACGAGCACACCTGTTTGCAAATGCTACTAGAGATGTTCAAGGATCGTGCGTCATGGCCCATTTGCTGTGAGACATTTCTTCTCTAACTGTCCTTTTCCCTTTTAATCTACCATTTTTCTCCCTTGTATTGCAGCACAACCGATTGTATTGTACTTGGCAACATTTATATATATATTTATATAGAGGTATATATATGATGTATATATATGCCCCATGCGGAGGCTGATGTTGCATTCTTGATGCTTCTTCATCGCAGTTGGGCTAAACCAACTTACACTTAAACTAGGTCTTTTTAAGCTGGATAAATTTCATTCCACTTTATTTGGTTTGTTCTGCCTACTTGAATAATGTTCTATTAACTGCCCAATTTGTTTGCGATAATTACGCTTATCTTCGAATATTATGTTGCGTTTGTAGCATTTTTAGGTAACCTGTGGACTTTCCTTACTTATCGTGGATTTATTGCCAACCAACTTACTTCATATGGTCATTTAGAGAAGAGTTATGCCACCGTATCTGTACGGATTATTGGATTAATTTTATTTCAGCTTGCCGTTTAAAGTGTTTGGCTGTCGCTTGATATCCCCGGTGTGGCAGCGCTTGATGTGCATGTTGGCAAGGTGCCTAAATGTCTATCACCCACTACCTCATCCATACTGGCTCATTAAGGGAACGGTAGAAGTTTGAATCGGGCGGCAAACACTTATGCATTCCTTGTTCTGAACACGGTCAGCCCGGAGACTGCAATATCTAATTTCCTAACTAGTATAGCTCTATGGATAGAGAGTTGTTATTATTAGTGTTGTTGTATGGGTTTGCCGGTCTTATTCCTTCTGGTTTACATCGGATATTGGGTGTGTGGGTGGTGCAGCACAAGCCACTCATGGTGTCTCTGTAGGCGCAGGATTTTTGTGGCGGCCCTATGGAGGTCGCAGTGACTGGCAAATCCGGAACCGGATACACCCAACCACGGGTTTGCCGACAGTGGAGTATGTCTGTTTACTCACTGAATCTTCTTAGTTGGTGGCAGAGCAAGTTCTTTGTTGTAAGTGGTATTTTTCCATCTTAGTCTATCCTGACGTCCCCGCGGGATGTCTTACGTGCGGTCATTCTATAACCTGGAGACACCATTGTCTCGTCAGCTTCCGTGAAACCAGAAGTAAACACTGGACTTGCTACCTCCCTTTTGTGCACTACTAGCTACTTCTGCTATAACCCATGTCTACTGCTCGTGATCCGCTGCTACCGCGCGTCTTGCACTTTCACTACACTAATCGCTGCATTCATCCATCGTTACTAAGAGGTTCAAGTGTCTTCTTGCAATCGTTGTGTCATTTTCAACCTCCTTGCAAACCGATTGGTGGGATGTGCTCCACTGTCCAGTCTGTAGATTTGGCGAATTTTCTGTTATCTGCTTTCTCAGCTCTAGGCGACCGTCTTATTGCACCTATTATGAATTAAGTAATGTAAACCCTTTATCCTCTCCATGCCCCCCCCCGTATACAGGGTGCCCGTGAACTCTGGACACATGAGTAAAAATGCACGTTTTTATTCAAATAACCCCTCTACAGTATGATTCACATCATGAGTTTTTCATAAACCACACACTAAACTATACTTTTTTGATCCTTATTGTTTCGAATAAACAACAAAAGGCAGCTTTTGTTGCGATCGGTATAGAACATTTTGTCTGTTAACCTCACCATTCGCATAAAACATTGCTGCATTAGTAAACAGAAGTCTTCTGTGAAATAGATGCTTTTCGGAAGACTATTCACATATCTTGATTCGTCTATCAGGGTCATCATCTCTTAAGTGATACAAGATTTCATTTGTATGGATAAAATTTTCGCTGTTTTAATACCTGACCGGCGGTTGGTTTCAAAATATCTGACTCAACAGATGTTATACGGATGGGTTTTTGGAACTCGCATACATCTTAAACCCAACAAGATCTTTCGTTTTGACTGATACCCTTGGTCGCCCAGAACGCGGTTTGTTCATGATGCTGTCTGTTTCCTTAAATTTTCCAATCACCTCAGCCACTGACGAAAAATTAGTTTGAATTCCCTTCGAACGGCGTATATCAACTTCCTCTTCGACCTTTCGATTTGACTATCTTTCACGTCCACTGAGAAGTACCAGCTCAACTCGTTCTTATTTTGACAACCAAACAACTGTTACTAATTTTGACTTTTGTTTTTCGTTTTAATTTAGTGCAAAATATCCAGTTATCCTGTTTCCAGACTTTATGGACACACTGTATATACATTTATATGTTCATTTTATCATTTTCATCGGTTTTCGTACTAATAGAGACTCCAGGCTGTGTGATTGCAACCAAGTACAGCTGTGTCACCGTTTGGATATCCCTCTTCGACTTATCCTGGAACCAAAAGAGCGAAATGTTTCCCACCAAAGTTCTGTGAGTTTTCTTATCTTTGCATTCACATTTTTAGTGTAAATGTTTACTTGTTCATGAAATTCTTTCATTAGAGACCGATAGCTGCGGCCAGCTCGATAACACCATTCTTACAGGTTTGCTGCGGCATTCTTCAATTCAGACAGCCCATGTTCACTCCCTAAAGCCCACCTGCAGGCGATGGTGATTGCAGTCATCCAGTCCGCCATATCCGAAGAACATGTGGTGTTTGCTTTAGATCTGTTAAGACTCCTTATAAACCCAGTCGATCTTACATGAACTCTACAACCGTCGTCCGCGTTGTATCTGCTCCGTACGGTATTTGGAGCGAGATCATTTAATCTACTGAATCAAGTGAGGTGCCGAAAACCAACTCCATCGCCTTGTGGATCAAGTTAAGTGTCGGTCTGGAGTTAGGAAACGTCGAACAATATTTCTTCTGCTAATTTGCAGCCTTCGAGTGCTCCACGCCCACATTCGCCTTCACTTGTTATTTTTCCTCTCTTAGCTTTTAGGTTCCTTTTACTTAAATCAGTCAATAAGTGACCAACCATGACTTCGTTGCGCATATCCTGCTATTTGTACAACCATGGTTGTCGATTCCCATCGCGTTTGTCGTCCTCCAGACTCCGCATCATATACATTTGCTAACAAAATTGTCTCCTGTCCTTCACTCTGTTGACATGGATGTGCTGTGTGAGCAAAGCGCATACAAGATTGCAACACGTCAACCCATCTTTGGCTGCTTAGCACGATTACACTGGTATGATCATATTCTTCGCGTCTCTAGTTCGGCGTATTTGGGAGCGTTGTACTACATTCATCGAGTCATCCTCAGCAACAACTCACCCGCAATATAAATCGTTGTTTTGCTACAGTGCGACCAAGATGACCCGGTGAATCGGTAATAATACTAACAACCAAATATTTAGGCCCTTACGCCTTGTCAGCAACATGCGATTAAAAACAACTGGCTATCGTGTACAGATAAGGCGGCATCAACGAAACGATTTCCGTACGGCTTTCCCTGCCCCACGTCATAGTCAACCATCACACCGCAGCTAACTCGTGATCGGACGAAATTTATACATGCAACCCGACTAGACAGCACCGGACGCGCATTTGGTGCCGACTGCGAGCCGTCCTGTGAAGTATAACACTAAGCACAAAGCGCGTCACCTGGAAGGTAGGGCAGATCCGCAACATCCTCTTCAGTCCTCTGTAACTTCATTTCCCTACCTTGAAATCAGTCTGATTCGGGTACCATGAAACCAACTAGCCGGTGGAAGCACCGTTCGGTCACTACCAACTGCAGACAGATTTCGACGGGTTTGTGCCTCAGACACCAGTAATTATCTCACTTGTGAGATCTGCGGCGCAATGACCAATTGACCAGCTGGAAAATACGCGATACTCTCTTGTTTTTTTATTCTACATACCTCCGAATGTAGCTTGGTGAATTTCCGAAGCAAAATCTCTCCGCAGTTGTCATGTGTACTATTCACTGAGTAAGCGGCTCGAACGTAGAGATCTGTCTGGGGATAGGCATGCACGAGAAGATCGCCTTCCTGCAGCCAACACACCGGCCGGGAGGCCGTTTCGTCGCCCATGTGCACCATTTTTTCATCCCTGTGTCGACTGCATCGCCTTTTTTCAGCTGCATTGCATTCCAACACTAATGTTTGCACTGTGCCATTTTGCGCTTGCCATACTGCCCCCTAAATTGCTCATATCTCCATCAGCTACAGATGTCACCTTCTACTGCATGCTTGTCAGTTGATTTGACACACATCCGATTTGATTGCAGTTCTGTCTATTAGTACTCAGTGACATGGCGCCCTTTTTTCCGGTCTCATTGTGGTGCCTTATGTTGGTTTTAGTTTTAAACTTAAATCATAGCCGTCCAGCCAACTAGTCAGGACGTCGTCTTCCAGTGGTAGGCGGTTTGTATAAGTCAGACTATTTGCTATCACTTTCTCTGTGTATCGGAGAGGGCATTTGAAACGGGCTAAGCCAGTAGTATGGTGGATTGTTTTTGTGGTGTATCTATTATCTTAGGTTTTACGTCAATAGTAGTTTCACTGTTCGAAATAGCTTGAATCTAGAGCGTTTGAGTGATTGCAAACACTCTTGAGATGGGAAGTGCTGTTTCAACTATCTGTGTGTGAAATCATCACCCAGAAAGACAGAACTGGTGATCATTTGATGTTGGGCCTTACCTATCAATTCACGTAAACCCATCTGGTATGTTGGTCTCACTCTTCCTGGCACCGATGAAAACCGAACCGAATTCGGGGAATCGGGGTGCTTGAACCTGAAAACCTCTCCCATTTCACTGAAAGGTTGTAGTGATGCGGAGATTCTCTGTTCGACCGTATACTTTCTTCTTAAATATTACAAATTATAGTTTTCTTATGTATTAAGGAGTTAGGTGATTTGCTTTTCTGTATGTTGCTCACGTTTGTTTGAGACACACTCAAAACACTTGCATCCGCTCTGGAACCAACCAGACGCGACCTGCGATTGGCGCCCGTCCTCGCACTCAGCTGCCGTTTACATGCTCCCTAGCTAACTCTCCTCTGGTGCCTCATTTTAGTTTTAGATACTTTAGTGACCTCCAGTATATTTTCGATTTCGGTTGGCATTTTAGCTGCGAATCTCATATATAGCGCACGACCGATGCGTTATAAATCTATGACAACTCATTTGCGGTTGGTTCGATCGCTTCAGTGCTAATTGGCGCAAGGATTATGGGCTTTCGGTTAGTGTTTCGCATACTACATCCCTGTCTGTAGAGGGAGCAAAAATCTCACAGACGAGTTTCATCGCCGCATCAGTCTCATTGTCATTGTTTTCAAAATACACCCAGGTGCCATGCCACCTACGACCCAACAATTCACGGGTGAAAGTTATCGAGGAGAGTCTGACCGGCTTCTGCCCCGGCATGCGTTGCATTTGCGGTATCGTTATTATTGCCATAGCATATCTGTCTGGCCTTGTTCGAAGTTTCCCCAAAAAATACACGCTTGTTTTGCAAACCACTGCATGTTTTGTAAAACACTTGGGACGTTTTTCTAACTATCTTGGATGTTTTGCAAAACAAATCGGACGCGTTGCATTTTAAACAGAAAAGCAGCAATTCGCTAGCAGGAAATGTGAAGTAAGGCGACTAGACTATGCTCAGACTACATTGTAGTCATACCAATGAAACCGAATTGCTTGAGTAGCGCGTGCCACTACAAATCTCTCTTGATCGCGAACCTCGATCAAAGGCGGTGATTGAGTATCCTGCCCACTCTCCATCAGTCTTCGCGTAGTTTATGTGCCTCTGACTTTACACATGGACGTGTGCAGCAATGTGACTACTGGCAAGTCAGACTACTGAATCGCGTAGTCTTTTATGACTTAAATCTTACCTAGCTTTGAAGGGTCATTGTGAAGCACGCGTTTTGTGAATGGATTGCGATGCGCAATCTCAATGTGGGCCGCGATTCCCACTGAACTAAACGTTGACCAATTCGATGACTTGGTACGTAAGTAATGAAGCAGATAGGCGGCGATCCCGTTGCCTCCTGTCACTCTATGGTCCAACCTCTTTAGCTGATCGGTCATGGGATCAGTTCAGGCTATAATGATTCCACCAAACACAGCATAGCTCTCTTGTCCTACTGCTGCAAATCCTTATCAAAGAAAGTGAAGTGAGATGACTGGACGTTGTTCCTTCCACATTTTTGTCATATGAATGCAACGGGGCTGAAAGCAGTAGGCAGTGATGCTGGTCCTCCTCTTGATCATTGGCGTCGTTCACCTCCATCGAAGCCGTTTACATAGTTTTCCCTGTCACTCTATTGATCTCTGCGTATTTTATGTGGGTGTGTAGGCTCCTGAGGCCGGTTCTTCACGCATGAGGTGAGTAATAAAGCTACGGCTGGTTTTTGTGGGACAGAAATAAAAACAGACTTTCGAAAGGAAAACTTTAAACCCTCTTGGGACATTTTCATTTCATGTGATTCAGAGTGGGTTAGCGGAAATCCCAAGTCTGGAAAGAAATTGTTAGAAGGCAACACTGAGTTCTACATTCACAACAGCCAGTACGGCGTTAAAACAAATCAAACTGGAAAACTAAGGGAGGCATCTATACTACCACAGCAACAGCAATTCTGTAAAACGATTGAGAGAATCGTGGTCCTTGCGTCAACTTTTTCAGTAAACATCTGTTTTCCGCATCAGTACGAAACGAATAAGCAAGGCACAGTGGAAGTAGTAGGAAAAAGTCTGCTCGTACTGGACAGTTCTCTTCTTATAATTCTCCAGCTCCTTTGACCTGACGTGTATGCTGAAAACAAAGGAAATAATGAGCAAAGCGCCCAGCAAAATACGGAACGCAAATAAAGTTGGAATGTTTACCTCAGTTAATAAGGAAGTGTTACCAATAATACATGAAAGCTTCCATAGACGATAACTTTGTCTCGAAATGTAGCTTGCAAACTTTCATATTAGGGCACTCCAATAGGGAAAAATTAGTCTATACAGGATATCAAGTAGGCGGGTAAATCATCGCCGCGAAAACGCTGGTACAAGTGAAACTGCAAACACTATATATATATATATATATATATATATATATATATATATATATATCCTGTGTCGTGTGCTACTCTCGAGTTGACCTCGGTGTAACATAACTTTTATAACTTACGAAAGAAATAGTCCAAGCTTTCATCGTCTTGCTTTCCTTTTTGTTTGAACGCCGTTACATCGACTACATTAACAGTTGAGGAAACTTCTTCGATATTGGGCAGTCGCGATGTCATTGTCATTCACGCACCCATTGTCTTACATTTTGTTGCTTGACTTTTATCCAGATAATTTAGATACTTTAGCCACAATGCATCAAATTTTGTGCGCAGGTTTGCTTCTGCTCATTTTCATCACTTTTATTATCCCCATTTAACAATTGCTTTTGTCATAGTAGCCAAATCCACTTCGTCCACTCCCCGGAGTCATAGTTAAACCACTGCACTCAGCTGATCGCACAACGTTATAACTCTTTTTGCCGTAGACCATTTTCTGTTACTCTCTTACAGGAATCAGAGCGACAAGAATCTTTCGACCCCCAGGCATTACTTCAGCAGGACAACCAGCGGGTCCCTAACGAGTGAGTTTCATCTACTTACCTGTCAGATGTGCTCGATCGAAGTCAAGCAAGATGGCTGTGTGACACAGCTAGGTCTTCGATTGCTTTCAGATCATTGTTGTGATGTGTGGGGGGGTGAGACAAGTAACCACTTGTCAGTTCACGTTCGGAACGCTTGTCTTCACAAGTAGCTCTCAACGATTCACGCCGCACTGTCTTATCACGTCGGTATGCACATTCAGTCTGTACAAGCTTCTCAGTCAACTGACCCAAATGCACTAAATTTGTCCGCATAAGGCTGCGCGCAAGTTAATTGTTTCCTTTACTGAGCGGCTCATCAATATACTAAAAACATTGCGGCCTCATCTGCAGAATCCTCTCTAATCGGATTCACTTGTTTCAATTCTTTGAACAATTAAATCCTGAAAACTTGTTCTGAGATTCGAAAGTGTTACCCTTGGTCTGTAGTGCACTGCAGCTAGTTGATATTTAAGCATATCCTTTTTCACTAACATGAAGGCTGTTGGCTGCCGAGGAGCTCTTGAAGATTCTCACTACTTTGTTGGGACTACCGAACACGATTGTATTACCACATCACTTTGGACCCATTCACTTGTTTCTGTCCTCTTGACTGCGTCATTACCAAACGCCCGGAGACACTCTGTTGTGATGCTCTACAGAGCAGTACTACCCGTTTTAATTTTGGCTAACTGTTCACATGCCATGATGATGTTTCGCATTTTATCTGTCGATTGTATTTGGAACTCCGTACACCCTTCCACGTTGGATAAATCTGGCATTGATTAGCATGAATAACGTCTTAGGTGTTCCTAACTTACGTGTGCTCATGATTCTTACTTAACTAGACCATCTAACTATTTATAAGAATCGTCTAGTGATTTTCTGGGATTTCACAAGTCACCGTCTCGAGCCTACGTAAATGCAAGTAATCTCACCGGATTCCCGAACACATGCGATTGTTGGTGTTTGCGTAGCAGAGACACGTAGGCACAGGGTACTGTTGTGTTGCTGACATCCCCTACTTAAATAGTTGACCCTGTCTATGCAGCTACGTTAATACTGTTGCTACCCACCTAATAGTGATATAACTGACGCACTGAAGTTTTGAGCTTAAAATTACTCACTGATAAGCATCACAAATACTTTCTACTTGTAAGTAACCGTCATTCTCCATAGGACGCCTGGATCCGAACCGAATTATTTATCAAACTGAACTCAGCAATCCGAAAGGTCAGTTCAAAGCATATCTTCCTCCACCACAACAAGTTTATTAAGTAAACAATGGCTCAGCTATATCCTATGATTTCAGAACGAACAACCCCATCCGTGCCACTCTTGAATTAATTACTGCGATCTAAACCCGATGGCTTAGGGGTAACGGTCACAGCTAACATTTCAATAGTCCCGGGTTTGCTGCCTACTTACTGTCTGATGAGATGTAATAACACCGAAACGCGTCATAGGAGCGCAGTGTTTTCGGGCGGGCAACATCCAATTTCTATTTGCATCAGCTACGGTCCTCGTGATCGAAAGACCAAGCTTCATTTCAGTGGGAATCACAGTCAACATTGCGTCTCGCAATCCATCTACACAACATGTATTTTAAAATGGCCCTCAAAATGCTGTAAGCTAAACCCGTTGAGAAGCCGACGGGTTGCAGGTGAATTATTTATTGGAGAACCAACGGATACATACTATAACAATTTGAACACGGCAACTGAGGCCTAATTTGAGCACTTCTCTCGTGGCGCCTTTCCAACTCGTCATTCTGCTGCGCCTCATCGCTCACAACGTATCGGGGGAGTGCATTTCTCCACTAAGCATCCTTCGTTTGACTGATTTGTGTACCACGTATCCTTCGTCCGCGGCTATTTACGCGTTCCCTGATTTCCTTGCGGCTCCTCGTTTCTACACAATACTCACTAGTGATGCGCCGCACTCCCAGCGGTTGACAACAACGAGTTCCTCGTAGAAAACCTTCATTGACCTTTTGAAGGGGGAATGTGTGGTATTTCCTTCCCATTGGGCACATCCACTCTAATCACCATATATGTAGACACACTGGAGCTTTTTGTTAGCACAGGCTTCTTGGTGTGAATTTGTTTTACACAAACGGCACACTTTAACTTCTCTGAATGAGAAGCATTGAGTCCCCTCATAGTAACTCGAATAGAATAAAAAGCAGACACGTGTCACAAGGTGGTACCACTTCATGCTCTCTATTCGCTTGCCAATGCAAACAAAAAAATCAATCGTTTGACATTGGAAGGTCACATGCGAACGGAAGTAATAGCTGACTACATCTTGGATACGTTTCACGAATCCTAAGGGTGTTTGGCTGTCACGGATAGTTGCTTTTGGATGCACATTGTTAAACCATCCTGGTTTATGGCCACTACTTCGGCGAATATATTGACTCTGGAATTTATGCTGTCATAGATGACAGTAAACGCCGTGTTGGGGTCTGCCTGATTACTCCTTTCATTCAGATGCTTAGCGTTCGAGGAGATAAGTATATCGGTCCGTCTGTGTTTGCCTTGTCGTGGTGGCGATACGCTTTTAATGTACTCATCAATCCGTTTACACAGACAATGGTCTGCTTCGCTAATGTAGCTGCCTTGCATTTACAAACTAATCGGTAACTGCAGTGCTTTGTGTCAGTGACCGGCTGGGTACGCTCCACCTGCTTCTCCTTCGTCTAGGGAGGAAACAATGTACAGTTAGTCCAATAACTCTTGTCCCTTTTTACTCTGTTACTCTGGGACAAAGGGTCACGCTTTCGGGTGAAAGTAGAGCGCACTAAATTGCCAACTGTCCAATAGTAGATCTTGGTCTATCTCAAAATTGGATAACACTTTCTGCAAACTGTTCACCGTGTTCCCGCGACATTCGTATTGCGATGCTCAGTTTTAGTTCTTTCGGCCTGCAGCCTTGGAATGACACAACTCTGCTACATTTCTTTGTAGAAGGATACTCACAAATGTGAAGCGTTTGTTCTGTTAATAAATCAAGCGCTGGGTTGAATGGCTGAAAAATTATCGGACCATTTTTCTTTTCCCATAAATGACGGGTAACTTGATCTTTTAGCAGAACTAATGCTTCATATTTGTTAGCATCCTCCGGCAAAGAAATGTAGCACACCTGCGTCATTCCAAAGCTTCAAGTCGAAGGAACTGAGACTGAGCATCGCAAAACGAATGTCGCGGGAACTCAGTGGACACTGCAGAAAGTGCTATCCAATAGTATCGGGCGTATACTGCTCTGCCAGCGAAATGACGGTGGTCATTTTGAACATCTATTTCGCTGATTTTTTGCTCTTGAAACCTTCATGTAATTATATGTATAATGCATAATGGTTGATTTCACTACCACATTGTTGCGATGCGTAACGTTGCCAATAATTTGTTGTGGTAGAATGAACACTACGAGAAAATAGAAGAAGACGGGTACCTGAGAAACGCGCGATCGCTGGCTTGCCCGACAGGGTGCTGGCGTCGGTGTTAATGTTTACTGTAAACTTGACGGCGGTGGACAAAACCGTTGAAGCTCAGTAGGCTGTGTTAGGCGCTTCTTGCAAGCCAGGATCACGTACTTCCTCGTGTTTGCCAAGTAACTCAATTATGATTAAGGCCATTCCTCTGTCAATCATGGTTCTCACATGGTAAGGGAACTGTCGCTGGTAACGTAGGAGCTACAAGATAGAGATGTTTTCACCACCGATTCTCGTTGGCGACTTCGGCACTTCGCTTCAGCCGTTATAGCTTCAATATGGCGCACCTGCCCATTATGCACAAACGGTGCGGGATTATCTTAACGAGGTGTTCGGTCACCGGTGGATCGGTCGCGGAGGTCCAAAGGATTGGCCTGCCCGGTCACCAGATTTGAACCCTTACATTTCTTCCTATGGGGTTATTTGAAAAGAAGAGTTTACAAGACAACGCCTATTTCACTGGAACAACTGAAAGGCAGTATTGTCAACGAATGTCGCGCCATCAACACGGAAACTTTGCAAAAGTTATAGCCTATTGCCTCAGGCGATTTCCGCACTGCAAGCAGAACGCCGGCGGGCACGTTGAGCATCTTCTTCGTTGACGGACATATCACCGTTTTATGCTGTTTATGTTAATATACGTATTCACCGTTATCACTGATTTCTGGACTAAATTGGTGCACGGGCAAATGGTGCCAAAGGTGCGTCGGGCCAGAATGCATTCAACGAGCAAAGCTGATTCGACAGCGCTTAGACTGACCACTTCTATGCAACTTGGTTCACAATGCTAATACTTGTTTTTCATGGTTATGCCTAAGGAATACTGGGAGGATGTGAACGAGATGGTGATGTGAGAATAGGCCACGCGGTTTCATATTTTTATCCTGTTCATCGGCGTACACACTCCGGTGTGGGATGGGTGCTTTTAAACCATAACATATCGGGCAAAGATTGTCCAACGATTTTTCTATAAGAATACAGACCGTGAAAGCGTGACTTATGCATCCTTTTGAGTTTGCTTATCGGCGTTTGCAGCATTATGTGTCAGAAAAGCTACCACAGGGATAACGGGCTTGTAGTGAACATTATGCATGAGAACGCACATACGTGTGCTATGGTCTCACGATTTGACAGCCAGTTTTGCGAGCCAAGGAGCTTCGCGCTCTGTGGCAAACGTGAATTGCAGTATCCGCGAGGATTAGAGATTGCCTAGAAATGTTACTTCTCAATTCCATGCTAATGAAATATCGCTTCAACAGTGAATTTGTTGATATGAGACCTGAAGACCGACGGGAGAATAGGTTATGCGGCAGCAAGTACCGTATTTTTCAGACAATAAGGCGCAACAGCTTATAATACGCAGTATCAGTGAACAGATCTAATTTCATATAAATGGGCACATAAAGCGAAACTAAATGGTCGGTGAGGTCAGACTTAATTCAACTCATTAACGACGAATGTCAATATTGTTTACTTGTAACATGCATAAACACAGAAAAATACACTCACTTTTTCAACCATTCCTGGGTCGTAAGTGGCTGTACCCACGGACATCGAGGATTTTTGGATCAGCGTGTGTTGGATATTACTTTTGCCTCAGATTGCTGTGTTATCAGCGTTTTATGTGTCTGAATTATGCACCAATATTCTTCTTTTGGCGTATTTTCCAAGCGGTGCAAATTTGGCGGCTATTCTTTGGTTAATTCCGGAGATCTCATTGATTTGCCCTACTACCATCTCTGTCCGCCATCTTGGATCTGCTCTAGCTTTTGATGCCGTCTCAAGCTACTTGTGGTTCGTGTTCGCAAGTTGTGGGAAATAAGGCTCATACGATTCGGTGCTTCGGCTGCGATGTTTCCCGTATTTTGTGCATTGGCTTATCCGTTGATGTGTTTCAAAAATTTCTCGACATCCGACATCGTATTTTTCAAGTTAGAGGTGATAAATGTCGCGGTACAAGACATCAGAATACTCAGTGACCACAAACAACTACGGGAACATCTCACTTTCAGATAAAAACAAACCGTTCACTACGTGGGATCAAACGCCTTCGTGAAAGTACCTCTTTTAACTTGCCGTCTCTTCTCACTTCGCGATCTGCACCACCACCAGCGTTTTCGATCCCGTCCGAGCCCCAGATTCAATGTTCCCCACCGATGGAAGACTCAGACTCAGAAACCACGAAATACCACTTCACTGATCGGTCCGTGAATTTCTCCGAGCCTGTATGTGAACTTCTGGACGCCGAGGATCTATGGACCACTCAAAAGCGCAAGGGCCCACGTAATCGAGTTCAGACGTCCCCTGCTGATAAACAACAACCCAGTCAGTTAAGCGCCTCTAGTTCTGCTCCCACAGGTTCATCACTGATTTCGCTGAGGCGTCATAATCTCATGGTCTTCCACGTACCGGAGTCAAAAGATGAAAACCCTCTGATACGCTATGATTATGATGTTGAGTTCCTGCAGAAGCTCATCGATAGATTGGATGTGGGTGAAGACAGTGTGACGATTAAGCAAGTAATCCGACTTGGCCAGAAAGCTAACCAGTCATGTCGACCTCTGAGAATCACCTTTGCAAATCACAATATGCCACAGCTCATACTGTCTCATCTGTCAAGGCTGAAAGGCATAACAGTTCACATTCGCCGAGACTTGGAACCCGAAAACAGAGTTCGTTTGAAGACTGCTGTCATGTAGCTCAAACGCGGTACAGAAGAAAGTGAGACTGACTTACAAATTGTAAATTTTCGGGTGATGAAGTAGGATGTGTGAACCCGTATCAACCGGCTGCTCAACCTCCAGGCACGTCCCGCAGTACCTCCTGGGACGTCCGTGTGGCATTCGCCAACTTGTGCAGCCTAATAAACAAACGTGAGGAAGTGTGCCGCTTCGCTGTCTTGGAGCGGCCGAACATTTTCGGACTTGCAGAGACTTGGCTGAGCTCCGACGTCACACCCCAAGAAGTCGCGTTGTCGAGATACTCTTGTTTCCGATGCGACCGAAAATCAAAAGCTCAAGGTGGTGTTCTGTTGTACATAAAATCGTCACTATCTGGCCAAATTACTAGCACCTATCGGAGCGAGGATAGTTTATGTGAGCAATTGTGGTGCATAATCCGCCTCAGACGCGCAAAACTAATGGTGGGTCTTATCTACCGTTGCCCATTAAATCGTTGTTGCGATTGGCTACCACATGTACAGAAGCACATGAGTCGCCTTCAGTTCTTACTGATGGGGATCTAAATTTACCTAAGATATTTTGGCCAGACGTTCGACTTCTTCCCGGTCATGGCAACGTTGAGGCACAATTCGCTAAAATGACTATTGAAATCGGGGCAACGCAACATGTCACCTAACCGACGCGCGTAACTCCGCACTCGGCATCTTGTCTGGACCTAATGTTTACGAGCTGCGAGCAGAAGCTGAACGAGATCAGAGTCATCGAACCATTGGAGAACAGTGACCATTGCTTCATTGTGGCAAGCTTAGAACTGTCGTTACCGCATTAAAATTAACGGAAGCCAACATTCAACTACTGGAAGACGGACTTCAACGGCCTCGTCCACGCTGCAAGTCAGACTGATTGGACACTACCACAAGATACGTCGCTTGAGGCCTCTTGGTCATTAATGAAGGGGAAACTTAACTGTCTGTCTACTCTGTTCGTTCCAAGGAAGTATTCAAAAGTCGGACCTGTCAAACCGCATTGCTTTGATACGGAATATAGACAGCTTTTCGAGACGGCTTTGCAAAGTTTGGGATGGATACATCAGCTCGGGTTGTGATGAAGATTACACGGTGTACAAGACACAGCGTGGCTTGCGTAACGCTGCAAATATCAAGAATGGCAGGCAGTTGGAAGAGAAGCTAACATCCTCGGCCACAACTGCACCCAAAATAATATTTGTCTACTTGAAACGTCGAATGAGTGCTGGAGGCGACCTGCCGGTCTTATATAGCTTTGACGAACGGACGCTCATTTCAAGCGTGGAGCGCGTGGACGCCTTAGCTTTGCGCTTCGTCACCGTATTTTCCAGTAAACCGGCGACTGTTCCGGTACAGACACAAGTTGCGCCAGTCTTACTCGACAGCCTACAATGTGATGCAGTCGAAGTGTGTAAGCTGCTCATCAACCTCAATGGTGCAAATCTCCCCTGACCAGACGGACCTCACCCACTAATACTTAAGTCGCTATGGAATGTCCTCTAACCAACTGATTCAATAAATCACTCTCTGAATGATCTGGATCGAACGACTGGTAATGGTCGATAGTATGACTGCTTCCTAAGTGTGGTGATCCAAGTAAAGTAGAGAACTATAGACCGATCTGCCTGGCTTCCGTATTATTCAAAGTTCTCGAGAAGCTTGTGAAGATGTGTCTGTTGTCGTTCTTCGAATCGCTGGATGTATTGAGGCCAGCGCAACCCGGCTTTACGAAAGGTTGATCTTGCATCACCAACTTGATGTACGCAAACCACCATTGGGTACGAGCTCTCAATAAACAGAAGGATATTGACGTGGTGTACATCGACTTTAGTAAGGCGTTTGACAGAGTGAACCACGAGGTACTCCTTCATAAACTGAGAACCTATGGAATCGGTGGCAGGTTATTTCAGTGGATACACGAGTTTATTGTGGGACGAAGGTTTAGAGTACGGGTCAATGACTGTCTGACAGACTGGTTTCGGTAGACGAGTGGCGTGCCTCAAGGAACTGTATTTGAGCCAGTATTATTTCTTACTCATATCAACAATGGCCCGCAGGAACTCCAGTCATCATGTGCTGTGTTTGCAGATGATTTCAAAATCTGGAGGATAATTTTGAACCGGGACGACTGCGCTCGCCTCCAGCATGACTTAGAGCGGCTGTCAAGGTCCACTGAAATGCAACTCCCTCCTAACGCAAGCAAATCTGAGTTCATCAGTATCACCAGACGTCTAGCCACTCGATCATACACCTTAGACTGCCAATTGCTCCATCCCAACATATTTGTCAGAGACTTAGGAGTTCTCCCTCGACATGATATGAGATCACTATCAAGTGTAGAGAAATTGTACCGTGCGGGCCTTCCTATGCTCTGGACATTAAGACGCAGTTTCTCCAAATGGTCCGAAGAAACCGTCACTCCCCTATTCACTTAGCTCATTAGCCCAATCCTTGAATACGGTTCCCCAGCTTACCATCCGAAAACCCATTGGGAAACTGAAAAACTGGAGAAAATATAGCATATCGTAACTAGAATGGTACAGAGTATTGGAAAGCTTCCGTATGAACAACGTTGTGAAATGCTCGGATTCTACGCACTATGCTACCGCCGAGTTAGATTTGACCTCATTATTACCCATCGAGTACTACACTTGAATCACTTCCCTATACTGCGGCCAGTGTTTCGCCTGCGGGAACCCTGTAACACCCGAGTACACCGTTGGAACTCAGGGTCCGCAGCACGAACGCCGTATCACATCAGCTTTTTATCGAACGAAGAATCGTAAACTTATGTCATACAGTACCAGAATGAGTAATAGAGCCGGTTGTGTGAAGTGTTTTAAAACCCGTATCGACGATTATTTCGGAAACCTGGGCTTTTGTGAAGCGATGCTCACACAATGCCAAAAGAAGACATCGTATACCCCGGAAATAATGACACCAATACAAATTCCTAACCGAACAAGGATAAACGATTGACGGACCAGACACAACTGCTGATGATTCACTACTAAGTGATTTGGTTTTTCGTAATTCGATAGAGTTGTACAGAAGCCTTTCTACTTGCTCTTGAATACAGTTACAGTCTCTACAAATCCGTCGAATTCTCCATCTTCAATGTCAGTGTAACAGTTGAGCGATAGCGTTATTAAACAAGCCCGGCTCCCTCTCGTCATCATCCGAGTTAGTCTCTTTGCTGTTGCTTAGCTGTTTATTGATGATCCTGACTTTCGTGAAAGCTCGGACGACATTTGGGACCGATACCTTGGTCAAGGCATCGACGATCCACTGGCAGATGGTGGCGTAACTAGCCCGGATTTGGTAAATGTGTGCCCATCTTCTGTGATACATCGTTCCCCCGCGGCTGGCAATTTAACTTTGAACGCCCAGTTGACACCAATATCTAACGGTTGGAGTTCTTTGGTTAGTCCTCCCGGAATGATGGCAAACTCCGAATTAGTTTTCTTCACTTGGCGTTTGACAGTTTCGGTGAGATGGGCACACATAGAGTAGTTGATCAGTAAGGACAAAGATGTTTGGAAAGGGCCATTTGGTCTCCTGACGTAAACTTCTCTCAGCCACTCGCTCTTTTTCTCCTCATCCATCCATCCTTTTGGGTTGACCTTGACGATGATCCCAACTGGAAACCTTTTCGCAGTTTTCCTTTTAAAAATGACCATGGGCGGTATTTTCTGGCCATTAGCCTGGCAACCGAGAACTACATTGTAGGATGATTTCTCGTTCCCTGTGGTGCGTATAGATACAGTAGACGTTCCTGTTTTTTCAACAGTACGGTTCACGGGGATGTCAAAGCTGAGAGGAACCTCGTCCATGTTTGTGATGTGGTCTGGCTGGATCTTCTTTTCGGTGATCTTGTTCTTGCAGTAAGTGCGGAAGATGGCCAACTTTTCTTCGTAATCCTTTGGCAGTTGCTGCGAGGTGGTAGTTCTTGTGCGGATGGAGAGATGACGCCTTTTCATAAAACGGAAGCACCAAGAAGGACCTCCTTGAAAGTCGTTCATCTTCATATCACGTGCCATCGCTATTGCCTTGAATCGAATGGAGACTGTAGAGACGCTTCTACCTGCTGTTCTATGTTCAGTAATCCACTGCTCAATTTTGTCCTCTAACTGTGGCCATCTTGCTTTGTTCCCTCGGAAACTCTTCTTGGTGCAGGTCATCTTGCTTCTTCCACTTCCGTACCATTGATTCATTAATGTTGAATTGTTTCGCAGCTGCTCTATTCCCATGTTGTACTGCGTGGCTGATGGCCTTGAGTTTGAAATCCGCTTCGTAAGCATGTCTCTTAACAGGTGTCATTTTGGGGTCCTTAATTACCGGTATGTTGAAGCACAGTACGTATCAGAAAAGTGGTAGGGGTAAGCGAACAAGCTTCGTCTTGATCGCCAGCATGCGACTGGCGCTGAAAAATGTTATCGTGCTTGACCTCATATGTTGACCAGATTGTATGTTATCACGCATTTCTCCGTAAGTGCACTGTTACTCCCTCCGTAGTACACGCACGACGACGTATGTTCCAGTTGTCTATCCGAAAACCTCAGTTTGGACGATGATGTGAGTGAAGCTCACACGGGCGTCGCCGACTGTCTGGATGACCGCACGTCTTTGGAACACTGGTGTGAGCGCAGATCGTGTGTTCAAACACTCACCTGCAACCAGCGAGATACAGGTGCGTGTTTTGGACAGTGTTTGCAAGGTGCATTGTTGGACCAAGTGAGTTTGCCGGGTGGAGTAACCATCACATATATCACAGTATGGGATATCAGCGTGGATGGTTGAATAGTTGGTTGGTTTATCGTCGCCAGAAAAGCTCGAATCAGTTGGCTCCTGCACAGAGTTCGCCACCCCCAAAACAAGTCTGTCTAGACAACATAGAAAGCTGACTCCACGAGGTTCCTGACCAGCGATTATGCTTCGACAATCAAAGTCGTAATAAAACATTTTGACAGATTTTTCAGCGCAGTGTGAACATAGAAATTGATTCGAGGTCACTAGGCCTCAGCACAACCATTCATACATAAGGCGCACTGCCGATTTTTTTGACGTGATAAATTGCAATTCAGTTCCAGTGCGCATTCTGCGGGCCCGGTGGAATAACGTATTGACAAAGCAGCATCTCTATCGAACCGGTATAGAAATTTTAAAGTGCGGATACAAACTGCTCCACGTAGCTTTTCAGTAGATGGTGCACTTTATTGTGCTATCCTCTCCTGTGGTCAATAGTACATTCAAAAAGGACATCTGGCTACCGTCCTCTAATTCACAGGTAAAACGAGCTTTTGGGTGTGCAACGTTCATAACTTTGAGGATGGAATGCGCAGCCTCTAAGGGTGTCGTCGACGTAACTCTACTATAGAAGCACATTTGATCGAAGTCTAGCTCGTTGCGTTACTCCAACATCGCCGTGGACTCCCCATGACCACACACCATCTGCCTGTCGAGGTCTGTTCCTTTGAATAGATCCTTAATGAAAAACTGTTTACCTTATCAACTGATTTGGTTTCGATGTAACAAGAGACTGCCCTCCCGCGGGGAGCAAGTTAGTTTTTATCAGACGAACTTTTCGCTGACATTGACAATTTTACAGTGTACGTTTCTTCACCAATCGATGTGGCATCATCACTGCGTTGGTAGAGTGAGGCTTTAGTACATGTAAACCCGCTAGTCGCGCGTGTACATATTTTTAGATCATCCTAAGTACTTGGGTACAGATGCCGCATCCCAGAAGGCTCTATCACACTTGCCGGAAACGTGATCCCAACATCTGATTCAGTTCGGGACTTAGGAATTAGGTACTCAAACTCTTTCAATTTCTCCGAACATGTGCTTTATCAGGTTGTCAAAGCAAGGCATCTATGCGAATATACCACCAGCACTTTCTCCCTACTTGAAGCCCGATTTGAGTCATTCAAGACATTAGCACATCCGACTCTGGAATACTGTACTATCGTTCACAGCCAATTGAGAAAGAAGGACAGAACGGCTCTGGAAAATGTCCAACGATCATTTGCCAAGCTGGCCATGGGGTGCTGCTGAAACCTGAGTTATTATGATCGCTGTCGAAAACTACAACTGTATCCTCTTTGGCTGAGACGTTTAAAGAACAGCCTCATTCTCTTCTACAACATTATAAACCGACGAATTTACGCAGACAGCACCGCACTTGAACTCCGGAAGACTGCAGTCTACCCCACACCTAATGGCAGTTACTTGCTACGCACAAAGTTTGCAAGTCATAAAACTTGATCGAATTTCTTCTTAGTGAGATACACCGGTATATGGAACATACTACCCATACAGGTACGCATGAGTGCAGGCCATGTCACACTTCGAAATGCCGTACAGACGTTCCTCACTATATCAAATGTGTTGACAATCTTTGACTCACAGAAAACTCTAGAAACATTAACAGAAGCTGGTATGAAAATCATATGAGCAATATTCACTTACAACTCGCTTATCCACTACATGTCATTACCTCCAATACCAAATCCCGTGTCTGTGCGGCCTTGTATCTCTTCCCTTTTATTTTCTACTCCTGAGCCCCACAAACTAGAAAATCATGATACACATATCGGTAAATTTTGCTTATTAACTGCTCTGGTCTAGGACCCGAGGAGAGAAAGTATCATGATCCGAAATTCTGTTATTTACATTTCCTTTATTATTAGAATTTAAGCCGGATAAACCACGAAACCTACTCACTATACAAATGATCGCTTCCGCTTATGGGGCCGTGTACCGTTTGTCGGTAAACATACAGATTTATATATTCATCCTTATTGGTCGTTTGGGCAGTCCATGTTCAAAACATGGATGTGTAGTGTTTATCATATTCGGTGTGATGGTGCGGAATCTCCTTCGGCAGTAATTGTATTCGTCCAACGTTAAAAACGAGGGATCAACTGCCACCAGCACCGTGAATGCACCATGTTCGTTAAGGTATCCAGCCACTGGCGTGGTAGATTTTGATGGTCGCTTCCGGAAACACGACAAGCGCCAACTTGAGTCACCTCCTCGGTATGTATCTTCATACTCCTTTGCCATGCGGTTTCAGTCAACCAGAGGCATTTGTAGCCGGCTTTCAAGCTTGCGTATCATGTAAGCGAGCCGACGGATGCGAGTGTAGTTCAGCCGACACCCTAGTGACTCACTGACGGAGGATTTGCTGACTAACACCAGCTGACGAATTTCCATGTTACTCTGCACTGCCACCAGACATGAACAATGGTTCGCATGCATTAATGGTCAAACACGGTCAGTAGCGGTCAGGTCTTTGAACAGTTGAGTAACACTGTTCACTTCGCAGCGTTCTGAACACTTTCTTTAACCAATAAGTTTGCAGATTTCTGTCTCCTTCGATCACTGAGGCTTTAAAAGGCACACGAGCCGCAACAACACACTCAGTAATCTCACTTCCTTGATGCAGCTGTCAGGGAGGTGATACAGGCACCTAGTTACCATTTGTTACTCAGTGACCGCTATTTATTCTTAACTTCTACAGCCGTTCTCTACAGATCTATGACAGGTCGGTTCGCGGGCTTTCGTGATTCCTTGGGTCGCAATGGGTGGCACATTTCAACTTTCCCCTGGATCACTTCACCCATTTTTATGTTAAATAAGGCCATTCAGGGGATAAGATTGCTCGACCTTTTAGGTTGTGGTTTCAGCAAGTTTACTTTTATTATTACCGCAGCCTCCATACTTTGGTTCCGAATCCGATATATATATATATATATATATATATATATATATATATATATATATATATAGTGAATCATTTATCTCGCTCTCGCGTTTTTATTTCCTCACATAGGGCCTCACATCCTGGTGTCACTGTACCTCCATTTGAATTTATGTTTTAACTCCGTAGCATTGCATTTTGATAGAGTGACTTTCACCATCCATTGACATAATCTGGGAAGAAACGAAAATGCAAGCGCTCAACTCATTTCATAGTACCATTGCTGTACGGTTCATCGGAGGGGAAAGTCGTTGTAATTCCTGGTGATGATACTGACGAACCTATTTGAATGAGCATATGTTCATTTTTCGCATGCTAAAGGGATATACCATTTTCGCTTTGAATTGGACCTTTTCCAAACTACATCGGACGTTTTGCAAAACAATTGGGGATTTTGCAAAGCACATTAGACATTTTGTAAAACACATCGGACGCTTTGAAAACCACTTTAGACGTTATTGTGAATATCTGCGAATCAGACCTTGATAGCTGCACCTTTGGATGTCGCCTACCTTGGCAACGAGATTGCTCAGCTCGGAGAACAAAACAACCCTCCCACTTTAGACGTTTTACATAGCGCATTCGACGATTTGCAATCCGAATTTGACACATTGCATTCTAAGTTCTGTTTCGCTCCACTGATGATCCCCCTGTGTTGCGTCACCTCCCGCTTTGAAGGAGGATTAATCTTGTTGCTGACCGCCTCATCGCCCTATGTTGGACTCATCACTAGGCCATCAGACCAGGCAGGAACACCGAACTTGTCAGCGACGCGTATTCCATCTGCCTCGTATGAAACCCACTAACACGATCTTACGAGTCAGCGGTTAGGCAAAAGCAGATGGCAACGAGCGATATGGTAAATTTGATAAAAATGCTACACCGCGTTTCACTGTCCACTGGTTTGCAATCACTTATCTGTGTACATGATTGCTTTCCGATTTCCCCGTATAACAGCTCTCTAAACTTCAACCACCAGTTAACTTATAACATTTTGTGCATTCTGGGCGGAGTGCTGTTCGCCGGTTCGCCGTTATCTCCTAACCTTACCATTTAACGTTTTTTCATCCATCTCCAGAGAGGAAATATTTATAACGCACAGTATCTTCGAAAATGCCATGGAAAAAGTTAGAAGTTGCATTTCGGACGCTGAGACTACTGTAAGTTTCTTTTGGTTTCCTTCACATCCTGATCCTATGTTGTTTGGGACTGCGTCAACATCCCTTTCTGTTTCACTGAGCACGGCACACACTTCGGTGTACAAACCTCCTCGTCTCGTGTGGTATATTGCTCGAATGTTCTGTGATGGTATTATCTACTTTTTGTATTCCTCTCCATAGATGACGTAACTGCGACTATTCGAAGTCAAAAATAATTTCATACCCTCCACTATGATCTCGCACATAGACAGCATTTCGCTTGTGACTCATCTAAGCGTTTGACAGGCGCTGAGAAGGCTGATATGCGCTTGATTACTACTGAATTGCATCCTTTCTCATATACACTGCCTGCTCAGTCATACGAATGAATGAATGAGTTCTCCAGTCCGCTGGATTCAGTACATCATTGGGAGATTGGACCTTAACGTGTTACAACCGTTTGCGTACCTCCTTGACCCATTGAGCAATACTGTGTATTTCCTCCGGGCCCCTTGATAGCTATTCCTACCAGATTGGTCAATGGTTAGAGGTCAGACTATCGCAGTCTCTTGTTCCTCCAGCTTTGGGGTTTGAAATGGGATGGCGTGCATTTCTGTAAACCTAAATTATTGCCACCCCGCTGCCTTGCGGACAGGCTTTTGAGCCTAAGACTTTGGTTGAGGACTCAGGTTCTCCTTCTCTCTATGTCTGGGACTCTGGTAGTATCTCAGTCCACATACAACCATGACAATTTCCTCAATATTCCACTACCTTCTGAATCAGGGGTCGCCTTATCTGTTACACAGAGCAAGGCGGATAAGCGAAAACATGCTACCGCTGCAGCCTCCATTCTTTCTTTTCCACTTGTTTTTCTTACTCCCGTCCCAACCCCCATTACTAACCTACCTATAGTTGCCAGCTTAATTGACAGCATTCATAATGCCACTGGAGTCGAACCATCCACAACCACCTTCTCACCCTCTATCATCTTCATCATCACCATCATCATTATATACATTAGCTAGAGGTGGGAAACACCTCAGCTACTGTGCCGCAGTATATAAAGGAAACAAAAGGGAAATGCAACAGGTGCAAGCCAGCTGAGCTACCGGTAACGGATGGGCATCGTTCCGGTAAGCTACCAGCCGGCGACTATGCAGAAAATAAAAATTGCTTCGCAAAATTATAAAAGGCTAAATTGTGAGATGGTGTCTGAGAAGAGTCTAAGAGGGATGGGGTGGAACAAAGAAACTCACAACACGAACGCCACTGAGGTCGGCTCCTAGCCATATCAGCAAGTGTATACAATCGATCATGTTCATTGTCTTTCCGACCCCAACCAGGGAGCCGAGACGCTCCAACTGAGGTCAGTTTCGAAATGAGGTCCTTCATTTCTTTCGACCAAGTCATCGCTTGGCAGCTTTACTCTTTTTCCATCCACACTCCCGGCACGCAAATAACGCACGTCGCGGGAGTCGGTGGCCTGACATGCGCAACACGTGGCCGAGCCATCAGAGCCTCGTGCGTGAAATAACGGTGCTGAGCGGTTCGTTTCCTTCTCCTGCGCCGTAAACAAGGCGTCGAACACGCTCGTTGCTCACGCGGTGTTCCCACCAGATGTGAGCTAAATTACGAAGGCACCGGTGGTCGAATATAACTAGGCTCTTTATGTCCGTTGATCTAACGGGCCAGGTTTCACAACCGTACAGCAGAGCCGAACGTTCCGCTGCATTGTACACTCTACGCTTCAGGGCGAGAGTGATGTCGCGCCGGCGCCATAAGTGGCGAAAGTTAGCGAAAGCGCCCCGAGCTTTTGCTATACAGTTCGCGATCTCATCTTCAATCCCACGGGCACTGATACAACTTCGCAGGTAGTTGAATTTTTGAACGACTTCTAGCTGATCCCCATCAAGGGTCAGCATAGGAGGCGGATCAGGCCACTTGGATGAACGCTTTGCACTTCGAAGGTGTGAAGCAAAGCCCGAAGTGACGGACAGCCAGGGCTAGTCTGTCCAGTGCGGTTTGGATTGTTTTGAACTGTCACAGATTAGGGCAATATCGTCAGCATACTCCAAGGGAAGTAGGCGTTCTCCCGGGAGTAGATCCATACCTTCTAAGTCGTGTCCTGTGAACGCAATTTCCATAACCTCGTCAGTAGCGAAATTAAAAAGGAAAGGTGACAGCGGGCATCCTTGTCTCACACCGCTGTAGATATTATAGGGCGACGACAGCTTGCCGTAAACCTTCACTCTGACGAGCTACGCGCGTATAGTGCTCAGGTAATATTTACATATTTCTCGGGTACACTTTTCCTGAGTCGACAGTCGCAAAGTGCACGTCTATCCACCGAATCGAATGCACCTTTGATATCGAGGAACACGACAACGGTGGGCCGCCAATATATCTGACGGTGCTCCAATAACTGACGCATAGTGAAGATGTGGTCAATGCAGCCACGACCTCCACGAAACCCGGCTTGCTGTTCACGAATATGGCTTTCACGAAAGCCAGTCGGTCTGTGAAGGATGACAGAGGCAAGAAATTTTGATGCGATGGAGATCAAACTGATTCCTCTATGGTTGCCTCATTCTTATCATGAGCCTCCCTTGAAAATTGGGACTCGCGGCGCGGCTCCAGTCGGTTGGGATAGTTTCCTGCTCCCACAGTTTCACTAGTAACTCGTATAAACCATCCACAAGTGCAGGTCCCCCGAATTTGAAGAGAGCTGGAGCTAGATCATCTGGTCCCGCGGCTTTATTTAACTTCAACAGTTCGATCTCACGTTCGACTTCTGAGCGTGAGGGTGGATCCAATGTGACAGCCCACGGAGTGGGGCGATCAGTCGCCGGCGAGAAATCTAGCAACTCCGACCGATTAAATTGCCTTTAAAAGTGCACAGCACAACTTTCCAAACGTTTTGTCAAATTGTGGATAGGCTGTCCACTCTCATCACAAATTGTTTCATTAACACCAGGTCTCCTGCTGCCCGTTTCCCGTATCAGCCGGTTACTAAGGACAGCGGCCATTTCCTTCTGGTGCATGATGCGACCACCAGGATTCGCGGTCTCTCTTCAGGCTAACACGGAGATTTTCCCGGTGCCTTTTGCAAATTTCATTGTGTTCGCTTCGAGCCGGAATATGCCGGCGAGTATCGATAAGTTCCAGAGACTGCGAAGACACCCAATGTTCATGTTGGCGATTAGACTTGCCACATGAGGATTTGCCTGCTGCTAGTAATGTCTGGTGAATATTAAACAAGTTAGCTTCATTTGCATTCAGTGAGCACTTACTCAACCCCCATGATAGCGTAATTTGATAGGCATTCAGGACAGCTGGCTTCGCCAGTGGGCTGTTTACAGTGCGATCGCAGCGTCATCGTGGGCGTCCGCCAAAGCGAATCCGTAAGCCAACACATACAAGTGCATGCTCGGTGTCTACACCTGTGCTCCAAATTGTGCGACAGTTCTCGACGCAGCCCCTCCATCGGTAAGTTATCGCAATGTGATCGATTTGCGTCCATAGCTGGTTCCAGGCTGGTATTCGCCAAGTCACCTTCCGGCGTGTGCTGTGTCGGAAATTAGTGGTAGCGAAAAATAAGCGAGCATCCTCACACAAATGAAGTAACCGCTCACCGTTATCATCACGGGAGCCTGCACCATGTTAGCCGCCCAGATGCAACTCATCAGTGGATAATTTTCCAGCTTGAGCGTTCAGATCCCCAGCCAGCACAACAGTGTCCGAGCTTCTTCTGTGGCGAAGGAGCTCGTTCGATTGGCGATAGGAGTCGTTTTTTACCGAATCATCGCTGGAGTTTGTGGGTGCATAGGCAGCGATGATGAATAGACACCTATTAGTCCCGCGCGACTTCGAAGCTTTGCACGAGCCAGCCAATCGGACCGCAGACAACCGGCTACTGATTGGAATCCAATCAACCAGAGTAGCTTCAGCCCGTGGACTCAGGGCAATCGAACACCGGCTTGTCCGGTGCTCGAAGCTGCATTGTCACCGGATAGGCACATCGGTAAAGTGCTGCTAGTGTCACCTGAAGGGAGGGCGAAGTGAGTACAGAGCTCGAGTCTTGCAGACGGGTCTCCGATAAGCAGCAGAGATCGATCAAGATGATCTCCAATGTTTGGGCAAGTGCTGCCTGTTGACCGATCTGTAGCAATATGCGTACATTGAGGCATGCCAATCTGAAGGAGGATTGAGGGCTCCAAATGGAAGCCAATAAGCTTATCTTGACCGCTTGCTTGGACATGGGCCTGTTGACAGGGCATAATTGACGCTCCGCGTTCACATGTAGTTTGAAACTGGAAGACAAGCGACTATTGAAGCAGGGTGGTGGAGAGCCAAGAATCGGGGTGCTTGAAAACTGGGGGGATAAATGTGAAGCTGGAACGGGACGATAATGATGAAAAGTGGAGTGAGGGAATAAGATGATTGGAAGGCTTGAGCAGTAGCATCCAAACCCCTTTTCACCGTGCTTGATGCAGCAGATAGGGTATCGTTGATTATCATCTGTGGTGGCCGGAACATCAGGAAATGGTTTGAAGAGAGATTCCTTGTATTGCGTGGGCAGGATACTGTCAGGTTGTCCAGGTCTAGACAGGAGAACGATTAGGGTTCTCAACCAAAGCCTTTGGTTCAGAAACCTGATCGCTAGGCAGCGGGTTTGGCGTTGGACTACAATTAGTCCGTTTTAAGGAATAAGGAGCCACCTCATTCCAACCCCCAACCTGGAGGACCAGGAGACTGAGTTTGTCTGACCTCTAACCATTGACTCAATCTGGTATGAGTAGCTCTGAATGTGCCAAAAAAGCACCACCCGGCATAGCTCAATGGATTACTGAGGCACACAAACCATCGCTCCACGGTAAGCTTCAGCCTCATTACGATGTATTTTCCCACACCACCCGCCGCCTATTGGCAACAGTCTCTTATAAGACCACGTTGTCCCGTTTGTTTGCCGCCGTTCAGTGTTCACACTCTAAGACAACTAGGTCAACATGCTGCACTCGCACGCACATTAGACACACTTGGTATTGACTTATGTTGTGTGTTCGAAAGTAGGATCAATGACCCTAATGGGGTTGTTGAATCTACTGTGCCCGGGTTGTCGTCTCCCTGTTGGTTGCACGCATCCGGATACGCTGTTGCAACACGCACGGGTCAAGCTGGAGTAGCTATTGTACTCAGCCTCAAGGCTGAGTCGTCTTTGGTTGGTTAGATTTCTGTGAACCGTCAGCTGTATGCGGCCTGTTTGATATCAACTAAGATTGATTCACCGGGTAGTACAAAACTGCGTTTGCTTGTGGTTGCCGCTTATGTTCCCACGAACTGCGGTTCTGATGCTGTCAAGGACATATTCTACCACGTACTGAACACGCTGCTACGATGTGCAGCGGATGTGAATGTGCAATTAGGTTGCCTGGGCTCATCAAAAGCTCAGCTAGGTGGTACCTATGGGCTTAACTTCTACCGTACGGACAACGGCGAGTGTCTTTTGCAACTGTGTACGGCGCACCAGCTGTTTCTCAGTAGCATTGCTTTTGGACACAGTGAGCTCCGAACTGCCACTTAACGTCTTTCTGTAGCTGACCAGCGATGGACCAAAATAGATCACATTTTCATAAGTTACAGTTGGCATAGTTCTATTCTGGAATGCCGCTCCTTCTGCAGTAATTGCGTCGACTCCTCTCATGTCTTGGCACTCCTCGCTTTTCCATGAATTTTGCGGAGGCGCACCAAGCGTCTCCACCTATTGGCAATTGAGAAATTATCTCAGCCGTCCGTCAGGGAAGCCTGCCCGAATGCACTGTGTATCGAATTTTAGCTCCCCTGTCCTGTGGACACTGAGCTTCAGTGGAATAGGACCTCGGTTGCCATGCACGACTCAGCGGCATATGCTTGTGACCCTCTCAGTCGGGATACTGAATACTCTATTATAGAGCAAGTAGAAATGAATTCTGTACAACTCTTTCGAAATATGGCGAAAAACGTTTTAAAAATTGTCAGAAGTAAATATCATTATCGTTCTCGTAGCATTTAAAATATTTGACTCACAGTATTGCGGGACTCACAAATGTGACATATCATCCCATGTGTGTGCACTTGTTCTCTGAATCGACTAATGGTAAAATATAAATCTAACAACGTTTTGACCTGCTGCACAGATGTTTCCTCCATCACATGTTCAGGCATACTGTTCCAAATATTTACCACTCTCCGTTCGAAGCACAATGAGTGGGAAACTCGCTTCACATCCGGTACGACAAGTTTGTATCTGTGTCCGCTTGTGCTGCATGGTCCTCGTAAGTGCAGCTTTGGCCTCAGCATGGGGAAGTCACCGAGATGTAGAATACGGTAGGTCATAATGAAGTCGACTCGCACCCGACGGTAGGACAAGATGTGGAGTCCTAGTTTCTCGCACCGGTCTTCATACCCCAAGCCACTTAAACTCTGGATGAATCTGGTAGCAACATGTTAGACCCATCCGATCTTTTGTGCCTCGTCTCGGGTAATCGGAAAGTATGCAGGCGAACCATACTCTAGCATTGATCTAATGATGGTAGAGAAGAGGCAAGTGGCAACCTCTTCAGACCATGTGCCGAAGCTATGTTTGAGCGCCTAAAGCATGCTTCAGAAGAAACCTCCCGACTGCCTTTGAGCACACCGTGACCAGGCGGACTGTTATTCGTGAACTGAAGTGGAGCTTACACGCTGACTTGGAAGCCTGATGGGCCAGTCGGGCTCAAGAAATGGAGGAAGCGGGAGTTGCAGGGAATTACCGCAAGCTCTTCCAACTGATCCGCACCTCTGTTACCTAATAGCTAGCAGTAAATGGGACAATCAGAGACAGCGCGGGTGCACTGATTGACAATAAAGTGCACCGTATGGCTCATTGGGTGGAGCACTTTCGAGATCAGTTCAGTTGACCCTCTGCTTCCGCACCCCCTCCTACTCAGGTAATGCAGGATGAGCTATTGGCGGTTAGTTTAGAGGCTCCATCGGAGGCTGAAGTCCGAAGCGTAATTAGAGCGTTCAATCGTTTTCGTGCTTCTGGCCCGGATTCCCTCTCACCTGCACAATTTAAGGATGGAGGTGAGGTCCTCTGCAAAGCACTGATCTCCCTGTTCGAACATGTATGTTAGGAGGAGACCATCCTGGTTTACTGTAGTGAACCGATTATAATAGCGATATACAAGAAGGGAAGTCGCGACAACTATCTTAACCACCGGGATATGAACCTAATGCCAGTTGTGACAAAATTACTAAACTCAATTCCCGTTCGTCGCCTTACTGCGGTGGTGCATTACCGGAGAAGGTAATAGAAGGCAGGCTTTGTGGACCACGTAATCGTTCTGCGGCATCTGTGTTGCGATTTTATTTGTCCAGTTCTTTCCGGCTTAGTGTCCCTCTCCAGTCTGGATCTCGTTGTTACTGCGCAATATAAAATGCAGCATTGCACTATTTTCGTTTTGTTTTGACCATTTTTGCCCATGATTGAAATCGATTACGGCACATTAGCTAGGATATTCCTCGACCTTAGATTGTCTGTTGGTTGAATGATTCTTGTCTGTTTCTCTCCTATATGAAACCCGATTCACTTTCACTTTGCGCCACGGTCAAAGAAGAGTGTGCAAACCCTCCTGGCGGATGTGCGTTGCGCAATCTCCGGTTTGGCTCAGTCTGTGAAGGCGGTGTTGGCCATGGTTTGCCAGTCGATCGCGTTCCCTGATGTTCTGGACGCACTTGGTGCGGTGCAAATGAGTGTGATGGACGCGCTAAAGAACATCAGCTCTGCTGATCACACGCAGGCGATGAAACACTGCTTTTCCGACGGCCTGATGTCGTCGATTCGCAGACATGGCAAGGTACGTGACTAGCCAGTTTTATTACTCTGTTACCATCAGGTCAACTGTCGACATAGTTGCAGAAGACATTCCGATCAATTCTCACCCTATGATGTCGTTTACTGTGTGCCATTTGTCATCTGTATTTTCAGACGTAAATCATCATCCGTAGTTTGTCATGGCTTCACACTTTCATTCGCTTGTCGTTGCTGTTGACCCGAGTTTCTCTTTATTTGTCAATGTTTGGGCCAATTCAGATCTGTCATTTTATGAAACACAGTTTCGCTGCGACCTTATTACGCTGGACCATTTACAACACCCAGTCAACCCATCTGCTCACCCCGAATTCAACTTTGAAATGCACACATCCACACACACACAGCAGTGCGTGACTAGCTTACCGTTGACCGGCTTTGTACTCATTTCGTCCGCTTAGATTGCCAATCATTACATCACACTAAGATAATTTCTTCGCCACAATCCAACAGTCTGCCAGGTATCATTTGTACCTGACGGCTAACTGGCAACAACTCGTTGCACCCTCCCCTCCGTTGCATCGTGTTTCTAATCCAGAGAGAGAGCAACCGGCAGGCGGTTCCCTACAACACTCTCAGCTCGCCGTTTCTTTCCGTCGCTTTCCTTTACTTTTTCCAAACTCGATACTGGCAAATCTGCAGTGAGCATTGCTTGATTCGCTTCAGTTAGGGACCGTCGCTGTTCAATTGACGGAAAAGTTTTCCATTCGTACCTATTGATCTAACTCCAAGTATGTATCATGGGTCAGTAACGTAGTAAATTCCATGAATAATATGAGGATACAAGGTTTCCGCCTTGTAATCCAAAGCGCACTGGTTCTAATCTGCGGGACCGTGGGCGTCCTCTCTGTATTCGTAGCCCACTCTCAACTGGTTGTGGTCATACGGCAGTGAACCGGTGTGCTGCTGGGGCATTTCTATGCTGCTGGTAATAACTGTCCACGTGTTCTTCTGAAGAGGTTCGATGTGAAATAAATGAAGGGTATATTCTTTGACTGTTCGAAGCACAGTCCAACTGGATGTTCTCAACCTTCTCTTGAACTGAACAAGGCACCGGGGCCCGATTATCCCTATCAAATGGTACTGCACGCGAGGACGGAGCGGCTCATGGACAAGTGGTGTTAATACTTTTTGATAGGGCATACGCGTGACCCTATTTTGAAAGCCGTCTTTTAGTTAATGCGCCGTGCTGCGTTGTGATACCGCCTGCCCTCATTGGGTATACCACAGAAACTTCTTTGTGTTCTGAATACTCTATCGTGATTTATCGCGAGGTCGTAGAAGGGTCTTCGAGAAACTATCTTCCGAGTTTGCCATTCCAGGCGAGATCCATCAGCTTTGTTCTGTAGCCGTCTATACCCATCTGCATTGTTATACAATTGCTCACAAAAACTCCATTACGCAAGCCTCTTCTTTATTACTCTGCTACCATGCTTAGGATACAGTTAATCTTGCTCTCCCTGAGTCAAACCCATCTTCTGGACAAACTTATCCGAGCAGAAAGACAGAATATCTCACTCTTCAGCCTGCCCTTGGCACCTTAAAGGTTCAATATGCGGTTGCTGGTCTGAACCTAGATTAGTATCTAGAATCATGACGATATATGCGAGGAGAACGAATAGTCCTCGTCCGTGTTCCACCGGAGGCGTTCTCTGACCACCGTTGTACCACTCTCTTGTGTTCCATGCTAAATCAACTTGGATTAACCAAGCGTGCCTCTTCTCCGGCGGAGACATGATATGTCACTGCCAGTCAATGGTACACTATATGGTGCAACGCCTAACCTTTATCACGCGCACTCCTCTTTGTGTCATCTCTGGTTTCGTATACGTCTCTCAGAATCGCCTGAGTTGCCTGAAGAAGCTCTTGTGTCAAGGGTGAAACGTTGTCACAATAAAACCCTACCAAAACCGATTTGCATTGAAATCTTCTGAAATCATTTCTCAGAGTCTTTCTTATAAAGGCAGTGGAATTTTGGCTTACCCTCCAACGGCAGTGTGCAGCGATCAGAGTTACCCTCTGGATATACAACAAATCCTCGGTGGACTGAAAGCACTAAGCAACCGGTCGTCTTTGATTTCTGCTGTTGGAGTACTACTCACATCTGGGGACAGCACCGGGTGATCAATTGGGGTTCGGGGACACTATCTGGCGTCGTATTGGTGTCTGGTTAAGTTCGATCGCTTACTTTGACCGGGAAGCGCACTTCATGATACCGTTGATCACCTAAATCACATACACTGTCCTCGCAGCGGAATAAACAGCCGGTGACGTGATAGGGAACTCACGAGTCGACCGCTTCAGGGACTCGGTCTGCCAGATACTAACTATCATCTTCGAGGACGACGTCTGAAAATGAACCTCTAGTGTTGTTGTGGACCTTATAGTACATGGCTCAGCCGCTGAGGCCTCTAAGTCCTTACATTCTCTCTTTTCCATGAGTCGGTGACTTTTTAAGATTATTCATCCTACTCGCTTTTTAACCCCTTCGTTTTCTTTCGCCCTACTTCATTTTCGTCACTAGCGTTAACTATTATTTGTCCTGCGAGAGACAAAACAAAGTCTGGGAAGCGATCAAAATTATTTGTTTATGATGCGTGGATTCCTGTATACTGTGCACGGTTTGAAACGCTGTTCGATTGAGACAACTTTCCACTGGTTGTTTCTCATTTTCGTGTCATGAGTCATCTATCTATGTTCGTAGACCAACGCGGTTTGTTCTATCATTGTGTGCTCGGTCCAGCCACGTTGACCTTGGTTCATACATTGTCGCGCCGATCGCTATCTGTTTAGTCCGTGTGATCGGAGTCTGCTCTGGTGAATAACGCTTTCTTCGCTTCTTTGCACTAGTTTCATGACGGACCAGCCACCATGCATCCCGTATCATCAGTCCATTCTGTCATTGGAAATTAGATTATTTCTACCTCGTCTCTCATGCTCTTACGATTGTGATTAACTCACATCGATGGGGATTGATGCGACTTTGATCTGTTTAGGCCACGTCACCCGCCTTTACCTAGGTGATCGGTTGTCATCACATTGTTGACCCGATGGTTCGTTTCAAGCTTACTTGATCCCGGATCAGAGTTCGTTTGCTGAACTACGATGAATTGCTGGACTATATCACCCAGTATAATTAATTTGGAGTGACTATTCCATTTGCATACAACAGTTTTTTGATTTCTTTCTCCTTTTTTTTCCACTCGCGCTCGGATCGGAATTTCACAACAACTCTAAACGGTTTGCCTCACTTCATTCTTTGTCCTATCTACTAACCTACCATTTTTAGGAAGCTCCTGTTCTTATTCTCCTAGTGCCATCGGACCTATTTCTTTTCCCTACACACCGTCGTTTCTCTTTCTCTTCCGATTGTTTCTGCCTCAGCATTCTGCGCCCTCCATCGGATTTTCTACCGCTGATGAACCCTCATCTTTACGGCTTTCCCAAAGCAAGCGTGATAAAGTGCATTGCTCACTTGCGAAACTAGAGAGCGCCCTCTTCCATCAGCTGAGTTGCTTCTTCGATTGGTTACAAGCTGGTGTTCGAATCAATCCGAACTTTTTGCGCCCCTGTATGCTAAAGAACCTACGGTCAGATTCTTTGCCTGCATTGCGGCCCCGGCCAAAGGGAGTGGTGCTTGTTGCAGACACTCTGACTGAATCAACTGGGAAAGGTAAGTGCGTAGGTTTCCTTTTCTAAATATTTCTTCCAGTCGTTCCTTTAAACTCGACATGTCATTCAGTGCGATGCAACTTCTGTATGTTCCTCTTTTTCGGCAGCTTTTAATCTAGCTGCCGCTACGTCTCTGTGCAACTTTTTCCGTTTCATTATCTTCTTTACGAGCACACCTATTTCACTTGCGACCCGCCACTTACTTACTCCCTCATCGGTATTTTTACAACAGCCTTAGGCAGCTTGACGACCTTTTACCATTACACACTCACGATTGCGCTTGGTTGTTTGGTTTCAGGCCAACTAGTATATCTCATATCCCCTGGTAACTCTTGGTTAAAAAACCCTGTGATAGTATTTAGTTTGAATTGGCCCCTGCCTGCCTTGTTTGTAATGAACTGCGTGGTCTTACTTTCCCCATACTCCATCCTCTGTTCGGCTCTGTGTTACAGATGACTGCGGGAGGGCAATCAATCCAGAAGTCTCGTGGTTGCGTGTTCAACGTCTTCACTAATTTACTACCTGGCTCCAGTAGTAGTAACATTTGTGACAGTGGTTGGAAGTTCATTCGTTGGACCACTATAGGGGCCTTTTCGTGATTTGTTTTCGAAGGTTAATCTCATTCATTCCTAAAGGTACTTGGCTTTGAAGGAAGGACCCTCTGTTCTCTTTTTACCAGAATCGCATTTGAAATGTTACTGGCTGCTAGCATTACTTTTCACAGTCACGTATGTCCTTCATTTTTTTATCTGTCACTTACGATCATCGGCTACTTAAAGTCAAGTCCTTAGTCTTCTGATTCCAAGTACAACGCCAGGGGGTCATACTCACCAACAGCCATTGTGATTGTTAATCACTTTTGATTTTTTTGGACTTTGGTTCTGTTTGTCCATCTTTTCCCTTTGGATCATGTTGCAACACACGTTAATTTTTCTTACCACTATCAGATATTCGCACTGTGTATGCACAAACAAGGTGGGATTTAGTCGCATTCACAACCACTGTGTCTATCGTCGGAATTTTTGGCGTGCTGATCTAAACCGCTTGAAGATGACCGCTAGCGAGTCTTCCCCAGTAATTAGATGTCGATGATGCTTGGAGCCTTGTTTGCTCGAAAAAGTTGTCCCATATTGATGATCCCATTTCCAAACTAATACCCTTTACTAGAGGTCCTCTCTGGATTAACCAAGAATTACGATCGCTCATGAACCAAAGACACAAACTTTTGGATCGCTATAGGCTTTCGAGATTTGAAATTGATTATAGCCATTATAAATTGGTTCGGAACGTATGTACATCGAAAAAACGTACGGAACGGCAGCAATACGAAGGTCATCTGGCTGAGCATTCCAAGTCCATACCGAATCTGCTTTTCTCCTACTAGAAAAGGAGCACCAGAGCCGGAAGTGCAATACCACGCTCTTAACACCGTGCTCCACGACGATGCTGATAAAGCTAATCTATTAGCTTGGCATTATTCGTCGGTCTGTTCAACAGAGGTGCCGTCAGTTGATTGTTATTCGTCCTTACTCTCTGTTCTCAATGATGTAGACATAAATGTTTGTATGGTATCCCAACGTTTGTGCGAGCCGGATCCAAACTCTTCCTCGGGACCAGATGGGTTGCATCCTCTTTTCCTCAAGATTGTGGCCAAATATATTGCTGTTGCTGTCACGTATTTCGACGCTTACTTGAGGCCGGGCCTCTTCCGCTTGTCTGGATAGTGGGCATAGTCAAGCCCGTATACAAAGGAGGAAATCGACAAGATCCTACAAATTATCGGCCCGTTTGTCTAACATCTGTTGTCTGCAAGGTTATGGAGAGGATCCTCAAGCGACCTCTCAACCTGCATTTCCAGAACCTCAAGGTCATTTCAGCTGCGCAGCATGGGTTCCGTCGTTCGCGTTCATGTGTCACCAATCTTCTGGTAGCTCGAGAAAAGTGGGCTAAATCCGTGGATGCTGATAAGCGTCTGTATGTCGTATTTGTGGATTTCAGTAAAGCTTTTGACAAAGTTCCACACGAAGTTTTGCTTAGCAAACTTCGCAGTATTAGTTTTTCAGGAAAAATCCTCTCTTGGCTCACTGATTTCCTGCATGACCGCGCTTTCCGTGTGCAAGTAAATGAGTCCCTTTCCTTCCTTGTAAATATGACCAACGGTGTTCCGCAAGGCTCTGTTCTTAGCCCTTAACTTTTTAAGTCTTTATTAGTAACCTGGCGTCTGTACTACTTGCAGATTGTTTGATTTACGCAGATGATTTAAAGCTATGGATGGAAATCTCCTGTGTGGATGAAGCTGATGTACTATAAATAAGGATCGATTCGCTGCATGATTGGTCGATCAGGTATCAATTACCCATAAATCACGATAAATGTTCCGTTCTTCCGATTCGTGCCTCCGAACCATTTGGAATTTATCATATCGGTGGATTTTTGCTGCCAAACTCTAATCTGGAGAGGGACCTTGGCGTCGTTGTGACCCCAGACCTAAAATCGACTGAAGATACCTTGAGGAAAGTCGCTTCTGCCAACAGGTTGTTTTTCGCCATACGACGATTCTTCTTCCGCTTGACTCTGGAGATCTTCACGCTCGTGTTCACTTTTCATGTACGTCCGATTCTTGAGTATGGACTGCCTGCTGTTTATCCTCTTTCCAAATTTGAACGCAGTTTGATTGAAAAGGTTCAGCGGAGAAGATCTAAATCCATACTGGAGTTACGAAACCTGCGTTACTCACATCCTCTTCAGCGCCTGAACTTGTTCTCCATAGCCTATTGTCGAGACCGCGAGGATTTGATTTTCACACGACGTATCGTTAGAGGTGAACTTGGAGCTGAACTGCAGAATTTCTTTCCACTCCATTCTTTCAGTTCGACTCGGGGTCACCATTGGAACAAAGGAGACTTCGGGTCCGTTATGACGTCAATCTGTCTACCAGAGTAGTGAACGAGTAGAACAATCTACCTGTGTATGTCGTTGATGCGCAGTCGGAGAAATGTTTCAAACATCGATTGGATTCTTATCTGTTGAGTAAACTCGGATCTTGTTGCTTTTTGTGTCAATGCAGCGGTTCCATTGGTACCGACTTGCAATGTCCACCTTGATCTCTTTGACGAACGGGGTGCGATGGAGCTGACAAAGGATTTTTCCTTCTGCTCTCTGATCCGGGCGATCCGGCGCCTCAAAAGTACAATGTCGTCCCACACAACTGACCGTGAACTTCACTCTCACCCAATGGTCTACTGTGGTTCATATGCATCAGGCCGCGGCCTGTCTGACACACACTCTTACCTTAACCTATATTGTCGGCTGTCTTGCTTGTTTCGTGTGACTTATCTGGTTACCATGCGCTGTCCGATGCGGTGAAATTCTTTGTTCTGAAGGCTCAACGCCCCATTAACCGCAATTATAGCACCTGGTTATTGGCGTGCTAAGTAATCTCTTCGTCTCTACACCCATTTTCAACTTAATCAACACCATCTAATTTCAAAGAGCCTTCTCAACTTAGCAGGCAAGCCCGATTGAGAATTGTTTACGATAACATGCCGTTTGCTTGCAAAATGCTTGAAGGTTGAGTTACTCTCGTTGATCCGTTCAATGCTCATTTATCGGTACGCGTGCTCCTGTTGTGCACGATATGTGGCGAGGCGCCTATCTCACAGGTGACGCGAGCATATTCCCGCATGGTTCTACAAACAGCTCTAGTATGTCACACCTACTTGATTTCAGCCACACAGACTGTGCGGATGACTTTAAGTTCATATACTTACTACACGAATGTTCCACGCAAGCAGCTCCTGAGGCTATTTACCTCCGCCGTCTAAAGCCCGAACTGTGTGCAAAAGCGTTACATACGTCCGTTACCAATTCCTTGGCCAACGGACCATTTGATTGTTGTCTGTTGTAACATTTTTGCTTTGCTTAGCATCCATAGCCTAAGCTTGAGCTATCGATTGAGTGTTCGAACAACCCGGAAATCAATTTTCAGTCTGATTTGACGCTAATAACACGTAAGCTACCATGTAAAGTTTTAGGTCCGTTAAGAGTTGACACGAAAAGAATTCAAGACTCAACACTCAATTAATCTTGATTTGATCACGCAAATAGGAATATTTGCTTTGCTGAAAATCAGCATTACCCGTCATAGCTAAGTGTCATAACCGCGGGAACGACGCGAAGCGCGTTAACTAAGGCGTCATCAATCGGGGTTTTTTACTTTCGGTTCTTCTGTGTGGCAGTAGGACATATTGTTTTTCCTTACCACGCCGACGCATCCTTGCTACAACACGCGTGGTTAACTTTGCACAATTACATTGGCTGGAAGTACGTCGCAACCATACTAGGGAAGTCCACAGTGTAATCGGAATCTTTTTGATCTCATGCGAAGTCTGGATAGCCTAGTGAGCCGCCCATTCGGGTGTTCACTGTGTTACTGAGAGTCAAAATGTTATAATGTTACATAAGAACCTAGAGAATGGTTGGGTAGTAACGAGTGATGGAAATCTCTTGTAAACGTTCTTGATCCTATTTCGATAGAATTCTACGGACTTCCATCTATAAAAAGTATACTGCAATCAATCAGATGCGCAACCCGGAAACACTCATCTGCAATAATTGTCATTAGCTTGAAAGCGAGCCTAAATCACACCATGAGCTCTCGGGTTAAGTTGTTCCTGTCTCACGCAGTGGAAAAGCATACTGTTGGAGTATACGGAATTTGGCAAAGTTGTGAAGAATAATCTTTTCCATAAAGCTCGTCAGACATTTGCGATTGTAGGATTGCACTGGAATTGCAAAAGGCTAATGGCAGTAAAGTATACATCGGAAAAACCAACGAAGTCTGTGCAACCTATTGGATTTATCGATCAGTACCCTAGTCTGTTGGTTTGGGCCACGAGTACGAAACACTATTGTGAGGGGAGACGGAGAGAGAGCATGGGGTCGTCTGTCGTGTTTAAAGTGAACAGGCTCCGCTGGAGTCTGAACTAGCGTCAGTTGTTTGCGCAGTTTTGATTCTAACGATGGACCGCGGATCGATCTAAGGAGGACGCAAACCGTACATATGACGAGTGGATGTAGTGAGGTCCAGTCAATTACTTCGCAAGACTTCTATTACAGAACAGCTAAGTTGGTCATTGTATTTTCGAGCGCATAAATGGGGATATAGTGAAATGGGGCAGGCCTGGCGTACTCCTATCGTCGCAGAGAACTCAGGAGAGTTTTCCGTAGTGCAGATATTGACAAGTCCGGCATGAATGGTTCCGAGAGCACTTGAAAAGTGTCAACCAGCGCAGCTCAGTGGATCACAGACACGCGGGTCACCGTGCCACACTAAGTCCGCGAAAGACTATGCTCGATCAGCATTAACTAACGCTAGATAACATCCTCAGTCAAGCTTAAGCAACCTGATTGGAACAGGTGTTGTCTGGCACAGTGGCCGTGGCATCCTTCTCACGTCGATACCACTCCACCACTCTGTAAGGGTTGCGTTCCACGAAATTGCCAGCTAAAATGCCGAAGAGGAAGTGTTTTTGTAGTCTCTGGTGTGCAAACGCATTTTACAGATTATTAGGATGTACAGCAACGTACTGCACTAATTTCACTCTAAATACGAAAGTCCCGATATTTGCGTTCTAGTCAACGAGTTCCCGAGTTTTGTCTCTGGCCATGAAATGTTGCCCACTGTAAGCAGTTTGATGATCTAATCAGTTGTGGTATCAAGGCGACCGGTTGTGACCTGATGCGCTGCATGGGTCAAGTCGTTTTCGTTACACTACGGGTGATAATTACCATCGTTCGTGGTAACAACGCAATCGAGGTGTCACTATGTATAGCACATAGATTTGCGGCCTGGTAAGTACAATAGCCGGGTTAGCGGAACACTCCACCTCGGGTTTCAACTGCTGTTTCCGACGCAAGTGATCGACGAAGCGTAAGTGACACTCAAATGAAGAATGTGTTTTATATACTCAAGAGAGGTGCATATTCAGCTGTAGCACACGCCAGACAAGGATAATGGTGTTATAACCGAAAGGTATTAACGGTTTTTCGGAAAAATTGGCATAGCCATTGCCACTGATTAAATGAATTCCGATCCGTCAAGAAACGCGACGAGTAGTGGCCAACTGATATATTTTGGACCCGCGTGTGTTCGCACGTTCTTCTCTTCAAGGTTAGTATAAATTCAGGCAATGCTTTGTGAACAGAATGGCTATCATCGATATATTGGGAACGGGTTTCCTGTCGGAATTAACATGATTGGACATAACGATGTTAACAAAATCAGATGTTGTATTGTCACCAGATTGGCGTATGTGGCTTAATGGTCTGGTAATAACTGAGACTCTTACGCATCATCAACATTATTATACAGGTTAGCCAGAGGTGGAAAACACCTTAGCTACCGTGCCGAAATACATAAAAGAAAAAAGAACAACATTCAACAGATGCATGCCAGCTGAGTTACCAGTAACGGATGGACATCGTTCCGTAAAGCTCTCAGCCGGCTGGCGCGCAACAAAAAAATTATGGTGTAAAATTATATTATGCTAAGAAAGATCATAGTTGGAAGGAAAGGCTAAGAGGGATGGAGAGGTAGAAAGACAGCACGAACGTCATTGAGGTCGCCTCCTAGCCATATCAGCAAGTGTATCCAGTCAAACGTGTTCATCGTCTTTCGGACCACAATCTGGGAGCCGAGAAGCTCTAACCAAAACAAGCTTCGAAGTGAGGGCTTACATTCCTCTCGACCAAGTCACCGCTTGGCCACCCCTCCTCTTCTTCCATCCACGCTCCCGGCGAGCAAACGACGCACGTCGCAGGAGTCGGTGGGCAGGCATGCGTAACACGTGGCCGAACCATCGGAGCCTGGTTCGTGAAATAACGGTGCTGAGCGGTTTAGTTCCTTTTCCTGTGCCATAAACAAGGCGTCGGACACGCTCGTTGCTTACGCGGTGTTCCCACCAGATGTGAGCCAAACTGCGAAGACACAGATGGTCAAAGGTAACTAGCCTCTTTAGGTCCGCTGCTTTAAGCGGTCAGGTTTCACAACCGTACAGTAAGGTTGAACGTATCGCAGCATTGTACACAGTACTCTGTAAGGAGAGAGTGATGTCGAGCCGCCGCCATAAGTGGCGACGGTTAGCAAAAGCACTTCGAGCTTTTGCTATACGGTTCGTGATCTCATCTTCGATCACAAGAGCGCTGATACAAGTTCCCAGGTAGTCGAACTTTGGAACGACTTCTAGCTGATCCCCGGCAAGGGTCAGCGCAGGAGGCAGTCCATACCAATATTGGAAGAAAGCTACGCACTTCGATGGCGCAAAGCACGAAACGAGAGAGAGCCAGTGCTAATCTGTCCAGTGCCACTTGGCACGTTTCGGAGCTGTCAAAGATGAGGGCAATATCATCAGCATACCCCAAGTCTAGAAGTCGTTCACCTGAGAGCAGCTCCACACCTTCTAAGTCGTGTCATGTGAACACGATTTTCATGACTTCGTCAGAAGCGAAGTTGAAGAGAAAAGATGACAGCGGGCATTCTTGTCTTACACCGCTGGTGATATTGAAGTGCGGCGACAGCCTGCCGCAAGCCCTCACTCTGCCCGAGCTACGCCCGTAAAGCGCCCGGATAATATTCACTCACTTCTCGGGCACAGACAGACGTCGTTCCACGGAATCGAAAGCACGTTTGATGTCGAGGAACACGACAACGGTGGGCTGCCAATATATGTGACGATGAGCTAACAACTGACGCAGAGTGAAGATGGGGTTGATGCAGCCCCGACCTCGACCAAACGCGCCTTGCTCCTTACGAATCTGGTTTTCACGGTCGCCAGTCAGTCCGTGAAGGATTACAGAGGCAAGCAATTTGGAGGCGCTTGAAATCAGACTGATTTTTCTATCTTTGTCGCATTCCGAGCGCGAGCCTTCTTTGAAGATGGGAACAATAACGGAGCGGTTCCAGTTGATTGGGACAGTTTCCTGCTCACACAGTTTCACTATTAATTCGTGTAAATCATCAACAAGAGAAGAAGCCCAGGAATGTGAAGAGAGCAGGATGATGATCATCTAGTCCGCGGCTTTAATCAGTTTTAACATTCCGAATGCAGTTTTGACATCTGAGCGAGAGGGTGGATCAAAAAGGAGGGTCCAGGGAGCATCGCGATCCCTGGTCGGTGAGGAATCGCACAATTCCAGTCGATTAAATTGCTTTTGAAAATGCGCAGCCGAACCGTTCCAACGTTTCGAAAAAATGTGTCAAATATCGTCACTTTATATATATATATATATATATATATATATATATATATATATATATATATATATATATATATATATATATATATATATGTCTGGAGAGCCTATGGTGCGCTGAGGCTGGTGGTGGCTAGATCCTGACAGATGGTCTACCCACTGCTGCTAAGTTGTGCCATTTGCTCATGTCCTGGGCGCCTCCTTGTGGCGACCGCTGAGTGGGAGTTGGGCTTCGCCTTTCTCCCCGCTAAGATCCAGGGCACCAATCCGCATAAGTCAGTGAAATGACCATGCGTTAGACCCGCTGCTTTTCGGGTGTTCATTTAATCGAAGGCTTTGACTGAGGACCCGAGTCGTTCTCCTGTCAGGTGTGGGCGCCCTGCCAGTATCCTAGTCCATCCTCTTCGGAGGTTAGGTAGTGGTCGATGGCACTCTTCCCGTAAAACCTAGCCATGGGAGACAACAGGTCTACAGGTTATAATCTCACAGATCGATTGGCGTAGAGCACGAGCACCACGCATTGTCCTTGACGGTGGGAGGGCACCTCCAGGTGTTAAATGGTTTGCTACTGCCCGCCTCAAGCCAGGCAGCAACTGGTCAAATTGGTGCAAACCCGCCAAAACCCACCTGCGTCTAGTCGTGGTCGCAGGTGTATCTTACTACGGTCGCAAAACATATATAAATCGTTCCAGTACCTCCAAGACTGCGTGTAACGGCCGTCAAGCAGATCCCAATCTGTCTCTGCAATCACATTCCCGAGCTGGATCTACTCCCCACTGCCTTGTGGGTCAGGCTATTGAGCCAAAGGCTCCGGGTGGAGTCCCTCAAGCAAACCTCAAAACCACCCACTGCCTTGTTCGTTAGGCTATTGATCGAAAGGCTCCGGGTGGAGTCCCTCAAGCAAACCTCCGAAGTACAACCACCACCTCGCATGCGACTGCCAACCAATGCAATCGTATGCCTGCGCGCAAAGCACTCAGCATCGGGTGCTGGAACGTGCGCACACAACTGGACCGGAACTCCAGCGAGCGCCCGGAGCGACGCACTGCTCTCGTTGCGATGGAGCTGGCGCGCTACCACATCGATATTGCGGCGCTCAGTGAAACCCGGCTCGCTGAGCAAGGCAAGTTGCATGAAACGGGTGCTGGATACACATACAACTGGGTGGGCAACGCCACCTTAGCACCAGGTGGACATGGGGTCGGATTTGCAATATCCGATCGCCTCCATGGCCAGCTGGTGGGTGAATCAACGTGTGTCAGCGCGCGCCTGGTGACTGTTCGCCTACGACTGGGAAAAGGTAAGTTTGCCACCTTTATAAGCACGTACGGTCCGACCATGTGTTATCCTGATGACACGCGTGATTAATTCTACACTCAGCTATCCTCCGTGATACGGTCTGTGCCGAGGAGCGACCGACTATTTCTGCTGGGTGATTTCAACGCGCGCGTTGGGCGTGATGCATCAGTGTGGACAGATGTTATCGGCCTGCATGGCATTGGTTCAGCGAATGCGAACGGTGACAGGCTGCTCTCACTGTGTGCCACTCACGGCCTGACGATCACGAACACTCGGTTTGCACTGAGTGCGAGTGATATAGCAACTTGGACGCACTCACGGAGTGGTCACGCTCACCTGCTCGACTATGTCATCCTACGTCAGCGTGATATGCGCATGACACGTGTACTGCGTGGAGCTGAGTGTGGCACTGATCACAAATTGGTGCGGACCAAACTGTACATATATTTTCGTAAATCAATGAATTGCACTCCCGCCGTGAATCGGCGTAAATTTAACGTTCTCTCCCTCGGTACTGTGGTGAAACTTACTGAGCTGGAGAAGGCGATGGCTGCACGAATGTGTGGTGTGGAGTACATAGCCACAGTGGTCGACCTGTGGCACCACATTCGCAACCAGGTGACAGCTGCTGCCGAAAAGACCATCGGGTGCGCCAACTGTAAGCAGCCTGATTGGTTTGATGAGAACAATGCGACGATCGGCGCATTGGTGGCGGGGAAGAATGCAGCATTTTCTGCACATGTCGCAGACCCCAGTGACTTAGGGAAGAAGAGTCAGTTTCGCAAACTTCGACGGCGACTGACCCGAGAGCTCCGTCGCAGTAAAAATGCATGGTGGACGAAGAAGGCGAAGCAGATGGAATGCTACACCGAAAGCCGCCAACACAAGGAATTCTTTGACTCCTTGAAGGTGGCGTATGAACCGAGATTGCAGCCGCTGAGGACGCTGATCGATGGTAATTCAGGCGTTACCTGCACACAGACTGCAGACATAATGCAGATCTGGCGAAAACACTTTGATTGTCTCTTGAACAACCATTCGGATATCGACTAGCCAAAATCGAACTGCGTGAAGCAGCGCGATGTGAAGACGAGTCTGGCGGACACGTCAACACTGGATGAGACGCAGAGAGCACATGTACAGCTGCGAAACGGTAAGTGTGCCGGAGCCGACGGTATTGAAACACGTCAGACCCGTGTTGTTGACTGAGCTGCACCACTTGGTGCAACGCTTATGGATTGAGGAGGAGGTGCCTCCTGAGCTGAAGGATGGCCTTGTGCTACCACTGTACAAGGGTAAAGGGAGCAAGCAATGTTGCACGAATTTTCGTGGCATCAACTTGCTGAGTTGTGTGGGCAAGATGATTGCCCGAATCCTGCTCAACCGCCTCGTCAGTCAGGTTGTGGAACCTAACGTGGCGGAAGAGCATTGTGGATTCCGTTCGGATCGTAGCACTATAGATATGGTGTTTGCGGCTCGTCAGTTGCAGGAGAAGTGCAGAGAACGGCACCAGACATTGTACTCGCTTTTCGCTGATTTCATTAAGGCATTTGATATGGTGAACCGTGAGGCATTATGAGTGGTGTTGGGTAAGTTTGGTTGCCAGCGTAAGTTTGTAAGTTTAATTGAATGTCTGCACAGTTGTATGCGAGCGAGGGTGCAGCTGAGTGGAGAGACCTCAGATGACTTTGCAGTTGTCTCTGGTTTGAAGCAAGGCTGTGTCTTAGCTCCTGCGCTGTTTAATATATAGCTTCATGCAATGTTGTCCTGTGCTTTTGATGCCGCTTGTGCTTACGTTGTTGGTGTGGAGCACCGTATTGATGGTGGGTTGCTGAACATCCGTCGTTTCGGTGCGAGAACTCCAGTCTGTGAGACAACTATCGGTATGATGCTGTTTGCTGACGACTGTGCGTTGTTTTCACACAGCGCGGATGAGTTGCAGCATATGACTAGTGCTCTGGCTTCGACAGCGGCCAAATTCGGGCTCACCATCACCACAAACAAAACTGTCTGTCTGTTTCAGCCTTCACCGGAGGTGCAATCTTCAATATTGCCGCGAACCAGCATTGGTGCTGAAGTATTGGAAACCACCTCCCGCTTCGGCGACCTTGGGAGTGTGATGTCGACTGATCACCAGATACACAGTGAGCGTCGTATCCGCGTGTCGAAGGCAGCGGCAGCATTCGGGAAACTAGAGTACCAAGTGTGGAACAACCATCAGCTTACCATTGGCACGAAGCTGATGGTGTACAAATCCATGGTGCTGTCCGTTCTTCTATACGGCAGTGAAACGTGGACGATGTACCGTCGGGATGTGCGATACCTCGAGCGGTTCCATCAGCAGTGCTTGCGACGGATTTTGCGCATCGGTTGGGGCGACAGAGTTGCAGACACGGAAGTGTTGCGACAAGATGGAATGTATGTAGTGGGCTACATACTTCTGCTGAGACACCTGAGGTGGCTCGGTCATGTGAGCCGTGTGGATTCGACGAGGATACCGAAGCAACTCTTATATGGTCAGCTGAGTATTAGGAAGTGGCACGTGGGGAAACCAAAGTTACGCTACCAGGACATGATTAAAGTGAGCCTCTCACGTCCTAATCTCGATTGCAGATCATGGGAAACGAAGGCGGTTGATCGGCGTGCATGGCGCGGTCTAATCACGAAGGCAGTTGCCGAAGTGCGGGAGAATGACCTCATACATGCAGAGAAGCGGCAAGTGCGGAAGCGGCAAGCGCCGATGGGTTGTACTCCATCGACATCGAGCGCATGGTGCTGTAGCACATGCGGTCTTGAGTGCCTGAGTCAGGCAGGCGTAGTGAGCCATGAGCGAGGCCACTCGGGACCACTACCGAAGCGACGACGGATCCTGCAGAGAACGCAGGCAGAACCGGCGCAGCGTTTGTAGGTACGCTGCATTCGATTTACCAACCGCGTGTTGCATGCTGTCTCTTTATTTCAGATGGTGGGTTTCCAATTTTGTCCTAATGCTTTTCTTTCTCAAATAAATGTCTACCTGTACGCTCTTCTATAAACTTGCACAGGTCGCTTAAGCCAATTGTAGTTAATTTCGATAACATTTTCGTGTTTGTGTCATTTCCGCAAAAAATATTCTTTCTGACCTCCTGAAGTTATTTCGCATCCTCTGTTCACAACTTATTTCATAAGCTCATTAATTTAAGACTTTTGTCACGCTTCCATATGCATTTCCCGATTCATTTTCTTTCTCTAAAGTGATTGGCTGTTGCTTGATATCCCCGGTGTGGCTGCGCTTGATGTGCATGTTGACAAGGTGCCTACCTGTCTATTACCCACTACTTCGTCCATACTGGCTCAACGAGACAGTTGGTCGTTGTCGGAGGGGTTGGGTGTACGGTCCTTGTTGCCGTGTTAGGATCAAAGAGTGGTTCCATGCACTCAGTGTGGAGCGGACTACGGTCCAGCCACCGCATTATGTGCGCTTGATTCCCCAAATACAGCGTGCTTGTGTTTGCCTGTGAAGGAGTGTGGGCCGGTTCCGTTGATGAAACGTGGCTCCCATTCACATGCCTCTCGGTCTTATTCCTTCGGGTTTACACTGGATATGGGGTGTGTGGTTGGAGCTGTGGGTGGTGCAGCGCAAGCCACCCATTGTCCCTTTGTAGACGCAGGCGTCCTGTGGCTGGCCACAGTGACAGGCTAATACGGAAGCAGATGCCGCCAACCATATATATATATATATATATATAGGTATTGTTTTTCGTAAATTCGAAGTGACTAGTTCATGGACTGTTAAATTTTGGTGAGAACCGAGTCACGGAGAACCGTTTGAAATGGAAACGCTGTAATGAAGTGTACCACGGAAGATGACAATGTGCACATAATATGACCCCATCTGTACTGGGGAATCTCGCAATAGGTTTGAAACATGCGTTGGGTGGAAATTCTATTCACATACAGATTCGCACTTCAGATACACTCTGCTCTGCATATCGTCGGCCAGAGATGTTTGCAATTTCGTTTTCACACCACATGGATGATTGATCTGCTTCAAGAACGAATGGAGGCTGCTAAAGCGGACAGTGATATAAGCTAACGTTTCACCGCATTTGGATCGGAGACACGAAAGAAATCGAAACTTTATAGATGAAGGATCTCAAGATCCCTCAGTATCCAGGGAGATTCAAGGAGCAAAGCAAGCGAAATGATCGGAATAAACGAGAGTGAATTAAGGAGCAAGACTTGTTGGATGGACAACCGATGGGTCGTAGACTCAGAATAGGAGTAAGCGTGGACATCAAACTTTGCAAGTTTACTTTCTGCCTCGTTCATAATGAAATCTACCGAACCATGACCGCTATGTTAGGAAATCGCGGATAAAAGAACAAGGTAAACGGGTGAGATCTTTACCATCGTTGCATCCAGTCGGAGAACATCTACGACATGCCGAAAATACGCAAAGAAATTAACCGAAAGTCCCCAGGGTAAGTGCGCGCACTGTTCTTGGATGTGAGGTCCGAAGCATTCTAGTTTGAAAGGCAACACAATCTGCACGTCAGTGATGCCTTCTGCGCTAGACGTTTTGTTTCTATGCTCCAGTTCTCCAGCTCTTTCCACCAGAATGTCATTGACTTTGGTGTCTTTTTTCTTCCTCAATTTGCTTTAATATTTTGTTGAGTATTGTTAGCATGGTAATAGGCGCAGTAGGGTGAACGGTTCCATAGCATTTCAGCGCTTAAATTATAATCGACCAACTAGAACAGGCCCATCCTATTTCACGGAACAGCAAAAGAAGAATTCGTGCACTCAAGATATTGACTCATTGAAATAAAAGTACCGGCAGACAAAACCATGTTCTTGCAGAAAGTACGCACAATCAAACGAAGCGTTATGTACAATGCATGCGTCTTATGTGCTGCTGCGTTATGGTATCACGGATTAATACACGGGAAAATTCGGATCGATCTCTGTTGCCCACGCCGCCAGACCACCGGCAACATCGCACACTACGAAGTCCGTCCCCTCCTCTGCTAGGTCGCTGGGGATCAAGACGGCATCTGTGTCCATGGAGTCCAGTTGCGTCCGGGAATTACGAAGGCGAAACGAGAGAAGGGCGCTTGCCAGCTGGGTGGCGGCGATACGCGACTTATTCCCTCGGTGGCACAGAAGTACAACTGAAAGTGAATAAGGTAGCAACATTTGAGAATAAGACGGGAATAAGAAATGGCATGCAAGCTGGTTGACAAAGTGTGTACCGTAGATGTTCGAGTGTCATCAGCATCATCAACAGCACTATATAAGCCATATGGACTGACGCTCCGATGACATATAACCCTGGCGACTAACGGAACGAAGAATAATAACAGGAAAAGAAGGGGACCTAGCGTAAAACGTTTAGTGCCGTAACAGACATTTATGGTCAAGACGCTTACACCTTGGGTCAAAAACACCGTCACAAACAGCTGGCTATCGTTCAAATATAAGGCGATATCAGCGAGACAGCTTCCTTGCGGCTTTCACTGCTTCGCGTCACAATAAGCCACTACCTCGCAGATGGTGTTCGAGTGTGCATACTGGACAAACATAATCAGCCTTAACGAAGATGCTAAAATCGCTCATATTTGTACAAACTAAAGAAGAGACTACCATCTGGCACTGACGCTAGGTTACACAGCTACTTCCCAGTAGCAGCAGGCTGGCTGTGGGCTTTGACGACGTAATGTCACAGACAAGTGTGCAAAAGAGCCTGTATGATAGATGCAGAACTTGAAGACTACGACAAGTTGGGCCATCAACTCACTGGGCACCGGACGCTTGGGTGATTGAGACAGCTTCTCATCCAAGGCCGATTGGATTTGGGCGAGAACAGAGTCACGGAGAACCGTTTGAAATGGAAACGCTGTAATGAAGTGTACCACGGAAGATGACAATGTGCACATAATATGACCCCATCTGTACTGGGGAATCTCGCAATAGGTTTGAAACATGCGTTGGGTGGAAATTCTATTCACATACAGATTCGCACTTCAGATACACTCTGCTCTGCATATCGTCGGCCAGAGATGTTTGCAATTTCGTTTTCACACCACATGGATGATTGATCTGCTTCAAGAACGAATGGAGGCTGCTAAAGCGGACAGTGATATAAGCTAACGTTTCACCGCATTTGGATCGGAGACACGAAAGAAATCGAAACTTTATAGATGAAGGATCTCAAGATCCCTCAGTATCCAGGGAGATTCAAGGAGCAAAGCAAGCGAAATGATCGAATAAACGAGAGTGAATTAAGGAGCAAGACTTGTTGGATGGACAACCGATGGGTCGTAGACTCAGAATAGGAGTAAGCGTGGACATCAAACTTTGCAAGTTTACTTTCTGCCTCGTTCATAATGAAATCTACCGAACCATGACCGCTATGTTAGGAAATCGCGGATAAAAGAACAAGGTAAACGGGTGAGATCTTTACCATCGTTGCATCCAGTCGGAGAACATCTACGACATGCCGAAAATACGCAAAGAAATTAACCGAAAGTCCCCAGGGTAAGTGCGCGCACTGTTCTTGGATGTGAGGTCCGAAGCATTCTAGTTTGAAAGGCAACACAATCTGCACGTCAGTGATGCCTTCTGCGCTAGACGTTTTGTTTCTATGCTCCAGTTCTCCAGCTCTTTCCACCAGAATGTCATTGACTTTGGTGTCTTTTTTCTTCCTCAATTTGCTTTAATATTTTGTTGAGTATTGTTAGCATGGTAATAGGCGCAGTAGGGTGAACGGTTCCATAGCATTTCAGCGCTTAAATTATAATCGACCAACTAGAACAGGCCCATCCTATTTCACGGAACAGCAAAAGAAGAATTCGTGCACTCAAGATATTGACTCATTGAAATAAAAGTACCGGCAGACAAAACCATGTTCTTGCAGAAAGTACGCACAATCAAACGAAGCGTTATGTACAATGCATGCGTCTTATGTGCTGCTGCGTTATGGTATCACGGATTAATACACGGGAAAATTCGGATCGATCTCTGTTGCCCACGCCGCCAGACCACCGGCAACATCGCACACTACGAAGTCCGTCCCCTCCTCTGCTAGGTCGCTGGGGATCAAGACGGCATCTGTGTCCATGGAGTCCAGTTGCGTCCGGGAATTACGAAGGCGAAACGAGAGAAGGGCGCTTGCCAGCTGGGTGGCGGCGATACGCGACTTATTCCCTCGGTGGCACAGAAGTACAACTGAAAGTGAATAAGGTAGCAACATTTGAGAATAAGACGGGAATAAGAAATGGCATGCAAGCTGGTTGACAAAGTGTGTACCGTAGATGTTCGAGTGTCATCAGCATCATCAACAGCACTATATAAGCCATATGGACTGACGCTCCGATGACATATAACCCTGGCGACTAACGGAACGAAGAATAATAACAGGAAAAGAAGGGGACCTAGCGTAAAACGTTTAGTGCCGTAACAGACATTTATGGTCAAGACGCTTACACCTTGGGTCAAAAACACCGTCACAAACAGCTGGCTATCGTTCAAATATAAGGCGATATCAGCGAGACAGCTTCCTTGCGGCTTTCACTGCTTCGCGTCACAATAAGCCACTACCTCGCAGATGGTGTTCGAGTGTGCATACTGGACAAACATAATCAGCCTTAACGAAGATGCTAAAATCGCTCATATTTGTACAAACTAAAGAAGAGACTACCATCTGGCACTGACGCTAGGTTACACAGCTACTTCCCAGTAGCAGCAGGCTGGCTGTGGGCTTTGACGACGTAATGTCACAGACAAGTGTGCAAAAGAGCCTGTATGATAGATGCAGAACTTGAAGACTACGACAAGTTGGGCCATCAACTCACTGGGCACCGGACGCTTGGGTGATTGAGACAGCTTCTCATCCAAGGCCGATTGGATTTGGGCGAGAACAGAGTCACGGAGAACCGTTTGAAATGGAAACGCTGTAATGAAGTGTACCACGGAAGATGACAATGTGCACATAATATGACCCCATCTGTACTGGGGAATCTCGCAATAGGTTTGAAACATGCGTTGGGTGGAAATTCTATTCACATACAGATTCGCACTTCAGATACACTCTGCTCTGCATATCGTCGGCCAGAGATGTTTGCAATTTCGTTTTCACACCACATGGATGATTGATCTGCTTCAAGAACGAATGGAGGCTGCTAAAGCGGACAGTGATATAAGCTAACGTTTCACCGCATTTGGATCGGAGACACGAAAGAAATCGAAACTTTATAGATGAAGGATCTCAAGATCCCTCAGTATCCAGGGAGATTCAAGGAGCAAAGCAAGCGAAATGATCGAATAAACGAGAGTGAATTAAGGAGCAAGACTTGTTGGATGGACAACCGATGGGTCGTAGACTCAGAATAGGAGTAAGCGTGGACATCAAACTTTGCAAGTTTACTTTCTGCCTCGTTCATAATGAAATCTACCGAACCATGACCGCCCTGTTAGGAAATCTCGGATAATAGAACAATGTAAACGGACAGCGACCAATGACATAACGTCGTCGGGCAGCAAATCAATGGTCGTAAATCTGACAATAAAAACTCACCAATACAAGGAGCAAGACGGCAGAGATCCACTTCAACCTGAGGTCGGATATCAATCAGTAGGTAGGGTTCGTTTGACTGAATCAAAGAGTGAAGTTGCTGAAAAATACGAAAGCAATATAGAGAATCCTGACGCTAGGGGACTCTCCTTCACCAAAACGTCATAGTAAACATACTTGCACGGTAATCCGATTATGGAAGCGCTCCAGATTAACGGATGACGGCTGATGGGGACAAAGTAAATGAAAACAGGAGGCAAAATACATGTAAAACATGTGGACAGCGTGAGTCGTTAGTGACGTGTGTGTGTTAATGTGCACGCGGGTCAGAGAATGACAAAAGACCTGCGAAATAGGGATACGATCCGAGATTGTAGTGATATTCACCGGACCTCGTCTAGTACACAACACTGTTAAGCTCCGACCAAATTTGAAGTTGGCGCCTTTGCACTTCGGTCACCTTGTTTTCGGTTCCCGTCGATTGAAGAGCGCTCAAAGAGGAGGGTTGGGGAAAGATGAAATAACCAGTGGGCTGCCGAACGAAGCACGTGCCGAAGCCGCGGAAGACTACGCAGTGAGATTATGCAGCTCGACGGTCAGTTTGGCTTGAAAATGCGTCCACAAACGTTATTATTGCTAAAGTGATGCTGCCAGTAAAGGAAGCAATGACCGAAATAGACAGCCTCCGAGTATGCCTGGGTGAAAAAACCGACACGCGCTATAGAAAAGTCACACATAGCTACTATAACTAATACTTATAATATGACCATCTTTCTATTATCCAAAAATATCCTTTTAAGAGTTCCATATTGGTATTATCAAGGGGCCTACCAATACCGATAAGGAAACCTTTTGTAGAATCAGATAATGCACTGATACAACAACCAACAATTGGCCCTGTCAAAAGTGAAAGTCGACTTGTGGATCGCTCGCGATCGTTGCGCTAGAAAATGTTTTTAATTACCTGAACATGCCGTAACAGTGTGTCTCGACGAAAACAAGAATATACAGTTTACTTATTTTTGCGTAGAGGCCAAATCTCGCAGCCATGGAGCGGAATATATATATATATATATATATATATATATATATATATATATATATATATATCTGCAATATGCTGAGGCTGATGTTGCATCCATGATGCTTCTTCACCGCAGTTGGGCTAAACCAACTTACACTTAAACTAGGTCTTTTTAAGCTGGATAAACTTCATTCCACTTTATTTGGTTTCCTCTGCCAACCCGAATAACCTTCTATTAACTGGCCACGTTGCTTATGTTAACTGGGGTTATCTTCGTTAACTTTATTGCGTTTGTAGCATTTTTGAGTAACCTCTGGACACTTTGTACTTATCGCGAATTTATTGCTAACCAACCTACTTCATATGCTCATTTAGGGAAGAGTTATACCACCGTATCTGTATGCATAATTCGATTTATTTTATTTCATCATGTCGTTTCAAGTGATTGGCTGTTGCTTGATATCCCCGATGTGGCTGCGCTTGATGTGCATGTTGACAAGGTGCCTACCTGTCTATTACCCATCCTGGCTCCAGGAGACAGTTGTTCGCTGCTGGAGGGGACGAGGTGCACGGTCCTTGTTGCCGTGTTAGGATCAAAGAGTGGTTCCATGCACACAGTGTGGAGCGGACTACGGTCCAGCCACCGCATTATGTGCGCTTGATTCCCCAAATACAGCGTGCTTGTGTTTGCATGTGAAGTAGTGTGGGCCGGCACCGTTGATAAAACGTGGCTCCCATCCACATGCCTCCCGGTCTTATTCCTTCGGGTTTACAATGGAGATGGGGTGTGTGGTTGGAGCTGTGGGTGGTGCAGCGCAAGCCACCCATTGTCCCTTTGTAGACGCAGGCGTCCTGTGGCTGGCCACAGTGACAGGCTAATACGGAAGCAGATGCCGCCAACCATATATATATATATATATATATATATATATATATATATATATATATATATAATATATATATATATATATATATATATATATACGTCGACAGAGATTGGTGAAGGCATTCCGAGCCTTAGGGTGAAGCAGAGGATTCGTCCATTAAAACATTATCGCCAAGGTAGTCGAGTTTATAGATAACGTACAAAGGATAAACCGAAAAAGGAAGCCTTGCAAATTGATGCTCGAAATTTATTCGGAAATGAAAGGCCAACAATTTCACCTTAGGTGGAAGAGTTTGGGTGGTCGGAGAGGAACCACAAACTATGATGATGTAATCAAAACACTGCGAACCGCGGAATCGCTCCCCCCCCCCCATCGGCAGCAGCTCGACGCTACTGCGCTCGCAAATGTCCAGTGATTTCCAATGTCATACATAAAGTTGAATAGGAAGAGTGGTGCAGGGAACTGTCTTATGGCTGAAATAGAGTGCCAAGGAGCGTGTCATATTGAGACGGAGCACAATAAATTCCTTAGTGGAAGTTACTCTGATAAATGACAGGAAAGAAGATGAATAATCGCTCACCTTGTCATGATCCGGGGCGCCACAAAACTCGGTGTAATCCGTTGATCTCACAGTTTCCGGAGTGGCTTGCGATTTGACGCCACAAACTGCGCAATCGGGGCGCGGATCACGAAGAACCACCGTTCGTGTAAGGTTGCGCTCCATATCCAAGACAAGAAGCCGGCCACTATGAACAGCTTTGGATAGTGAGAGAAAGTGCACCGTCATTTGTGAATGAGTTATCCATTAAAGCCTCCCTAGCTGTGTCCAGGCCAAGATAAACGCTGAGAAGATTATCATGTAACTGAAGCTCACGAAAACCGATAATTCGATCAAAAGAGCCACACAAAGTGGGCTTCATTTGGCTAAGAAAAAAAATCCGGGTGCGCAGTTAAGCGAGTAGGGTGTGAACGAGGGAGAACCGTGAAAGAGAAGAATCTAAAATCGCGACACTCACCTCCAACACCAGTGAGGAGTTTGAGCACTTCTGCAGCTTGCATAGTGCCGATAATTCCGGGAACTTAAAGGCAAGAAAATAAAACGGAACGGAATAGATAAGTACAAACTGCTTTTACGAATGACATCACCAAGTAAAGCCGCCGGCCGGTGGTCGAGTGGTCTGCACGTTTGCTTTGCAACCATAAGGTCACCGGTTCGAATCCGCGTAGGGGTGGGCGTCCTCGCGGTATACTCAACCCGCGCGCGACTGGTGATGGTTGCGCGGCAGAGAAGCGCCGTTACGGCGTACAGCTGACACATTATTTATTAATTTATTAAGTAAAGCTGCACTTTGCTCTAGTGATGCGCTACCATACAGGTATGAATTCTGGTTTCAGCATGGGTTAATTAACGCATGCTGACCCCTCCATGTAACCAGGAGGTTGACGTCCAAGGCATCCAGAGTGCATGCGAGTGCGGCGTGTTGACCCTCCTTAGAGTACGGACATTGAACGCAGTCAAGGAAGCTGCGCAGCGTGTCACGGATAAGGAAACTACTGGATACCGTGATGACATAGTTACAGATGAAAAAACTGCAGTCACTACCACATGCACCAAGGAGTACACAAGAAAGGTAGGCAGTTGCGATCTGGAGAGGTGCATACGAAACGAGTAGAAAAGAAAGGAGACGATGGCAATAGCCTGTTTTGCCTAGCCCCCTTGCTGTATGCAGCACATGAGGTGACCATTTTGAAATAGAACGACGATCGATGCGAGAGTAGGCTGAGGGCTGAAAGACATGTTTGTGCATGGATCACGGTGCTCAAATATAGCTAAGAGAACGATTAGGATGTTCAACCAAAAGCAGGTATTGAGAACATAGCAACCGTCCACATTTTTACGGAGGCGGATAGAACTCCAGTTCCAGCTCATGAGCCAGAGGACCGCGCAAATAAACTTGTTTAAGATCATACTACTGAGCAATGTACAAAAGTATTACTGAGGATACTCGGGAGCATGGCTCAACGGATCGAATGGGTGCACAAACCGCTGGACTACACCAAGGCATGGCCTTGCATCGAGAAAGGTGAGTGAGGGAAAGAGAAAAGCAACGGAAGTCTATGAAGCAGTGCCGATGTTAACAAAATCCGATCACAAAAGCCACCTACCGACTCCGAAAACTCCAGCTTCCGAGCAGCCTTGGACACTGGTCGGGGGCGGTGGAACAGGAAAAAGGCATCGGAAACACGGAGCGCGATTGGATTGGGGTAGTGGGCGATTGCTGTCCACTTCTTCCTTTGTGCGCATGCGGTCAGCCAGATAGACAGTCATTTGACCTTCTAAACGCAAAGCGCTTCCACTGACTAGTGGTTTACAACCACAGACTGCACAAGCGTCATTGACAAGGTAACGGGTGGCAAGGTTGTCTGTGCAGTCAACCACGACGTCGTAACTGTGGATAACGGTGTGCAAGAGAAAGGTTGAAACAACGCAGCCACAATCGAGGAATATGAATCAAGCTGCCAGTTTATCGAAAGATGATAGTGTGGACGACTAGAAGTGTGCATGTATTGCAAAAACGGTGCACATCGAGGGTAGAAAAGATGGGTTAACGCGAGAATCTGGGGAAAGTATCCGATGGTCAGAGTTTCATTAGACTACCGATGCAACAATCAGTAGAAATTACTGGCATACTAAAGGGAAAAACAACGGGTTCCTATGGATAGGAGACATCAGAACCTCTAGGTGGAGTAACAGAATGTCATACTTAGTCTTACTGGGTATTGGAATCCCTCGTTCATAAAAGTAAAGCGACTGGTAAATAAATCGAGGAAAAAGGGGTTTAAATATACAACAGTATGGAAGAATAGGAACATTTAGAAAAGGAAGGAAGTCGAAGGAATGTACGCAAACATGGTGTACCACTTCCATTTTTACAAAGGAGAATAGCTAGTGGGTACCGACCAAGCCGGTCGGTGGCCGAGTGGTCTGCACGTTTGCTTTTCAACCACCAAGGTCCCCGGTTCGAATCCGCGTAGGGGTGGGCGTCCTCGCGGTATACTCAGCCCGCGTGCGACTGGTGGTGGTCGCGCGGTAGCGAAGCGCCGTTACATTTTTTTGATATAAGCAAGAGGCAGGCGCGTTTCACCCCCCAGTATACGTCGTATTTGTGGTTGCTTGGATTTATTATGACTAAGTGGTGGCGTCGTATGAGGGTACGCGCCCATGAATGATACGTTCATTGGAAATATATCATCCAGTGCAGAAAAGATGGTAACTCCCACTCGCATACCTCCAGTTCTCATTTCTTCAAGAGGTGCAAAGCAAGCCAACATCGGTCACTCTTTAGGGAGAAAAGCAATGAAACATTTGAGGGGTCTTCCTAACAATCAAATCGGGACGTCCGTGATGTGGAATAGTGAGATTGAGCATAAAAACAGTCTGTGCAGCGATCAAAATCAATTTACTACCAAAGGAGCACACTATTCATACTGCATCATACGCTCGGTTGAGCTGTTCGTGGCAACCCCCTCCAATTTCTAATCTCTCAAAGTGCATTGCAAATAAAAACGGTACCTTTGGCCTCATCAATGAACCGCACAAAACTGATCACACACATCCCAATACAAACAGCAAGGTTTTTATTGCACCCCGCTCGCTCTTCAAGCTAGCTACGTTAAATGTTCGAACGCTCATGCAGATTTATTCACAAGCTGCTCTTGCGCGAACCTTGGAAGCCCTCTCAATCGACGTTTGCTGCCTAACCGAAACCCGTTTATATGACTCCAGCACAACGCTGTGGTTGCTCTCCAATTACACTTTTACCTTGCGCGTATCTGGAGATGTAACAGCGGCAGTCCTTGATTGCGCCGGCGTAGGAGTTGCGTTAAACGCGCGTGCTGAGGCAGCGCTCATTGACTGGTTCCTGGTCAACAGCCGTCTTTGTGCAGTCCGCTTGAAAGCTCAGTGCGACCTTCCAGCTACGGGACCGGTAGGCGCTGCTTATTCGTTGTGGCGGCGTAGGTTCTTACGGACTGCAGCCCGGACGAAGCTAAAGACGAGTTCTATGCGCCAACTCACCGACCTCCTCCGCAAAAGAACGCCGCACGGACATCGTGAATACTTGCCGGAGACCTAGATGCGCAGATCGGTAGACTAGAGGTTCATGAGGGCGAATCTGGGGATCAACACAGCCACGGTACTCGCAGGACGGACAACGCCGGTCGATTGCTTCAACTGTGCGCCGACCATGGCTTGTTCCTTACCAGCGCCAATTTCCGACGTTCCTGGCGCCAAGGAGTCACCTGGTGACCTCCGACGCCTGGTCAGGGTTGGACGCAGATTGACATCGCTGTTAGTCACTGTGGGCGAGGCGGCATAACGGACTGCAAGTCAGTTTAAAACACTTACCTGACTTCGGATCATGCGGTCGTGTGTGTGCTAAGTTCGTTCTGCACTTTGGAGACACCCAACCGAGTCGCCGAAAATGGTTTGACGAAGACAACAAGCCGCTCCAAATTTTCTCAGCGCAATTCAGAACACATTAGCCTCCAACCTACGTCCTCTATCCTCTGATGTTGAGACACACTGTGCACAGATCCAGAGCGACATACGAAAGTCCGCTACCCTGATCTGTGGCTGCACTAGACGAGCTGCTAGTCAATAAATCTCCGCATAGTCCCCCCATTAATGGAAAGTCGTCTAACAATTCCCATCGGAACTGAGCACAACGCACTACCACAGGTGCTGAGCGCAGACAGCTCCTTAGGAAGGATCGCGAAGTTTGGTGGACACAGCGCGTCGTTGAGATGGAGCGAGCAGTCTCATTAGGAAACTCCCGCAAACTCTTCCAACTTATTCGCTCTATGGGAGGCAGAAGGCCAACAACAAGTGAGGTTTTGCGTGAAAATGACGGTGAACTAATCCACAGTCGTCACCGTCGTCCGGTACGATGGGCAGAACACTTTGAAAATCAGTTCAGCTGGCCTCTAGCGCAACTGAGTCCAGCTTTTGGGGTTCACAGTGCTCCCTGGTGTGTGGATGTTTCTCCACCGACTGAAGCTGAGGTTTCCTATGAGCTTCGCCTACCGAAGCGCTGCAAGTCACCTGACCCAGATGAACCTCCTCCTGTCCTCTTCAAATATTGGGGTCCGGCTCTCACTCGAAAACTGAAATCTCTTCCATCAGATTTGGACTACTGAAACCATTCCATACGACTAGAATTTAACGGATGGTGTACCTGTTAACCAAAAAGGAGACCGGACCATTTGCTCCAACCATCGTGGCATCAATCGCATTCGTGTCGCATCCAAACTTCTCGCTGCCCTACTCTTGCAGAGGCTCAGTTACGTACGGGAACAGCCCCTGTGTGAACAATAAGCTGCATTTCGCCCAAGTGGCAATTATGTCAAACACATCTTTACGATCTGCCAGATACTTTAACATCGCCATACGTTCAGCTGATCAACTATAGTCATATACTTGGACATTCGAGCCGCGTTTGACTCTGTTGACATTGGCTCTTTGGGACTGTTTACTAAAGAGGGGAGTACTTGAGAAGTATATCAGCATTCTTCGTGCCATTTACCGTCAAACTTTGGTCCTCGTGCGAGTGTACAGAGACTTTGCGCCCCTTTCATATACCTAGCGGTGTTAGACAAGGTTGACCAACCTCTCCATCCTCGTTCAACTTCGCCATGGAAGAGATCTTGGTTACTGCCCTGGATAACTCTGAGTCCTGCGGTGTGGAACTATTCCCTGGTGACAACTTTCAGGACTGAGAGTACGCCGATGGCATCATTGTGATCTGGGAGTCCTCCAAAGGCGCCGAGCATGTGCTGCTCAGACTGGTGATGTCCGCCTCTCAATTTGGGTTGACCAGTGCCCCTACCAAATGTTAAGTACTAGTACAGGACGGGCCAAGCGCATGTCCTTCTCTCACAATTTCGGGGCATCCGCTGGAAGCGGTCGACAAATTCATTTGTCTTGTGAGCTGTCTTAGTATTGGCGGTCTGAAAGATGAGATCTCTCTGCGTTTCTCCAAACCTTGAGTCGCTTTCGCTAACCTTCGTCACATGTGGCTTCATCGTGACCCCAGCCTCGTTTGCAAGGGACGAGTCTACATTGCTATGGTA
>OX104065.1:115756898-115791116 GCA_944474145.2 Dicrocoelium dendriticum
CGTCACGGCAAGCTGAGTAAACAGCACAAAGTGAAGTGTAAAATCAAATGGCACCACGAATGAAGTGCGTAAATGAGTCCGAGTGTTCTATGTTCGAAATGCTATACTTTGCATACGTTCGTTCTCCAATACACAACTCTTACGCACCGCGCCGCCTTTACAACACCACGAAGAGGAAAATGTTTAGTGTGCAATTTTGACCCGAAATATATCATGTGACGGCAGTCCTGGAACTTCCCTGACGTATCTCGTATACCAACAGTTATCATTATCAATAGCACTATTATTATGGCTGATACCACTAGTGAGTTTCGGTGGCATTCTGTGAGTTCGCCATAGTGTATTACACGAGCTCGACCGGCAGAGTGGATGGCCATTCTTTCAGTGTATGCAAATACGACCAAAAAAACCAGTAAGCTGACCTATTGTCATGTGTGTGTGCCGACATCCATTGCGTGTAGCCTGCTGCTGATTGGAACGGCTGTATATCAGTAGCGCAAAGTGGCGTCCACTGGACAAACTCAACAAATCGATGGTCTGAAAATACAGCTATGAATCTAAACGGCCACCTATGAGCTAGGGGTAGTAGAGTTTACTAATCAAATAACTTGACAAACGTCGGCCGGTGACTGGGTCGTATGCGTGTATGATTTGCAACCATAAAGTCACCGGTTCGAATCCGCGTAGGAGCGGGCGTCCTCGCGGTATACTCAGCCTACGCGCGACTGTTGGTGATCGCGTGGCAGCGAAGCGCCGCTACGGCGTACAGCTGGCGATTATTTTTATTTATTAACTTGATAGACAAAAAGTGGTCAAATGGAAAGAGAGTTCGTTGTTGGCAATTGAACACTGCCTAAAGGTTGGGCAAATGAAGTGGGAAACGGTAGAAGCATAAACCCATAGTCAATAGGGGCAGGGATCGAATCACAGCCTGACCACTTGAGGCAACGTTAGGCGAGGAAATTGACGGAGGTGTTCTCCGCGATGGAATAAAGCGGAACAGTATCGGGGGTCAAAAGTACCGCAAATAAATATACGTAAAAACAGCCAAAATGACGATGCAAAATAGGAAATAGAACACCCATGCCGATTGTAAATTGAGCGCGGATGCATCCTGGCGGTACTTTTTCGACATTGTGGACAAGTTGGAAGCACGGGCATCAAGAGCTGCAACAAAAACGGCAAGGAGAGCGGGAATGTTACAAGGACGCCCAGGTAATCGACAGAAGGACTAAGGTGAAGCAATACATTTCACAAAATTGGCAGGAGTTAATGTGACAAAAACGGATACCTATGGAGATCGAAAAAGTAAAGGAGATCCGCCCCCATCTTTGGAGCAGATACCATGAGAGCATTGCATTTAGATAGAAAGTGCAGGCGGATTATCTAGATTTAAATCAACAGCAGAGCAAAAGTGGTTCATCACGGTGGCGGAGCCAGTGAATTGTAAGACAGTTGTAAACCATACGCTTGCTCACAAGAGATAAAGGTCAGTCGGAGAGAAGATCAGCGAGCGAGATAGGCCGTAGAGAAAAGGGCAACACAGACTCTTCAAACCGGGACCCCAGAAGATGGGGAACGTTTCTAAGATTAAACAGAGCGTAGGAGAGAGATAAGAGGAAATAGGTTGTTCTGAGCCAGGGGCAGTAAAGTTGATGAAAGACGATTAGTCGTAATAATTGGACAGAATTGGAGCGGCTAGCTGTGAACATAAAGGAGCAAAGTACTCCGGAGTGATCGCCAACCAGGACCGAGCACGCCAGAGACACTGATGGAAGGCCAACGCGTACACAGCATAAACGTCGCAACAGGACTGGTCTTTAACGTGGCACGAAGGTTCGCGAACCCCACTGAACTGTGATGAGTGGTAGCTTGAACGTGCAGTCACTTATAACAGACTACTCAAAGGTAAGAAGCCAGTAAACTCTGTCACTTGGTCTTCAAGTTGAAGTGAGGGTGGGTCTTTATACCTTAAAACGGATTCCATAAAACCAATCACCAAAGCTCCCGCTGCCTAGTAATCAGTGTTATACCAAAAGCTTTGGCTGAGAATACTAGTAGTTCTCCCGTCTAGGCCGCAGTAACTTGACAGCGCCCTGCCATGCACTAAAACTGAATCATATTCAAATACTTTCTTGATGCTCTGACCAACGTACAGGATAAGCAGCTCTATATCTGTCGTATCGAGCGAAGAGGATAGCGGTGAGAATGTTACTGCTCAAGCTTACTCGTCTTCTTATTCTCCCTCTTACACCCTTTCATCCTTGTCGTCCCATTCCAACTTCCCTTTTATCCCTCTGTTCCAACCCTCCCCAATTTGCCTTGAGAGGTATTCGTCTCTTAGTTTCGACTGAAATACAATCGCGGAGCATCACCTTCTCCTTGTCAACAAGTATAGGTCCCACCAAGCGGACTTCAGTTCATTCGTTTCTATTTGGAGCCCTCGATCCTCGCAGAGATTAGCCTGCCTCATCGTGCGTACTTTGTTACAGGTTGGTTAATCAGTAGCACTTGACCGAACACTAGAGATCATCTCGTTCGATAAATGCTGCTTATCGGAAAACCGCCTGCAAGGCTCCAACACTGTGCTCACTCTAAGAGCCCCTTAAATTGGCATTAGCTGTAATTTATCACTGCGTCTATCCAGAGATAACGTAGTCTCGAATGTCGGTTAAGCCGATGTAGGTATTGCTCTGAGCACGCGAGCTAAAGCTCCTCCGCTTGACTGAATGCCAGTAAGTAACATAATGTGCGCCGTCCGACTAGCTAGCTCGTCCAAAGTCACGTAGGGCCGATGAGTACCTGGTTGTCATTGAGGCCTATGTCACCACGAACTGTTGCGCTGACTCAGTGAAGGATAACTTCCATCATCAACTGAACGAGCTCCTTCGCCATCGAACAAGTGGGGGTACTGTAATACTAGTTAGTGATCGGAACACTTGTTGGGAAATTGTCCAATGCTGAGACCTATCTGGGTGGCCAACACGGAGTGGACACTTATAATGATAACAGTGAGCAGCCGTTATAACTGTTGGAAGATATTCGTCGATTTCTCGTGAACACTGACTTCCGACACAGCACCAGCACAAGGGTGACATGGCGCCCAACAGCTTCAAACCAAGCATGGACACAAATCCATCTATTCGCTACCAGTAATCGACGGAGAGACAATGTCCAAAACTGCCGCTCGATTTGGGGTACAAGTGTGGACCCGGAACATGCACTAGTATGGGTGGATCTCCGAGTTGCTTTCGGCGGACGCCTGCGACGGCGCTACGAGTATCAGGTGTTCTAAATGCGCACTGAAGTACGCCAACATTCGGGTTGCGTAAGCAATTGCTTAATACAACTGAAGGTCACTGGTCGCATGTCCGACAGACCATATTAGCAGCAGGTAAGTCTTTATGTGGTAAATCTGCCTACTAAACTGGACATTGGGTCCCTTCACAGTCTCTAGAACCATTGAAGACCCACCAAAGTCTTTCGGCTTGAATGGAAAACCAAGAGACTCTAGGCCAAACTGCTTGCTAGGCTGAAGATAGACCCCGAATCCTGGTAGTCTCACAGTGCCTCGGAGATGGAAATAGCTACTGTCCTTGGGAACCAACAAAAGTTATTCCGTGTGATACGCGAAACGGGCGGCAGGACACTTAGTGTTAGTTGGACTATATTGGATGAGGAGGGACAGCTTATCCATAACCTGGCAAACGCCTGGATCGTTGAAAACTGAGCACTTTGGGAAGCAATAAATCGGAATACCTCTAGCTAGGGTTGTCTGTTCAGGTTTTAGTCTGTTCTCCAAGCGGAACAGTTTCGTCGGTCAAAAGTCACCCAGTTTGCTTAGTACGCACTGACGAAGTCACCTCGATTGGTGATGAGACGCCTGCAACGAAAGTGTGCAGTTCGGAGAACAGACTAAAACCTGAACTTTTGGAAGCAATTTAATCGCTTTTTCGCAAGAAACCCTCTGGTACATCACCTCAGTGGCTAGTAAAGATTAACTATTCATTTTGTAAAGTGATCCCCTCCATATGCTTGTTGAACGCCTTACTCCGCGTGCATTGGATGCTTCTGCTGCTGCTGCAGAAAACTGGGTGAGACGGCAACGTGGCCAGTCGATGATGTAGCATGCACGCATAAAAAATTGAGTGAGAATTTCTTAGGTTGACGCCTGTGTCTTCGTGGATGAGGGTTGGAGTGGGCCATATCGGTGGTTAGGTACCATATCGAACATGGCGCAGTCACAGTGGCTCTGCTGCATTCGGTTTCTTGCATGTTATTTTTAACGTACATTCCATCCTGCTTCGTTTTACACACTTCTTTCACAACTTTCCTTCCTTTGCAGTGTGTGCGTTTAATTTAATATGCCAACCGCCGTTACTTATTGCTCGTTTTGCGGCGCGAGTCATGTCAACTGGGTTCACCGTACTTCGGTGCCCGAATTACAGTCTTTCAGCTTAACTGCAATGTGTTGGGAGTCCGGTGATTACAGTTAGTGTCGAGATAAAAACTAGGATCAACAAGAATAAGGCGAACGAGAGGAGAGAGAATACTGAATACTGGGAATAGAGGAGATAAAAAGCTGTGTTGCTCCATCGTAGGTGGATCAGGCACATGCGTGCAATCACGTCTCTGATTCCTGCGCAGTCGCAGCATATTGGAGCTGCACTACACCTTATCCGGGAGCGATACTCCCTATACCTGTCGTCCGCAAAGTGGGCGTCAAGGAATCTTTTAAACTCCGACATCAATTTCGCCTCGACTAGCGTCTCCGGCAATTTATTGCAACATTTCATCACGATGCTCGAAGCATAGAACGTGGGTGATGTGCTTTAAATCCGGTACCATTAGTTTGTACCGGCGTCTGCGAACGTGCAGCAGCGGCTTTAACATAGGGGAGGTGGCTTAGGTGCAGTATCCGGTGCGTCATAATGAGATCAACTCGAAGCCAACGATATGACAGGGTATACAGCCCTAGTCTACTGCATCGGTCCTCGTACGACAAACATCATAAACTGGGGATGAGCCAGATAGCTACATGCTGGACCCGTTCCAGCCTCTGCACCTCAACTATGGTGATCGGGCAATAGGCGGATGAGTCGTACTCAAGCACCGGTCTTATCATGGAAGAGAACAGTCGGGTAACAATCTCTTCAGACCAATTGCAAAAACTGCGTCTAAGTGCCCAAAGCAAGCGTAGTCCGTTTGCGTACAATCTGTTCGTGTTGTCGACAGAATTCAGATCACAGCGTGAGAGTACACACCTGGATCCTTTACGGAACTGGTGGGATGCAGCGGGTGGTCGGCCAGGATGTACGTACGCCCATTACTACCCCTCCCCAAGCACACAAAGGAGGACTTGGCCGTGTTGAACGGTAGGTAAACTTCTGAAGACCACCGGGATAGGCGGTCCAGGTCCTGCTGAAGGACGTCAAAGTACCCAGGAGAATTAATAATCCTCTAAATCTTCAGGTCATCCGCAAATAATACGCAGGGCGATCGAAGAAGCTGAGGTACTTCTTTGATGTGGATAAGGAAGAAAATGGGTTCCAGTACTGTGCCTTGGAGTACGCTGCTAGTGGACGGGTAACATTACGTTAGGTGGTCATCCACCTGAACCCGCCATCATCTCCCAGTAAGGAAGTCACTGAGATCCCCTGGTGCAGTGCGCCAACGACCAGACGAGGCGAGTCAACGAAGTGAAATACATACTCACCTTTGTTCATTAAACTGCAAACATTTGCGATGGCTATGCGCAGGCTGCGGTAGGAACCGGCAGACGCGCATGAAGCGTCATCGATCTGTTGATCCGGGTTCGGCGGACCAGAGGAACTATCCGAAAATTTAGGATGTGGAGATTGGTTTCTCCATTATCAGCCCGCCGATGCAACTCCACAATAGCGGACTTCAGTTTCTCTCTGTCCGACGGATCCAAATCGGGACGAATATGGATTTTTAGACCTCTAGCCTACCAAGGCGGGATAGTATCAGCTTCGGACTTGTTGCAACAACAAAGGTGACTTGCAGAGGTCGAGATTGCCTCTCCTCTTTCTTCCCAAGACGGGTGATTTGCTTCACCCGCAACCCCTGTTCACTCACGTCGAGAAGTCTGCCAATCAGGGCCTGCAGAGAATCCACGTCGTGGTCATTACGAACCTGAGGACTAGCATCTGTCGACTCAGGCACGTGAAATATCGTTACAACGCCGCTGATTGCTGGCAGCTGTCTTCTCCTTTTTGCTTCGCTGCATTCTCTATTGGCCTTCAACGCCTGCGCTATCGCACACCGGTATGTTAGTGTCCGTAGGACGCAACACAGGCACGCCAGCTGAGTCTCCAGCAACGAGTGGACATCGTGCTGGAGAGCCTGCAGTCGGTGTGCAGGTGGGCTCGTTCGAACATAGAGGTGGCTAGGTTTCCGCTTGCTTGGATGAACCCACGGGGCTCCTCTCTATGGAATGTTTCGCCTGCCTTGTAGGCTCGTGCAGACTTCTCGGCTGCTTTGACTGCACAGGCATGCCAGCTGAGGCTCCAGAAACGGGTGGACATCGCTCTGCAGAGCCTACAGCCGGTGGGCTCGTCCGAACACAGAGAAAACAGTACCACGGGAAAGCCCGTCTGACAACCGCAGCAAGCAGTGAAATACAGCGTGTAGAGAGAACCCCGTCTTGTAAGGTAGTGCACAATCATGCAGGGAACACGAGCCAACAAGTCAGTGAAGTCCACCGAAGAAAACGGTATCTAGATACAGCAGTTCAAATGCATCGGAGGTTTGAGAAGGGAAATTACTGACCTGATAATGCTTCTCCACGCTGCAACACATCGTCGATATTTTGGACCATAATACGCTGCACATCCTGAAGTGCGACGTTCAACTGGTTGAGATTAGAGGATCGGCTGTCAGTGTAGGTTTTCTGAGTTTTTCGGATGAAGCGATCTGGAAAGTAAAATGGCACGAGCATAACTCGGCTTATATAGACATAAGTAATTAATCAGTGAGCGAAGTTAGCTTTATAAACAAGTTACAACCACTGGCGATGACTGTATGCTTAATAAGCTCACCGAAGTCCAGAAACGCGTAGGGACGAGAAACTGTGTGGATTTTCGATGAATAATCTGCATAGAATTGAGTCTGAATGGCTTCCAAAAATGCGAATGCCTTAGTTCGGTTGAACTGGCCCTCAGTCAAGACCAAGTAACATACACCACGATCCAATAGGTAGTGAAACATGTACGGGGAAGCAATTAGGGAGCATCGCGAAGGAGAGTTCGGAGTCATGCGACACACCAGTTGCTTCGCTTGATTCTGATACTCCACAATGTGTCGGCTAAGCTGAACAGATAGAGAGAGAAGAATGGTAGGTGATACATCGACTTTTATACAAAATCCGATGATTAACCACTCGGGTAGATGTGCAATCGAAGCTAATAAAAATATTTAAGCAGCGGAGGTATCCGAAACACTCGGTGAAACGAAGCATGGTGGAAATCACAGTAAAGCCTCCAAAGTAGGCCGCCTCCATGTTCTGACCACCTCACTAAGTTAACCAATTTTTTTCATTGCTTGAACATTCACCATGTAAAATTTATAGATCCAATTTGTATGCTGACCACTTTGGTCCATTCCCCGTTGATGTGGTCAAGTTACGTGGGCTTTACTGTTGTATTAGTGTGAAACAGGCTAGCTCAGTTTAGGTTACCAACGTGCATCTAATTGTCTTGGTACATGTGGTTCGAAAAATGGTAGGCAAATAGTAATTAGAGAGGAATTCTTAAAAAACAAACTTTTCTGATGAAATAGTCAGGGGCGCATAGTACGGGAACGAATGAATGTGCGACATAAGCTCAGCAACCGCATCATAGCCGAGAATGGGCCCGAAGCCCCTGGTAGACAAAAATCATCAAACCACCTTCGCCTTTCGGGGAATCTGTTCGTGCTCACTAGCCACGTCATCGGTTGACCACCTCTGGATATGATCAGTTCAGTTCAGTTAAAGCTATGATCTGAGAAACGAGGTGCAGTCGATCCATTCGATATGACTTACGTCTCTAGAATAACAATAAACTACAGCAAGAAAATGGGGGTGAGCATCATTACCATCATCAATACACATTACCTGAGGAGAATAAACACAGTACAGCTGAAGTGTGTTCATTCCCTTCAGCTAATGTACCATAAATAAATATGATAAGATGACAAAAAGGAGATGCAAAATATTAAGGGATGCAAACCAAAAAGAGAATACGATGCTTAGTGTCGTTTTAAGCAACAAATGTGAGGGCTGGCTTGCCGAACAACCTCCTCGTGGTTTCAGCTGGGTGTTTCGGGATTTTCCCGTTCCAGCAAATGGTTCGGCGGCAGTGTTCCAGGAAGTGGTGCGTTTTCGCCTGGCAAGCGTTCTCCCTATAAAAAGCCACATATGTCCGTTTAACAACACTGTGACGTGATGGATGTGACTCGCCACTAAAGAAAGTCACTGCCCCTTGCTTCATTCTGGCGAAGCATTGTATTTCAGCAACCATATGCTTTACTTCTGGGGAGCACTGGGCCCCTGTTTGACAAAGGAACAAACGAAAGGCGCATGAACTGAGCAATCAGTCACCGGCTCCGAATGGGCGCGATTCCCTGAATTCGCTCCGCTGCCTTGCAGGCAGGCCATTCAGCCAAAGGCTCGGGGTGGTGTCCCCTAAGTCAACACCCTACTTCGGCTTGGGCAACCGGGTAGTATCTCGCCCTCTGAGAAAACCATGGACATTGTTGTGTTGTGTTTTATTTTACTGTTTCTGTACCTTCGTTTGAATCCCATGGTTTCTGATGGCATTATGTCTGTTAGCAGACTTTTGCAAATATATATATATATATATATATATATATATATATGTGTTTGGAGGGGGAAGATAATTAGGACAAGGAGAGACAAAGAAACTCACAAATAGAATACAACGAAAACGGAATCAGGACAGATAAGGGCAAAACTAATGGGATACCACTAATGTATTGGAGGATTCGAAGCCGAAGTTAAGGATTACATACAAACCAAACCACTACAATGTAGATCCCCAGGTTTGCCCAGTTTACTTAGGGATCAATGGTTACACCTATAACCGATGAGAGTAACCTGAGAGAGGGAATGAATTTCGAAGTAGGTCAAGGAACAGAGAAAAAACACTGTATCTGAAAATGTTTTATTTCATGTTCCGATCGACGCCGTGCTCCCAGAAAAAGAGTAGTGCAAAGTACTCATCAATGAAGCTGTGATTGATGAGTTCACACGAAAGACTGTGAGGATGGGGATAACAACCGCAAGTAGCATGCCGAAAAGTTTCTGGAGCTACATAAGACAGAACGTAATAACAGCCATCATCATCATACACGTTAGCTAGAGGTGGGAAACACCTCAGCTACTGTGCCGCAATACATAGAAAAAGGAGAAAAATGCAACTAGTACAAGCCGGCTGAGCTACCGGTAACGCATGGGCATTGTTCTGGTAAGCTACCAGCCGGCTACTGTGCATCAAAAAAATTACTATGCAAAATTATATAAGGCTAAATAGTGAGATCGTGGTTGGAGGGGGAGGCTAAGATGGGTGGAGTGGTACAAAGAAACTGCAACACGAACGCCACTGAGGTCGGCTCCTAGCCATATCAGCAAGTGTATCCAGCTAAACGTGTTCATCTTTCGGACCCGAACCAGGGAGTCGAGAAGCTCCAACCGAGGCCAGCTCAGAAGTGAGGGTCTTCATTCCTCTCAACCAAGTCATCGCTTGGCCAAGTAGTAACAGTAGCAGTAGTATTATTGTAGTATTAGTAGTATTTAGTATAAGTGGAAGTATTAATAGTAGTAGTAGTTATTGTTATTTTTATTATTATCATTAGCAGTAGTAGGTAGTAGCAATATACTAGTAGCAGTAGTACAGTCAGGTCTATCAAATAGACCTAGAGCCAAACTTAACCATGGAAATCACTAAAAGAAGACAAGTTGAACACCGCATAAGCACCATGGCACATTAACTGAAAGTAAGCAATACACTTTAGCTATTGTGCCGCGAAAGAAAAAAAGAAGCATTTTCTGTTAGCTTGCATACGCCATTTACAATATTTTTGTCCTTAATAGTTAAGCATTAAGTATCCAAATCTAAGCAGATACATACACAGATACTCCACTGGTTTCGATTACGAGCCATATCCTGAATGGTTCCCAGCCATCGGCACTCCTCGTCCTTTGGTCCCAACCAGGCAGACGTATGGATCCAATGGTGGCAAGACGTGAAGTCAACAATTTCATTTGCTGTCGCCAAGTGGATGGTGGACCACCAAGTGGTCCCTTCCAGTTGAGTCCTGCACGAGACAGAGCACGATAGGGTAAACACTCAGCTGACACACGCAGGACGTGACCGAGCCATCTTAACTGGCGCAGCAAAACCAGCTTGCTGAAGGGAATACTCGCATTCCCTAAGACAAGACGTCTGACTTCACTGTTGCAAATGTGTTGTTGCCACCACACATGAGCAATCCTCCTTAAGCACCCGTTGTCGAAGGCAGAGAGCCGGCACATGTCGTCTACGCGAACTGCAAATGACTCGCTTCCATACAGCAACACGTCCCGAAGGGTAGCATTGTAAACACGACCCTTTACCAAGAGGGAGATATCCCGGCGACGCCACAAGTGCTACAGGTTGACAAACGCCGGCCGAGTTTTGGCGATGCGAAGAGAAACTTCCCTTCTAATGGTACCACCAGCAGATACACAGCTACCAAGGTAGACAAAGCTATCCACTTGTTCAAGCTGTGTACCTTCAATATTGAGCACGAGAACAACTGAGCGCAAATCCTGAAGCAGCACTTTACACTTTGACGGGGCAAAGCACATTCCGTACCTAGATGCCTCAATCGCCAAGCGGTCTAGAATGGTTTGCATGCTCTATGAGTCCTCACCAAGTAAGGCGATATCATCGGCATACTCTAAGTCGGTTGCTCGCTTGCCCGGTAAAAGCTATATACCAACATTTTAGCAACCGTTAGAGCTCTCGACAGGATGTCTTCAATCGCGAAATTGAAGAGGAACGGGGACATAAGGCAGCGTTGTCGTACACCGCTGTTGACAGCGAAGAACGATGAAGGCCTACCATACACCCTCACTCTGCCAGAGAGGTGGGAATACAGTGTGTGCGTAGGATGGCAGTATACTTTTATGCGACACCGTTCCTTAGCAAACAACGCCATAGTGCAGATCGACCAACCGAGTCGAATGCGGCACGGATGTCCAGGAATGCGACGATGGTAGGCCCCTGGTAAAGGTGGCGGTGTTCCAGGATTTGGCGGAGTTTAAATATCTGAACCCACGGCCATATCGGAAGCCAACTTGTTCTTCTCGGTACTGCGATCCGCGAATAGGAGATAGTCTACGGAGTCGAATGGATGCCAATAGTTTGGAGGTAACCGAAATGAGACTAATCCCCCGGTGATGGGTAATTGAAGTGCGAGCACACTTCTTAAAAACCGGGAGAATAATTGACTCGAAGTATTAAGAAGGTACCCTTTAGAGAATAATGGGGTCAGCTGGCTAATATTAACTGAACCTCCATATTTGAATAGCTCCGGAGGAATTCCGTCTGACCAGGCAGCCATGAATCGTCTTAGGTGTCGAGTCGCAAAACAAACTTCCGCTTCGCTAGGTGGATCATATGTGACGACCCAGGGCGGGCACCTGTGTTCGCAGGGGATATAATTGGACCGTGAGGGCCAATTGACCTAAGGATGAAAATGTTCCGCCCATCGGTCCAAACGTCTCTGTAAGTTGGCAATCGGCGAACCATCTACTTCGTATATAGTCTCAATGACACCAGACTTTCTGTGGCCAGTGGATAGAATGAGCCGGAAGAGCTTGCGAGTATTACCAGAGGGGGCGGCGGCCTCCATTTCCGAAGCACGCTGGGACCACCAAGCTACACGGTCACTGCGTAGGCTTTATTTGACCAGCCAGATGACAGAACGGCGCATTTCATCATGATTAGACTCCGCTGAGATATTCCTGCAGCGGTCAAAGAAATCCAAAGAGCGCGTGGAGATCCAGGTCTTAATAGGGTGCTAAGACCACAGACTTGCTGTTCGGAAGAGGTCATGGTCCTCTGCATGCACGTGCAATGTTCATCAATATCTTGCGGTGGGTCGCCGCCGAGTGCACCAGCCAACGAGGCTTGATACCTCTGCTGAACCGAAACAGCAGATAATTTATTTTTGTCTATCTTACAACGCTTCATTTTCGGGGACTTTCAGAAACGCATGCAGATGTTCCCACAGACAAGAGCATGGGCTGAGTCAAGAAAAGTGGACCAGATGTATCTAAAATCCTTTACATTACCCATTCATCTGAAACTGATTGCGATATGATCAATCTGATACCATAATTGAGACGCAGAAGGGGGTCGCCAAGTAGCAGAACGTCTCCTCGAATGCCGAAAGTTGGTGCTCAAGAGTAAAAGAGGATTATCTTCACACAGGGTGAGAAGTCTCTCTCCATTATCTGAGCGGATCTCATCGAGCACATGGTGACCACCGAGGTGACTTTCGCATGACAATAGACGACCGACCCGTGCGTTGAGTTCACCAGCAAGGACAACAATGTCGGATTTGTAGGCTCTGGTCAAGAATTGATGAAGGTCACGGTAGAAATCGTCCTCGACGGAGTCGGAACTGAAGTCAGCTGAGATCACAAACAAGTTGCGTCTCTCTTCACAACATCTAATATCTTACATGATCCCCGAAGCCGAACTGCACATATTCGGCTATTAATTAGGAACCAGTCCAGCAGTGCTGCCTCTGCTTTGCTACTTAGCGCTACACCAACGCCAGCCAAGCGTGTCGCAGCAGCTTCTGGGTCACCAGATAGACGTAGGTAAAGTATGGCTTTGGGGTCGGTGGGAGATTTCAACTCAATCACAGTACTGGGATCTTGTAAGCGCATTTCGGAAAGACAGCAAACATCGATGGTCGAGGAATTCTAGGGTGCGCGTAAAAGCAGCTAGCTGCCCGATCTGCATGAGTGTATATACATTGAAACATGCCAGACGGAACGAAGACCGATACCGAGGGAGTGCGACTGGGCGAGCTCTATGGGTGTCGACGAAACTATCCGGAGTAGATTCATGGAAACTAGAATCATTTGATAATGGATAATACTGATTGATAACAAATGAACACGTGGCGTGTGAAGGTGAGTGACTAGCAGGAGCAAAAGCAGCTGAGAGTGATATTGCAGATGAACAGTCCAAGGTTTGTCAGTGGGAGTGATAGTACCCGGTTGCCCAAGCCGAAGTAGGGAGTCGTCTTAGGGGACTCCACCCCGAGCCTTTGGCTAAATAGCCTAGCCACAAGGCAGCGGGGCGATTGTGAGACTGAGTTAGTCCGTATATATTTATATATTTGCAAAAGTCTGCTAACAGACATAATGCCATCAGAAACCATGGGTTTCAAACGAAGGTACAGAAACAGTAGAATAAAACACAACACAACAATGTCCGACCCCTAACCATTGACCTATCTGGTATGAGTAGTTCTGACGGTACTTGAAAGTGCCACCCAGCGTAGCTCATTGGATCACAGGGGTTAAAAACCATCGCACAACGTTAAGGTCCAGTGTCGTTGCGACGGGAAGAGAGGTTTCAAAATTAATTGACGAGGCATAAACGTTGCCATGGAATGGGAGTCATAACATCATGCGTCGTTATTCCCCGACTACTTGGTTCAGAGGGTCGGATCTAGAAATAACTATATTTCGTAGACCGATGAAGGTAGAAGTGTTTTCGTTCAGTTCACGTCACTCATAGTACCTCCATGCTACGACTACCTAACCGCTTTCACATGGACGTAGTTCCGTGCACAGAGAAAGGTTGATTGGAAGGTGATTAACAAGTTATTGGATAACTGGTATCCGAAATGATCATCTAAACTCCAGCGCAGGTTCAAAATTAACATCTAAGTCATGTCAGAAAGTGGATTGGGACGGTGGAAATTCTTTATGAAAGTGGGACTTCGATAGCTATCAACAGTTCAATATGGATGTCCACTTAACGTTTGTCACACGCAAAGACCATATCATCCGTATGCGCGGCGAAATGAGTGATAAGTGAGAATTTGCGATAACATTCGTCGCTGGTGGCAGCAGGGACGCAGACGGTAGGAATGTCCAGAGCAATAACAGGAAAGCAAAATGCGACCTGATTGTACCTAGTAAATCTGAAGAAGTCATGAGACAGAACTACGAGTATGCGGCGAATCAATGGCATACTTTCGAGAATGTTTTCATCTTCTTGAGTAGCGTAAAACCAACATGTCCAGTAATCAATCCGGAAATGTAAACAACTTAGGGATTGTCATAGTGTAATCCGAGAGGGTAACCAATGGCTAATGAATGTGTAGCTGTCTTGCATGTATGTTCCAAACGTGCAGCAAAGTTAACGATGGGAGTTGACTGCTAACCAGTCTGGCAGATAAAGTGCATTTGAAAGGGTTAATTGTGAATGAGAGCATTGGTTAAAAGACGATTCTGATAAAATGTTGGCCCACTTAGAGGAGATGAGAGTGATCCTTTGCTGACAAACACGTAAAAGAGGAAAGCATACCGTGGCGTCCGCTTGACCACTGCTTAACCGAAGGCCGCTTACTTCCTTTTGGCTATCCGCACTTACATAGGCGAGCGTCCGTCAACCGCTCAGTCACTCATTAATAGAACTAGTCTAAAACACATGGCCTAAGGGTTGTACAAAATGTCAGTTGCAATATAAATCGCATCCAACTTGGTTGTGTTTTACGCTGGGTTGCGCAAACTATGAACCATTGCTTCAGTTCCACTGCTGGCGGTAGTTTATCACACGTCAGACGACAAAAGATGGCGAACAGGAAATATGGGATCAGAGCTTTGTTGGTAGTGATACGTACTGGCTGCCTATTCCGAAAAAGGTCTTGATCAAGGGTCTGCATCGTTAGACCGTTGCAACAGTTTTAAAATTACGGTGGACAGAATCGAGGCTTACTTGGGGGACACTAGCTGAATCCGCTGACTCACAGAGCGAGCTCACGAGGCAATGAGCCGAGGATCAAATTCGAAAATTTAACTGCAAAATCCCACAGGGATGTTTTCGATTGCACTGTGCACCAGGCATGTGACTACGGCCAGTTCTCTTAGGCGTTAGTGTGTTTGCAGCTTCTTGGCCAGCTACTATAGGGCCAAGGCGGACGGCAATAATCCATTTCCTGCTGTCATTAACAATCGGTGACAATCGTGCTTTACGCTAGTCTAGCTGAGAACACAACTAACAGTCACAAGTCAGTAAGATCCCGAAGGCTCAAGCTTAAGTGACGCAGACCCGAAGCGGAGTTGGTGAACAGGTGTCCATACTCTAAGGTGATTAGAAGCAGGTGAATCATCATCATCATCATTACACGTTAGCTGGAGGTGGAAAACACCTCAGCTATTGTGCCGCAATACAAAAGGCAAGAAAAGAAAAAAACAAACAAACAGTGGCACGCCCGCTGAGTCCCCAGTAACGGATGGACATCGTTCCGGAGAGCTAACAGCTGGCTGCCGTAAAAGAAAGTCATATTATGCCTAACGATTGAGATCGTGATTGGAGGGGGATGCTAAACAGAAGGGGGATGGACAAAGGAACTCACAACACAAACGCCATTGGGGCCGGCTCCTAGCCATATCAGCAAGTGTGTCCAGCCAAACGTGTTCACCGTCCTTAGGACCCCAGCCAGGCAGTCGGGATGCACCAACCGACGCCAACTACGAAGTGAGGGTTTTTCATTTCTCGCGACCAAGTCATCACTTGGCCTCCCCTCCTCCTCTTCCAACCGCACCCACAACGCGCAAACAATGCACGTCGTGGAAGTCGGTGTGCTGGCATGCGCAAGACGTGGCCCAGCCATCGGAGCCTGGTGCGTGATATAATCGTGCTGAGCGGTTCACTCGCTCTTCCTGCACCAAATACGCGACGTCGAACACGCTCATTGCTCATGCGGTGTTCCCACCAGACATGAACTTCCACCTTTGAAAAGAGGGAGGTGCTAGAGAGGCGGGCCCAGCCAATGTCCGAATACGAGATCGCAAACGTGTGTGGGTTTCCTGTGGAGTACGTGAGCTGTCTGCTACATGTGAAAGCACGAGCACGGTACAAAGTCAAACTGTTCGGAAAGCAGGCACGAGTTTTTGGCCAACGAATACAAGCCAGTTCAGGCGAGAGTTTTGGCTAGCAAATACAAGTCAGCGCCAAAGGAGGGCAGTGCATTCGGCCAAATATGGAAAAACCGTGGAACCAAAATCACTGACATTGGCTGAGAGCCAGTCGCATAGCTAGGCTTCCTAAAAATAGTACGTTTCGTTACCTAATAAATACGAGCGGTCTGTCGTGTAGAATATACTCCCTGTTACCGAGTCTTGGCCTTTTTTTCTGTATCCCGTTGGTTGGCTGGTGCGGGACTGAACAGTCAGACGGTCGTAGCCTAGCAGGTTCCGTGTTAAGGAAACAGTACTACAACAATTTGTTTATGGTACCTTAGCTGAAGAGAATGAACACACTTCAGTTGTACTGTGTTTATTTTCCTCAGGTAATGTGTATTGATGATGATACTGAGGCTCAGCCCCATTTTCTTGCTGTTGTTTATTGTTATTCTAGAGACGTAAGTCATATCGAATTGATCCACTGCACCTTGTTTCTCAGATCATAGCTTTAACTGAACTGATCAGATCCAGAGGTGGTCAGCCGAAGACGTGGCTAGTGAGCACGAACAGATCTACCGAAAGGCGAAGGTGGTTTGATGATTTTGTCTACCAGGGGCCTCGGGCCCATTCTCGGTTGTGATGTGGTTGCTGAGTTTATGTCGCACATTCATTCGTTCCCGTACTACGCGCCCCTGACAATTTCATCAGAAAAGTTTGTTTTCTAAGAATTCCTCTCTAATTACTATTTGCCTATCATTTTTCGAACCACATGTACCAAGACAATTAGACCCATCGTGTCTGGATGCACATTGGTAACCTGAACTGAGCTAGCCTGTCTCACACTAATACAACACTAAAGCCCACGTAACTTGACCACACCGACGGGGAATGGACCAAAGTGGTCAGAATTACAAAATTACAGAATTGGATCTATAAATTTTACATGGTGAATGTTCAAGCAATGAAAAAAAACTGGTTAACTTAGTGTGGTGATCAGAACATGGAAGCGGTCTACTTTGGAGGCTTTACTGTGCTTTCCACCATGCTTCGTCTCACCGAGTGTTTCGGATACCTCCCCTACTTAAATATTTTTATTAGCTTCGATTGCACATCTACCCGAGTGGTTAATCATCGGATTTTGTATAAAAGTCGATGTATCACTTACCATTCTTCTCTCTCTATCTGTTCAGCTTAGCCGACACATTGTGGAGTATCAGAATCAAGCGAAGCAACTGGTGTGTCGCATGACTCCGAACTCTCCTTCGCGATGCTCCCTAATTGCTTCCCCGTACATGTTTCACTACCTATTGGATCGTGGTGTATGCTACCTGGTCTTAACTGAGGGCCAGTTCAACCGAACTAAGGCATTCGCATTTTTGGAAGCCATTCAGACTCAATTCTATGCAGATTATTCATCGAAAATCCACACAGTTTCTCGTCCCTACGCGTTTCTGGACTTCGGTGAGCTTATTAAGCATACACTTATCAGTCATCGCCAGTGGTTGTAACTTGTTCACAAACCCAACTTTGCTCACTGCTTATTACTTATGTCTATACAAGCCGAGTTATGCTTGTGCCATTTTACTTTCCAGATCGCTTCATCCGAAAAACTCAGAAAACCTACACTGACAGCCGATCTTCTAATCTCAACCAGTTGAACGTCGCACTTCAGGATGTGCAGCGTATTATGGTCCAAAATATCGACGATGTGTTGCAGCGTGGAGAAGCACTATCAGGTCAGTAATTTCACTTATCAAACCTCCGATGCACTTAAACCGCTGTATCTAGATATCGTTTTCAGCGGTGGACTTCACTGACTCGTGGCTCGTGTTCCCTGCATGATTGCGCACTACCTCCCAAAACGGGGTTCTCTCTACACACTGTATTTCACTGCTTGCTACGGTTGTCAGACGCGCTTTCCCATGGTACTGTTCTCTCTATGTTCGAACGAGCCCACCGGCTGTAGGCTCTCCAGAGCGATGTCCACCCGTTGCTGAAGCCTCAGCTGGCATGCCTGTGCAGTCAAAACAGCCGAGAAGTCTTCGCCAGCCTACAAGACAGGCGAAACATTCCATAAAGAGGAGCTCCGTGGGTTCATCCAAGAAAGCGAAGCCCAGCCACCTCTGTGTTCGAACGAACCCACCTGCACACCGATTTCAGGCTCTTCAGCGAGATGTCCACTCGTTTCTGGAGACTCAGCTGGCTTGCCTGTGTTGCGTCCTACGGACACTAACCTACCGGTGTGCGATAGCGCAGGCGTTGAAGGCCAATAGAGAATGCAGCGAAACAAAAAGCAGAAGACAGCTGCCAGCAATCAGCGGCGTTGTAACGATATTTCACGCGCCTGAGTCGACAGATGCTAGTCCTCAGGTTCGTAATGACCACGACGTGGATTCTCTGCAGACCCTGATTGGCAGGCTTCTCGACGTGAATGAACAGGGGTTGCGGGTGAAGCAAATCACCCGTCTTGGAAAGAGAGGGGAGGGGCAATCCCGACCTCTACGAGTCACCTTTGTTGTTGCAACAAGTCCGAGGCTGATACTATCCCGACGTGGTAGGCTAGAGGTCTAAAGACCCATATTCGTTCCGCTTTGGATCCGTCGGACAGAGAGAAACTGAAGTCCGCTATTGTGGAGTTGCAGCGGCCGGCTGATAATGGAGAAACCAATCTCCACATCGTAAATTTTCGGATAGTTCCTCGGGTCCGCCGGACCCGGATCAGCAGATCGATGACGCTTCATGCGCGTCTGCCGGTTCCTACCGCAGCCTGCGCATAACCTTCGCAAATGTTTGCAGTTTAATGAACAAAGGTGAGTATGTATTTCATTTCGTTGACTCACCTCGTCTGGTCGTACTAGAACTGGTCGAATCCTGGTTAAATCTTGAAGTCACTACCCAGGAAGTCCAGGTCATTGGCTACTCGTGCTTCCGCTGCAAAAGACTATCAAACGATCAAGGCGGCGTGCTGTTATACATTCGGTCCGCGCTGTGCAGGGGACTGGTACACTTACCGTAACGATGATGGCATGGGCGAACAGTTATAGTGCTTGCTCCGTCTGCGACAGGGGGAACTGTTTGTGGGTGCTGCTTATCACAGCCCGCGAAGTCGATGCCTAGATTGGTTGACGTATGCCAGAAACTACATGAGTCGGCCCCGCTTCCTGCTTATGTGGGATTTTGACCCCTCGAATACGGTGGCCTGAGGTCCAACTTCTCCCCGGGCACCGTGAAGTCGTAGCGCAGTTTGCGGAGTTGGTATTTGAAACTGGAGCAGCACAACATGTCTCTCAACCGACGCGCGTTACACCGTATTCCTCTCCATCGTGCCTTGACTTATTACTAACGAGTTGCAAACGATATGTACATGAAATTCATGTCCTGGAGCCTCCGGCAGCTAATGACCATTCGATTGTGTTACCCAGCCTAGAGCTGCCGCTGCCCTACTCGCGTCTGCTGGAGCCGTCCTACAATTATTGGAAGACCGACTTCAATGGTCTAAATCGAGCCGTCAGTGAAGTAGACCGATCGCTGCCGCAGGATTTATCTGTTGAAGCCTGTTGGTCTGCTATAAAAGAGGGTGTGCAATTCTTGTGCGCTCGTTTCCTACCCCTTAAGTATCAGAAAGCTGGACCAGTGAAGCCACATTGGTTCGACAAAGAGTATAGTCTGTTGGCTCGATGGCGATGCGAATTGTGGGATAAATTCCTCGTCTCTGACTCTGTCGACGATTATGAGGAATACAAATGGCAGCGGAACCTATGCAGCAGCGCAAAAGTGCGAAAGCGTCGGCAGTTCGAAGAGGAGCTCGCAACCTCAGCGAAGACGGCCGCCAAAAAGATTTTTGCTTACGTGAAGCGGCACCTGAGGCCAGCAAGTGACGTAGCTGTGTTAGAGAGCACCACTGAACGTGCGTCCTCATTGGCAGAGCACTTCGCCTCCCTATATACAAGTGGGTATTCGCTTATGCCGAGCTCGACGGGTGCAGCCCCCTACTGAACTCTAGGGCCTTGATTGCGGTGTAGATGTCCGCAGTCTGCTTGCCAGTGTTGATGGCACAAAACCTGCCGGACCCGATGGACTTCACCCGCTAACTTTGAAGTCCTTATCGGCCATCATCTCGCCTGCCGTGACGGATCTCTTCAGCAGATCGCTGTCCGATGGTACATTGCCGAGCGATTGGAAATGCTTGGTGGTGAAGCCGATTTCAAAAAGTGGTGACCCACGCAATGTGAACAATTACCGACCGAATTGTCTCTCCCCTGTTTTGGCTTAGGTGCTCGAGAAGATTGTGAAAAAGGCTCTTCTCTAGCTGCTGGCTTGCCGAACAACCTCTTCGTGGTGCCAGCTGGGTGGTTCGGGATTATCTCGTTCCAGCGAATGGTTCGGCGGCAGTGTTCCAGGACGTGGTGGGTTTTCGCCTGGTAAGTGTTCTCCCTATAAAAAGCCACATATGTCCGTTTAACAACACTGTGACGTTGCGGACGTGGCTCGCCACTAAATGAAGTCACTACCCCTTGTTTCATCCTAGCGAAGCATTGTATTCTAACAAATTTATGCTGTAATTGGGGAGTATTGGGCCACTGTTTGACAAAGGAATAAACGGAAGGCGTATGAACTGTGTAATCAGTCATCGGCTCCCAATGGGCATGATTCCCTGAATTCGCTTTGCTGCCTTGCGGACAGGCTATTCAGCCAAAGGCTCGGGGTGGTGTCGCCTACTTCGGCTTGGGCAACCGGGTAGTATCTCGCCCTCTGACGAAACCATGGACTTTGATGTTTTGTGTTGTGTTTTCTTTTACTATTTCTGTACCTTCTTTTGAGTCCCATGGTTTCTGATGGCTCTATGTCTATTCGTAGACTGTTGCAAATATATATATATATATATATATATATATATATATATATATATATATATATATAGCTGGAGTCGAAAGATCTAACTCCGGCACAGCACGGCTGCTCGTACATCACCAACCTGCTTTTGACGCGGCAGAAATGGTTGCAAGCTTTGAATCGGCGGAAGTCAGCGGATGTTATCTACATTGATTTCAGTAAAGCTTTCGATAAAGTGAACCATTAAGTCCTGCTCCACAAGCCCAGGATGCGTGTTGTTGGTGGCGCACTGCACCAGGGGATCTCAGTGACTTCCTTATTGGGAGATGATGGCGGGTTTAGGTGGATGACCACCTAACGTAATGTTACCCGTACACTAGCGGCGTACTCCAAGGCGCAGTACTGGGACCCATTTTTTTCCTTATCCACATCAAAGAAGTACCTCAGCTTCCTCGATCGCCCTGCGTATTATTTGCAGATGACCTAAAGATTTTAAGGATTATTAATTATCCCGGCTACTTTGACGTCCTTCAGCAGGATCTCGACCGCCTATCCCGGTGGTCTGCAGAAGTTTACCTACCGTTCAACACGGCCGTCCTCCTTTATGAGCCTGCGGAAGGGTAGTAATGGGCGTACGTAAACCCTGGCCGACCACCCGCTACATCCCACCAGTTCCGTAAAGGATCCAGGTGTGTACTCTCACGCTGTGATCTGAAGTCTGTCGACAACACGAACAGACTGTACGCAAAAGGACTACGCTTGCTTTGGGCACTTAGACGCAGTTTTTGCAATTGGTCTGAAGAGATTGTTACCCGCCTGTTCTCTTCCATGATAAGACCGGTGCTTGAGTACGACTCATCCGCCTATTGCCCGATCACCATAGTTGAGGTGCAGAGACTGGAACGGGTCCAGCATGTAGCTATCTGGCTCATCCCCAGTTTATGATGTTTGTCGTAGGAGGACCGATGTAGTAGACTAGGGCTGTATACCCTGTCATATCGTTGGCTTCGAGTTGATCTCATTACGACGCACCGAATACTGCACCTGGGCCACCTCCCCTTTGTTAAAGCCGCTGCTGCACGTTCGCGGACACCGGTACAAACTAATGGTACCGGATTTAAAGCACATCACCCACCCTCTATGCTTCGAGCGTCGTGATGAGATATTGCAATAAATTGCCGAAGACGCTAGTCTAGGCGAAATTGATGTCGGAGTTTAAAAGATTCCTTGACGCCCACTTTGCGGACTACAGGTATAGGGAGTGTATCGCTCCCGGATAAGGTGTAGTGCAGCTCCAATATGCTGCGACTGCACAGGAATCAGAGACGTGATTGCGCGCATGTGCCCGATCCACCTACGATGGAGCAGCACAGCTTTTTATCTCGTTCTCTATTCCCAGTATTCAGTATTCTCTCCTCTCGTTCTCCTTATTCTTGTTGATACTTGTTTTTATCTCGACACGAACTGTAATCACCGGACTCCCAACACATTGCAGTTAAGCTGAAAGACTGTAATTCGGGCACCGAAGTACGGTGGACCCAGTTGGCATGACTCGCGCCGCAAAACGAGCAATAACTAACGGCGGTTGGCAAATGAAATTAAACGCACACACTGCAAAGGAAGGAAAGTTGTGAAAGAAGTGCGTAAAACGAATCGGGATGGAATGTACGTCAAAAATTACATGCAACGAACCGAATGCAGCAGCGCCACTGACTGCGCCATGTTCGATATGGTACCCAGCCACCGATATGGCCCACCCCAACCCCCATCCATGAAGACACAGTCGTCAACCTAAGCAATTCTCACTTGATTTCTTTATGCGTGCATGCTACATCATCGACTGGCCACCTTGCCGTCTCACCCAGTTTTCTGCAGCAGCAGCAGCATCCAATGCACGCTGAGTAAGGCGGTCAACAATCATATGGAGGGAATCACTTAACCAAAATGAATAGTTAATCTTTAATAGCCACTCAGGTGATGTACCAGAAGGTTTCTTGCGAAAAAGCGCCTAAATTGCTTCCAAAAGTTCCGGTTTTGGTCTGTTCTCCGAACTGAACACTTTCGTTGCAGGCGTTTCATCACCAATCGAGGTGACTCCATCAGTGCGTACTAAGCAAACTAGGTGAGTTTCGACCGACGAAATTGTTCCGCTTGGAGAACAGATTAAAATCTGAACAGACAACCCTAGCTAGAGGTATTCCGATTTATTGCTTCCAAAAGTGCTCAGTTCAACGATCCAGGCGTTTGACAGGTTGTGGATAAGCTGTCCCTCCTCATCCAATATAGTCCAACTAACACCAAGTGTCCTGCCGCCCGTTTCGCATATCACACGGAATAACTTTCGTTGGTTCCCAAGGACAGTAGCTATTTCCATCTCCGAGGCACCGTGAGACTACCAGGCTTCGGGGTCTATCTTCAGCCTAGCGAGCAATTTGGCCTAGAGTCTCTTGGTTTTCCATTCAAGCCGGAAGACTTTGGTGAGTCTCCAAAGGTTCTAGAGACTGTGAAGAGACCCAGTGTCCAGTTTAGTAAGCAGATTTGCCACATAAAGACTTACCTGCTGCTAATATGGTCTGTCGGACATGCGACCAGTGACCTTCAGTTGTGTTAAGCGATTGCTTACTCAACCCGAATGTTGGCGTACTTCAATGCGCATTTAGAACACCTGACACTCGTAGCGCCGTCGCGGGCGTCCGCCGAAACCATACTAGTGCATGTTCCGAGTCCACACTTGTACCCCAAATCGAGCGGCAGTTTTGGACATTGTCTCTCCGGCGATTACTGGTAGCGAATAGATGGATTTGTGTCCATGCTTGGTTTGAGGCTGTTGGGCGCCATGTCACCCTTCTGCTGGTGCTGTGTCGGAAGTCAGTGCTCACGAGAAATCGACGAATATCTTCCAACAGTTATAACAGCTGCTCACTGTTATCATTACAAGTGTCCACTCCGTGTTGGCCGCCCAGATAGATCTCAGCATTGGACAATTTCCCAACAAGTATTCAGATCACTAACTAGTATTACGGTACCCGCACTTGTTCGGTGACGAAGGAGCTCGTTCAGTTGATGATGGAAGTTATCCTTCAGGGAGTCAGCGCAACAGTTTGTGGTGACATAGGCCTCAATGACAACCAGGCACTCATCGGCCCTACGCGACTTTGGACGAGCTAGCTATTTGAACGGCGCACATCAGGTTACTTACTGGGATTCAGTCAAGCGGAGGAGCTTTAGCTCGCCAGCTCAGAGCAATACCTACATCGGCTTAACGGACATTCGAGACTACGTTATCTCTGGATAGACGCAGTGATAAATTGCAGCTAACCTCAATTTAAGGGGCTCTTGGAGTGAGCACAGTGTTGGAGCCTTGCAGGCGGTTTTCCGATAAGCAGCATTTATCGAACGAGATGATCTCTATTGTTCGGTCTAGTGCTACTGATTAACCAATCTGTAACAAAGTATGCACGATGAGGCACTCTAATCTTAGCGAGGATCGAGGGCTCCAAATAGAAACGAATGAACTGACGTCCGCATGGTTGGACCTGGAGTTGTTGACAGGGGAGAAGGTGATGCTTCGCGATTGTGTTTCAGCCGAAACTAGGAGACGAATACCTCTCAAGGCAAATTGGGGAGGGTTAGAACATAGGGATAAAAGTGAAGTTGGTATGGGACGACAAGGATGAAAGAGTGTAAGAGGGAGAATAAGAAGATGAGTAAGCTTAAGCAGTAGCATCCTCACCGCCATCCACTTCGCTCGATACGGCAGATATAGGGCTGCTTATCCTGTACGTTGGTCAGAGCATCAAGAAAGTATTTGAATCTGATTCAGTTTTAGTGCATGGCAGGACGCTGTCAAATTACTGCGGCCTAGACGGGAGAACTACTAGTGTTCTCAGCCAAAGGTTTTGGTATAACACTGATTACTAGGCAACGGGTTTTGACGATTGGTTGTATGGAGTCCGTTTTAAGGTATAAAGACTCACCCTCACTCCAACTCGAAGACCAGGTGACAGAGTTTATTGGCTTCTTACATTTGAGTAGTCTGTTATAAGTGATTGAACGTTCAAGCTACCACCCACCACAGTTCAATGGGGTTCGCGAACCGTCGTGCCACGTTAAAGACCAGTCTTGGTGCGACGTTGACGCTGTGTACGTGTTGGCCTACCATCAGTGTCTCTGGCGTGCTCGGTACTGGTTGGCGATCACTCCGGAGTACTTTGCTCCTTTATGGTCACAGCTAGCCGCTCCAATTCTGTCCAATTATTACGACTGATCGTTTTTCATCAACTTTACTGCCCCTGGCTCAGAACAACTTATTTCCTCCTATGCACTGTTTACTTTTAGAAACGTTTCCCATTTTCCAGGGTCCCGGTTTGATGAGTCTGTTTGTTGACCTTTTCTCTGCGGGCTATCTCGCTCGCTGTAGTACTTATCTTCCCTCCGACTGGCCTTTTCTTCTTTTGTGAGCAAGCGTATGGTTTACAACTGTCTTACAATTCACTGACTCCGCCACCGTGGTGAACCACTTTTGCTCTGCTGTTGATTCAAATCTAAATAATCCGCCTGCACTTTCCATCTAAATGCCATACTCTCATGGTATCTGCTACAAAGATGAGGGCATATCTCTTTTCCTTTTTCGATCTCCATAGGTATCCGTTTTTGTCACATTAACTACTGCCAATTTTGTGCAATGTATTGCTTCACCTTAGTCCTTCTGTCGATTATCTGGGCGTCCTTGTAACATTCCCGCTCTCCTTGCCGTTTTTGTTGCAGCTCTTGATGCCCGTGCTTCCAACTTGTCCACAATGTCGAAGAAGTACCGCCAGGATGCATCCGCGCTCAATTTGCAATCTGCATGGGTGTTCTATTTCCTATTTTGCATCGTCATTTTGGCTGTTTTTACGTATATTTACCTGCGGTACTTTTGATCCCCGATATTGTTCCGCCTCCTTCCACCGCGGAGAACACCTCCGTCAATTTCCTCACCTAACATTGCCTCAAGTGGTCAGGCTGTGATTCAATCCCTGCCCCTATTGACTATGGGTTTATGCTTCTACCGTTTCCCACTTCATTTGCCCAACCTTTAGGCAGTGTTCAATTGCCAACAGCGAACTCTCTTTCCATTTGACCACTTTTTGTCTGTCAAGTTAATAAATAAAACAATCGCCAGCTGTACGCCGTAACGGCGCTTCGCTGCCACGCGACCACCAACAGTCGCGCGTAGGCTGAGTATACCGCGAGGACGCCCGCTCCTATGCGGATTCGAACCGGTGACTTTATAGTTGCAAACCAGACACGCATACCACTCGGTCACCGGTTGACGTCTGTCAAGTTATTTGATTAGTAAACTCTACTACCCCTAGCTCATAGGTGACCGTTTAGATTCATAGCTATCTTTTCAGACCATCGATTTGTTGAGCTTGTTCCGTGGACGCCACTTTGCGCTACTGATATACAGCCGTTCCAATCAGCAGCAGGCTACACGCAATGGCTGTCGGCACACACATGACAATAGATCAGCTTACTGGGTTTTTTGGTCGTATTTGCATACACTGAAAGAATGGCCATCCACTCTTCCGGTCGAGCTCATGTAATACACCATGGCGAACTCACAAATGCCACCGAACCTCACTAGTGGTATCAGCCATTATAATGGTGCTATTGATAATGATAACTGTTGGTATACGAGATATGTCAGGGAAGTTCCAGGACTGCCATCACATGATATATTTCGGGTCAAAATTACACATTAAACATTTTCCTCTTCATAGTGTGGTAAAGGCGGCGCGGTGCGAATGAGTTGTGTATTGGAGAACGAACGTATGCAAAGTATAGCATTTCGAACATAGAACACTTGGACTCATTTGCACACTTCATTCGTGGTGCCATTTGATTTTACACTTCCCTATATGCTCTTAACTCAGCTTGCCATGACGGTGTGGTATGGGCCCAAAACTCCAGCTTTATTCGTTTCTATGGCTGATTGAATTGTGCACTACGAGCCCGTCGTCCGCGGTGATCCATTATTCGCTGAGTTCATCGCGCCTACTCGTTTCACCATACTACTCTTTTGTAGTGTGACCACAATAGCAGTCTCTCTGGAGTGTAATACACTTTCCCATCCTTCTCTGTCACACTTGCATGCACTCCCACCTTTCGTGAAGGATCTCGGCGTACTCTCACGCTGCGAAACGCCGCACAGCAGACACATTATTATATGGAAACGAACTGTACATTTTTTAAGTACACAAGCGCAGCTCCTGCATTTGGTCTGAAGAGATTGCCATTCGCTTCTTCTCCTCCGTCAGAAGACCTATGCTCGAATACCGATTACCCGCTTATTGTTCGATCATCCTTGGCGAGGTGCAGAGACTGGAACGGGCTCAGCATCTGGCTACCAGGCTTATCCCAGTTTACCTGGTATATCGCACCCAGACCTTTGCAGACGACTAGGGTTGTGCACCCTGTCATCGTCGGTTCCGTATGTACCTCATAATGACGAACCAGATATCGCATCTGGGTCACTTCCCCATGATGAAACCATTGCCGCAGTGTGCGCACCAAGCAGAACCCGCGGCCATATCTGATACGTGTAGCTCACACTCTATGCTTCGAGCGGCGAGTGATGAAATATTGGAAGCTTGCCGGAGAAAATAGTCGGCGAAATCGGTGTCAGAATTCAAGCAATTCATAGACACCCTCTTGCGAATTACAGTTTTAGGGAGCGGATCGCACTCTAATAGCACTTAGTGCAGCTCTAATATGCTGCAAACGCACAGGAATCAGCGACGTGATTCCGCGCACCTGCCCCATCTAACTACCATAAAACTAACTCTATTTTCAGTATTCATGAAAGAATACTTCTGGGATCCTCTGTTGTCACGGACGTATTGATGCCGTCCATGTCTTCTAAACGGGTCTCCTTGAGTTTGGAGAAGAGGAAAATATCACACGAAGCCAGATCGGGTGGGTTGATTGCTTAAGCACGGTGATGTTCTCCTCCAGAAATTGTCGGATGTTCAGGGTATTGTGGGAAAGCACCTTGTCATGGTAAAGCAGCCACAAGTTGTTCTGCCACAATTGTCGCCTCTCACGAAGCAAACGCTGTAGTATCTCTTTGTATACATGTAGGTTGATCGTCTGGCCCTGTGGAAAGACCATATGATGGACAGTTTATGCCCAGCTCATTCGCCATCAGTCGCCCAGTAAACTGCCGATCGTTACTCACCATCTACTTGACACGCTCAACGTTGATCTCATTTCGGATCTTTGATGGCCTTCCGCTTCTGAGGTCATTTTTCGCAACCTTCTTTAGACCTGTTGCGCTATTCAAAAACTTACGAGCGTGACTTCTCATGTTCTTACACTTGTTACACATGCACATGCTGAACTCCTCGAGTCAAGGGAGTGCTTTATGCATTTAGGACGGGCGAATATTCAGTCGTGGTACGCACACACTTTCAGCGATGTGGCATGATGTAACCGTAATTCAAAATGTGGGATAATACATAGAGAATCAGATATATATATATATACTTTTTGTCGTTTTGTCTTTTTTTGCCAGTTTAGTGATTACGGTTTTGATCAGTGTACTCAAAGCATAGAGTTATGCAAACCTTCCATTGGTCCCGATTACACGCCATGTCCTCAAGTGTCTCCAACCAGCGATGTACTTCATATCTGACTCAACACTCCGGAAGACGTACGGGGCCGAAAACAGCTGGACTGGAAGTCAGCGGCTTGACGTTTTATCATCATGTGGTAGGTTGACAACCGCGCGACTTCCTCCAGGGCGGCCCTGCGCGAGTGAATAGAGCACGCCGTGGTAAACGCTCGCACGGCATGCGTAGGATGTTACCTAGCCTTCTTATTTGGCGCAGCGATATTAGCTTATTTTGAGGTAGTCCCGTTTCACCCAGAACGTGTCGTCTAACATCGTCGTTGCAAATGTGGTGCTCACACCACGGAGAACTGGAAAACTTATCTGAAACCTGGAGGCGTTTCGGGCTAGCATGTTGGACCAAACACACGGTACTGCTTTCAACTGGACGATTCATCCTACAAGGCAGCTTGCAATGAACACAACCGTTGTCAAAGGCCAAAACCGGACGTTAATCGTTTACACGGATCTGCCAAGACTCACATTCGTACAAATGGACCGCGCGAACACACGCATTGTAAGCCCTGCCCTTTACCAAGAGTGAAATGCTGCGACAACGGCACAGATGTCTCAGGTCAACGAAATCTGATCTAGCTTTGGAATATGGAGAGCAACCTCTACCAATGATGTCGTCAGAAGAAACGCAGCTCCCAAGATAGATGAGGATATTTAATTGTCCAAGCTGGACACTTTCAGGAATCAACACGGGGGCAGCTAGATGCCAATCCTGGAGTAGGAGCTTGCATTTTGATGGGGCGTAGGTCATGCCGTACTTGGAGGCTTCAATCGTCAGGCAGTTTGGAATGGTCTGTGGGTCGTCACCAAGCAAGGCAATATGATCAGCATAGTCTAAATCAGTTACGTGGTTGCCTGGCGGAAACCTTACGCCTTGCGCTTAATAAGACATCCTCAATCGCAAAATTGGAGAGAAACGGGGACATGGGCCATCCCTGTCGCACACTGCTAGGGACGGCGGAAGGTGAAGAGAGTTAACCATAAGCTCTTACTCTGCCAGTCATTGTGGTATAAGGCATGAAGGATAGCGGTATACTTTTCACGTACCTCATTTCTTTTATATATATGTCTGAACACGAGCTTACTGTCCGTCATTTGCTTAATAAGGAACAACTGACGAACGGTAAGTTCGTGTTCAGACATATGTGTTTGTACTTCTATATGTTTGAGGGAGTGGACACATTCCGAAAATACACAATGAATGGAGTGACTTGTTTCAGGAAGTACTGTTGACAGCAGTCTCTTGCAACAACCAACATGAGTGTATCAATGACTGTCGACTTTGATACACCGCTGCATCGCGACGAGTGTTTTAACAATCTGGAGAGTAATATGAAGTGCCCACCTAGTAGATTAGGAAAATTCACCGGTGAGCATTACGTTCAGTGTAAGAGAACACGGACAGTGACAAAATGAAGTATCAAATCCTGGGGGGCAGCGGAAGTTCGTAGTGGATTATCTATTGCGCATTTTCGGCGTTTTCGTGAAACCCAACATGATTTCGTTCACATTTTGCGTAAGAATTTACGAAACGATAATTAGCCGAGGTAAGTAGAGTAGAATCACAAGCCTCCTCATAGAATGAATCGTTCCATTGAAACCAGTTTCTTGTGTTTGGCCCAATAAGCTATCCCGAAACGCCCCCAGGTTTCAGGTAAATTTTCCTGTTCGCCCTGTGTAAATTTACCGGCAGGAAGTTCCGCCGTTGCAGGCAGCCCATCTGACGCCGCTCATCTGACACAAACCTTTTACCTATCCTACCGGCACAGGTATCTCGGTGTGTGAAATCCTGTGTACCAAAGGCACGTGGAAAGCACAAGGAAAAAAAGCAGAAATATGGAAAGGGTGCAGCCCCTGCAAATTGACGTCAGCCAGGCCACTTGAAGCTATGGAAAATCCTCGCTCCTCGATATCAAACTTGGCCGACCAGAGACATTTTGGCCTCGTGATCTTCAACGCACATGTCCAGTGATGCAACTCTCCAGATGCGCTACTATCATGACATCTAGTTTCACAGAGCCTAATTGATAGACTCCAATGTGCCAAGGACGGGCAAATTACTCGTCTTGGAAAGGAAGGTGATCAACAAAGTCGACTAATGATAATCAAGTTGGTGCATGAAGTCAGCCCAAACCTGATCTAGTCCCGCCTACATAGGTTGAAAGCTTCAAGGTTTCATGTTCGTCAGGACCTGGATCCAGTGATTCGCGAGCAGTTCAAATCTGCCATCATTGAGCTGAAGAGGCGAAATGGTGATGGGGAGACATCTTACCATAAGTTTTCGGATCGTTTCCAAGACTCCACCAGGTAGGATAAACAGGTTGGTCACACTTCAAGCACACCCAGTGATTTCTGCACGGCCTGCATGTTGCCTTTACCAACATTTGCAGTTTTATAAACAAGCGCGATGAACTCTGCCTTTTGGTTGCATCTGAGCGGCCAGACGTAGTGGGACTTGCAGAGACGTGGCTGAATTCTGATGTGATTGCCAAGAAAGTCAAACTCATTGACTACTCATGTTTCCGTTGCGATAGTCTATCGACTGCCCGCGATGGCGTCTTGCTCTACACCTGTTCCTCCCTGTGTAGGAGAGTTGTGAGCGTCTACAGACGCGAAGATGTCCTGTGTGAGCAGCTGTGGTGCTCGATACACCTCAGGCACAAGGAGCTGCTCCTGGGTGCATTTTAGCGCAGTCCTTTGAGCCGATGTTTGGTTTGGCTGCTGCATTTGAGAAGTCACATGACTCGTCCTCATTTTCTACCCATGGGCGATCTCAACTATCCTACGAGTACACTGGCCTGAAGTTCAACTCATGCCCGGATATTGCGAGGCAAAGACGGTATTTGAAAGTGGAGCAGCGCAACGCTTACGCCAACTGATACGAATAACATCGCGCTCAACTCCGTCGTGCCTAGACTTAATGTTAACAAACTGTGAACAGTACGTGCATGGCGTTCAGGTCCTAGAGTCCCTGGCAGCAAACGGCCATTTAGTGCTCATAGACAGTATGGATTTAATTTTACCTTGTTTCAGTCCGCTTGAACCAGCTTCCACATACTGGAAACCTGGTTTTGACGGTTTAACGCTAACTGCAAGCCAAATTGATTGGTCTCTGCCGCGAGCAGCCTCTGTGAAAGAACGTTTCACTGTGATTAGATAGGGAGTGACAATACTTTGTTCTCAGTTTATACCATTACAGTGTCGAAAAGTTGGGTCGATCAAGCTACACTGGTTTGACTAGGATTGTAGTAAAATAGCTCAACAGCGGCGTAAATTGTGGGATATATTCCTCCTCTCTGGCTCTTCCGATGACTGCGAGGTGCATAAGATGCAGCACAATATTTGCAATAGTGCGAAAACGAGCAAGCGTCGGCATTTCGAAGAGCAGCTTGCAACCGCCGCACAGACCAACCCGAAGAGAATCTCTGTTTACGTGAAGCGCCGCCTCAATCCTGCAGGTGAGCTGCCACTGCTTGTGGGCTCGGACGGACAGGCCCTATCCTGCAGCCCTGAGCGTACGTCCGCTTTGGCGGCACACTTCGCCTGTGTTTACAAATGACTAGGTGTCTGTGCCGAATTCGACGTGTACTCCGTCTAACGAACTCGACAGTTTGACTTACGGTGTTGAATAAGTGCGTCAGCTACTCGCCACCTTTGATGGCACCAAACGTCCTGGCCCGGACGGACTCCACCCAATGATTCTTAAGTCCCTATCGGCTTACCTGCCATGACTGACTTGTACAACAGGTCATTATCCGATGGTTCATTGCCGAGCGACTGGAAAGGCGGAGACCCCAGCGAAGTGGACAATGTTAGGGAGATTTTGAAGAAGGGTCAACTACCCCAGTTCCACTCAAAAGATCTATTGACGCCAGCACAGCACGCCTTTATGCTAGGCCTCTCATACATTTCCAACCTGCTAGTAACCAGGCATAAATCTTATTCAGACCCCCGTCCTATCATGGTCAGGGCGAGGATACTTCTCATAGACAAGTGGACGAAATGATTACACGCTGAAGTTCGGAAGTCTCCGCTTCGAATCTGTGTAGGTGCGTGCGCGTTCGCGTTATACCCACTTCACGCGCGACTGATTGTGGTCGCGCAAGTGCGAAGCGTCGATACGATGCGCCTGTATATTGCTGATGCTCTCAACTTAACTCATAGGTCACAATCGTAGAATTGGGGCTAGAACCATCGACAGGCTCATACTTGCAATACTACCTAAACTGAAGCACAAACACTGCATGCCTGAGGTCATGATTTGGGCTTGTGTTGAATTCACTTAACCTCAGTCTCATTGGGTTCATGAAGACTTGTTCAACAGCATAGAATTTTTCATTTGCTGCTTGATGCACTCCATGGTGGACCTTGTTTTAACTAAAGTGCGGTGGTGCGTTTTTCCTGAGAACTTCGGTCCTTTTATCCGGTCTGTTGACCCAGTCCCCGTGCGTTTTTATGTCGGGTACAAAAGTAGTTGTTTGACATGTCCTGCAGGTTGCTGAGGGTACAACTACAATTATCAAACTTTAGGTGAGTTTTCTGTTTGAGCGTTTATCTAGCAGATACGCGGCTGAATGATAGTAGTGTAAGTGGGAATTGAATGCGAACGACAAGGCAAGTGGAGACAGTTATAGTTGTTGTAATCCGTTAGAAAAGTAAGAATACTCACTTCTGTCCCGCCTCTTCAGGTTTATGTAACATGCTACTTCGGTTTGGAGGGATAATTCATATATCCCAAAGTTGCACAGTTTAAGCAACAAAGTGATGGGGGCCAAGGGCAAGATCCAATCGTTTTCTGAAAATATCCAAGGTGCGGGAGGAAACAACGAAGTTTGGTAGGGCGTCCTAGGGTTGGCACACCCGAAGAGAAAAATAATTCTGCCGGTATTCCAGGCTGCTAAACTGTGTACACAATTTCATAGGGTGTTATGGATGTTACAGCAAGTGACGACATACTTGATTAGGGTCATACAATATTTGGTAGACTAATATGAGGTCGCCGCGCAGCCTTCGGTAGCGGCCTCTGAAAACTTCCAATGATTTCAACTTTTGATGGTAGGAGTACTTATTATCATGTAGTGTGAAAAGCGCATTGTAGTTCACTTTCAATGGGTTCTTCTCAAGTAGTTCAACGAGTGATCACAGGGACGATTTCCTCCATAATCCACGAGACATAGATTGTTAAAGCTCTGATAGTAATCCGTACAGTTGTTTGTGGTACCTAGGTCTTGAGATGAGCCCGATATCCACCTCAGTTGAGCATCTGATGAGTGGAACTTGATTAATTCCTTGTCTTCACTAACGTACTCGATAGGAGCCCTCACATTTTGCACTAAAAGAGCGATGGATCTCGCCTCAAAGGCTCGACCAGTGTGTTTGCTATCAAGGAGCACCGTTTATTCTCTTACTATCTCTGCTAGTAACAACCTACTCTATCAGCTTGTACATTCGCATCGTTCAAGGTGTGCTGACATCGGCGCAGGGGCACTTGCAT